>JBAMNC010000444.1:1015000-1615000 GCA_037902135.1 Cetoscarus ocellatus | reverse complement strand
TCTCTTGTTCTCCCCTCCATTAAACACCATCATGCGGACTTTCTGTGGTTTTCAGCCATGGAATATAACGAATAAGAGTAAAGTTTGGGCTCACAGTTACACAAGGCAAGACAAACAGAACAAAGACATCCTCTCCAAAGAGACTTTAAGCACTAGGCACAAAACTGTTACACAAAAGCCTGATGCACTCACGCAGCTCTGTGAGGAGTGGATGACATGATCAGACAGAATTTCAGTTTGAACACTTTAATGTTTTGTCTCAGTGTGAATTTTCACTGTGAATAGAAAAATAAGTGCATCAGTTGGTGTTCAAGGTTTGTGTCCATGATCTGGTTCTGACTGATTATAGATTAAAAATGCCGCTGAAAGAGCTGACTCAGTGTGCGATGACCTTACGACGGATCTGGTTTAAAAGTGCAAAGATATCAGGAACACAGAAAATGATGCTGAAAGCAGTTCAATAAGTTCACCCTCATTCTCAATTTATCTCTGAAAACTCTTTGAGTTTTTGATGCTTTCCTCTTAACAAGAATTATTGAATTTACATTTTTTTCTCTAAATTTGCTTCACAAACTTGCATTTCAAGGGAACAGGGAGCAGGAGGTGGGGAAAGGGGGCATTGTGGAAAGTCTTAAACAGACACCAAAGACTCAGTATGCCTTTTTCCACAACAAAGTTATACTCTGCAGAATCCTTGTCCCCCTTTATCACATAAATCAGCCAGAATTTTCCTCTTCAAATAAAAATTGTGCATCACTTATTTGCAGGGATATAAGACATGCAAATTGTGACTTAATGATATGAGACTAATTTATTTTGCATTATATGTTGGCAGAATATCTTCAAGTCCATTTTTTATTTAGTATTTGATGAAAAACATTCAAGAAAGGACTGTAATCTTTGTGTTTACTTAATTAAATCATGTCTTTGGTCCCTGATAAGCATGCAGATATGATTCACAAATGAAATGGATGTTATTAAAAGTATGAAAACAGTTGCTCAGGCAGTTAGATAAGATTCAGCTCTAAGAAGACAACTGAATTTGGAATGTGATGTTTAAGTCGGAGGAAAGGACAAAGAAAGGACACAGGGCTTATGTAGACTGATAAGAACCTTTTTAAAAACATTCTTTATCCGTCAGAAATCTGTAGCTCCTCATTTCGCTTCTCCTCATTGTTTCAAAAAAATCACATACTGTGCGCTTACTGTATGGAGGGCTGCGACTCTCCTCATGGGTCATGTTTTTACTTTTCTATGTACAAGAGCTAACGCACTGTCACTGTCAGTACTTGTCGATACAGTCAAAGACTTGAAAAAGGAAAAAAAAACAAAGAACACTTTGTCAGCAGCATCTTGATTCTCCCATGGTCCCTCTGAAAGATGCAGACTAGCTGCATGACCCAAATCTGCTGTTATTTTGAAAAGAGGGTTCCCAGTGCTGTACAATATATTCAGGAAATAGAGCAGGCCTGGAATGAGTTATATGGTAGAAAATATCTATCTTTGCTGTGTTTTTGTTCTGACAGTTGATTTAAACCAGAGGGAAACAAGATCAACAAAATAAAATCATACCATCATACTCTCAGTTTCTAGTGATGAACATTTTATAGGATTTATCTTTAGTTTTGGGTGGGGCTGGGGGCTTTTCACATATGGGACACTGCTCATTGGAGCAGACTTACAATCACAATCCATCTACCATGAAGGAACCTGACTCGAGTTCTGTTGTCGCCATAAAAATGAAGAGTTTGTACTTTGTGACTCTTAAACTTTTTATATTTGTGTTTAATATATCAATGAGTACCTCTGTTAACTTTTGTATAAAAAGCTATTACTATAGTATATACAAACACAAACACACATATTACACACCTACACAAAAGGGACTCCAGTCTGTCTGGGAGACAGCTAAGTGTTGTATAACTTTTATTTTGTGTCTTATGAACCACATCTCTTCCTTTTGTAGTTATTGGTAAATGTTTCAATTTCCAGGTAACTTTGATTTGGTTACTCTTGTACTACTAAGCTCTGTATTTGCAAGCACTGTAAATGCGATTCTCATTGAATTCGTCCTCTGTACATTTAGTACTCTGATGTTGCTATTAATAAAAAGTAAAACAACATGGGTTGTGGTTTTATTTATGTTTCTTGAAATTTGTGAGTGGTGAGGTAGTAAGATTTGGACTTTATTTTTAATTCAGAAAGAGGATAGCTTTAAAACCAGGGAAATAGTTACAGTTAACTTCTTGGACGTGTGATGGCCGCCACCTGTCCCCTGCATGATGTCAGCACATTGGTTGTGCACACTGGCCAGAATTAACAGAACATGGACGAGAACTGCAGTCCATACAAAACTGATGAAGGATGTGTGTTCAAGCAGAAGATTTGTTTCTTAATCATAACAGCAGCAGAAAGAACTCTAACAGAAGGTTTTACAGACAAAATGGTAAATTAAGGCCTCAGTCATCAACATCTAAATAATGAGTGAGACTACAGACATAAACATTTCTGTTTATCTACAGACCACAGATGAATTCTGTTTAAGAAGTCAGAAAAAAGGAAATTATTCTGGTGTACAACTGGTGTAAATTGGTGACTTTGTGTTGACACCATGGTTGACTGTCTGTGTTTATATTAGTATATATATATATACATATATATATATATATATATATATATATATATATATACATATATATATGTATATATATACTGTATATAGTAATTGTTACATTCTATTAAAGGTCAAAATTCAGCAGGGAGCTTGATTTATATTGATATTTTTATACATAATTACAAGTGCAACCAATAAGTTTACACACATCTCTTAATTCTTTGATGCGCAACATAGGTACCCCCCTTCTAATGCACAACATGGGCCAGAAATGACCCGCATTCATTTCTACGGCTATTTAATGCTGGCAAAGTTTATCTTTGCTCCATCTTTTTAAATCAATTCATTTTATGATAAATTATTACAAGTGTTCATTGAGTACATGTACCTGTTTTTGATTACCATACATTCTTACTTTCATTTTTCCCTTTTTATTCCAAGAAGAGAACCAGTTTTTGTATGACGATGTCAGGTTTGCACACATGGGTCAAAATGGCTCATGTCTAATTTATAATTTAAATCTTGTAATAATAATTTGTTTCAAGTCATATCTTTAGCAGTGAGTGGGGCCAAACACTTGTGCAGTCAATATTTACGACATGTTTATTTGTAATTTTGTCACACATACACAGATAACAGGTAACGGATACCACAGCTACTGAATTAAACTGTACTGTACTTTTGTTTGATAACTGAAAACTGCTGAATTCTGTTCTGACTGTATTCAACTGAATACAATTATATGGAGAGTCGTTTGGGCATAAAATTTATATCAGTGATATCAGCTGTAGTTAAGCTCTACTATTTCTTGAATTTTGAGTACATGTACTCAATTTATGACAACAAGTCTTTACTAGTGAAGCAAAATGTGTCACTTGTAGTACTAGCGAAGAAAAAAGTGTCACTATTAGTACTAGTGAAGCAAAAGTGTCACAATTACTATTAATAGATCAAAAAATGGTCACTAAACTAGTAGACTGTTTTCAGGTCTACTTGTACTACTACTAAAAATGTTCACTAGTACTACTAGTAAGCCTTATATGCTAATAGGGAAGAGGAAAAGCAAATTTAAGCTTCCCATTGACCTTCAAAAATATAACAACTAATCAGGGTGCTGGATTTGGTTATAATCCCTCATACCTTATTTGCATTAGATCTACTAGTACTACTAGTTCATCTTTTAGCTTTACTGGTACTACTAGTACTAAAAAAATATGCTAGTACTACTAGTGAGATATTTTAAATTTACTAGTATTGCTGGTAAACAAAAATGTTGTTTTACTAATAAGATTTTTGGCACACTAGTGCGTGAGTATAGCTTAGTAGTACAGCAAAATTGTCTTCTAGTAAACAATTTTGTGTTACTAGTACTACTAGTATAGCTTTGAGTTTTTACTAGTAACCCTTTAAAGTAGTATTACTATTGGTTGTAATGTTTTCAAAGGCCAATGGGAAGTCTGAATTTGTTTTTCTCACCCCCTTAAGGCTTACTAGTGGTACTAGTGAACATTTTCAGTTTACTAGTAGTACTAATAGACCCCAAACAGTCTACTAGTAGTTATTTTTCAATCTATTAGTAGTACTTGTGACACTTTTTGCTCCACTAGTAAAGTCTGCTTGCCCACTAGTTGACCAAAATTGAGTACATGTACTCCAAATTTGAGTAATAGTAGAGTTGAACTACGGTTGATATCACCGACATCAATTTTTTGCAAGCAGCCTAACAATCAATTTAGCTAAGTAGATAGCAAACTATAAAGGTTAGTAACTAAATTAGAATCAGCTAAGTATAATGGATTTTGTCAACAGCTAGCTTGCTTACAGTTACTACTTTTAACTCTCTAATAAAAAAAATGTATTCTCTCTCTCAAGGTACGCTAAACCTTATTACAGTTGTCTTAAAGAATTGTCATCTAATTAAGGTAAGGTTGGAACCAACATAAAAAATAAATGAATAAATAAAAAAACATACATCTACTTGTTCCCTACAAAGTGCTTTTATGCATGTGGATCATTTCTGACCCATGTGTGTAAAGTTGATTTAGAAATACAAAAGGTGTGATTGTTCATAAAGTAATGAAGGGAAAAAAAATGATGATATGTACATAACATTAACAAGTAATTTAGTGCATACTAATAATATTTACTGATAGAATACAATTATTTCAAAGAAATATCACAGAAGCACTCAGTCATATATGAAATAACAAAGGAAACGGATATGGGTCCTTTTTGACCCATCTTGCAAATTAGAGGGGTAGTGATAAAAAAAAGGTGATTTATTAAAAAAGTAAGAAGGGGAAAAATAAAATAAGGATATAAGATGACAAAAAAAACAAGTTTATTGACGAATACCTGGAATCCTGAATGATGAAATTAATTTACTGCAAAGATATAGACAGTAAAAACTCAGCCGGGTCACTTTTGACCCATGTTGCACATAAAAGGGTTAATACAGGCTGTCTAGTGTACTTTAGGCTCACATTAGGGAATAAAAACAAATATTAAAATAGAGAAAGTGATTCAAATGTGTTTTAAAGCCTACCTGTATTTGATGTTGAGCAAGTGGACCATTGGTAAAAACAAAAATTTTTGAACATGTTGGATTTATCCTGAGATTCTTATAATGAATGAGAATGTAATTTACTTGGGGGACCAGTGTTTCTTATTTTGTTGTTTCTGTTGTTGTGAGAATGCTCCAGAGAAATACAACTTTGAAAATGTGTTCCATGCATGAGAATAATTTAGATTCTGGAAAGGAAAGTAATTCAAAGATCCAGCCAGAATATGATGCAAACACCGAAATCAACTGTTCAACCGTGCAATTGAATTAAAGTAAATGAAGGCTTAGAAACATTGGTTTGATTCGCATTACATCAAAACACTCCTACGCACATTCAAGGCCAAAAATCCATCTTCATGGGTTATGTGTCCTTAAAATTTAAAATATAGATGGATCCACTGCAAACAGATGTTTGCCAAGTGCTTTGAGACTCAATCAAAATAAGGACCCATAGATTAGAGGGAGGAGGTGGAGTCAAGATGCTAACTGTGCATATGAAATTATTAAAAATGTGTTGCAATAAGAAAAAAGCATAGGCATAAAAACACTAACATCCGATATTCCCTGATTACTTTTACAGCACTTGGACTTTTCAGCTGTTCAAGTTAAGCTGTTTTGTAATATTTATGGTTAAGGTTATAGTAAAGCTTTTAGATCATCTCTAGAAAAAGTTTTTTGGGAATTATTTCACTTTGTGGCTTATACTTTCTCCAGCTACGAGTATGAGTGGGTTAGTCTGATGATGAGATGTGGCCAGATTTAAAGCCGCTGTGTTCATATCTTACATCAGCAGAAACTGTGCTATAGTGATTTTCACTGGGGTTGGGGTTGTGAAGGGTGCTGCAGGGTTACAGAGTTCGGAGGGACGGGGATATGTCACAAAATGGGAAAAAAAATCATAAATTATTTTTTTTTTTTCAACAGATTTTTAGATTATGTCTAGTTTGGACTTCATGATTTGCTTCATAGTCATGATCACCTGCCTATCTGCTAAGTTTCTTCTGTTTTTCTCATTTTCATTTGATGTCCTGTGATTCCTGTTCCCTGTTTATTTGAAGTCACTAACCCTTGTCTCTGTTTCAGGTCTTGTTTCCCATCCCTACCCCCTAATTAACGTCATGTCTGTCATTGTCTCGTCCCAGATCATTGTATTTCATGTCACTTTCCAGCACTCATTCCAAAGCTCTTGTTCATGCTTTTTGCTTTGACCCTGCCTTTTTGTCTCATGTTTTTTGGATACCTCTGCCTTGATTGCTTTGCTTTATCGCCCTACTTTGGACTGGAAATAAAACCCTGCTTTATGTCTCACAGATCTGAGTGTCTGCCTTTGAGTCTTTTTGCCTGGAGTCTTTTGTTGACATTCATTTCAAAATCAAAATATATTCATCTTTCATTTAAAGAGAAAAACAACCCACACCTCTCTCACTCTCTACGTGCATTTTTGATACAGTCTTAGGCCTGGACCACACGAATACGATATATTCCTAAACGCACATTTTTCCGTCCAATTGGGCCTCTCAACCACATGAACAAGGCGATTTCACCCACATAAACAGAGATATTTTAAAAGGGATAATGAAGTGTAGAAATAAAAAAATATCCAGTTGAGTGGATCCGTGTAGCAATGTTAAACGGACCTGGTGTTGACGCAATGACGTCAAGCGCCTAGCAACAAGCCACTGTAGCAACAGTTGTCAACACCAACAACAATGGCCGTAGTAGTAGTTTAATGTTACATGAAGTAACAAGTCCACTTCATCGTCCGTCCACACAAAAGACTCTATTTCATTAGTTTTTGTCGCCATCTTCATACCGGTAACTTCAGCCGTTTGTTTTTTTTGGTTAAACCGTTAGACTGCTTCTTCTTCCTGTTTTTGACTGCGCATGCTCATAACGTTATTCTTCTGTGGTTTTCACATTTTGCTGTCCTGCCACCTATTGGCTGGGCATGGCATCGCAGGCTTCAGAGCCAATCGTTTTCAGTTTTGCCTTTTCGTATAGACAGAGATATTTCTGTGGTGTGGACAGAGTTTTTTTTTTTAAACGAGGATGAAGATATCCGGTTAAAAAAATATCCATATACGTGTAGTCCAGAGCTTAGAATATTTAGAATATCATTACTGATATTACTGCTTACAACATTGCAGTGCGGCTGGATTATTGTCTGTATTTAGTCAGACCCATCCTGAGCTCCAAGCCAAAAGGCCCAATCAGCGCCCACTAAAGCAGAAAGAGGTGGGTGCAACGAACATGATCACCAATCACCTGCTGGATATGATTTTTAAAGTCCGTGTAAAGCAAATTCAGCCATTTTCTTCTAAACACATTAAATAGGTCATAAATGTATTTCCTTAAAACATGTGAAAGCCATTCAACCATTCAGAATTTAATTGTGGAGCTAGGCTTCACAAGCTGTTTTTCAAAATTTCTGTGATCAGGATTTAATGGGCGGGTCAGAAATCATAACCGCATTACGTAACGGAGCCATCAGTAGCATAAACCCACCCCTGCTGCTTCAGCGGTATAAATACATTCAGCGCATTAGCTTCAGTGAGTTTCCAGCTCGCTCTCGAGTCTCGGATAGCATCTCTTACCATAGTTTGCAGCTAGCTAACCAGTCAACCAGTCAGCTAACCAGTCATGTCTTCTCCACGTTGCTTGTGCATCTTTCCTGGATGCCACAGTGTGCAGGGTAATGGCTCCGTTAGCTTATTTAAGTTCCCTACTTACGACGAAGTAAGGAAATGGTGGATCGATTTTGTCAAGAGGAGCTACTGTGGAGAGTTCAAAATCACCACCAACACCCGTCTCTGCAGTGCCCACTTTACCCCGGATAGTTACAATATCTATCACCAGGTAAAGTCTGGATTTCTGAGAAGTCCATTAATGCTGGTCAGTGGGGTCAAACCGACCCTCTCCATCCCCGGCTTGCACCTCCCGCCCCGCCGACAGCAGATGCCACCATCCCGGCCACCGGCATTATGTACCCTCCGCCGACCCTCTCCATCCCGCCGACAGCAGATGCCACCATCCCAGCCACCGGCATTATGTACCCTCCGCCGACCCTCTCCATCCCGCCGACAGCAGGTGCTGTCATCTGCGCCACTGGCATTACGTGCCCGCCAGAGAGTGTAAGTGTGTGCTTATATTATAGCTATTGTGAATTATGGCAATTAAATGCTTTTTGGTGTGATTTTACATCGTGCATCCTGTCATGCTCATGTAATGTTAGCAAATGTTATTGCATGTAATCATAACATGATTTGGCCTCATTCCCTAAGCGGAGTCTATATAACAGCACAATGATTAACCACAGGTATTTTTTTGATGTGTCACCAATATAGCTATGACAAGGAAATACATGGACCGTTGGACACCTAAAATGAGCGCCATGAGCGCGTTTTTTTTTTTCCCACGGACATTAGTTGCTTATATACAGAGAGAGACAGGAGCAGCGAGCTCAGATGGAGGCAATATGTGAGTTATCGTTTTAAGCGCGCATGCAGCATACATGTTTCAGTTATGTCCAAACTAAAGCTACTCCACAGCTGGTATTATTATTATTACTTTAGGTTACGTCCCAGTACAGTAGCGGCTCCCTCCCACATGTGGGCGTGGTTCCAGCGCCTCTAACTGACACGCCCCCAGCATTTTACAGCAGAAAGAAGTGCTTGTTTTTGCATGATTTTGAGGCCTAATTTTATATACTTAGCAATTTTTTCAATCTTTCAAATTTGGCTCAGTGGTCAAAGACACATGTTTTTGCGGTATGACGAACTTACAACACAAATTTAGTTTTGCTTTACACAGACTTTAAAGGGTCAACCCTCCTTAAACACTTTCTATGGCCTGTTGCCCTGATTGACTTGAAAAATGCATTTCACATTGTGAAAAACGTATTTTTCGTCCCGTGTGAATATACTTTATTATGGGGGGGCATTATTTTATTATTACATTGTGAATATGATTTATTTGTGTATTCCACCCCGGAGCCAGACCTGGGGATGGGACTCGATGGCGACCGTCTGTTAGCTGGGCCTGCGCCCATGGGGCCCGGCCGGGCACAGCCCGAAAAGGCAACGTGGGACCCCCCTCCAATAGGCTCACCACCCGTGGAAGGGGCCAAGGTGGTCGGGTACAGTGTGAGCTGGGTGGCAGCCGAAGGCGGGGACCCTGGCGGTCCGATCCCCGGCTAGAGATGCCAGCTCTAGGGACGTGGAATGTCACTTCTCTGGTGGGGAAGGAGCCTGAGGTGGTGCGCGAGGTCGAGTGGTTCCGACTAGATATAGTCCGACTCACCTTGACTCATAGCTTGGGCTCTGGAACCAGTCCTCTCGAGAGGGGCTGGACTCTCTTCCACTCTGGAGTTGCCGATGGGGAGAGGCGCCGTTCAGGGGTAGCAGTACTTATTGCTCCCAGGCTCGGGGCCTGTACATTGGGGTTTACTCCAGTAAGTGAGAGGGTAGCCTCCCTCTGCCTTCGGTGGGGGACGGAACCTGACTGTTGTTTGTGCTTATGCACCAAACGGGAGTTCAGAGTATCCACCTTTTTTAGACTCCCCTAGAGGGGGTGCTGGAGAGTGCCCTTTCTGGGGACTCCCTCGTTCTCCTGGGGGACTTCAACGCTCACATCGGCAACGACAGTGCGACCTGGAGGGGCGTTATTGGGAGGAACGGCCACCCCCGATCTGAACCCGAGTGGTGCTTTGCTACTGGATTTCTGTGCTCGTCACAGACTGTCCATAATGAACACCATTTTCAAACATAAGGGTGTCCATATGTGCACATGGCACCAGGACACCCTAGGCCGCAGTTCGATGATCAACTTTGTAGTCGTATCATCAGACTTGCGGCCGCATGTTTTGGACACTCGGATGAAGAGAGGGGCGGAGCTGTCAACTGATCACCACCTGGTGGTGAGTTGGCTCCGATGGTGGGGGAGGATGCCTGTCAGACCTGGCAGGCCCAAGCGTGTTGTGCGGGTCTGCTGGGAAAGGCTGGCAGAGTCTCCCATCAGAAAGAGTTTCAACTCCCACCTCCGGGCGAAGTTTGACCATGTGGCGGGGGAGGCAGGGGACATTGAGTCTGAGTGGGCCTTGTTCCGGGCCTCTATTGTTGAGGCAGCTGATCGGGGCTGTGGCCGTAAGGTCATCCTGTGCCTGTCGTGGCGGCAACACCCGAACCTGCTGGTGGACACCGGCGGTAAGGGATGCCGTCAAGCTGAAGAAGGAGTCCTACTGGGCCTTTTTGGCCAGTGGGACTCTGGAGGCAGCTGACAGGTACCGGCAGGCCAAGCGGAATGCAGCTTCGGTGGTTGCCAAGGCAAAAACCCGGGCATGGGAGGAGTTTGGTGAGGCCATGAAGAATGACTTCCGGACGGCTTCGAAGAGATTCTGGACCACCATCCTGCGTCTCAGGAGGGGGAAGCAGTGTGCTGTCAACACCGTCTATGGCGGGGATGGTGCGCTGTTGACCTCGACTCGGGACGTCCTTGATCGGTGGAAAGAATACTTTGAAGACCTCCTCAATCCTACCAGCACGTCTTCCAGTGCGGAAGCCGACCTGGGGCACTCTGTGGTGGACTCTGCTATCTCTGGAGCTGAGGTCGCCGAGATGGTCAAAAAGCTCCTCGGTGGCAGGACTCCGGGGGTGGACGAGATCCGCCTGGAGTTCCTCAAGGCCCTGGATGTTGTGGGGCTGTCTATCGAGGTGGTCCACACGGTGACGCGCATCGTGTCCTCCGATGCGCGGCCCGGTGCCTCTGCGCTCTCCCAGTTGCTGCAAAAGTGACAGCGGCTCTGACCTTCTTCGCCACCAAGGTGAAATTGTCACTGCGCCTCGCCCGCGGCGCATTTAAAGGCGAGGAGAGGCCTTCATTTGATTGGTGAAGATTATACTCGGCTGTGTTAAACCCACTCACGCCTACTCTCCTCCCTCTCTGCCATTTGCTCCGGTGGAAGAGACGGAGGCGTGGGTGCGCCTCCCTGCGCCAGACTGCGCCGTGCACGAAACTTGTAAAATGCCCTGGACACACCCCGTTGGCGCGGCGCAGGCATACTGTATTCACAGTATGCCAAGTACCCTCTATTGTCCATTATCTCGTCACAGAACATCCACATATCTTCAGTATTATAAAAGATAAACTTAAAAGGCTCAAGAATGGATTCTTTGCTTTCTTCTTCATATGGATCCATGGTGTCGACAAACAGCTTTGCTATTTCCTGTGCAGTCTCCTCGGTTAATTTACTGTCCATTTGTAGAATGTCAGGCGTCTCCACTTTGGCTGCAAACAAATGTTTATTAGCCTGCATCCATTCCGCTGCTTTTTACAGTGATCCACCACTTGGCCCACGGCACCGGTCTATAGACAAAAAAAAAAACCTTTGGATTTGCTTAAAAATTTGCTTATACCAATCAAGTAGTCAGTGATCATTTTTGGGTGTTTTCATACATATCAAAATGCCAACGACATTGAAAGCCTTCTCATGTCAAGCTTATCCCATAGATATATCCAAATAATACACCCACGGCTAATCCTAAAGTTAGCCTACTTAGCACTAGCAACATTACCATAACTACGATAGCAGTGCTAAAAAACACCCAAAGGTCCAAAAGTCATTTCTTTATAAGATTACAGGGCAATATATAGTGGTTAACGCAATGTTCTATTGAATAAAGACTTCTTCGGTTGCTTCAAAAATGATGAAAAGTAGTCACTTGACTTTTACTCACCTTCTCTCCACATTCACTCTTTACGGCAAAAACTAACAGCACTGCGTGCTTTGGGAAGAACTAGTTTAAGCACACTAACATTGACTAATATTTCAAATTCTACATATCACCCTGGAGTATATTGAAATGAAAACCTGGCCTTTGGAGCTGGGAAAAAATCATAGATTGGACATCAAAAGTTGTAAGGGCTTTAATTGCTTAATAAAACATTTCAGATCAACAGTAAATCCTGTTGATGTTTTTTTCACATTTCTTTGGCCTGAAATTGACAGCCATCATCAGATTAAAAAAAAAAAATCCCTTCAACATGTATATTTTTGAACACTGTTGATGAATTTATTCATTCCTTTAGTCTTTGTCAAATGTTTGTATCTAAGCTCTCACCAACATTTAAGATTGGCTGAAACAGTGTGTCTCTCACCCCACATGGCCACCCCCAGCCCCCTCCCACCACCACCACCATAATGTTGTGCATTTATAATCAGTGGACAACTATTCACTGTGTCACTTAATAATATTGGCTATCTGAAATAATTATTTAAATGAAGTAATGGGATTTAATTTACATTAAATCTACCTTGGGGCACCACCCATAAAGGGAAATCATAGCAAAATTAAGTCAGTCTCATAAAGGTTACTGATTATCAATTTGGAACCATGATTTATAATTAATTTAATAAAAATAACCAAAGTTACCTAATCAATTGTCAGTCAAAGTTGAAGGATTTTGAGTTCTGCAGAGAAGAGGTTGGCAAGATTCATTCTTATGCAACATTAACAGACCAGCAACTGACTTTGTGTTCAAAATCATTTATTGACAAACCAAACATGTAAACATACAATATCTAACCCAACAAAGCCCTATATACAAGTGTGTGTGTGTGTGTGTGTGTGTGTGACAAACAAAGGCAAGATGGCTGCTCAAAGGCATTTACAACCAGGGCCACATGGGGAGTGGTGGAGGTTAGGAAAGGTTTCTTTGTTTAAGGTTGATGCCGCTTTATGAAGTGGTAATGTTAAAATACACAGCGGTTAGCTATAGCTTAAGCTCAAAGAGCATATTCAATAAATCAATGCAGTGATTGTAGAAACTGAATAGTCCAGTGCTTAGCCGTGCAACGCTAAACTCTGTAAGGCCCAGTTACATTACCAAGTCCTTGTATGGAAAAGGTGTCCTTTTTGGGTGTTGCTCTGCAAAGTCCTGTGCTGCAATTTGGTAGTTTCCTAGTGGGTTCCAGACCGGTCTGGCCCTTCAGCTTCTGGCTTTGAAGACCACTGGTTGCTCCTTTGTCCCTAAAGTGATCAGATTGATACTAACTCTGTTGTGTTGTTTCTTGTTGTTTTGACTGGGAACCCCTATTCCTTAAGCAGGCTCTCATGTCGCTGTTCTTAGGAGGATTGCGGTGCTATAGTCTGCGTTGAGCAGGACTGTGGAAGAAGTCTTGAGTTGTATTCCTGAGAAGAGACTGGAGAGGTTCTGTGTCTCCTTCTACAGGCTGAAAAAGAGCTGAGAGAGAGCTGAGAGAGAGGAGCTGTGTCCCCTTCTCTCCATGGTTCAGAAAAGAGAGCGAGACTGCATAGCAGAGCAGGGTCTTATTGTCCTTCTCAGAGGGTTCACACCTACATGTGAAACCTGGGGGAGGGGGTGAGATGGTCAGCCAACTTTGGTTCAGCCTTCTGCAGGGACATGTTCCTTTTAGAGCGCATGGATCCCAAAAATTACAAACATACTAAACAAATTTCATCAATGAGACAATACATGTTTATTTCACAAGAAGCCTGTAATTCCCCCCCTGTTTAATAATTCATCATTTCATCAGAGGAATTCCTTTCATCCTCTCATCTCTTCTTCTCTGTGGGTTGTCTTTTTTCTCTATCTCACCCTCCTTCTCAGTCACACTGTCAGGCTTTTTATTTGGGATCATCAAGAGATATGATTGTCCTCTCCTGTTTGATGAAATGGCACAAGCAGAATGAGTCTTTCTCTGTGCCCTCCAGAGACAGACTTTGTCCTAGGAGAGGCCTGGCAGGGGGCATTAACACAAGGCCGGTTTGATTGGTCTTCACTGATGGGCTCAGAGCCCTCACTTTACTCCTCGCACATTACATAGAATAATGCAGCACTGCCTCCACAGACAGTCCAAATCAATGAGGTTGATGGCATATGCCAACTGCCGCTGGGGAGATATTTCAGTACAGGACGATTAATCCTTGTTGCAGTCCTGCCCCTGTCAAAGTCTGTGACACTTCCAAGCCCAGACACTGCAGTCAAATATGATTAGCTCTCTGGTTGTCAGATGGGGAGCAAAGGGACTAGGGCGTATTGAGTGACGGTTTGAGCAGGTGAGGGCAGGGATTCCACTTGTGGTCCTATCCCTATAGATATATGGTCGGTTTCGTCCAGGTCTAGGCCTTGTAATTGTCTGTACATTAATTTTAAAGCATATGCCATATCTCCATCAAGCTATCAAAGATACCTTAGTTGTGAAGCTACTCTGATATATATTTGTATAAAATTATCTACTAGGGATGTCCTGGACAGCTGATTTTGCCCCTGGAACATTTTTTTTAATATGAGAATATACAGATACTGAATCACAAATTAAATTTGAGTTTTGTTATATTCACACTAAAGCCAAAGAGCACTGGGGAGGTGACATGCCTTGAAGTGGCAGGGAAAAGACCAGTCGTCTTCCACGTCCTCTGCCTGTCATGGTACAGCTTGTCATTCTCACATTCACACACTGATGTAATGTCATGAACAGCCGCTTCTTTGTCCATCCTTTGTACACATTCAAAGACTGCAAGAGCTGGGGCTCATCTATCAACATTAGTATAAGTGGGCAACCACCCAAACTATGAGCCACAGCAGCCTCCGGAGACAGAGCTGCTTTCAAGGGCATTAACTTTGTCAAGAGAACAAGACAGTTTCATGAGTAGAGACATGCTCAAGGTTAATGGCAGTCTGCTTTGAATGGTCAGGTCACATGATCACTTGGAGAGATTGTTATGTCTTGTTCGTCGTTCTTTAAAGTTCCTAATGCTTTTACTTCTTTAATGATATAGTCATCCTCTTTGTTAGGCAAAAGTGTACGCAAGGTACTTTGATCACAAGTTGTTTTGGACACATTAAAATGACCTGGCTTCATCAACCCTGCAAATTAACAATCAGACAGTTAAGCAAGTAGAAAGGTGCTATGTTGTATTGGTGTTCCAGCACCAATGGAAATGACACTTCATACTGCTGCAATGTTAGATCCATCTTTACCTATGTACGTTTTGATTTGAACATGGTCTGCATGGTGTCAAAGCATGTGCTCCTGCCTCACAGCAAATGGTTGCTGATCTGACTCTTCAGGTGGGCGGGATTTCACTTTTTTGAGTGTCTATACTCTCCCCGAGCATGCGTACGTTTTCTCCAAGTATTCTCCCATAGACCAAAAAACATTCTCATTGTAGGTTGCTTTGGTTACTCTAAATTTTCCTTAGAAATTGAGATTGGTTGGTGGCAGTTAGTTTTACCACGGCTATCACCCAATAGCAGTATGGATAGGATCCAACCCTCAAGACTCTGGAACGGTTGAACAACATAAATCATGAATGGATGGATGCTTCTGATTTGGTTACTGGTGGCGACTCCTTTGGAAAACCAGGGTTTGAAATATTTGCTGCACTGAAGTGCAAGTGAAGCTATCTAGGCCTACAGGGAGAAAATAATATGAGTGGCCGTCATGTTTCAATTCTTAAATTTAGACCATACAAGTCTGGCTGTAATACAAACTGTATTTACAGAAAAGGTATTGGATGACGCACAGTGTCAGTGTCACAGGCAGTTGAATATCTGAGGTGTATGTCTCTACAGCTCATACATGGAAGCAATTGTAGACATTTTGGAAGGACACTTGCAGAAAACATACTATAGTCAGTGATCCTGAAAAACCTTGTAGGTCTTTTGTGTGCCTGATCCCCCTGGTTCACTGTGGTTAGTCATGCAGGGTCAGTGTAATATGTTGAAATTGTAAAAGCAAGTGTTCCTTTATATTTTAACCTTGCTTGAAGAGATTTTCTTTTCTGGAGAAGGACACAGGAATTATTTCAATCAGTGTTACTCAGTGTCTTAGTCAGTGACAAGATTGTCTTTTCACTCAGAGAACAAATCAACCAAAGTAATTAAAAAGTACAAGCTGAGACAAGCAAACAAGGTGAACTATGTGTGGGACTTGTCGTAATTTCCAAGGTGGGAAAACAACTACTCGAAATCAAACCTGGAAACACCTTCTTCACTTAATCTGACAAATATTGCTTCTATTTTATCTTTTGCTGGTTTCTGCTGTGTTTTCCTTGACATTGAAAGCTATATACAACCACTACTTATTATGGTAAGAAACATATTATTTGTGATTAACAGATTGATTAATTGTCAGTAGAGCCGCATTTGCACATCTATATTTTGGCCAACTTTAGCTGACAAAAGAGAGATATGAATGCAGATTTATGACTGAACCTCTTGGTTGATTTAATTGCATTATGTGACAGTACATAAGCACAGTATTAAAAAAAGAAAGAAAAAGACTGAAAAATATGTTTGTCTGAAAAAGACAAACAAAGACAAACAAATATTGATGTTAATTCAAGAGCATTGTTTAGAAATGGGAAGAGAAACCAGAGACTATATAGACTTTTTGTGGGAATGATACACAGACATTGATTGACACTCTGAATATTAATGTTAAGAGAAAACAAGCTTAAAAAAGGGAAACATTCCTTTTCTATACGACTTATCCCTTTTGGGGTTGCGGGGGGGGCTGGAGCCTATTCCAGCTGTCATTGGGCGAGAGGTGGGGTACACCCTGAACTGGTCGCCAGTCAATCGAAGGGCCACATGGAGAGACAGACAACCATTCACGCTCACACTCATACCTAAGGGCAATATAGAGTCACCAATCAACCTAATGAGCATGTTTTTGGTCTGTGGGAGGAAGCCGGAGTGCCCGGAGAGAACCCACGCATGCACGAGAAGAACATGCAAACTTCACACAAAAAGGCGCTGCCTGACCCAGGGATCGAATTGGTGACTTTCTTGCTGTGATGCACGTGCACTACCTGCTGTGCCACCATGCCGCCCATAAGGGAAACATTTGCATAATAAATTTATGTTTTGAGATTTTTTATAATAAATAAGAGCAGATGTTGAAGGAGAAAAGCATGGTTCATGCCTTCATTTCACTGACTTTTCAACTGTGCTTTCCAGGAGTGCAGACATTGGACCAAGAATCATTTGTTATAGTGGTACCAACCTTTGAGACCCACAACATTAACACCAGCAAGAGTAGATCTTCTCTTACCTTTGCTTCTGTTGGTTAACGTCTGTTGGCTCCATCTACTTCTTTCTCAGGACTGGACTCCTGTTGCATAACAGTCATCCTGTGTCCTTTGGCCAAAGTTTCCCTAAGTTGAGCATTACCCATCTGCGTTGGTGAATGATTAAAATTTATCTACAGTTCGTCATAGAGCTGTTGGGAAATGTCATACTCCACCAGGACAATGGTTCTCTCCACTTAAGATACATTGACCAGCATTGAACACACCACAGTTGACACCAGGAACGTACTGTCACGGAAATTTTGATTGATTTCTTGAAGTTGGTCAGTGTCAGCTAATATAATCTTATGCGTTAATGGGCCTTTAGAGTGTTTTTTATGAAATCCAAAAATATGGCTGTGTATAATCTGTTCCTCCTATTACCCCTCAGTTTACTCAGAGGTGATCATATTGTTGCTATTTAAATATTTTTTAATTTTAGTCATTAGAACTTAACAACCCGACTGAGACCAGCAAAATGTTTTACAGCCATAATAATGTGCCCAAAATGGACAAGATCCCACATCTTATCACACAACACTTGACTATCACCATGCTGTAAAAATGCTTTCCTGTTTAAAATCTCTAATAAATCAAGTCTGCATGGATTATGATGTGGTGGGAGAATGATTCATGAAGAGAAAAAGAGATCACAGAGAAGAGTTTTGCACTGATTTGAGATTTATGACTTACTGTTCTCTTAACAAACTTGAAACAAAAGCAGACACCCTGGGGAAAACATTTAAATGCCAGTTTAATTTCTCCTGCAACTGTAAGAAAGGCTCCAAAACAGGTTAAAACCTGGAGCCTGGAGTCGCTAGAGGTGATTTGTGGTGATGTCATCAGGCTAAAATAGCTACTCATTAACACCTCTGAAGCAGGTCGTATGAATAATTGTCACCAAAGATTTACAATCCAATTAGAGAGTGTCTGGGCGTGGGACAAATTACTCACCTTTGAGGGAAACACATCAACGAAAAAAACCAAAGGGCTTTTTGGGTGCAGTTGTTGCACCTTGTGCTGATTGATGCTTCAGTGGATTAGTTTTTTTTGGTTGAAATAATGGATGCTCTTCATATAGAAATTACTCACCATGCTGGGTGCCTGGTCATTATAACATGACAAGTTTGAGGATTTTGGAGTTATTCTTGAAAGCAAACACTTTGTTGAAATGCATTATCATTTCGTTTTTTGGAGACTATAGACAAAAATGGATCTCCGTTTTAGTACTTTACTGTGTGTGCGTGTTCACACGTGTACGTGCAAAAGCATATCAGGGAATGACTAATTCACCAAGCCCTTCTCCTCTTTTCAGCTTTGCCTCAAGTTTTAATCCCCACATTTGCATGACTAAATATAGATCAGTCCTCACACATCCACACTGGATTTTTTGACTGGAAGAATAAATGCTTGTTTTGGCTAAATGTTGAAAATGTTGATTAAACATGCATGAGCTCACAGCTACCATGTCTCAGTGGCATCGTCTTCCACTCTGCATATATATGACACATGGGGACACTATATGCATAAGTTCACATTATAGTGAAACCACTTCAGTTTTATATGCTTGTTGGAGCCAAGCCACCATGTTTTCCAAAGAGTGATTCAATTGCCTGCAAATGGGCTTCTCCAAGAGTTTCTCTGCTAAGTTTAAGGAGGGAGCTCACGGATGCGAAACGGATGCAATAACAGCAGCGTTTCTGGCTGATAGAATAGCTTTATCACACACTGCTTACCCTGTTGAGCTGTGGTGCTTTGTACTGATGGAATTTCACACAAACAGAATGTACAACAGACAGAAATGCATGCCGAGGGAAGAGAAAACAAGATATCGGAAACAATGAAGGAAAGTAATGTGTTATTAAACTATGCAACTAACTTTATCATCATGCTTAATAAGTTTGATCATTAGATGATCTCCAAGTTTTCTGGAAGTATTATGTCAACTTATCTCCAGAGATTCAACTTAACTGTAACGACAAAGAGGTTTGTTGGCTGTTTATTCTGGGCCAATGCACAATGTTGCTTCAGGGTTCCATCCTATGCTGTTCAGACATGATCTTGTTGGTTTGTTTGAGTATGTAGGCCACTTTGTCACAGTGCAATTTTGTAATGAAGCTACACAGCACAAACTACATGATCGAGTTGACACTAGCAGAGTTAATGTTAAGACTGCTAAGCTGTCTACATGTGTCCACACCACAGAGTGTTAAATGTTTTTTTTAATCATATATTCGGATGGGACAGTGCAATTAAATGAATGTATGATATTGTGGGAGTTCACACAAGAATATATCAGGTAGGCCAGATTTAGCACAATGCTGATTTCCATCCCTAGTCCCAAACATAAAAGAAAAACATCATCTGTCTCTGTATGCCAGCCCTGTGAATGTCTCAACGAAGGACAATTGAAATAGGCTCCAGCATCCCTGAGAGGAATAAGTGGTATAGATAATGGAAGGATGGACTCTTGTTTCAACATAATATCAGGGTCAGAATAAGCTCTACTAGCCATGTATGTTCATGCACAGAAGAAAGTTAACTTATCTTTTTTTTCTCTGCAACATTTTTTCATAAGTATCTCTAAAATTATTAAAAAGAAACATAAAAAGGGGAAAGCAGAGGTTTTAGATGTGTAAGCTAGTGATGAATATGTCATGACACAGTTAGTTCTGGTTGATTTAGTATGTTTTTTCCTTGTGTTATTTGTCATTGTGATCTCTTGTTTCTTTTTTGTTTCTCTTGTCTCTCGTGTTTCCTGTTTTATTTTGAAATTCCTGTATTCCTTGTGGTGTTTCCTGCCCTCCCTTCAGTGTGCCTCTGATGATGATTCCCTCCACCTGTGTGGTTGTCTCACCTGTGCTTGATGTTCCCCCAGTGTATTTAGTCTCTGTGTTCCCCTTTGTTGGGTCTTTCCATGTCTCACCACGTGTGTAAGTCTGCACCATCTTGAGTGTTTCCCCAGCATTCCTCTAGAGTATCTCCAGTGGTTGTAGGTAGTAGTCTGTTTTTGTTGAACTCTTTAGTGATTTTTATTTGTAGTTTGTTTTGTTTGTTTGTTTTGTTTTGTCTAGGGTTTTTCTTTCTTTGTTCACCAGTTTTAATTTGTTGCATTGTTTGAGTTTTGTTCAGTGTGTGGACGTTTTTGTAAAGGATTGTTTTTTGGTTTTTGATCCCTTTTTTGTTAGTTTATAATAGAGCTTTTTTGTATAAATCTGCATTTGGGTCCTTCTCCTTATTTTTTGTTAGTTTATTTTTGAACAGTTAATATTTATAAGCTTGCATATATATTAGTCTAATGGGGATGGGTGCAGACGATGCTTAAAGAAAAATGATACTATACTAGAAAGCACTTGGGGAGCACAAACCTCTGCCAAGGTAGCTCACATGGTGCTGTTACATCTATAAGCAACAGTTCCTTGATAAAGTTACCATCACATTACAATTCCTTGACCATGAAAACCCATGTTGATATTGTTATTAGTTGGACAGTTATTGAGCAAAAATGATAGTTCGCTAATGGCGGTTATCTGGATCACCACCAAAATCTAATCATTTTTAAGCTGGGCCATTACCAACATGTCCTGAAAATTTCAGCAAAATCTGTCGAGTAGTTTTTGCGTAATCTTGCTAACTAACAAACAAACAAACAACAAACATATGCCAGCAAAAACATTATCTCCTTGGCGGAGGTAATAACGTTTCATCTGACAGGTGTGGTTTACATAAGACAATTTTTACAATCTAAAAAAAATCATTTTTATGAAACGTTTTTTTTAAATGTAAAATTTTATAATGTGAAAGACTCAAAGCTTGACTTAAAACTGGACTGACTGCTCAGTTGGCCCCTTCTGTCCCTGTTGTCTCACCACAGTCAGGTTCTGTCGTGCTCATGGTGAGTCACCAAAATACCAAACAAATTCAGGCAAGGACAAAAATGTTGGGGTCAACCTAATAATAATGACACATGGTTTTATGCATTCAGAGACACAAAGCCTCAAACTCATACACCCTTTTTTTGTTATGGCTCTATCTGGACTTTTTATGTAATAATGAATATAAAGCCTCCACCCAATCAAGCACAATCAAGCTAAAGATATCTTTATTTTCAGGACAGCCCTGGCTATCAAAATATTTACACTGTATTGATGTCACATATATGTATTAAAGGTTTTACAACCAAAGCCATAAACACAAAAACAAAATGGAATTCAAATCTCACAAAATTTTATACAAATCACATACATATTTATTACGACCAACCCTTTTCACATCTAAATATGGTTTCCTCAAGTCTTGACGATTATGGAGGAAAATCGGAGGTTGTTGAGAGACTCATAGCAGAAACTAGTCACATATTTACAAATATTCCTCCTGATGTTTTTTCTTGCCTCATAGAGATTTTTGTACCAATTTCTGATGCAACTTCAGTCTCAAATGTTTCAAACTACCACATAATAGTACTCAAACTTCTTTTGTAACTCTTTTGGGAATTGACGGGAAACTATCTTTTCTCTTGTTGACCGGTGGATGCTCTTGATTGGCCGCTACTTGCAAGAAAACAAGAAAAGAAGACAATGGGCACATTTGATTGGTCCATAAGACTGACAGGAAGTTGTCACTTACAATAAGAGTGAAATACAAGTATAACAACATCACTTCTACATATTTAACCAAGAAAATGCAATAAGAAAATCACTAATTATGATTTTTTTATTTATTTTTTTGCTGTGGATCCACTAATACATAATTTCTGAAATAAAGCCATTTTTGAACTGACAAAATTGTGATCTTCCAAACCCAGTTTTCCCCTTCAAATCTGCTTTATGCCTCCAATGATACAAGTAAGCAGTGTAACTGTAACTGCTTCGGGGCTCCAGTGATCCCCTGGAGTTGGGAGGGTTACGGTCCACTTGTATACAGCCAAGGTTCTGTTACAACAGCTAATAAGAGGGAAATGAATGATAAGACCTGTGCTATTGACCTGTTAAGAGGAGGTATACATTAAACTATAAATCAAATATAGCCTTTACAGGAAAAAGTTACAGAGAACTCCTGAAATTCTGTCTTCATAGGCAGATGGTAGGCTTAACAATGTTAAAATGCTATGTTTTACAGTCTGAAGATAAAATTAGTCCTCTCTTATTTCACAACACATCCTGACATACTCCAACAGCATCAGATTTTGAATTGTCTGCACTTCCATTTAGTGCCTTGGACTGGCTCATGTCCAAGGTCCAAGGCTCATTGGCCTTAAATAGTTTTTAAAGCTTTCCACATTAACAGGCAGAACTTCCTTAGAGACTAGGGGAATGAAGACAGGCAACACAAACATAATAAATCTCTCCACCGTAAAGGGGACTATAGTGTTCATGTCCCTTCAAAATACAAGCCCATATGTTACAGGGTTACTTCGTGATTATACCACATAAAAGCTAAAAAAGGGAATGCATTGGAACACTTTGTGTCACAAAACATTAAAACCCTTTTGCGACTTGGCACAGATGTCTTTTATATTGCCGTGGCCACAACACATGAGCTATTTTACATCTACTGGTACTTCTCTGCACAGCCAAGTTTATAACCCATAACATTTGACTATAAAGCCTAATAACAGTAATAACACACCCGATATAAACTTGAAAGTTATTTACTGTGATTACAGTCTGACGACAGGCTCTTCTTACATTGATATTGTCCTTGTCCTCTCCAACCAAAAGGTAATCAGAATGATAAGTAAATACTGTCTCAACCAAACTGTGCTTAAAACATGCACACTGACACAGCTGTGTTTACCCACGCGAGCAACAAGCCAAGAAGTAGGAGAGAAACAAAAAACTTTAGAGAGAGTAACAACTCAAATCATGCATGTCTCTCTTCTTTGAGTTCAGGTCAGGTTTAGGAGCACATGCCAGGTCAGCACTTTGCCATTCATCATTCCTGATGTCTCGTCTGCACCACCAGCAAGGTTAACTCTACTTCATTCAAAAGTGTTCCCGTGTGATGGAGTTTAAAGGCACTAGGGTGCAAGCCCTACACCCCAAGGCTCCAGAGGCGAGGGATGTCAAACCCTTAAGCTGTGTTACCAACTGCACTAACCAGTGGCAGTGCCCAGGGAAATCAACTTGCCACCACCCCCATCCCCCCTCCTCAAGCTACCAAACTAAGTCCCAAATATGTTTTGATTTGTTTCAACATGTACCAGCCACCCTCCGGTCCCCAGCCCAGGCCTCTCTCTGACCTCTTATTAAGGAACAGAGCTTCCTCTCTGTGTGTTATCTTAACATAATTTTAAAACAGTTCAGTAAACAGTAAACAGTAACAGTAAAAACACAGCCATGTTCAAGATTAACATATCGTCAGAGATCACTAGATTACAATCCTCACTCACCTCAAGTCCTGCTCTGTTCTCTGCTGGCTCACATCCCAAACAAACTTTATTTTTCCTCCTCAGTGGTTATTTATCTTTATCCTGACCTGTTTTTGTTCTCTTTGACACCTTACAGGTTACAGTCATTTGACAAATGTACTTATAGATGAAAGACCTTGTCCTCTCCATCGATAAAGCCACTAATAATATCCACATTTATGAAAAATAAATAAAGGCAAACTTAGTAATGGACAAGTTAAGTTACAGTAGCACACTTCATCTATCCAGCCTGTTTTCATTCATTTTCAGATATAATGTCAGTATCATATTAATGATGTTGGTATTATTATTATTGTTAGTGTTAGTATTATTATCTGTATTATTATCTTTATCTGTGTTATTATCACTAAACCAAATCAACTACAGGACCATCTATCTATCTATCTATCTATCTATCTATCTATCTATCTATCTATATATATATATATATATATATGTGTGTGTGTGTGTGTGTGTGTGTGTGTGTGTGTGTGTGTATATATATATATATATATATATATATATATATATATATATATATATATGTATCACTTTGTAAGGGTGCCCTTATGGTTGCCCTCAATAAATATTATCTTCCAATTTTGTTATGTAAATATATTTTCAGAAAATTCTTTTGGTCGGCTACAATTAGCCTTATTTCCAAATGATTGAATGATAGACAACTTATAACTGTTTTAATTGTCCTACATAAGTGAAGTTTAACTTTTTTTTTTCATTTTATATAGGCCCTGTTGAATAATGATTTATCATATTCAAAATTATATTTTATATTGAAACAGTCTTATATACCACCCCTACACTGTAAAATAAACACAAAACAATCTCATATAATTTCCTAATGACAACATCAGGCTGCATATCTTACCTCATTGGTTCACTTTGTTCCTGACTGTCATAATTTGTTAAACATCAGTGTTGCTCCTGTTCTCCTTCATGTTCTATAATTAGCAAGTGAATTATTATTAGCTGATGTTCATAGGTTACTCTGGTTATGGGTAACTTAATATGTGTTAGTTTTGTGATTAGTTTCGTAAATCACTGCTTGTTAGCTTGACTTCAGCATGGACACTGTAGACGTAAAAGATTAGACAATGTTGTCACCGTCATGTGGAAATACACTCTCCACTGCAATTACACTTTAGTGTGTCCGCTCAAGTCATTTACTCATTTTTAAAAGTGTTTTGGACGGTGACAGAGCACTCTGCTGCTCATCTCTCTCTGTGATGAGGGAAATGTGTTGCTTGTTTAAAAGTTACTGCGCTATTTGGTCAATGAAACGACTAAGATGCTGAAAAGCTATTTTACAACAACAATGCTGCCACAAAGCTACTGGAAAATGTAATTAAGCTACAAACGATGCTATTTGTTGTGACTTGTGAACTGCCCATCACTGGGGAAACTCAGAGATGCTCCTTCTTTCTATGTTACAGCTAGCCAGCCATTTTTAATGCAGAAGTAAAATCTGATGTACAACAAGGACTACAGAGCTTACTTTAGTGTTTTAATTTATAAAATTAATTAAAAATCTTATTTTTTCTAGATATTCTCTAACACATTGTTTCATTGGATCTCTATCATGTACACCCACCTGTTAGCATTTTTTTTTCTTAATCAGGATGGAGCAAACATCTGTAAAGTGCATTAAGTTACGGCTTTACAGTAGATATGCAGAAGGTCCACCAGACCAAAGGACATTCACTAGGTGACCAAAACACAACCACACAAGGTTTAATTCAAGATCCAACATGATAGACAGAGGGTATTAATGCCACATTTAAGTAAATATAGTCTCTGGTGTCTTATAAATTCTAAGCAGTACATTGCAACACATATTTTATACTTTGCACAGATAAGTTAAGGAAGTATGAATTAGCAGATTTATTTTCTTTGTGTATTGTCTTGATAATTATAATGTCAAATCAATGTTTTCAACAAGCAATCAAATCATGAGCAATTTAGTGGAAACAAATGGGAAGTCACCTCCTGAGGGTATAGATTGTTTCCTCTCTGGAAATGTTAAATGCATTACAAGAGTTCAGAAGTGGCAGGAAAGGTGACTGACCCTGAGGCAGTATTGTCCTCTTTCTCTGCACACACTCCCTCATCTTCTTACCCACCACACCACTTCATTCTTTTTCTTTAGTGAACACAGATTGACTTGAAATCAGCCCAGATCCACCTTTTTCCATCTTCTTTATAGGAGATAGTACACTCTCTTCATTGCCGATGTCCCATCTCTCCAGAAAAAGGAACTTTGATTACCTTTTCTCCGCACAATGGCTGTCAATGGCCTCAGTGGCAGGTAAGGAGTCCAACTACAAATGGAGAGACTGGGGAGGGCTGAACGAAAGGGCTCCTGTTAGACTCACCGTGTGCCATCTGGGACTTGTTTTCTTTCAGCTGATGGAAGATGACTTTTCTCTCTTTGGCTGAGTTCTCTTTTAACTAGGCGGCTGAAGATCAAAGAGGCAGAAGTGACAGAGGGAGTGAAAATCATTTTTAGGTTGGACTTAGAGGAGTTTATCCAGCACTGTGCTTACTTTAAATGTACTTTTCTTTTCTGTCTCATTATCTAAGCAGACAGGTAAGGGCAGCAGTTTTATCCTTCATGGAATTAACTATGTTGCAAAGAAATCCACCATTTGCTTGTTGTTTGCAACAGAAAACTGACTAAAAAGTATATTTTTTTAAATGAACATCTTTTATGAACAAACTTTATAAGGCATTTGTTTCATTTATTTACAAATAAAGTTCATACTTAACTCATTTTATCAAGTAGAAAGAATCAAGATCAGAGTTTACAGATATTAATATTTAAAGTTGCTTTGAGGAGATTTTTTATTTCTGTTGATTTTTGTCAAATGCTGCAAAAAAAAGCAGTACAACAAACCTCTCTAGCAATCCTGCCCTCTATATATCAATCAGTTAATATAAATATTAATGCACAGTATAACAAGTGATATTTTTTCAAGCCCCAAATAGCAGAATCTTTGGTGAAATACTCTCTCCTGGTATCATTTCCTCATCCTCCTTGCAATAATGTACTCCATCTTTTTAGATCACGTTGAGAATAAAGATGAAAACAGATAAATATGGGCAATCACAGGTAAATCCTTAAGACACCGAGTGACTTACATTTATTCAGCGAGCGTCTCTCTCTCTTTTCTTTTCTTTTGGATTTCATGAGATGACAGAAGCCTGATATATTCTCCGTATCGGATGATGTGGCTGTTTGTGGTTGGCTGAGAGATGTGAACTCGTTAGTTTGCGTCACTCTTCCAGCTGCCGTCAGGTTGAGTTTCCATTATGACAAACGTTTTTGATCTGACATCAGATGTGACGGAACAATTAATATAGATACAGATGTATGTGCTGGTTCAGACGGTTACATTAAATAGTGGTTGCTGTGATTGTTTATTGCACTGAAATGTGCCTGACACTGTGGGTACCTGCCTGTGAGGTTCTGGTGACGTGTGCGCACTGTGCGCCTGTCAGCCAAATTACCACTGCACCGGGTGCGCTTCACCTGCGCCGAGAATAGACCAGGTTGGAGCTGGAGAGCTTTCAGTGCACCTTCCATGCAGTTTTTTGGCACGGCATTGTCACTTCGCCAAGCTAAATCTGTCGACAGCTCCCCCTGGTGCGCCGCCACACCCATCTTGGGTCAGCCGGTCTACCAAATGTGTCAAATTGGCTGCAGACAGTGGTGCGCCAGACGAAAAAAGCACTGCGCCGGGTGCGCCACCCTGCGCTGCGCCAGGAAATTAGAGCCCATTGTCACTGCGCCAAGCTGAATTTGTCGACACCTCCCCCCGGTGCGCTGCCACACCCATCTCAGCACAGCCGGTCTACCAAATGTGCCAAATTAACTGTGCACGGTGGTGCGCAGGATGAAATTACCACTGTGCAGGGTGCAACACCCTGCGACACCCTGCACTGCGCCAGGAAATTAGAGCCCTCAGTGTTTACAATGCAAAAACTTAACCGAGGCATCACTTCCAGGTTTACTGACAATCAATATTTCAGTTTATTTTTGAGAAATGATACAATCAGAGATGAATTAATTTACATACACTATCCTTAATGTTAATTTTGGACATCATCTATACTGCTCATCTCTGCTGATATCCAGTGAGAGGCAGGATATACCCTGAACCAGTTGTCAGCTAATCACAGGGTCACAAAGTGAGACATTCATGCTCACACTCGCATTCTTACCTGTGGCCACTTTAGAGTCACTAATTAACCTAATGAGCATGTTTTCGGTCCGTGGGAGGAAACACCGGCACCAGGAGAACATGCAAACTCCACACAGAAAGATCCTGATCGACACAGGGAGTCCAACCAGCAATCTCCTTCTTGCTGTGAGGCATGTGCACTAACCAGTTGAACCGCCATGCCTCCTAAATTTGGATATAGATATGTAATTTATTTATGGAGAGGGTCTGCTGCTGTGAGACATCAAAAGAGATTTATTCTTAAAATCTCCTTTCTGGCTGATGTACCTATTTTGTTTTTTAATGTAATTCAGCGGTGTCAGTTGTATTTCTTCCTGTTTCTGAAAATATCCTCATGTTTGCTTTTTTAAATCTTAGCACTAATGTGTTTGTCCAGCTCTACAGTATAATGAGTACACAATTTCTGCTATTTCACTGCATGTGAGCTTTGGAACTATTTCACTATCTCATCAAGGTCCATAAGGAAATTAATTTGATCTACCCTGCATATTCCTATCCACATGCTAATTGTCTGATGGAACCAGATGAGATGGAACGCTTTGATTATAATTGCAGATAATTTTGATATTTTCATATTTTGCAGACAGCATCCCGCCAGCTTGACATTTCAGCTGTTTTCATGGGACTGCCCCATTAATGACTGTTGCGGCTGAGAATTTTGCCCTGTGCTCAGAAATCTTTTTTTTTTCTTGAAGCCATGTCCTCTTTTAGGATCTAAGTAGCCTGAGGGAAGGCACTTTTTCTGATGTCTGAGGAGAATTATCCCAGTATCTGAGAGGACAACCACAGATTACTCAAGTATCTGAAATGATTCAGCCTCTGCCTTACTCTAACCAGCACTGGCTGAATCAGTGGCGGGGTCAGAACCTCAGTGATGTGGCTCAAGAGCACTTGAAGCTGTCTGGTTTCACTATTTCAGGACCAGTTCATGTTTATGTGGTGGGCAAAAAGTCTGTCTTTTCTTAGTGAGTATTATTCCATTTATTTTACTGATATTTTATTGTTAGTTGATGTTCTGACACCAGTTAGTCAGGTTCTAGATTTCCTGAATTGACTGCACCAGCTAAGACATAATTAAAGTGGTCTTGTGTTTTACATCATCTAGACCACTGATCATCAACTAGCAGCCCGGGGGCCACATCATTTACGAAGTCTCCAAAAAGACACTGATGTTTCAGGAGAGATATCTCAGCCTCTGGAAGAGCTACGATCGCACCAAAGGGCTCATCGGAACGGCTATGTTGTTAGCTTTCGATCAAAATAATCGGTAAGTGGCTATGATAAATGGTTGTAAAGTTATTAAATGGTAACCTGGACTCGAGTCGTACAACACTGCCTTGCACAAATGAAGTTGATTGTAGTAATCTAGACTCATTTTAACACTTAGTGCACCAAGCCATTTGAAGGCATTTATAACTGCACTCACTCATTTCAAGCATGTCCACTTTAACATTCACAAAATGCTGAATACCAAGTTCTCCATCAAATAATCAGCAGAGACTCAAATTACTCAACACAAAAAAATAAGTGTCATGTTTTTTGGATTACAAAATATTCACACTCAGAGAGCTGTATGCACAACAATAAGGTATCCCCACTGCATAACTCCTTAATGCGTACAATTTCATCAATAATAATTAACTGAACTACAGAGTTATCATTAAAGCACTTACTATAACAACAACAGTGCCATGAAAAAAAAGCATTTGCCCCCTTCCTGATTTCTTACTTTTTTGCATATCTGTCACACTTAAATGTTTCAGATCATCACACAAATTTTAACATTAGACGAAGATAACCTGAGTAAATATAAAATGCAGTTTTTAAATGATGATTATATGTGAAAAAGTAATTGCCCCCTGAACCTAATAACTGGTTGTGCCACCCTTGGCAGCAATAACTGCAATCAAGTGTTAGCGATAACTGGTGATGAGTCTTTCACATCGCTGTTGAGGAATTTGGCCCACTGTTCTGCACAGAATTGTTTTAACTCAGCCACATTGGAGGGTTTTCGAGCATGAACTGCACGTTTAAGGTCACACCACAGCATCTCAGTTGGATTTAAGTCCAGACTTTGACTCTTTGACCTTAATTTTATTTTTTTTAAGCCATTCAGAGTTGAACTTGCTAGTGTGTTTTGGGTCGTTGTCCTGTTGCATAACCCAAGTGAGCTTGAGCTTGAGGTCACAAACTGATGGTCGAACGTTCTCCTTCAGGATTTTCTGGTAGACAGCAGAATTCATGGTTTCATCAATCACAGCAAGTCGTCCAGGTCCTGAAGCAGCAAAGCAGCCCCAGACCATCACACTACCACCACCATGTTTGACTGTTGCTATGATGTTCTTTTTATCAAATGCTGTTTTTTTTTTTTTTTTTTTTACGCCAGATGTAACAGGACGCACACCTTCCAAAAAGTTCAACTTTTGTTTCGTCAGTCCACAGAATATTTTTCCAAAAGTCTTGGGGATCATCAAGATGTTGTTTGGCAAATGTGAGACGAGCCTTTGTGTTCTTTTTGGTCAGTAGTGGTTTTTGCCTTGGAACTCTTCCATGGATGCCATTTTTGCTCAGTCTCTTTCTTATTGTTGAGTCATGAACACTGACCTTAACTGAGGCAGGTGAGGCCTGCAGTTCTTTAGATGTTGTTCTAGGTTCTTTTTGACCTCCTGGATGAGTCGTCGTTGTGCTCTTGGTGTAATTTTGGTAGGCCGACCACTCCTGGGAAGGTTTGCCACTGTTCCCAGTTTTCTCCATTTGTGGATAATGGCTCTGACCTTGGTTCGTTGGAGCCCTAAAGCCTTAGAAATGGCTTTGTAACCCTTTCCAGATTGATGGATTTCAATCACTTTGTTTCTTATTTGTTCTTGAAGTTCTTTGGATTGTGGCATGATGTGTTTCTTTTCAAGATCTTGCAGCCTACTTCACTTTGCCAGACAGGTTCTATTTAAGTGATTTCTTAATTCAACAGGTCTGGCAGTAATCAGGTCTGGGTGTGGTCAGTGAAATTGAACTCAGCTTTCAAAAAAATGTGGTTAATCACAGTTAACTCATGATTTAACAAGGGGGGGCAATTACTTTTTCACATAGGGTCATGTCGGTTTGGAGAGCTTTTTTCCCTTAATAAATAAAATCATCATTTAAAAACTGCATTTTGTATTTACTCAGGTTATCTTTGTATAATATTAAAATTTGTGTGATGATCTGAAACATTTAAGTGTGACAAATATGCAAAAAGATAAGAAAATCAGGAGGGGAGCAAATACTTTTTCATGGCACTGTATATGCCTTGGTCCTTTTCTAGCACCATGCAGACTGCATGACAGGTAATTAGCTAAATTTACCTGGACAAGCTCCAGCACCCTATTGTCATGTTATCATTGCTGTTAAATATTAATGGTGAATGGAATTAAATAAAAGGTATAAAATTCAGGTATGCACACCCCTTGAGAGGGCTGCTTGCTGGGGTTAGCTCTTGCAGTGGCAATTTTGGTAAGATAATTATAAATGTCACTTAAGCGTGATTCACACTGTGGTTTCAAGGCATTAAATTTCTGCCCCTGTGACATTTCACCTCCAGTGTGAACATCATGGAGACAGAGAGAGGGGAAAAAGTGATCCCCTCTTTTGTTCTGTCTCCAGAGGTAGTAACAGGGGCATTATATTGGAGGGAGAGAGGCACGCAGATTCAGTGGGAGACAGAAGTACCGCAAGTGAGTGTCTCAGCCTGTGTGTATGTGGGGGCACGCATTGTGTTGCACTCATCCGAGCCGTATTGCACAGATGTTACAGCCTCGGGCATTATTGTGAATGACACGTGATTGTCTCAAGGTGTAAATATGATGGAGCCTTGTAAAGGCACTGTGAATTGTGCTTCAGAAAGTGTGAGCCAACTCTGTCAACTTTATTCTCAGTTTATTTCTGTCAGGAGATTCTACAATTTCCATGACAACCACCACACCCAACATCAGCAGCAAACAACATAAAACACAGTCAAAAAACCTTCAGTAGCATGCTTCCACTAGCCCCACAAAAGAGAAAGACGATCACCCTTTCCTATTTGTGCATCCTAGCCTTTTTAGATGCCAAAGTTCACCCATAAGCAAAAAACAAACAAACAAACTAACAAACAAAAACGGAAAAAATAAATCATGCACAAATAGTTTAAAATATAAACATGACACATTTCCTTTAATTAAGTTTACCTGAAAGTGGATATCTTACTTTTAATTGTTTATTTTATTTAATGTATGAAAAGGACAATGCACATAAATAACCATCAATATAAAATACAAATGTAAATATGCCAGAGTTTCTTCTTCTAAATTTCATCTGTAGTCCATTGGCAGGATATAAACAACACATCAACAATACATATACTAATAAAATACAATCTTATGAAAAAGTGCACTGCATTTACAATAAATATTGACTAAAGTGCATATTTTAAAGTGCAAGAAAAAACTATTATGAAATGAAAATGTGACACAAAACAGTAAGACAAAAAAAGCTGTCAATCACTCAAGTGACAAGTACACAAGCAAAGTAAAAGTGAAGTGCAGTGCATGCCTGGATACATGTATGTACAGATTCAGCCACATCAATTTTCCCTTCACCCCCAAATGCCAACTGAGTTCCATCCAGTTACTAGCCAACTTCAAGCTACTGCAAGTATAAACAATGACTATTTGTTTGTTTTTGTTCTCAATTTCTGTACATCGTGGCATTTTCCATACTAAGCAAAATTTTCATTTATACTGTATAATAATTGGCATGTTAACCATTTAATTGCAGGGGACCTCATAATAACCATTAGGATGGGTTGGAGTTCTTTTATGTCATGGACAAGCAAACACTCTGCCAAGGAAATTGGGGAAAATTCAAGTGGCTCTATCTGTAAGCATGTGCCACACTGTAACAATGAGTTGAGCTTAAACAAAATAAGTTGAACTTACACGTTTTTCCAACATTTAGTGAAATATAAATCTGAATATGAAATTAAATATAATGAAAATGATCGATATAGCTCTATTGCCAAGAAGATTCCTGGTTCCACTCATTGACATTGAGTGTCTTTCTGTGTAGATTGCATGCTCTCTCTGTGCATGTGTGGGCTTCAGACCCCTTAACCTGGGGCTCAAATGATATAGATAATGGATAGACATCATTAGAGCAAAGAATTTGTTTCTCATAACACAACTAATATTATAATAGTACATACATTAGCTATGGTGATTTTGATCAAATCTCCCCCTGTAAAGAGAGAACTAACATGGAAGTTAAACTATACATTTCCACAGAGTGGAGCTTTGTAAATGTATTCAGTAAAGTAGACAATTACCCAAACACTGTTTGTTTAATTTGTTCTGTTTTCAGAGCTTTTGGCCCCTTCTGCAGCAATGTTAAGCTGATCATCCATGCTGGTTCACAGGGGCGGAGCTGATCAGAATCACAGTGACTGATGTTTTTATTGAACAGTCCCTTTAACCTTTGCCATTACATTTAAGCTGCAGAAAGCAATAAACACAATCATTCACCATGATCTGTATTGTGTGTTTATTGTTTTGCTTATTTATTTCAAGCCAAAGTTACTGATAAAAGACATCAGAGTCCGTTGTGTAGTTTTATTTAGTTAAGTACTGCTGCCTTAGAGATATTTTGTGGACTATGTGTTTGTACTAGTTGAAATGAGTATGTCGTTATCCAAGAATATGTGCAAAGGGGGAGGGGCCCTCATTAAAAAAATCATGTAGGGCCTCTCTTTGAACAGGAACTACCCTGTACTGGGAGAATGGGAGCACCTGAACATCAAACCAGTGTGGAGAGCCTCTTTTAAAGACTTTGTTCAAAAACTGACTTGTCTGTAGTCTAAACTAGACTCTGAGCTCCAATGTCATTTTTGTTGTAAAGTTTGAGCTTTCAAAGTCATTTCAGCAGGTTTCATCAGTGGCAGCTGGTAAGACCATTAACTGCCAATCAGTTGATCATAGCAGTTTGCTGGGGTTAAGACCATCTCATCTATTTAATGCCATCCACTGTCTCTCCCTCCTCACACTGATCGAATGTTGTTTAATTACCAGCCAACTGTAGAGACTCAATGAACTATTAAATAACTTAATGATTTGGCACTTTCCCCCCAATTGCTTGGAGTCTGTGAAGTGGCTCCCTGCATATTATACAAATGACTACCTGTGGAGGTGTAAAAGCCTCATGTCACTGTTCTGGCCTGAAACTTCATTTACTGAAGTTGCCTTTAATCACAGATGCGGAATAAACACCTGAAAGATTAGAAATCTCAAAAAGAAAATTCAGGATATTTTGAATGTGCACACTTGTAAGTTGTTTGACTTTTCAGGTTTGTGTGTCTCCTTTACTTTAAATTATTGTTTTGCAGAATATTAGTACAAAACTTTGTTTGTGTGTGTTTTCAGTCCTGTTGTACTTTTTGTATTCCACTCTAAGTGAAGTGAATTGAATATCATTATGTGCTGATGCCATAGATAGTCCATAGCATGCCTTGTTAAACAGTGCCATTTTCATAAAGGTTATCACTGTTTTGACAGAATATATTTTACAAGAGCATTATTCATGCAGAGGTGTGTTTTTGTCTTCGTCAAAAAGAGTTTACAGATTGGCAAGTGATCCCTTGTTGGAATAAAAACAAAGCTAAAATCCAAAACTGTAAGACTCACTGGAATGATCCCACATGAAGAAGTAATGTATTATTCAATATCTAAATGAACAAAAGAACAATTTCCAAAGTTTTGACAAAGCTGAGTTAAACATGACCTTTTTTTTTACCATAACATGCAAATAAGGGTAATATGTTAACTAAAATTTAGCTTTGCTCCCACCCCTCTGATTGGGGTGTACTCCTTTTTGCATCCTGATCTTAAATTAAGAAAAATACTTTTTGTGTGCAACTTAGAAAATCTTGTTTGCAATCAATGGCCCACATTTCAGGAAGTATTTTGTGGCATAATATGCCATAGAAAATGTTGATTTTAAAAGGAAACTAAAGTTTTCTGACAAATCTAAAGGGGTGTACTCATTTATGCTGAGCACTGTATCTATCTAAATATGAACTTAAAGACGTCACTTACTGGACACCTAAAGCAGTTGTGCATGAATGCCCAACTTTTAATATATAACGTCTGAGAAAGAAATAAACAACAAAAACTGTTTTACATAAAGAAAAATCAATTGCATGAATGACCAATGCCCTATGATCCCCAGTTAAGGTGACATTATTTACACTTTTTAGGAGTTCGAGTTCCATTGTTTTCTCTGTGTAAATAACCAAATTTAAATGAACAATTTAACTGAAGAGTGTCTCGAAAAATGCTCAGGCGGTTTTACTTTAAATCTGAAATGATCTCAAGCTCATGGTACTTTCCATCCTGTTGCAGAAAGTTGCTGTTTTCTTAATGTTACCTGAACTTTTGGGGATTTTCAAAGACCTCATATTATGCAATATTGATCCCCGCTGGATAACCTACCAGTGTGATGTCCTACCACCGTTACATCAGTAGTTCAATCACACTGGCTCAGAGTAGACTATAAAAACTATGCAGCGCCATTAACAATGGTTCTGAACTGATCAATTACCACAGAGTCGACCAGTCAATGGACAGAACAGGCTAGACCCAAGAGAGCCCAACGTACCTTCTCAGACAGAGTGAGAATAAAAGAGGGTCAGGGGGAATTACTATGGCAGGTTTTTATTAACAACAGAGATTGTGAATTGTGAACGTAGCAGTCATTATAACTGTACTCTGACCTTTTTAAAGGTGCAACAGGGTCATTCTTTCCCTCATGTTGAAAGCAGAGGACTCTACAGTAAGAAGCATTCAGCTGCTGCCCCGAACTGTGGCTGATAGTGCAGCTAAAAGACAAAAGAGCATAGGGTTAACACAAAATAAAAATAGGAGGTGAAATCTCATAACACTCAACAAGTTTACACTGACAGCCCTCGACAGGATTGAATTTAATGAACTTGATTATTCTAAAAAGAGCAAACCCCTTGCCTAACCCTAGTGTCTTTAAAGCCCAAACCCTGTCTTTCAGCAAATCTGTCCATCTCCATCTATGTCTGTGTGCTGACCTTGGCATGGCTTCCCCTCCTCACTTTCCTGTCTGTTGGCTCATCAGTCCACAGTAAGCCCTTTCTGTAACCCATGCAGTAAAAGATTGTTGTTTCAGCCACAGTGGAAGTATAACTCTCTTATATTTATCTGTGGATCCACGAAGCTGCACAAGCCTGCTTACTGTGCCTGGGCTACTACCTTGATACTCACCTATTAACTACCCCTCTGCTCACAGTCTGACCTTCCCCTCTGCCTGATCCTTGTCCTCAGTATATTTCAGACACCACCTCTCCACTCTCACCCTCCTCATGCCCCACTGCGACCCTTTTGAGCCCCCTCTCACCTGCAGTTAATGAGTCCTATATACAAGGCTCTATCCTATAGCAGACAGTAAACCAATTCCCTTTTTTGTTCCCTTTCTGGGTCCAGGTCTAACCTGTGTTTATAGCTAGTGTTCAAATTATAAAGTGACAAACAATCTGATAACCCAGATAACCCACCCCTCACAATACGTAGAACATGTGCAGTGCATTGGACCTCACCAGCTGTGGGGAGCCTCACTTTGCCTGTTGCTTTACTCAGCGAATTCTGGTTGGTATTGATAAGTATCATTGAGGAATTGAACATCCAGTGGCGTCAATATAAAAAGTTAGTACTGATTTATTTTCCCAGATATTCTCTGTCCCATAAATTCCTTATGCAGTTACATATTTGTGCATAAACACACCTCTAACTGATGTTGTTAATCTGTGAGTGCAGTTTACAGATTAAGGTTCATGTTATAACCCAGCTAATCACACCTTCCTCAAAAATGGAGCAAGATGGAGCGTCATTCAGCTCTTCAGCTTCAGTATCTTGTATCATACTACATCAAATCATATCATGCCAGTCCATTAAATAATTAAGTTCATATTTTCTGTAGGGATTCCTGTTTTGTATCTTCTTCTTTTTTTTTTTTTTTTTTTTTACATACCCTTGCTTCTGTCCCTCAGATCCTGCTTTAAAGGTCCTATATTTGGCTCCTTTTCTGCAGTTTCACATGGATCCTTGATGTCTTCATGAAACATGCTTTGGTCCAAAAAGCCTGTGAATGAAGCACAGCTGCATTTTTTCCACGCTCACATAACCCCTCTGTTCAGAATGGCTCGTTTTTGGTCCCCTTACTATGCTAATGAGCCAGAGCAGAGCTGCAGCGAACACAGTACATGCAAGAACTTCACGATGGACCTGCAGCGCATGTCGAGTGAAGCGGAGCACACTGCCGCTCCAGCCACGCGCTGCATACAGTCCTAAACACACACGAAGCGAAAATTCATGCTGGTTACCAGATAACAGTGAAGCTCGTTGCTCCAAACATTACAGGCTAATGCACAACATGCTAACCTCGGCTTAGTCACCGCACTGGGACAGCCGCTACTTAGCTTCCGGGCTAACGTTAGCAGAAATGAAGGGGTAATGGGGTGGCTAAAGGACTGGTTATATTTAGTCAACTGTTAAACTCCTCTTGACTAATGTAGGAATGCTCATACTTTGAAGTTTACCCTTCAGACTTTCAACAAGTAATGTTAACAATGACGAACATGTGAAGTTAACTCCGGTTTGCTTCACCCTGCTGTTAGCATTAGCTCGTAACAATGTGCAAAATAGATACAACACAACATTAAAATACTCACATTGCCTTCATCAGGTTTGGCGACGGATTGTTGGTACTGAGCCCAGGTTAGGAAAAGTCTAGTTCCCAGTCCTGTGTTGAACTAACTGAAGTTGAAGAAGCAGTCGGACGTGAAGTGATTGACACGCACGTGGCCTACTTGTTGTCTACTCTCACATTTTGTGGGCTGGGAGCAAGGTTAAATACCCAAAAATGTGTTCAAAGCCTTAAAAAAGTGTTTTTTGCATAATATGGGACCTTTAATATTAACTGCCCATTGCTACGAAACACAGATTACACTTCTCTGTGTATTGCTGTCCCCTGATTGTCTGTGTATCTACCATCATGTCCTCCTTATAGTAGTCTGTTCATCTGGTATTCTTACATCTTTCATAAATTCAACTTTTCTCCCTTCATGAGACCTGGTGTTTTGACCATAGTCTGATCTGTCATGTTGCCTTTTGCCTTACCCCTTTGATTTGTTTGCCTTGGGGATTTTTCTGTGTATAAGCCTGAACTGATAAACACACAGATTGCTTTTACCTGCTCTTGGGTTGTGTATTTGATTCAATTGTCCTGATTCCACTGGTTTTGTCAGGCAAACTTTGCAATTGACCTCATTTTGTGAAAAAAAAAAAAAACTCTTTACATTTATTCAGAAGACATGTGCACAGGAGAGCATTGTTCATTAAAAGCTTTAAGTTTGATCCAGCACACTAGAGAACAATTACTGCCAGTGTTTCTATACTAAATCTTCGTCAAGTCAGCAGTTTATCAATAAGTGGATAACTGTTTACAAAGAATGGTTGCACCTACATCCCTGCAACATATCATTTTGACCACAGATTTGAAACAGCAAATGAACAAATGAACAAAGATGATCTTCTAAACTGAGAGCTTCATCACAATAACAAAGAACCAAAGGCATAATTTTATACAAATTTTAAATCATGCAGCCCTGAAAGATCAAACAAGGTACTGAGACCTTTAAAATAACTGTGCTTGTACAAGAGTTAGACATTTAATTCATTGATTTATTTATTTGTCAGTTACAATGGTCAATATGACAGATTAGACAATCATGAAGCAATAAAATCATGTTGTGACTTGGCTGACAGACATGACAAACTACAAGGTTGTACCCAACTACACATGATATCTGATGTAATTTGATGTCATTGGAAAAGGAGGGGAAGCACTGATGACAAACTTTACAATACTATACATTACTTCATCATCCCAAATATTATAAGAAATGATATTTTAGCCTACAGTCAAATACTTACATTTCTTAACCAGGGTTGCCGTGCCTCAGCTATTTCTCCTGAACTTCTCTTGTTTTTCAGTTTGAGCCAGTTTGACTTGACCTCTATGTTGATTGAAGAAATCCACAAATACTGTATCTTATTGACCTCATTCGCTACTGCAGAAAAATCTTGAAATTATCCAGAATTTATCTGCATGTATGAATACAAACAGCAGGGTTTTCAAATAACCATGAAATTTACCTGCCACCCCTCAAGTATCATATCAAGGGTCTTACAGCAAGATTTATGAATGATTATAGCTGATGTTTTGGAGGGATTTTTAAACCTGCTGGCCATAAAAATTGGTAGCTCCATCTTGTGTACCATGTCTAAATGCCTGACAACAACAGGCCAGTCTGGGATGCAGAACTCCTGGACAGAAAGTCTTGCGGGTTTTAGTCTTGTCCTGCCGCCAATGATTGGTCCCTCCACGTCAGACAATGACCAGTGAGAGCACTGGTTGCTCTGCATGTGCAACCATCTGGCAAAGTTAACAAACTGAGGTTTGTGCCGTGAGAGCTGAGTAACAGAGAAAAAGTTTGTCAGGCTCTGAAAAACAGCATCCCTGCCTTTATGATATGTTGTAGAGGGGCTACCACATACTGTAAAAACCAAATATGCTGAAGAGACACAGTGGATGCAACATAGTGAGTGACTGCTTTCATTTATCAGCTAACATGCACAATATTCAACACAATATTTAGAGATAAACAAAAGTACTGTACTCTAATTACAGAGTACTGTATTTTTTGCTGTCTTCAGTGTTGCCCCTCCTTCCTCATGTCAAGCCTTAAATGCAGTCGGTTCTGCTTATGTAGCCTGTCAGGCAAGTCACAGCACAAATTAATAGCCCTGTGGCTGCCTAATCTGACAAAATGAATGTCGTTACTGATGAAAAAAATCATGACCTTAGCAAAGATACTGCCTTGAAATACTGAGGAGGTAAAAATAATATTAAATGAAAAATGAAAAGATTTCAAATGAACTTTGCTTTCTTTGTTTCTTTTAATTGATTATTGTTCAGATACTTGCAACCCTGACCTTTATTTGCATGTAATCTATAACATGAGACCCTGGCAGTTTTCCCCTTGCTACTCTTAGCAATATCAGTGCATGATAAATACATATATATCTATGTAATCCTCAATAAATTAACATTTGTCTGTTACTGTTTGTATTGACCTGTGTGTGCACGTGGGTGCATTCATAATATGTGTCACATTTTTTTAGTCAAGTGCTAATGTTGATGTTGACATAGTGAATCTTTCAACTCTCCTCTGAAGACAGTTTTATTTGTTTTAATTTATTTTGCTTTATTATTTTTAACAAGTTTAAGTTTCAGTTAGTTAGTTTAACTTCCCCTAATATATAATTTTATGTTTCAAAAGGTTCTTTTAAATTATCTTTTAATTTTATTTTTTGCCAATGATTTTATAACATGTTGTGTTGAAATGTTTTGTTTTCTTGTTTTTATTATTGCTGTCCTTATAAAGCACTTTGTAACTTTGATTTTAAAAAGTACTAAACAACTAAAGGATATTATACTTAGCCCTAAGTTGCTACACTACCACTGTTGGGTCAGTGGCATATAAATGGACTGACGTAGAAGCTTCAACCACCAGTAAATGAATGTGAGAGTGAATGGGTGTGAATGGCTTTATGTGACCTGCGGTGTAAAGCTGCTTTCAGTAGTCAAAGACACTAGAAAACAGCTAAATAAGTTTCGGTCAATTTACTATATATATATATATATATATATATATATATATATATATATATGTGTATATATATATATATATATATTTATTTATTTACCACAGTGTGTCTTGAAAGGTAGCAGCTATAATATACTCAGAAAAATCTATACAGCCAAATACAGGATTGGACATGGTTGGCACTACATAGCTTTATGTCCAAAGGTAACAGATGACAGTCTTTTGGAAGCTCTCCAGGTATGTTTGTCCTGTTTGTCCTGAAGTCCATGGAGACAGGGAAGGTGAATCATCCATTCTCAGCTCTTTTCTTGATGCTGATGCACACACTGACCATCCACCCTGCCTGTCTGCACCACTGAATAGCTATCCATTTATCTAACTATGCTCCAGCATAACCATCCATCTAACTTTAGCAGGTAGGGATCCAACATTCAATGCACCATACATCTTTGTTGGGTTTCTATGCGGCAAACACAAGTAAAAAGTCTTTCGTAACATTAATAAGTCATCTTTTAAAATTCTTTAATGGCACAAATAGAGAGCTTTGGTGATTTGAACAAAGTCAGTCCCCAAGCACAGCCAAAGCTGCCATTAAGGAGGCATAAAGGGGAAAGCTTTTGGGGCCCAGAGTTATGTGGGGGGCCTTATAAGTTAGTAAGAACATCATCCATCTGAACTTAGACCATGATTTCTTAAAATTTTAAACCTCTTCATATAAGAGAAGAGAAAAAAATCTTTTGATATGCTGTTGCCCTCCCAAAATTGTACCATCCCATTAATGTGTCCAATGGGATCAATGAATCTAACATTTGGAACAGGAATGTTTGGTGCATTCAGCCATGCTCACCTGCAACATATGTTCTTGTCAGCTCCAAAGCTGCCCAGGGGGTCAATGTTCTCAGTACTGACACTAAGTATCCAACAAGCAAATGTTGTTATAGTCTTTTTGCATAATATTTCATTTTTTGATTTTTTTGCCTTTATTGAGTGACAGAACAGTAGAAAGGACTGTAGGTTGGGGGAGAGCAAATCAACTTCAAGGGCACAGGCATTTCCTACTTATTGATATTATCTGAGATGGTCCCAGTTACTCATCCTGTGCCAGTCCTAAATATTTCAAACTTCCAGCAAGCATAAGCTTTGTCTTTTCTTATGTTTCGAGAACTGATTTGATCAGTTTGGAAAATCTTAAGGGTTCTTCTTTATAGTAGTAGGTCTGCTATAATTGAGATCATCTCTTCTCAATACTGCTTATGATGATTTGATTTTAGATTTACATAAGTGTCTGCATGTTAAGTAATTGATCATGACCCTAGTCCAAGGGTCTTATTCTGAAATGTTTTGACTTGTCCACAGAGCTTTCTGCAAGTTTTTGAAGTAAATAAGATAATTCGAAGCAGAAGCGGTGTTTCTATCAGTGAAGGAACAAAAAAATAGTATTATTTTGCAGGCTACACAATTTAAGAAAAGATGCCCCTGAAAAGACAAAACAGCACATTATTTATACAGTTTTAAAACAATCTGTATTTGTTTCTGATTTAAATTGCATCACAAATAATGTGAGTTTCATGAGTCTCCTTCATAAACAAAGTCTGTGTCTAGAAGTATGAGAGAAGATAAAGTCGTCACATATTAGAAATATATTCAAGGGTTTTGGGGTACTGGATGTATTGGAAATTATGAGGAAGATACGTAACTTTAATTATAAAGTTTTTAGGTTTATGCTTTAACGTTTCTTATGGTAATTTCAGTCTTTTCTTTAACAGCCAAACTGCTTTGCAGAATGATTATGTTTTACACACAGACAGTTTCATGGGAGTTTACTGCCCCAAATATTCATAAAGCACAGTTGAGGAAATATAGGACATAGAAAGAGTAGAGTAGGCAGCATGAAAGTTACCAAAGGACAGATATTTCCCATCTCACATGCATTAGCTTTTCTCATTGCTGCATCTGAAGGCAAAACTATTTGTGTCTAACTGTGTGTGAATAAGTAAGATTACATCTTTAAATGCTGATTAGCTTCCTCTGCCACAAGTGTGTTTGTGAGTGTGTGACTGCATCATGTAATGAAAAGCACTCTGAGGTGGAAGACTCCATAAGTGCTCTGCAGTTTATTTACTATTGACCAAACACCAAGCAGACAGCCAGCAGAGAGCCAGCAGATGTGAGTTGAAATGGATTTAACGACCAAAAAGTGCATTAAATTGGACTCTCAGAACAACAACAACAACAATTTCTGTGTAGGCCAAGGCTCCCAAATCCTGCCATGCAAGCCAGCTCTCTCATACAAGACATAATGATGTGTGGAAACTCAGACCAGAGACAAAACCTAAGGCAGCATGACGGTCCAACATTTTACTTTAGGCAGTGTTATTTATTTAGCCATTTTATTGTTGAATGTGTTTTATTGAATTCTATATTTTAGGTGTATTTCTTTTATTAATCTTAATCTCTCATTCTGTGTCTATGTTATTCATTTTGTGAAACATTTAATTTTTTTTTGTCATTTTTTTAGTGTTTTATGTTCCACTTGTGTTTTGATTTGTTAACTGGTTTATACATGAAGTGCGTGTCCTTTAGTACATTAATTACTTATTTATGTATTTATTATCACGATTGCTACTTACATTTTCCTGTGCCTCTTATTTTTTCTCTAGTTTTAGTGTTTTTGACATTATGCGTCAAAAACACTAAAACTGTTTCCCATTATGAACTCAAGTTTTCTCAGTTCCTCACTTCCACAGTTCTGTTTAATCAAGATCGTTAATATAGATGTATTTCCTTTGTTTTTGTTCAATATGGGTCTGTTTGTTCTACTTGGCTTTTTATATTAGTCTTGCATGTTTTTTTTTGCTGTTACTGTCCACGTAAGGCACTTTGTGCTACCTTTTTTTAATTAAAGGTGCTATACAGATTAAGTCTGACTGATTGATTGATTGATTTTCAGTGAGAATGAGGTAAGATGCAGAATATCACCATATTCAATCAAATAAATAAATGTTGCTTGACTCAGCCTCTTCCTTGCAACAAAAGAAATACAGCATTTTCTATGATAAAAGAAACCCTGTTACCCTCAGTTTTTTTGTCAGACAATCAATATGCTGGCTAAAAGAAAGATTTTCTTCCAATGCTTGCGAGAGAATGGATCTTTTAAAACATGGCTGTGTCCTCATCTTTCCTTTCCTTCCTTTTCTTACTCTGAAGATACCCTTTCATTTGGCTCTGCTGGTTTGTCTTTTGAGTTTGAAAAATGTTGATTTAGGTCTGTAAAAGTATAAATATCCATTAGAGCAAGGAGGATCTGCCTGATGAGTGTCACAGACTGCAGATTCACACACAGCAGCAGTATCCTCTGATCCTGGAACATCCTGTGGCATCCTGTGGTGTTTTTACCAATTAACACAGAAATTTCACCGAGTTTGACAGCATAATCCCAAAATGTATACACCCGCAGGTAAGCAGGTAATGTTTTTGTTGTGTGTACTCCATGTTCATGCGATTATCTTCATGTACCCAAAACAAATGGTGGTCATAACCCTGGGAAAGATCACCACATAATCTTACTGGGCATTGGTTGTTTTTCCTATATTTCCTGTACACAGCCAATCCACTCACTGTTTGGCTGTTTTAGTCTCTTTTATGCTTATTTTTCTGTTTGTTGGGCTTCTTAGGGCATTCAAACTCATTTGAAAGACTCAGTGACATTTTGTTCTGTATATATGACATTTCCTGTTACTTTAGTGGCCCAAAAATGCATGCGTGCAGTAATTATCTCTTAAAATGTTTCATAGTCCATTGTTGACGGCTGTATTTCTGACATCCACAGAACTGAGTGACGTCATGTTAGTAATGTGTCTGCAAATGGTCAGTTGTCAGCATAGAAGTGAAACAGTACATGATTCTGCTTAAATTATTTAGTAGATAATGAATAAAACAGGACCCAGTATTGACCCTTGTGGGGCACCATTTCGATTTTTTTATAATCAGATGACATGTCATCAACTTTAACACATTGATTTTACCACTCAAGTAATTTTCAAACATTTTAGTGCTTTTGAAGAAAACTATATCTCAGCCAACCTCTAGAAAAGAAGAGTGATCAATGGTATTAAAAGATTTTGTTTATGTCATTCAAGACCTTAGTCCTTACATAACATCTGCTATGAACAGGTAGAAAAAGAATGATTGACTGATTTGTGATTGATGGAGGGACAGGCTTCAGCCCTAAGGGGATAAGTGGTTAAGCTGATGGAAGGACAATCACTGATGGATGAATGAATGGATGGATGAAATGGAAAGATCAGTGTCACTGCTTTGATACAGATTATTCCTCCAGGCTACTGGTGGCAGCACTGATTGCAGAAATTGAATGTAAAATCTTTTCATGATTTCTAATTAAAAAACATGCTCTACTCACCAAGGAGCATTCCAGGACACGAATTACCTTCCAGTTTGGTTCATGGTTAAACAAAGCATTGAATGAAAAGTCCTCACTGTTTCTCTGCAGTGTAACGTGAACTAGATCACTCCTGCTGTGGAAATGGGAACAAAATGACCATGCTGCTTATTAAACATATGAATTCCCAGAGGATCTGGAACAAGTTCAATCACAAAACAGACCATCAGGTATGTTTACTGAGGGTTTATCCTATGGTTTTGTTTACTAGCCCGCAGAGCAAAAAAGGCAAGGAACCAGTAAGACACAGTTTTGTGCATCAACAAAGTGAACAAATTGCTTGAAGGAAGAAAGGCAACTTTGTTTCTGTCCTAGATTACTGGAATATTTCACCTCTGGATTTCCTAACTCTAAGTTTTTTGTCACCCTCATTTCAAACAGCTTTTGCAGCAAGACTGATAATTTGGCAGACAAAAGAAAAGAAGACCTTGTGCCCCTGGGTAACTTATTCTGGTACCAGAACTTTAAAACTTGCCTAGTTATCAATGTGCATAAAGCATACAGCTCTACTATTATATATCATACCTAAAGATGTCCTGTAGTTCCTGCATACCCATTTTCATTTTCCTTTCCCCATGACTCCCTCCCTTTTGCTATTGTAATGCAGGGTGGGAGAGTAGAGAGTATTGAAAGCCTTGTTTTCAGCAGCTGCTGTGTGAGTCTCTGTTGAGTTTTTCCTAATTGCCTCCCAAAGGAGCCCGACTGCTGTCAGACAGAAAAAGGAGGGTGAGAGGGAGATAGAAGAGGGGATACGAAGTAGGTGAAAGGATGAAAAGAAAGACAGAATGTCGACAGTAACAAGAAGACAGCAATACCTTGTGATAAATCAGCAATGTAGGAAAAAGAAGAGAGGATTCAATGAGATGTTCCATTTAGCTCCAGTTTACCATGTTGACTGTCACTCCAGCTCTGAAAAAACAGGTAGGAAGCCTCTTTCTTCAGTACAGGACTTTTAAAAATGCATGCAGCCTATGTCACCCACGGCCCCAACACTCTATCTTAGGTTAAAAAATAGATGTAAAGTAATGCTTTCATCCCCTCTGTGCAGCAGTTAATGACAGTCAGGCCTGGTGTTGTGCATGTACATATGTGCAGGCAAACATACAGAAAGACATGCATACAAGGGTGCAAGCCCATGTTTCCCTCTGTGTGTGTGTGTGTGTGTGTGTGTGTGTGTGTTGGGGGGGGGGGGGCACACTATACGCAAGTATGTTTTCTTTTTTTTCTTATTAAACTTATGTCTGGATGATCAATATTGCAGAAGAACTGTGCCATCATACATTACTTTTTTAATTACATCTATGCAGATTAACAGTCAGAGGATCTATAAATGCTCTGAGAAATTACACAATAAGGGATCGACATTCTCTGCCTGCTCACTCTGTCTCCCCCTGCTCCATTGAGTCCTTTGTTAGATAGGTAAGGAAGTGCAAACACACACACACACATCCATCGCGCAGGTAAATTTTAGCTCATGTTGATGATTATTAAATGCAGCTGTGTCTCACATCATTATTAAACTGATATCATTTAGACACTGGTGTTAATTTTTTGATTTGTGGTCTTAAAACATTTCCCTTCCTCGTCATCTATCTCTGTTCTGGTAAAAACAGTTTCGTTCAAAATCAGATAAAAACGTGAGTACGCTATATAGTAATTGAACAACACTGCAGAAGCTCAGACATCCACAGGTATACTGAAAGTGAGTACAAGTAGGAGAAGAAGCAGATTAAATATTTCAGGACAGTTAAAAGAAAAAGATAATGAAGTGGTAAAATTATGATAAAACAAGTACAAAATACAGCGTCATACATTGTTTAAGTGTTTAACTATAACTCTGTAACCTTATAAATGTTCTGCTGCTCTTCTTGGCTGAGACACAAAATTCTAAAAAAAAAAGAAAGGTTCTCCAGGTTAGACAAAGTTTGAATAAATAAATCTAAAAAATACAACATGTTGAATTATTATAATATAAAGAATATTTGTGATCTGTTTGTGAAAAAGGTACAATTTGTGAAAGGATAAGGATCTGTTGTATAAAATTATTGTTTATAGTACTGACAGTATCAAGAAAGTTTCACTAAAATAGAATAAGCTAGAGGTGCTCCGAGAGCACAAACCTCCAGTTATTGTGAAAAATGTGGAAAACTGCCCCACCTCTCACTGTTAACAAATCCTATTAAAAAAAATCCTGGGCCACATCTGGATTCTGATCACCACCAAAATGTCATCGCTTCTCCCTTGAGTCATGAACAAATTTTCTCTGAAAACGTCATTAACAGTTTATTGAGTTAATAGTAAAAATGTGGAAAACTGCCCTACCTCACAATGCTAACAAAACCTTCAAAAAAAAAAAAAAACACTGGCTCTGCATCTGGATTCAGATCACGACCCAAATATTTTCTCTTCTCTCTTGTGCCGTGGCCAACATGCCCTGAAAATGTCATTAAAATCTGTTAATAAATTTTATAGTAAATGAAGTCATAGATGTTTTTATGTGAGTAGATTTAATGTTTTTATCAGTTAATGTTATTTTTATTTATCTCTTAAGGTGAGGTTTGTAAATAAGCAAAACTGGGTTTCTGCCTCACCTGCACATGTGGTGAAATTTTTTTGTCTTTGACTTTTCTTTTAAATACGCACAAATAAATAAAACTACAGTAATTGTTATCTTGCTTACAGACAAACAGACAAACACTCCTCAGTGCAAAAGTAACTTAGTAACTAAGCATTATTTAAATCAGTGGTTGTAATATTATTACCTTTATAGAAATTGTAATATCTTACTTTTATCCTTGCAGTGCAGTTGGATCTGCCTGATCAAATGTCTTTCATCAGATGGATTATTTTGCCAAGCTCCTGTCAACAACAACCGTGCTTGGTCTGAAGTGGCACAGGCCAATCAGAGTTCCAGGGAGAGAAGGGAGCTATGAGCATAACGAAATCAGGAAGTGACTGCTTGCACAAAGATTAACAAGAGGCTAACAGCCTCAGTAGGAGTTTTGTCAAATCTGGACTGCATTTCTTTATCTAATGGAAAACAAAAAAAACTAAAAGCATTTTTCAACACAAAAGTTATTTTCAATGGATGTGACTGACTGAGTAATCTTCCACTCACCTGCTGGATATGCTTTTGAAATGTGAAAAACGTCTTAGCCCCGCATCATGAAGGTGTCATTTTTCTGCAGCCAGTCCCAAGTGGACACTTGGGGTACTGCAGCCTCTAACACTTCTGCATGGGCCTCCAGAGGTTGTCGCCTGACTACAACTTATTTTCCAGTAGCTCAGCTTACTATTCTACTTCCCATGATTCATAGTAAGCATGGCATTGTTTAGCTACACCATGGGGAAAGCAGGCTGTGATGTAAAGACTTAGGAACAGCCTTTATTGTGTGCTTTAGCCATTTTTCATTATGCAGTGTGGACATGAAAAAACCAAAGGAAAACTGCAACGATGTATCACTTTATCAGCAAAAACAGTACAAAGCAAGGTAGCTGTCCTGAGATGCATTAGCTTGGGCTACTTGTGAAGGTTGTTTTGAGATGCATTTGTCTCCACATGAGCTTGTCTGTCTTGAGTCACAGAAATGACTTTCCGAAGGGATATGATACTTTTTATGTTATCTGATAGAAATGAGACAACCAAATATTTTGTAGCAGGAAATATGTATAACTGTTTATTTTGCAGCGAAAGCAGGTATTTTTACCCTAAAAACAACTCAATTTACTCAATTTTCCTATTAACATCCACATTTTCTTTGACTTTATGTTGAAATGAAATACATCATGATGTGTATTTATATTTCCCTCATTATCTTTTCACTGAGCTGACCTTAAACACACCATTTGTCATCTTTTTTTAAAGTCAGCTAACTGACTTTTAAACTCCTGATTTCAACCCATTATTTTTTCAATACTGAATTGCTAATATTAATAAAAGAAAGTGAGCATACAATTTTACTAATCTTACTTAGTCTTCTTTTGGTGAAAGAGGATATATGTGCCATAGCAGTAGAAACAACTTGTATAATGAATCTAAAAGCAATTTGCAGAAGCAGCTGGAGTGGAAACAAGTCTACACACACACAGTAGTGCACATATTTGTGTTATTTATATGAATGATGTCAAGGTATGTCATATTATCTGGGACTCAAGAATAAATGTGAAAAACAAATTGCCACCTGTCACCCCTAAATGTTTATTTATAAGATTATCACACAGGGACATACCAAAACACCTTTTAGATTTTTTTAATGCATCCAATGGCAAGTTTAGGAAACAAGTTTAATACTCAGTTTTACAGGCTTAAAGAGATTGTTTATTTGCTGTTTATCTACTTTTGGATATTAAGTATCTAATCACTAATAAACTTACACTTTTATATACTGGATTTTGAAGATGTTTCATTTGTCTATCTGGAAAACAGCCCATAGAAAGTGCCTGGGAAAGGCAGAACCATTCAGCAGCATAGCCGGCAGGTGATTGGATGATCGTTCCGTCACTGACATATATTATGGGCCAATCAGATAATGAAGTAGGCGGGTGCTACTGGGCTACATAATGTGTACAACTTTGTAAAACAAACTCTTGTTAAAACACATTGGAAGTGGAGTGAAAAAAATCTTCTTATTGAGAAGTTTGTAGTGTTGATTTTTGCTTTTCATTTAATAAAGAAATGAAGGTACTACTGGAGCTGTTAGCATCTACGCCATTCTCTGTCTGAGCAGTCACTTCCTACTGTCATCTCTCTCATAGCTCATTCCTCTTCCTGCTCTAAAGGGCTCTGATTGGACCGTCCTGCTTTGGGCTGGTCACAGTTGTAGATTGGAGCTTGACAAGGATCTGTCTGATTACAGACATTAATTCAGACATGTCCAGCTGCTTCACAAGGTTAAAAGGTTTCTGCTTTTATGAAAATCAGGCATCCATCCATTCATAATTTGTATCTCTTATCTCTTTCAGGGTCGCATGGAGCTGGAGCTTATCCCAGCTGACACTGGGCACGTGGCAGGGTACACCTTGAACCTGTCACCAGCCCATAGACAGACAGACAACCATTCACACTCACTCAAAGGGAAATTTAGAGTCACCACTTTGCTAAACAAACATGTTTTTGGTCTGTGGGAGGAAACCAGAGAGTCTGAAGAAAACCCACGGAGGCACAGGAAGACCACATAGAAAGACTGGTTGACACGGGGGTTTATACTTACAATCTTCTTGCTGTGATGCACACACACTAACCTGCTGCTGTGCCCCTCATTTATTAAAATCATACCTTTAGATTCCTTTCCTCATTCTCTCATATATACATGAAGTGTATGTAAAGCCAAGTGTGCTGCAATATAAAATGTGACGCAGTTTCCAGATTTATTCAGACTGCATGTAATGTTATAATGGACTGATTGTGTATTAACAAAAAACAGAAGAGGTGAAAGTAGCTCCATGTTGATTTGCAAATCCAATTCAAGTCAAATTCAGTCATAGGTGGTCATTAGAGCTACATTTTGAGACACTCGTTAAACTATTTTTTTCTTAGGGCACACCTAAAATCAAGCCAGAATCCCAAAGCACGTGTTATTTTTATCCATGCAAATTACTCCATAATATCTCCTTTTGCACTCATTTGCAGTATTTTGCCAGTCTGTGCATGTCTATAAGTATCTGCTAAAACATAATAAAATTGGATAAACAGTCTTAATAATTACCAAACATTAATCTCAAACGATTTTTAGAATTTAGTTGGAAATTTGTTATATTTAACTTATGCAGCAACTCTTGATAAGCTTGAAAATACATGTTCTTTTTAAGTGGGGAAGTAATAATTTGGAGATATTGAAGAGTAACAATTCACTCAAAAAAAAAAAAAAAATACCCTTGACTGTAAAAGGCAGTGTTTCCTTAGAGGTGTTATGACATTTAAAAAAACAATACATTGCTGTTTGGATTAAAAGATGATAATTTATGGATGTGTAAATTTCTAAGGCACATCTGGGCTAGTGTTGTGCATCCCAGCACATTATTTGAGAGCTGCTGCTCTAGTTAACTTACTTCTTAAAGAGAATAGCTAATACAAGGTGCACTTTGCTAAGACAATTTTAGGGCTATTTCTGTGTTTAATTAATCTATATTTGGAAAAATGGTTTTGTAAAAAAGTTTTTAGTTCCGCATTACCTGTTGTAGCGGGGGGGAACTTAATTAATGAGACACTCGGGAACACATACACGAAGGAGCTGCGTATTCCCGCTAGATATGGGACAGCTTCTGCTCTGGTAAGACACGTCTTTCTGCTCTCTCCTTTTGCTGTAAGCTAGTGGGGGTAAAAGTTGTTGTATCTGGTTTAAATTACATAAAATGAAGTGTGAACTTATTTTGAGTCTGTATGTGACTTTTAATATGGGTTTCGTCGATAAATTTGGGGTTAAAATTAGGTTAAAATGATTGGAGGTTTTGCCTCATTTGCACTTTGTTTCACCCGCTGCAGGGGAGAGAGACCGTGCTGCTGCCATGGTGTGTGTGCGATAAGTGCCTTCTCTGCTACATCACAGGTGTGTTGAAATGATTATTAATATTCTAAAGTTCTTTAATATACTTAAAGAATGTTTATGTTTACCTGGTATTATTGTTATTTTTTTTTTTAAATGATGGTTTCATTGTGTCTTATTCAATATGTGATTTTTGTTTGTATTGTTGGAATAATTTTTGTAAACAGTTAAAAAAGAAAGAAAAAAAGAGATATGGGACAGCTTCTGCTCTGGGGAGAGAGACCGTGCTGCTGCCATTTTGTGTGTGTGATAAGTGCCTTCTCTGCTACATCACAGAAATTAAAGGCTGCTGATCCCAATTCCTGCCTGAGTGTGTGCCTTCCTACAAGTATCCATCTTAAGTCTGCTACATAAAACTGATGCCGTGACCCGGATCCTTTGGTCAGCTGCTGCCGATCGCCGAGGTTCAGCTGTGTGCAACGTGACTTCAAGGGTGCCAAGTTGGTCGACCAGTGGATCCTCATAGCTGCTTAAGTGGATGCTGGTATTCAAAAAAAAAAATAGACATTAAAGTAACTATTTCTTTTGAGAAGGACTGTTTTAAGGTTTTCTTTCTGTGACATTTGTGATACAGACATATTTTTTTTTTTTCCTATTTGTCTCATTGCTACAATACTTTAAATCCGTCTAATGTGAAATATGGCAGGAAGAGGTCAAAATACTTTTGATATTTTTACACCAGTTATTGGTAGAGGCAGAGGAGTGTTTATTACAGATCAAGGTATCAGGAGTAGTGCTAGGATATTTACTACTGAGGAATCATCAGGGTCTGATGATATTAATGACACTATTCCTGCTGACCCACAGTTTTCCACACCTGTTACAAATGATAGCACTGCCCAACAGTTACGTGACCTTATAGGTGAGTTAGGGAGCCAAATAGGCGAGTCAATAGCCAGCCGTTTGCTTGCTAGCCAGTCTCCACTCACCCCAATGCAGTCTCCCCATACCCACTCAGTTAAAGCTGAAGCACCAGAGGCAACCACCGACCTGTCCAAAGTGAGCCTGATTGTCAGATCTGACATTAAAGAGCCCCCCATGTATCTTGGTGATGGAGATGACAAATTCTCCACTCAGGAGTGGATTGATATGATGGAGGTATATCTACACAAGAAAAATCTCTCAACAAGTGAGCAGAATGATGAAATCTTGAGCCATCTCCTTGGCAAAGCAAAGAGTATTGTCAAGGTAGGACTGAAGAGCTGCTCAGCGTCAGGTTCTGTCATCACCTCTGAAACAATCTATGGCATACTGAGATGTTACTTCAGCAAGTTTCCAGGGTCTTGTTTACCACTAGCAGACTTCTACGCTACTCAGCCAGCAGCAAATGAAACTCCTGTAGATTACTGAGTGAGGTTGAACACAGCTGCAGAAACAGCGGACAGGCATCTGAAGTCCCAGGGAGGCAAAATGGACAATATTGACACTGAAATAGCTATGATGTTCATCCGAAACTGCCCTGACCCTAGTCTGGCTTGTGTTTTCAAATGTAAGCCCATCAGCAAATGGTCACTCACAGAGGTGCAGGAGGCTATTGATGAATATCAAAGAGAGCACCAAGTGAGAAATTCCAATGTAGCCAGGAAAAATGTCCTCCAAGTAGCCACGGCTGTTACAGCTGCTGACCCATCACAACCAGAAACCAATCATCTCCAGGTGAACACGACAAAATACACATCCTCGAACCCAGTTAATCCAGGTGATGTACCTACTTCAGATCCAAGTGCTCTAGAATGTGTGCTTAATATGTTAGAGAGAGTCTTAGAGCGGACAGGTCAACCTATTTCCACCACCCAACCTAGGTTTTCCCCCACAGCTCATTTCACCCCTTGCAAGGTATGTGGTGACAACTCTCACTCAACGCGCACACATTGTATGAAGGAAAGGAGATGTCTAGGATGCCTAGAACAGGGACATCAGCGAAAAGACTGTACAAAGACCACTGCTGTGCAGCGTGGTGGCCACTCACCTGTTCAGGGAAACTAATGCACTCACATTCGGGGGGGGACAGAGTGAGTGAAAGTAATATGACCCTCAACTCTGATGAAGATGCACAGTCAGTATATGCAGAAAGTCTGAGAACCTCCCCACCTGGTACTGTTGTACAAAATGTAACTCACCTTGGAAAGGCAGACAGTCTGTTTTACACCGATGCACAAGTTGATGATAAAGTTTCACTGCGAGCACTACTAGACACTGGCTCCATGTCCTGTACTTTAAGTGAAGAGGCAGAACAGATGCTTAAGAGTGCTGGGTTAGCATCAGATCCTGACCCCATCAACAATGACATTGTGTTAGTTTGATGTGGTGGAGTCAAAGTCAAGCCCAAATGCATGTACAACCTGAAGATGGAGGTATATGAATGCGTGTTTAACGTGCCTGCTCTAGTTGTCCCTGGGCAGAAAGATCAGATGATCCTTGGCACAAATGTCATAAAACACATTTTGAAGCAGATCAGACACCAGCCTAGCTTTTGGCAGGTCCTTACCAAACCTGAAACTACAGGTGAGCCTGAGATAATGCAGTTTCTTAACATGTTAGCAGGTGTCCAAAGGTGGAGAGGTGAGACATTACCAGATTTCATTGGGACGGCCAGGCTTGCAAGAGCAGTTACTCTTCTTCCAAGGCAAGAGCACCTGGTTTAGGCCAAGTTACCTGCAGCGTCACCCCTTTCGGAAGGCAGTGCCATTCTCGTTGAGCCATCAAAAGCTCAGATTCACAAAAAGACATTATCGTCTGCAGATCTGTAGCCACCATGAATGGAGACAGATGGGTTCCAGTCAGGGTTCTGAACACCTCCGACAAAGCAGTCACCCTAAAGCGTCACACCAAGCTGGCAGATGTGTCCACTTGTGTTGCTATTGAGGATTTAGATGGAACTGCAGAGCAGAAGCCAGCCACTGAAGTTGAGGTGAAGAGTCAGTCTGCGTGTGATGAAAGGTCTGTCAACTCTAATGCTCCTCATCACTCCAGTTTTCATGACAGACTACACAACATGGGGTTGGGAGACCTAGATGTTGACTCATGTGAGGTTACAGATTACTGGAAGTCCCAGCTGATGGAACTGATCCAAAAGTATGAGGATGTTTTCTCAAGGACAAAGCTTGATTGTGGGCTAGCAAAAGATTTTGTCCACCGCATCCACCTGTCTGATGAGCGACCATTTAGGCTTCCATACCGACGTGATCCACCTGGAGAGTATCATAAGCTCAGACAAGTGCTTTCAGAGATGGAGGAGCGTGACATCATTCGCAAGTCCAACAGCGAATGGGCATCACCTCTGGTGCTTGTATGGAAGAAAAATGGGGATCTCAGGATATGTGTTGACTATCGCTGGTTGAATGCCCGCTCGATCAAGGACGCTCACCCTCTACCCCACCAGTCGGACTGTTTGGCAGCTCTTGGAGGTAGCACTATTTTCAGCGCTATGGATCTCACCTCTGGCTTCTATAACATCGCCATGGCCGAGGATGACAAGAAACTGACAGCCTTCACTACACCTATGGGGCTTTATGAGTTCAACCGACTTCCCCAGGGTTTGTGCAACAGCCCTGCAAGTTTCATGTGTCTCATGATGGGTATTTTCGGCGACCAGAACTTCCTGACCTTGCTCTGCTATTTAGATGATGTTCTGGTGTATGCTCCAAATGAAGCAGAAGCACTCAGGAGACTTGAAACTGTCTTCAGCAGACTGCGTGCTCATGGGCTAAAGCTAGCCCCTAAAAAGTGCCAGCTTCTCAGAAGAAGTGTAAGATTTCTTGGCCATATAGTGGACGAAAGTGGCGTTGCAACTGACCCTGATAAAGTCAAGTCTATCACTTCTGTGACAGAGCGTGACCTCATGATGGAGGATGGTGTCACACCATCTCAGAAGAAAATCAGGTCATTCCTGGGTATGGTCACGTATTACCAGAAGTTCATACCTGAATGCTCCCGCCTGGCCAAGCCACTGTTTGCATTGACTGCTGCGCCTAAAGGGAAAAATAAGAGTACAAAAGGTGCTACTGCATTCAAAAGGTTACATTCAAGTGACTGGAGAGAGGAAAATGGCAACTCGGTTGAGCAATTAAAAGCTGCACTTCTGGAGTCAGTTGTTTTGGCGCACCCTGACTTCAGCCGACCTTTCATTCTGTCAACTGATGCCTCTCAAGATGGTTTAGGTGCAGTATTGTCTCAACTTCAGGATGGCGAGAACAAAGCACGCCCCATCGCTTTTGCCAGCAAGGCACTCACTCGTGCTCAAAGCAACTACCCCGCCCACCGGCTAGAGTTCTTGGCGCTGAAGTGGTCCATCTGTGACAAATTTAGTCATTGGCTGAAAGGACATACCTTCACAGTTTGGACGGACAACAATCCCCTCACCTACATCCTCACTAAGCCCAAACCCGACGCATGTGAACAGAGGTGGGTAGCCAAGTTGTCCCCATATGACTTCAGCATTAAGTACATACCCAGCAGTAAGAACATCGTTGCCGATGCTTTGAGCAGGCAGCCTTTCATCCAAAACCGTGTCTGTCAAAGGCTTATGAGTGAGCCGTATGAAGAGCTGTTGGATGAGTCAGAACAGGTGCAGGGAGGTGTTGTGCAAGAAATGTTCAGAGCCAGTGCAAACCATCAGGTTGTTGAAAAGCACCCTGTGCTCGATAACTTAGAGCACTGTTCCTTCTCCAGTCATGAGGTGTCTGCAGTCCTGGATGGCCATGTTGAGTGGGATCATGGTTCCAAGCAAAGGGTGATCACTTGGCTCGCCCAAGACCTGCAAAACCTAGTCCCATCGGGTCAAGATGCCCTACCTGCCTTCTCGCTCCAAGAGCTAAAGGACGAACAGAGGAAAGATGTTACACTGACACAGGTCATCCCGTTTGTTGACCGTGGTAGACGGCCTTCAAGGAGGGAAAGAGCAGGGCTGTCGTCAAGGATGCTAAAGACTCTGAAACAGTGGCACAAACTAAAACTGCTGGATGGCATCCTGTACAGAGTTTGTAAAGACCCTCTAACTGGTAAGAAGCGTCACCAATACGTTGCTCCTACCATTCTGCAGGGTGTCCACGACAAAGCAGGCCATCAAGGTCAGACCCGGACCTTGCATTTGGCTAGGCAAAGATTCTTCTGGGTGAACATGGAGTATGACATCAGAGAATATGTCAAATGCTGCAAGCGCTGCATTGTCAGTAAGACTCTGGAACCTGAGGGAAAAGCCAAACTTGAGAGTATCAAGACCACAAGCCCCCTGGAGTTGGTCTGTCTGGATTTCTGGTCAGCTGAAGATTCCAAAGGGAAGAGTTTGGATGTGTTGGTGGTGACTGACCATTTCACCAAAATGGCCCATGCCTTTAAGTGCTCTGATCAGTCAGCTAAGCAGGTAGCATGTCAGTAATGGGATCATTACTTCTGTGTATATGGATTTCTGCAGAGGATCCATTCAGACCAGGGTGCAAATTTTGAGAGTCAGCTGATTCAGGAGTTGTTGCAAATGACTGGTGTGGAAAAGTCCAGAATGACTCCATATCACCCGATGGGCAACAGGAATTGTGAGAGGTTCAACAGGACTTTAGGCAACATGATCCGGTCCTTGCCGCCCAGAGACAAGCAGAGATGGCCGCAGATGCTGCAGACACTGACCTTTGCTTATAACTGTACAGTTCATGAGTCGACTGGTTATGCGCCGTTTTATTTGATGTACGGCCGGATCCCACGTCTGCCAGTAGACGTTATGTTTCACAACATCTAAAGGGACAATGACATCACCGACTATGATAGTTATGTCAAGAGGATGAGAGGAGACCTCATGGAGGCTCTAGCTGCAGCCCAAGTCAACGCAAATCTCAGTCAGCAGCGTCAGGCAGATCTGTATAACAGGGGGATCAAAGGCGCAGACATCAAGGAGGGAGATCGGGTCTTGTTGGCCAACAGGTGTGTACGGGGTCGCAAAAAACTAGCTGACAGGTGGGGGTCTACACTCTACACAGTTGTCTCCAGAGATCCAAGATGCCACACCTACTGCATCAGACACTCGGGCACTGGCCAAGAAAAAGTTGTGCACAGAAACCTGCTTTTGCAAGCTAACTTCTTGCCAGTTGAGGTGGATCAGGCAGAAGAGTTCTCTTCTTTTGATGGTGGATCTGAGTCAGATCAACAGAGCAGTGATGGGGAGGTGAGCCTCATGGTAGAAGGTTCAGAGATTAACCGTTCTGTACGCACTGCCAGATGGGTAGCCAAAACTACTTCCATGGAAGGCCCTCATGTGTCTGAACATGCAACTGATAGACACCCTCCAGACCCCCTTGATGTTGTTCAGCCAGGCTCTTCTACCAGTCTTAGGGCTGAGACGAGTGAAGTTGGACCAGACAGAGCTGGAAGTGTGGCAGACTTGGAGCACACTATAGACAGGTCGAATCCAAACATCAGCCATTCAGGGAGTGCAACTGACATACATGTAACCAACAGAGTTATCACAGACCATGATGGTGTACCACCAAGTCACCCAGTTGCTCCCTTGAGGACTAGAGTGGGGAGGATAGTGAAACCAGTTAACAGGTTAATTCAAAACATGACTCAGAAGAACAAACAAGCAGGCACTTTAGTATGTGAGGTTGCCAAGTCTTTATTCATATAGGTTGATAGACCACAGAAATGGCCTCGGTACAGAAAATGTGTTAAAATGTTTTTAGTGTGACCGAATTCGCAAAGGGTAACAGTTATTCAGGCATCAGTATGAAATTGCGTATAAGGCACTTTTTCTAGCAAGTGAATATTAGAAGTCTGGCCAACTTCTTTTGTTTTGCTTTCTCTTTTGGTTGGGAGACATTTATGTTGCATGTAGGGATGTACAAATTGAAAAAATGGTTAATGTTACCTGTTGTTCAACTATTGATCTATTCATGTACTGTTTTGAGAAGTTCAGGGGGGAGTATGTAGCTGAGTAAATATTGTATATGAAATATTTATATTGCTATTTTATTTGAACATTCTCAAAACTAATTTTGAATTGTCTAAGACAATTTTAGGGCTATTTCTGTGTTTAATTAATCTATATTTGGAAAAATGGTTTTGTAAAAAAGTTTTTAGTTCCGCATTACCTGTGGTAGCGGGGGGGAACTTAATTAATGAGACACTCTGGAACACATATACGAAGGAGCTGCGTATTCCCGCTAGATATGGGACAGCTTCTGCTCTGGTAAGACACCTCTTTCTGCTCTCTCCCTTTACTGTAAGCTAGTGGGGGTAAAAGTTGTTGTATCTGGTTTAAATTACATAAAATGAATAAATTAAAATTTGGCGATAAATTTGGCGTTAGAATTAGGTTAAAATGATCGGAGGTTTTGCCTCATTTGCACTTTGTTTCACCCGCTGCAGGGGAGAGAGACCGTGCTGCTGCCATTGTGTGTGTGTGATAAGTGCCTTCTCTGCTACATCACAGGTGTGTTGAAATGATTATTAATATTCTAAAGTTCTTTTATATACTTAAAGAATGTTTATGTTTACCTGGTATTATTGTTATTTTTTTTTTAAATGATGGTTTCATTGTGTCTTATTCAATATGTGATTTTTGTTTGTATTGTTGGAATAATTTTTGTAAACAGTTAAAAAAGAAAGAAAAAAAGAGATATGGGACAGCTTCTGCTCTGGGGAGAGAGACCGTGCTGCTGCCATTGTGTGTGTGTGATAAGTGCCTTCTCTGCTACATCACAGAAATTAAAGGCTGCTGATCCCAATTCCTGCCTGAGTGTGTGCCTTCCTACAAGTATCCATCTTAAGTCTGCTACACATATGTCAGCCCTCTAAGCATTAACCCTTTTAAAATATGGTGAAGATATTTCATTCGTGTTGTAGTTACAGGCTCTTGTGTTTCACAAGAGTTCAAGTATTGCAACTTGATGCTCGATACAGATGCACAGGGGACCCTTCAGTGCCGCAGGAGATGCATTGATCTTTCAATTACCAGAAAAAATGCCCCATTGGTCCAACTCCAGAGAATTTTACTCCTTGAAGTTGTCAAATGATATAAAAACAACAGCTGATGGCTCTTTGTCAAGTTGTAAAGCCTGTGTATTAGATCATGAAGTGACACAAAAGTACCCTGGAAGCTTTTCATTATATACTCTGCCAGGTTAATTGAAATTAAAATTCTTAGTCAAATGTCTTGACAAAGACAGCCAGCAAGCAAGTTTTACCAATTACAGACACAAAATAAAAACAATTAAGTGTGTACTGTAGGTCAACCAATCCTGAGTCACAATGCAAAATATCAAGGCTTCAATAACCTAAGAGTTCATTCTCTAACAACTCTAATCTTAACTAGGGACCCAACTAATGATTTCTAAAGTTAACAAGTTGTCGACCGTTGGATTGATTAGTCAGCTAGTCAGATTTTCCCCCACAATTATTTAATTGCTGTTATTATAACTTGATAATCTATTATATTATGTCATATCAAATTTTCAAATAATAATATTAGTAATACTACTAATAATAAGATAAGATAATCCTTTATTGATCCTCAGAGGGGAAATCAGGGTGTTGCAGTAGTACGGGGGTTAAGTACAAGGGTAAAGTAGAAATACAAGTAGAGTCGTTATTGTTAGTAGTAATGTGCCTTAAAGCCAACTGTTTTTTTTTAATTGATCCTCTGTTTGATTGGTTAACTGACCAACCAATCAGAATTAGAGAATCCCTGAGCGAAGTATCAATACAGCTTTTACACAGTCAAACACTTTCTGTGTAGGCAGAATCTAAATTAAAGCAGTTATATTTTGAGTTTACTTTGCACAGCCAACTGTAGTTTTCTTTCTTCTTTCACTTGGGCAAAATTTGTAAAAGAATCAGATGATATAAATGTGAATAAAAGCTGGTTGAAAAGTCAGTCATTTTTAGTGATTTTAAACGAGAGCAAGGCAGCAACAGATTTTATACCCAGTGACAGTAACTAAGGAGTCCTTTTAACAAAACCTGTACTCCATAAGGTGTTTTTGTTCATCTTAACTACCACTCGGGTTTCTATAATAATTTTAACATAGGGAACGAGAAAAGTGCTTTGAAATTGACAATGCTCTGCCGTCTATACCGCCCCCTTCCCCTTGCTATGCCAGTGGCTCGCTGTGAGGGGCAGAAAAGCATTATAACAATTAAACCACCTTTACGACTTTCAGTTTGTGAAATTAATTCATAACAGTCGACTGATGGATTGCTGACAAGTAAATACACTTAATAGAGAGCAGCTTCTGACTGAAAGACTCCTTAATTGAAATACACTGCATGGTGTCTGAGCAGACATACAGCTGAGTGGTGAGAAATGGTTTGTTCACAGAGAAGCGTAGTCGGCATGCATACTCTGACCACCGCAGTTACGTGGTGCGATTCATTTGCAGTCCGGGGTGAACATTTCCTGCCCCAACAACAGCTGGAAGGAACTGCTGTGCTCTGCTCATTGAGAGGAGTAGGAACAATATGCACTTTTATGCAGGCAGCAACCGCCGGGGCTGTAAATGGAGGCCCATGCAGAAGGGCCAAAAGCTGTGGTGGCCCATGCGACTGTGACCTCCTCAGCATCCCCCCCGTCCTTGCATATAAATTGCAAGATTCATATGCAAGGACATAGAGTCTCTGGAGAAATAAGTAGTAAAATGATTGAATGGAAATGCCTTGTGTCTGTGTGGGAGTGAAGGGGGGGTGCAAATATCTTTAGTTATCATTACGGATGCTAAAAACCACTTGAGTTTGATGTTTGGGAAAAGTGACAGCGCTAGTGGTGTGCTATCTCTCTCTCTGCCCATTTCTTTGTGGCGCACCACACAATACAAGAACAAAATTGTCAAATCTGTCTCTTCGTTTTTGGGGTCTGTCATAGTTTCCAAATGAGTTAAGATTTTGAGACTCTTCATGTGTGCGCCAGGCCTTACCTGACCTTTGCTTACCTTGCCTTACCTTATTTTACCTTTTCCTATCTTAGTTCACTTGAGCTTACTTTATTACTTGGTCTTGTTTTACCCTACCTTATTTTCAAAAAGAATGTGGCATCAAATATTAAAGGAAACTTGGAGCACCTGTAGCCTTGTGCTTTTGTCCATGCACCCCATATACTGAGGATGTTGTCTTTGTAGTTGGAGGGCCTGAGGCTTTTTCTTGAAAGTTGTCCCCAAACTCTCGATACAAACTTTTTATGACTGTTCACTGTCCTATCCTCTATTTATTATAAACCCAAATTGATCAAAAATGTCAGGCAGAGATTTCTGATATTGTATGTCCACCACAGCTAGGCAGTAAGAATTACTGTGGTCTCACACTTCCAACCACCCACTAGAACATTCTTGTTGGGTTAAAAAGTGGCTCTAAGTTGTCCGTAGGTGAAAGTGCAACTTGTTCTTTGTGTCTATGTCAATAGATTAAGGTGTGATTGGTCTGCAACCAGTCCTGGGTGTGACCTGCCTCTCACCTAATGGCAGATGGGACAGCCTCATTTTCATTGGCTCTCATATTTACTAGTGCCATGGACCTCTAGCAACCCCACTTCCACTGAGGACATTAGCTCATGTTTTCATGCTTTTTGCCTACATGAAACTCAGAGAAATCTAAAGACAACAACTGGTTTGGACAATAAATTATTACACAAACCATTAAGTCCAAAGGTTTTTACACAAATTGATGAAACAATTGCATTAATATGACTTTTATTTCGCCAGTTATTGAAATAAAGATTTCTGACCAGGAGTGTTGAAAATGAATTACTACACAAAATCTCATAAATACAGAGTTATTGTCACTACAGAGCTTCATCCTATGGTACATGCAAATTAATGCCACATTATAAATTTAATGTTATGGCTCCAAAAGTTTATTTAATTATTTTAAAATATAAATCAAACTAGAATCTTTCCATAATGAACAACTTCAAAAATAATTAGGTCTTCTGAAAATGAATAAAAACACATCACTTCTTTAGATGAATTAAAGGGTTTCACTGTTTCTAACCACTGATGTCAGTTACTAGACGTTGGTCTCTTGGGACATGAATGCATACCGTCTAAAGATTATAAATACAGTTACAGTCAGTTTTGCAGTTTAACAAACAGCTTAAACCACAGTATAAAGTGATATAGATGTGTGTACCCACTGACGTAAGTTTTTGTCAAATGGTTTTGAAGAATGTGCAGTAAAATCCATTCAGCCTGACTGGTCTGCTTGAACTAGCTCACATGCATCACTTCATTGTAACCTTCATCATATTAGGAGGCATTTTAATTCTCCAAAGCAGAAAGATTAACAGTAAAAAAAGATCTTTAAGAATACACATTTTCAAGCACAAATACAATACTGATTAAGTGCATATTTTGGGTTTTTTAAGGCCATGCACCTGATCCTGAACCTACATCCATCCTTCTATCCGTTATCTATCCCTCTTTTCCTTATGTTAGCCTAGCCAGGCTAACATCGGGTGGGAGGAGGAGTACACCCTGAACCAGTCACCAGTCAATCGCAGGGCCACGTGGAGAGATGGACAACCATTCTTGCTCACACTTATACAAAAAATGATTTGGAGTCACCAATCAAGCTGATGAGCATGTTTTGGTCTGTGGAAGGAAGCTGGAGTGCCACAAGAGAACCCACACATGCACAGGGAGAATATGCAGACTCCACAACGAAAGGCCCTGCCCGACACAGGTATCGAACCAACAACCTTTGAGATTTTCAGTGCCCCATATTTTAAACAACTGTGTGTGTGTGTGTATCAGCTCACATTTTATGAATGAATAAGAAATACTGTTCAGAGGATTACTTGATATTAGTTTTGAATTATATTTTTGAAAAAGTTTAGGCATCAAAAGTTTTAACAGCTGTTTCATAACAGTATCCAAATTAAAATGGTTTTATAAGTCATGAGCAGAAAATCAAATTATAAAGGTTTTTTCTAACCCACTTATTCCTCCATGCTTCCACCCAAAACCAGGTTACTCAAATAACCAGGTCAAGAATGTAGTTCTCTGTAAAAGGAAATGGGGCCATTTAAGAAAAGACTCCACACTGCAAGAGCTGTTTTTTTTGTGTTATTTGCACTAAATTCCACATACTTATTTAATCCTCACTTGAATGAATTATTATTGAAGCTGTTCCAAGACGTACTTCACCATATGCTGCACGGCTGAAAGCAGGAAACAACACGTACATCCTCAAAAGGAAAAAGGTCTGCATGTGTTTCAGCTGCTTTCCTGCCCAGAAACAATGACAAGTTGGACTCAAAGTGTCAGCAGCACACTTGCTGCAGATGAAGGATTAATGTGTCTTTTTAGTTATTACAAAACAGTGCCACACCAGGTTAAATCAGACTTGTGTAAATAGGGCTTTAGAGGGCTGTTTTAAAATATATTACCACCTTCACAGACTTGAAATGGAGGCTTTGAAAGTGAAGTGCTACTCCGAAGGGAATAATGTGTAAATTATATTTGAGAAGGGATTTCTGTACTTTGAAGTCAGAAATTGTTTTCTCTGACTTGGAACATAATGTTTCATTTGACACCGTTTTGTGCCTTTGATTAGGTATACTGCGACAATTTGTTGGTAATTTAGGAATGCAATAGTAAGAGTTAACATTTATTTTCTAAAATTTTTCCTTTTGTTGAGAGTTATCTTTGTCCTCTGCACTGAAATATATATTCTGTTCACTCAACCGTTGGACAGCCAGCTTTGAAAAATGAAAAGGTCATAAAAGGAGCACTGGATCTGAGTACCTGCACACAACATAGCCAGCAGACAGGGCCTCAAGCTGACTTCCTTGTGTTTAACGTGTGATGAAATTAAGTAGCTCTTGTAGCCCTTCCCAATGGAGACATATTTTGAGATAACACAGGTGCTGCCATAATCTTTAAAATAACATTACAATATGTAGTGTATATTAGAGATTCTACAATAAAGAGAACACACTAAACAGAGGGAGGATGACCAAACTGGAGAAAATTTTGAAATAGAATATACCTTGAATTCGATGGGTAAATCAAGTTTCCCTCATTGATTTAATAAAATGAAAAATTGAAACATTTCTGTCATTAAAGTGTTTGCCACTCCCAAAATATGTATTCCCTGTCATATGTTGAATGAACAACAGTTCCTGCATGGTGTAGAAGGGATATCCCTTATAGCAGTGCACACAAGATAATCAGTCAGATATTTGGCCCAAATCCCCCCTCCTGACCAAAGCCAGCAAAGACATAATTATTTGGTGGTCTAAAAGACTATTTTAATTGGTTATATTTTGATGTAAGCTACGTTAAGAGTGACTTTATCCTCCCTAGGCACCTCAGAAGAGGGTTCTGCCTTGACATAAAACTATAGATATGTTCAGCATTTGCAATCAAGGATCTTGATGCATGGGGAAACATTGATGGCAGCCAACCACATCCTCTGTGTTTTGTCAAATGAAATTGAACAAAAGCAATCAGGAAGCTATCTAGCTAAAACTGGTAGCTATGGTGATGATATTCAAGTGAAGCTAAGAAGCTTTTTTGTACATGTCTACTGGCTATTGTAATTATTTTATTGTTTGCAGTTTTTATTTCATTTATTTTCTTTTTGTTTGCTAATTCAGAACTTTTTGTTTACTGGCTTTTGCTCTTGTTCAAGAACGAGTTCCTCTTGGGACGCCCTCTTCATGGTCTGTCTTTTTTTGGTGCTACCCACATGTTAGGCTGTGTTGCGCATTTCACAAATGAAAATCCTAAGTTGAACCTCATTGTAAAGGTGACTACCCAGGCTTTCCAAAGATATAAAATACAAAACCAATTAGAATGAGGAGAAATAATTGACCAAAATAATGTTTCCAGAGGGGTATAAACTTACTGCCAAACTTTGCCATTCATTTAGACTGTGCTCTACTTTCAAACAGTGCTGTCATATTATATTCATATTGTATATATTGTTAATGTTAATAATATAAATTCCTTGGTCTTGTTCATAGTCTTACATTACTTATTTTATTTATTTTCTTTCCTCCTTAAGGAAGCTGATACATCTTACAGATTCTGCATGTTGCAACTTGCTTATTTAAATTATTCTATGGTCTTATCTATTTGAATGTCTGTACCTGATATTCCCATTATGTTCAAGAGCAACTGAAACAACGAAAGAAGTCGCAACCAATTATTGCTTAATAGTGGCTGAAAAAAGTTGTTGTGGACCAGAACATTTGGAGAGATGGTGTTTTTCTCTTTTCCAAATTCACACCTGGAATTGGGATGAGAATAGGCAGAGGTATTTATTTATTAATATATCAAGCAAGGGGCATTACCTTGGTGGTATATTATTTTCTCTTCTGCCTGTGCCCCTCTCCCCTCAACAGGCAGCATTAGTAAATGTGTGCTGACAGCAGAGGTTACCTTGAGCAGGCTGCTGGACCTGGGGGCTGTATGTCTTCATTTACCCCAGTATCTGCAGATGCCAGGGAGAAGGGAAAGTTATTTTCTGTGTCTGGCCTGCGGGGAAAACTGAGGCTAACGATCTTAGCCATGTTGATTGTTACCTTGCGCCTAGAATAGCACTTTACTTTTAGGAGCAAGCACCAGGGAATGCAAGCTAGAAATGATGAGAGGGGATGGGTGGAGTGTGTTTATGTGTATGTGGGGATAGCAGAAATAGAGGTGATGCTCGGGGGCAGAGGTGTTTGGGTCACCAGCTGGACACGCAATCACACATAGTCTCACACATATGTATAATAGGTATGAGCATTGAACACAGGTGCCCACAGATGTATTGTGTGGTATGATTATACTAAACCTGTGTGTCCACCAATTAATCATCTGAATTATATACGTCAACTTTTAGCTAATGTATTCCATAAGGTAACATCCTAGGACCAAATAATATGAGTCCATAGGTTAGCATGGCATCAGGCAGCAAAAGCAAGCTCAGCAAATAATGGTCACTCTAAATTGTCCTTTGGTATGAGTGTGAGCGTGAATGGTTGTCTGTCTCTATGACATATGCCCAATGACAGCTGGTATAGGCTCCAGCCCCCCCGCAACCCTGAAAGGGATAGTCGGTATAGAAAATGAATGAGTTCTCATTTTTTTTCTTGCTACTATAACTGTTGCCAGATGTTGCAAAGTGCTGTACTTATGGTGGATTCGTGTTTGGTTTGGAATAAAAATTTAAAAAATAAATAAAGATAATTGAAATAAGATACAATTCAATGAAAAATAAGTGTAAAAAGAAGGCATGTAAAGTATGGCAATGGCCTACTCCTAAGTACAGTGTTGTGACATAACATCTGTTATGATTTGGCACTATATAAATATACATTGATCAATTTATTGATGCTATGTGAAATCATGATTTCTTAGTGACAACCTAAATTTAGGATGGACTCAACTCATTTAAACATCTTTAGGTTACAATCTTAAAAGTATTTTTGTTTACTTGGTATATTTTGTTTTTTTTTTCTTACACAACACACCCATATTTTTACATTGACAGATATGTCTTAAAGAGTATAATCCAACCTATTGTCACAGTTTCATGGTAAAAAAAAAAAAAAAAAAAAAAAAAAAAGATCTCTACACAACATTTTCATTTGCTGTGATGGTTTATCAGTTAAACTTATAACCATCTGTTTAGGATCTCAGCCTGCATGAAGGTCATGCTTATCCAATGCTGATCAAAGTGGCAACTGAACTGATTCAGATTCTCGAGCTGAAGAAGCCTGTTGGAGTAGAGTGGAAACGTCCTTCAGAATCTGAACCAGTCCATCTGTCACTTTGATCAGCGTTGGATAATGATAATAATAATGTTGATGAGAATAAATTTTCATCATGGGTAATTATTAATGATTATAATAAATAATTATTTTCGTTATCACTGAATTGTTTATTTAACACACCTGCTGTTATGGAATAATCTTTTCTGTTGATCTTTGTCTTCAGCCTTATCAATATGTAATAAAAATTTTAAAATTTAAATAAACATAATAAACTCACACTGGTAAACCACTGAAAAGAACACATATATTTGTTAGCAGTAAGCCAATAACTGGTAAGATGCTTGTATCAGTTTGGTTTAATGTATTTGTCATTTAATATGTAGAAAAAGGAATTTGACATCTTATGTCATGTTTTGTCATTAAACAATAAGCAATATTATATTAACCTTCTTTATTTTGACAACAAACAAATATAACCAAAACTGACTAATACCAGGAGGTTGTTCAGTTTACTTTGGTGCCTCATACTGTCCCTGTCTCCCCTACTCTGATTTTCCATTTGTCCATTGTTTCCTTTTGTATTGAGCACCTCATAGTCAGCTGCTGATAGGTTACTAGCAGCTGGTTGCTGACAGCTCTGGTGATAGTTACTGATAAATGTGTTTATGTTGTTCTATTCAGTAGTCTTGTGGGTATTTAGAATGTGCAGACTCCCTCTGGTCTGAGGGTTCGGCAGCAGCATAGATGAAGGCTTCAAGGCTCAGACCACATGACTGTCAGGCAGAAACACATTTATTGTCCACTTAAGATACTTATCCACATATTCACCTGCATCTTTTACTCATCCTTATGTGTGTTTTTGAAATGTGATCGAGTGCTCTGCTGCTGCACTGCTGGTCCCTGCATTTTTGTGGGATGAATGGGGATATGGAGAAAGATAGACAGACAGATTATTATCTGAATTCTTTTTTCTCCCACATTGCCTAGTCCTATGCATCCGATGTGTTAGTGGCCACACTGTACATCATATCACACCATGGCAAACAGGTACCTGTAACTACTTCAGTGCTGTTAACTACACATAGACATCATGTGGGTGACCCATTGAAATATATATTAACTGACAGTTTTCCATTAAAAACAATCAGGGATCAGTAATGAACAGTCTGTCCTGGACAAATGTTGCAAATAGCATGCGTCTGACACCTGCTGTGCATATGATGAGAGAGAAAGGGACACAGATGCTTCAGTCTGACCCTCCTGTAAATACATTTATCAACATGTGATGTCACATGTTTAATATGAACCCTCTCATTGAACAGCTTTCACACTGTTTGGTGGCTGGTTGCTACCAAACAGTGGTTAGTTTTCACCTGGGAATAATTGGCAGATGATTTAATAGTGCAATGTATATATAGATATATAGATATATATATATATAGAGATAGATAGACAGATAAAGACACAGTTCTTTTTCGTTTCTTTGGCTCAGCCATTGTGCTACAAAGTACTAAATCCAGCTAACATGCTTTTTTCTTGCTAAAGGCTGGTTCGTGAACTGCAGCACCCCTTTTTTTCTATGGAAAAAGGGACAGATGAATGTCCACTAGCAGATGACCTCGTAGTATATTTTGGGTTAATCATTTCATTTTAGCCGGACTAAAACTACTAAAAATGTAATACAGTGTATCAATGTCGCATTCACATCAATGTATATCACTGATGTTGACCAAAGTGGGGAAATCTCCAAAAATTTGTTGAAAATTCTTGGGGCTAATTTTGCTGTATTCAACACAGGTCAACGTATCTAAAGCAGAGAGACACAATGTGCTGGTGGAGTATGACGTTTCCCCTGAATAATTGTGGAAGGATTAAAAATGTCCACCAAACAAAGATTTAATGCATCGGTAGCATGCTCAATTTAGAGGAAATTTTGGCCTAACATAGCTTGGCACTAGTGAACATTATTTCAATGTATTGTGATGTCACTCAACAAATGCTATATAAAGCAGACATAAACTATTTCATGACATGCAGCTTCAGATGTTCTCAGTATTGTGACACCATGCCTAGAGGTCCAAAGACAGCTGTCCTCAGGATGTAGAACAGGACCTTATGAGCAGGCAGGCCCCAACGTCTGCCAGCAGATGAATGTAACAGGGTAACAGAGATGAGCAGAGGTCAAATCATGCTGGTGTATACAAGCAGGGTGGATCAAAAAGTGGGAGATTTTATACATGCAAAAAATGTGTTGACATATCCAACAATATCAGCTTGCCCAACTGACATTAACTTAGTTCTGCAGGGCCTGACTTAGCTTGATCTTTCCCGATATGTCATCAATTAAAAGTTGGTCGAAGCTTCATTAAAGCAGCTTTACCTCATTCAGTTGACAGAGCTCAGGTGCAAATGACATTTGATTATCCCTCTTCGGATCAAAATGTTATTCGATTGTTATTCATCTGTTTTGATCATAACATTTTAGACTTTATTTGGACTTAAAAAAAAAAAAAACCCTATCCAGATTTGTCTGATGTGCTGACTCTGTACTTGGTCTCCAAATTCTGGGTCAGTCTTCTCCCAGGAGTGGATGTTCCTGGCTTTATAATGTATAGCATTATGGTATTTACCTCTGCTGTTGAGACTTCCTGAGGGGCATCAGAAGCGGTATGAAATCCAAATGCATCTGTGTAAACTATATTACATACAAAAGTTCAATATGAAAATCTAATGTATCATGAAACATAATAAAATGATGCTTTATTTGTCCTTTTTGCAAATGCAAAGGCACATTAAACTCCCTTTGCCAGACATTTTGATTTGCTGTTGAGATGTGTGTAAGCTTAGCCAATTGTATTGACAAATCTATAAATTATGGAGGGAACAAGCAGTAATTTCATTTAAAGCCAGTAGACACATAAATAAACACATTAGAAAGCAAATGCCACTCAAATCTACCCTGATGCACTGCTGTTAGCACATTCAATTCAGTTTTTATTTCATTTGCATCCTAATTTGACCCTGGTACTTATGACTGGAGCTCAAGGATCTTTTATTGCTCCCTTCTTTTTTATCACTTGCATGAGTGCTCTGAGCTCCAATAGTTCAACTCCTCCGGCTGCCAAGAGGTGGAATCATGTCTGACATCTTTTTCACAGATTCAAAGTGTGTAGGTGTTGACATTTGATACAACACTGGTTTATGTAAACCAGCTAGAAACATCACAGTGAATCTCCAAATTGTATCACCCTGCCCACAGACTCACTGTCACCCTGATGACAGTTCAGTTCAGGTTATGTGAAGCTCTATTGGAGGCATTTTCTTTCACTATCTGTTATTAATAAAAGCAGGTTTGGGATTTTAATTGGACAAGAAGTAACACAGAAGCAATCACTGCATAACAGAAATGCCAAAAAAAAAAAAAAAAAACCCTGTCTATCCAAACAAGCAAAATTTGGTGTGCTTCAACATCTTTTATTGCTTTAAAGGAAACCTCATTTTGTAGATATTGCTTTTTTATTTAATTATTACCTCTGCCAAGGAGGTTATGTTTTTGCCAGCATTAGTTTGTTTTTTTGTTCTTTTGTCAGTCCATCATCTGTGATCCAGATAAATTAAAAAGTTCAAAGTGGATTATGATGACAGTTTTCAGGGAATGTTGGCAAGGGCACAAGATTTTGGCGGTGATCCAAATCCAATTGTGAATCCACAAATTTTTCCAAGGACTTGTTAACATTGTGTGACCAGTAATTTTTCCACATATCCAATGAATTTAGTCAGAAATGCCTTGGCAGAGGTTTGTGCTCTCTAATCACTTCTCGTCAATATTGTTTTCAGTTCTGTTATTTGTTAACCTTAAGAAATCTAGATTCTCATTCCTTTATACAACCAAAAAGAACATGCAAGGATGAACATTTTTAACATGGCTGTTTAAAGCAGAATTGGTGTAGAATTTGTGAAATACAACTCTCACCATGTCAGAAGTGGAGAGAAAATATATTTTATATTGTGAAATGCTTTCAGTGTTGTTTGTTTTTCATTTAATAAAGAAATGCAGTCCACAGTTGATAGAACTTCCACTAAGGCTGTTAGCATTTATGCCAACCTCTGTATGAGCAGTCACTTCCAACTGTCCACTCTTGTAGTTCTCACCTTTTGGTAGACTTGTAGTCAAGACTGCCTAAACTGAGACCAAGACACTACCAAGACCAGAGAGTATCAAGACCAAGACAAGACCAACACCAAGACCAAGACAAACCAAGTCAAGGCCAAGACTAGTTCAGCTCAAGACCGAGACCAAAAAAAACCTTTTTTTTTGGCATCTTGCATGAGTTGTAGAACATAAGCACCATACTGAGTTCATCTGCTTAGTATAAATATGAGCTTGTATTCAACTACAGGCACAATAATACAGAGACAGTGCATGTCTTGTGTGTGAACTCACTATAAATGTTTTCATCAATTGGCTGAGATCGAATATTTGTGGCAATTGCATGACTGCTATTTCTATTTGACTCTTCAGTGCTGTTAAGGACTGACATGACTATTAACTAGTCCCAAAGTCATCTAACAAAATAACAAGCCTCCAACACCACCCTGCACCTCACAAAAAAATCTAATGAATGGTGATCAATGGTCATGTGTATTGTTGATAAGAAATGAAACCAATCTTAACAGAAAATACACTTCTACTCTCTAAGGTCTGATGTTGTTCTCTACAGAATCTGTAGCCTAAACCATTCTGCAGCTGTAGTGGCATGATAGGCTCATAGGACCACACTGAAGAGGACTTAACTGTGTTAACCACATCACACATTATACATACATGTACCACATCATATAACACATCAAACATTTATAAAATAAAATAAAATATATAATAATAAAATAAGGCTGCATTGCATGTTGATCATGTAGGCACGAGAGGGAGCAAGCGTGTTGTGTGTGTGTGTGCATGTGTGTGTGCATGTGTGTGCGTGTTCTCACGGATTGACAGACTGTGTGCAGCGACACCGTACCCTCCCCCCCTTCCTCCTCCACCACCGTCACCACGCATGGCGGTGGTAAACACTGAAATCCAAACAGAGACGACCAATGCTACAGCCTTTCATTAGCTTAAGTTGACTCAAAGCCATTCAATTGGCAAACAATTCACAAGGTTGCCAATTCCAAGTGCTAGCTACCTGTACTTAGCATGTGTTTACACTCAGTGTTCACCAGGTTAATAAAGTCCGCAGAGGCTGACAAAAATCTATCCCTATTATCTAACTTTATACAGCACATGTAATAAGTCACAAAAAAACCTGTGCCTGCCTGGATATTATAGGTTACAAATCTCTTCGAGACCGCTCGTCCAGTCCAAGACATTGCCAGACCGAGACCAAAGACTGTCGAGGCCGTGACAAGACCAAGACCACAATAAAGTGGTCTTGAGACTGGTCTCGAGAACTACAAGTCTGCCTTCTGGCAGATAGATCTGTCAGATATCAAACACTGAAATGGTCAGATATAACTGTAAAGCAAGGGTATATGTAAGGCATTCTATTTAAAAGTGAAGCAATCAGTTATTAGAAACTTTGTTCATCAAATTAGCTCATTAAAGCAGCACTGCAGATCTTTTGAGCCTTCAAATATTCTCTCCAAAGTCTGTTCAGTGGAGCTCGGCGCTGTAACAGAGAGAATGGTCCCCCCACCTTCCCACCACAGCGCTTCCCTGCTCTGTTTAGGGGCTAGGTAACTTTTGCTCCCGTGACGGGGACACATGTCGTGAGCGGCTGCGAGAAGTGCAAACTGCTTTACGGCACTACGCGAGATTTGGCTTCCAGCTAAAGAAGCCGGTGTTTTGCATGTAGTAGTAGCAGCCATGGCATCCGCAAAGCGTGTGAGGAGGACTCTTTCTCCAGATTTAAGGGCCAAAAAGAGACTATCGGACACCGCAAGGAACAAAACTAGAATTAACACTGGAGCCCACTTTGCTCGGTGGCGAGAGCGTCGGGAGATGGAAAATTACAAGACGGACGCCGAGCTTGCAAAGTTACTGCTGGAGAAGTAAGTTATGTTTTCGTCGGGTTTTCCCCCGTTTAACACTTGGTTGCAGCCGGTGGTTGCTCCGTAGCATTGCATGCTTTGTGTAACTTGGTGGACGTTGTTTTGTCACTAAATGCTACCAGCGGTTATTTGCTGGCGAGTTTCTCAGATTGCCTGAGATATTCATGGCGCCGTGGCGCTCGGTCATTCACTATTTCTAAGTCCTGCAGTCTGCGAACATGGTGGACGCAACATAACCACATCCAGCTCCGGTTATTTCAGCAGGAGAGATGCTCCCAGGATGCTCACACGCAAACGCTGAGCAAACAACCGACTGCAGATGCTTGAAAAATGACATATTTGGAAAGAAACATCATAATACTGTACCATATCAGTCCACAGGGTTTATTTGTGTCTTCGGACGTCCTGTCGACTCGCTTCTCCCGGCTCTGTATGTCAATAAATGCACGTTGCTGTGAGGTGCTGTGTTACGACAGTGCAATTACACCCAATGACCAGAGAGGCCCCTCGAGAGCAGACAAACCTGAATCTTACATAGTACGGCTTTAATGAATAAAGAAACTGCTTTATTTAACTTTCCCATTTGCTGGTAAAGGACCAAACAGCACTACATTTTTTCTCTTACCTGTTTGGCACGGTGGCACAGGCCTGCATGTAGGCAGAAGTAAATAGAGAATATGAGTACTAGCAGATCCAGTATATGAGATAGCAGAGGAAAAAGTAAATACTGTTGTGGTTGTACTGATGGAGTAAGCTAGGCTGCTCATCTGGAGAAGCGTGGGTGAAGTTACTTCACAAGACAAAGAAGCTTCCGCTTTGTGGCCTTTGCCTTGCTGCAGCATGCAAGAACAGTTTACTTAACTATAGCAATTGCTTATAGCAATTCTGACTGCAATACTGAACTGTAGAAAAAAAAAACTATGTGCTGCTTAGCAACAGACAAAACAGTCAACATGGAGTGAGGGGAAAACACTATTATATGCATGGGGTAATTATGTTGAAATGCTGAGCCAGCATTTCAACATATTGTTCTTCTACTTTCTTCTTCTTCTTATACTTATTCTTCCGTACACTATTTGGCACTTTTCAGAGCCTTCAAATTTGCACAGATTTTAACAGGAAAAAATTGAGCAATTCAGCATGTTCAGGAGAATTGCGCTTGTATTTTTCACATGTTTAACAGTTATACTTTTTACAGTAAAAAATATTTTCTGCATATTTTTTACATTGAAATGAATGGAAGATTTCTGCAGTTCTGCTGAAAACTGCTTCAACTTTGATGTTCTACAGATTCTGCATACTTCCACCTACAGACTTCATTCTTGCTTTAAAATGTTCACAAATCTTTCAAACATTTTTACATTTGTTCAGCTTTATGCTATCTTCTACAGTTTTTGAGATATCACTGTTTAAGCAACACAAAGTTTTGAGGTTTTCAGCACAAGTCTCTGTTCTCAGAGCGTGTCATGTGGCCAGTCGGTGTGTAGCTTCAACTGCTGACAGAGAAGAAATCTTCCGAGAAAACCTGCCATGAAATCTTCAAACTTTCCTCCACAGACATGATCTATACATCAAAACACAGGAAACCTTCTCCTCTTTCACCTGAAATTCTTATCAAAATCAACATTGAGTTAGTTTTGTCTCAGTGAGTTTGTCAGTTTGTCTCATCTGCGCTAATGTTAAAATTCAGCTCCAGAGAACTCATCGATCATCTTTGAAGCCTTTTTTTAACTGTTGTTGTGTCAACATTTTCTACACTACAGATATAAAACTTAGATCACTGTTTTCATCAGAGTCTTGGGATGCTCACGGTGCAATCCTTTTTTTTGGTAGCTATCACGGTTTTGGCACAGCAACAGCTTATTCACAGCCTTGTTGAACCTAAAGCTCCAGCTCCACTTTAGCGTCTCTACACACATGCAGCGGAGAACTGGGACCACGTGGAGTTGAGCAGCCAATCAGAAGCAAGCAGGGCAGTGCTGCAGCAGCAGAGAAGAAATCTCTCCAAAAAACTGCTTTAAAAATCCTCGAACTTCACTCCACAGACACGATTTATGTATCAAACATTTTTGAACAATTAAGCATGTATAAAAGATTTGCACTTGTATTTTTCACGGTTGTAACAGTTTTATATATATATACATATATTTGCATTACAAGAACCAAACACTATACAATTCAACATTATTTTTTACAGAACTCATCCATCTCCTTCATACTTTCACACATATTGACAAGAACTGAACTAAATGGTTGTCAGTCATTCAACGTTTCACTTCCATCATACTTTTCTTTTTTGTTTCTTTAAAATGCATATTTGCTAACATATTTAAGACTTCTGCTACTGATTATAATCTTTGTAATTTTAGGCCTTACATATTTAACTGTTTTAACCATTGATTATAACTTCTTCAATGTGGGCAAAAATTTCAGCAGCTTTCTGCAATTTTATTTCAAATTTCTTCATTTTAAGCTTTGTTTCACCACTTTAAACATTTTTATTCCACATGTTCTACATTTTCAGGTTTGCTTTACTGCTTCAAACTATTGAATGTCACATTTTCACATTTTCAGCTTTGTTTGCACTGCTTTTAGCTATTTCATTTCACAATTTCTGCATTCAGGCTCAGCATTTCAATGATTTTGCTGCAAGGAAATGCAATTTTTCTAATTTAAGATGTTTTTAATTACCTAACAGTACTGCTGAAATATCCCTGTTATGTTGGATTTTTGGATGAATTTCATAACCTTAAGTTTTGTCACCTGATTGGAACAGCTGGGATGCATTATCCTTCCAATGTTAACAAATCCTTTAAAAATTCCTAGGTCGTATATTTTGAACTCTCGATCTGGCGTTTCAGATTAGCATTTATGTTCACTACCTGTAATCTCTTGGTATATAAACACTGTTTATTACTGTTACCATGGTCCCTTTTAGAGGTTTTATTTGTTGCTTTTACTTCAAACATATTTGATCATTATTAGACAAGAAACTGCTTGAGCAGCAGTGGCAAAAACATTTATGTATGATTGCACCACATATAAATTACTCTTGTCTTTGCTTATGGTCCCTGACTTCTGGATGATGGCCGAGTCTTCAGGTAGGCTAATGCTTCTTTCCTAATTACATATTTTCCCTCATTTTTATGAAGGCAGACATGCTGGGGCATAACAACCCACTCTGCTTGAATTACTGTCTGTATGGCTTTACTGACCAACTGGAAAACCCAGAGGAGAGTCCCTTCTGCTGGCGATGACAGCCACACGCTAAGCCCCCATTCATCTCCCTTGGCCTTTTTAGGAGATTTTTCCCCCTTTTTCTCTCAATGCCTCCCTCTCTGGTTCCGCATGGGTCCCCTAGGCAGCAGCAGGTGCACTTGGGAGGCTGAGGAGGGCTCTTGCCAGGAGCTTGAATAAAGCCTTTATAGACTGGCTTTCAATGTGGCCCTTGTTTCCCACTATTTTGTCATAAAAAAACACACTATCGTCACAGTTATGATCTACAGTCCTCTGATTGTGGCCTCTACCCGCCAGATGAGGGGCTTAGAAAGACCTCCTGGGGGGCTGCAATGCTCCATTTCAATCAGGCTCATGAATCTGATTCTCCCCACCTACACACTCACCTCATGCCACACAGGCACGCACTCTTCAGAGACAAGCAACTGCACGTAACTTCAAGGCTGCCATGCGACAGTGACAGAGAACAAGATAGACACAGGAGTGTGACACCGCAGGTTTCAGAGGAATTATTACAGAATTAAGCTGGTGAACTGAGAGGAGAGGAAAAATGACTCAGCACAGCCTGTCACTGTCACTAGTCTCGCCCAACACCAGGACTGCTGTAAACCCAGTGATGCCAGCTAGCGCTTTAAAAAATCTGACACATTTTATCTAAACAAACATGTTATGCAACTATCCCAGATTGCTATGCAACAGTGAGCCAACTTATTTTCAGCTCATGAATGTGTTTACATTTCCTGCTCTGAAAATTCAGTGTCTTTACTTGCAAATGAGCATCTGAAATGCAGGAGGTAAGGCGTTCAACATATGTGTTTTTTAGGTCATTTTTGGAATATTCTATAATAAGCACTGACAGGTGTAAAGTGTACAAGCTCTGGGGAAATTTTGTCAGCTCACATCATCGGTCAGGACTGAAAAACCTCAATGCCTGTTTGATAGATTGTCACAAAATATGGCACAGACATTTATTGATCCCAGAGGACAAATTCTGTTTACTCCATCTTTAAATCACTGGATTCTTCCCCAACAAAGAAGTTTCAGCTCAGTGAAAGTGAAACATCAAGAATATACTGATGAATTGAATGAAGTCTGGTATTTGTATTTACTTTTTCTTAGGAAGAGTTATTTTAACTTTAATAAACATCTTGGGTATTGATTTGGCGTTACTTAATTTTAAATGTTTCAATTCACATACATGAATTATTCATCAACTGTCCAAACTACTCTACATGTAGAGGTGAACTGAGAAAAGGAGGCAGACATTGCCCCAAGAGAAGAATTGTTAAATGCTCCAGTGTTTTTTTTTTTTTTTTTTTTAAAGAATTATTTACAAAATTTAGACTCACTACTGGAGACAAATACCATTTTTGAAACTACATACTAAACTAGCAGTGCATAATTTCGCCAAAATGTAGCCAGCAGTATGCAACATTTGTCAAATCCCCAGTATGCCAAAAATACCTGGATGTCATACTACTTCTGTAAAAATTAACAATATGCTTCTGACCAGGCTACTTGGAGTATTGTTTCCCACGATAGAAATGTCAAAGGGCCAGGGGTCAAAATGGCAGGAGGCCACCAGCGCTGACAATGTATTGCAGGGATGACATTTTTGTGGGCCAAACTAGAAGTTAGCATTGTGCTGGTTTTTGGCTAACAGTCCGTGGTATTATTCTCTGTGTTTTATAATTGCTGAAAATAAAGTCTGTAGCAAACAAAAAACTATAAACTTGTACAATATTATCCAATAATCTTAACAAATAAACCAACTTTTATATTTTTTTAAAGCTTAAAAGTAATTGACAAGAGTAGAAGCTATAATTGAGCTACTATTGAACTACAACATAGAACTTTGACATAGAAGCACCTCTTGCTTGGAAATTTACTTTTAATCAAATGACTTGATCAACCTGGTCCTAATGGCTGCGGATATGGTGTCTGAATTATGGTTTACCAAAAAAAAAGGTCAAAAATGCTGGCCCTTTTTGTAGTTTTTATTTGCAGTTTGTTAGCAACCATCCGTTTAAAGAAACAACAATGCTTTCAAATTTAAAAGTGGCAATAAAATGTGTGTTTTATATTTCAGATTACACATTTAAATCCTGTATGCATTAGACGAAAACATTTTATCAGGAATTTCTCTAACATGGCAATTCTAAATACTCACAGCCTTAGGAACCAGGAAGTGGTAAATGCTAACTCACCTCTGGTTTTGGACTAATATCCATGGCAACAGCCTCAGGAATATCAGTATTAGCATTAATTCATCTGCATTTACATGACAGTAAAGTGAATCAAATCTTGAAATATCGGCATTTTTTAGTTGTTACACAGATATATGTTTGCTCAGTGCTGAAATTCATTAAATTCCAAAAAAATCACTTGTTAAATTCTGTTTTTGTCTATTGATAGGCATTAATTTACCAGGACTAGCCATTAGTTTAACCCCTGTTTACTTTTGTTTCATGACCAGAAACATGTATCAGCTCAATATCTGGAGTTGGGAGGACTTTGTTCTTGTAATTAAAAGACACTGGATTGTTTATATATTTTTGATGTGTGTTGTTTTTTTGTAAAAATATTTGTTCTAAACAAAACTTGAGCGCAGTATGGGGCAGTTATGCAGCTTCAATGAAAGTTGCAACACGCCAGAGAATGAAAAAAGGAGGAACTACAAAAGCACTCAGAGAGCTCAGACCTCCACCAAGATACAATCCTGGATCACCACACGCTCCGATATGACTGCTGAGTCTCTGCTCATGTCTGTCTATGTGGTGAAGTCCTCTGCTGGCATTGCAAAGGAAGCTGGGTAATGTAGTGACATAGACTTGAAAAACATTGACGTATGGTTGCAAACAAACTACAATTCCCATAAAAACATGAAGGGGGCGGGACCCTCACAGAAGCCAAGGAGAAATGAATGGGAGTTGCCATTTTAAACTTCAATGTTTTTTTGTGACGTCAATCTGGATTGAATCCATTTAAAATTAACCGTGATGATAGAGTCCTATCATATAAATTATCGTGAAAATCTTGAAGTCCATCAAGTGATGTCAGAGATATGATTTTTTAAAAATACAGCCCAATGTTAAGTTATGGGATTTTTCGCAAATTTGGGGAATTTTTTTCATCCAGACTAATATGCTGATCACCACCAAAATGTAATGGCTTCTTTCTTCGTGGACCAAACCACACCTCTGGTAAAATTTTCATGTAAAATCCATCCGGTAGTTTTTGAGTTATCTTGCTAACAAACAAACAAACAAACACACAAACAGCCCCTGGTGGACACATAACCTCCTTGGTGGAGGTAATAAGCCGGGCTGGGTCAACATACTATAAAATAACAGTCGTTTTGCAAATACTGCATACTGTATTTGTATATAGTGGGATATTTCAAAAATGGCCAGTGTATCAACATGAGAGCTAACAAGTTTTACATATTTGGAATCATCATGTATTTAGTCAGAAACAATCCCAAACAAACAAAAAATGGACAGTACAGTCACCTGCTGGATAGACTTTTGAAAGGTTTTGTCCATTTTTATCAACTGTTGCCCAGATGGACTAGTGACATATATTGAAGGGTCCATCTGGTGTGTCAGGTTTCTTTTGAACTATAAACCTTAAAATCAAAATCATTCAACATGTCCTTAAAAACTAAGCCACATTGACTGTGACAGTCTGCAGGAAATAATTATATAATTATTATTAGAATTATTTTTTATGAGTTATCCTAAGAAAGGACAAAATAAAGTGAATAACACTAAAATGTTATATGCGGGGAAAGTAAAGTGTCTTTGTCTTAAAATAGAAAGGAGCAGAACTGATTCTTTTCTGATAACTACACTGTATTTGTTTCAAAGTCAACTTTATCTCAGATGAATGACCTTGCCTACATACTATAATTTTGAAAACATATTTTTCTGATGTATGACCTTGACTATGTAACAATACATTCCAAACACTCACTAGAAATAGAAAACTCACAACTCGAGGAAATTATGATGTTTTGAGCAAACTGGCATCCTTGAAGAACATGGTTTGGAGGATGATCTTTAGGAGCAAAAGAACTTCAGGGTGTTTTACAAGCATAAAAAAAACAATTTATGTCAAAGCTGATCCCAGAGCCACTCTGGCGTATTCGTCTACTTTTTCTTACTGACTTATAAATTCTTTGTATCAACAAAGAGACAGTTTGTTTTAACAGGGACTTTCTTGATATGTATTATGCCCCCAACTGATAGCTAGAGCCACTGGTGTTGTGTTTTCAGGGCTGTCCATCTGTCCAAGCATATGTCTGCATGTATGTTCATCCTGGGCATTTTTGCTGAAATGATCTTTCAAGAAAAATTTCAGGAAATTTCGTTACACTTTGTACACAAGTCCACTCAGGCACAAGAGTCAACTTTTAACTGATGTCAAAGATCAAGGAACATGAGGTTTGATGATTAGCCTTTGCGTCTTGATAATTACAAATGATTTTAAATTTATTTTCATATATTGCAAAATGTTCACTCTAACTCTTTAATGGGCTGATCACTTTTTGGAGGTCAAAAGCCAAGATCACTGCGTTCAAGAATGGACTGAGGGATTATTGTCATTTTTGGCAAAAATCCACACTTTAACTTGAGGGTGACCTGAATAGATTTTTGAGGTCAAAGGTCAAGCTGAACTTACATATTATTAGATCACATTGACTTTGCACCATGTTGCACAATCTTTGGAGCTATACTGACCTACTTTTAAGAGCATTGTCTCTTAAAGCAGCACTAAGTAAGATTCCAGCTTTTTAGCTCTCTAGGGGTCTCTGTGGTCGTTGAGTGTAACTGCGCGGTTACAAAAACAGAGCGCCTCAGACCAACGTGCATTTGTTGACATACAGAGGGAGGAGAATCAGTGGCTCTAGCTATCTGCCTCCCGATATATATATATATATATATATATATATATATATATATATATATATATATATATACACATATATATATATATATATATATGTATATATATATATATATATATATATATATATATATATATATAAATATTAATGATTATTTAAGCATACATGCATGCACAAGTTCATTTGTAAAACTCACTGGTTTAAAGTATTGCCTAAGTCTAGGACCAGACTCAGGGTCAATCCCAGTCAATCCCAATTGTACCCCTTAGCCCATTGTCTTACCCCTTAGCCCTTGATTTTGCGCGTTCACATCTAGTGAAGGGGTATCCCAATTCTCCGTAAGGCTAAGGGGAAGGCGGCACAGCCCTTGAAATTAAAACAGACCGGGACCTCAATTGAAACGAAGGGGTATGAGAATTTACCCATAATACACCAAAGGAAGTTCATTATGTCTACGTAGATAATATGCCTATACTTTCTTTTTAATGGAGCTCTTCCGCCTTCGTCAGAAGTGTCATCAGATGGTAAAGGACGCCATCTGATGACACTTCTGATGAGGGTGGAAGAGCTCCATCGAAACATGTAAGGGAATGAGCCAAAAAACCTTACTTGTCTTATAAAAAGAAAGTATAAGCATGCACACCGAAGGAAGCACATAATTATAAGTAATTATTAAATTATGAAGTAAATATTTACCATGTTTTGAACTGTTGGTCATATTTTAAAATTGCTCGTTATAACGAGCTAGCTTTTACAACTAGCTGCAGCTATTGTCGCATCTGCCTACAATACAGCCAGTGAGTGGCTTTGGATGATGATGTAGTGGGAATCAAGTGGCGTCTCGTTTCTTCGGTGCGTGTTTTCATCCCTTTCCCTGGGCCAAGGAGAAGGGGTAGACAAAGGGGTAAGACAAAGGGGTAAGACAAAGGGGGAGGGCTAAGGGGTACAATTAGCATTGACCCTTAATCTTGTGATCAGAAAAGGGGGTAAATTCACATTCAACAGTGAAGAGTGTATGCCAAGGCAATGGAATCGAAGTTCTGTTGCATGTGCCTCACAGCAAGAACACTGTCGGTTTGACTCCCTATATCAACCAGGGACCTTTTCTATGGAGTCTGCATCGTCTCTATTGCATGTTCAGGTTTTCTCTGGGCACTCCCGTTTCCTCCCACGGACCAATTACATGTTTTTTAGGTTGGCTAGAGATTCTAAATTGCCCTTAGGTGCAAGTGTGAACATGAATGATTGTTTGTCTCTCTGTGAAGCCCTGTGATTGGCTGCGGACCAGTTCAGGGTGGGGCTTGCCTCCTGCCTAATGTCAGCTTGGATGGTGTCCAGCTCCAGGGATAAGCAGTAGAGATGATGGCTAGATGGAAGGATGTTTTGAAAACATTTTTGTTGTAAGTGTAAGACTATGTGTCTGAATCATTTAAAGTTGCATTAAATAAATTAAAGGCAAAAAGGTGCTTAACTTGCTGGATTCTCTTTCTGTCACTTGCAATGTTTATTTCAGTGACAGTGTATTGACAGGCCTAAGTGGTCTGCACAGCTGCTCATCATGTGCTGATGCTTTAAGAGCTCAGGGAAAGAGGGGGTTAATTCTATAAAGTGCCTCCAAAGTCACTCCCTCATTCACTTAGGAATAAGCAGTCCCCTTCATCCTTCGTTGTATATTCATGAGCCCTTTGCCATATGCAGGGACTGTAATGCGAGCCATCTTCAGAGCAAATGCTTTTTAAGGAGAAAAGCCCTTAGAAGGGCAATTTGTTAATTATTAATTGACCTGTGCACTTTGTGGTGATGAATATAGGTTTATTGTAACTCAGAGCGCACACACACACACCCACACACCCATGGACACATACACACACAAGCATGGACACATACACACACAGGAAAACAACATACATTATTGTCAAGACTGGGATAAAACAAAACAAGCCAAAGGCAAATTGTTAAGTTGACCCTTGGACCACAAGAGGCATCAGAACAAACAACCCTTCACTGCCCCTACTCTCCAACATTTAATAATAATCTTGTTCTTCTTGAGTTCTTTTTGGCAGTAATACAGGAATAGTTCCCTTTTTGAACTGGTCTATCCATCAGTCATTGTTACAGACAGCCGATTTTTGTCATTTTGATTTTAAGTTAGCCTCTGGTGCCTTTGAGGATTTCCCTGATGTAGTGATCCTGCCAAAGACTCCATTGCTTTAATAAAGTGCTGCCACAGAGGCAGTGCAGGTAGGCTTTAGCAGCCTTTGGGAGGAGAGTGAGGAGCTTATGAAAAGTGAATCTATTAGACTGCTGGTGTTAATATAGACAGTGGGAGTTGGACCATGAAGGTGATTTATGCACACATTTTTGTTTTTGAGATATGAATGACCAAGAAATCTAGGACTCCAAAATCAGTGTCAAGTTTTTATGTGATCAAATTTGTCAACATAGTTACAATGTGTAGAATGTTTGCACCTGAATGTTCAAGGTCTGTAAATACAAAAAGAGACAAAGCCTAGGTTAAATACTCTTTATTTAAGTACTTACCCTAAACATTTTAACAGTTTCCAGAGTCAGAAAAATATCTCATCTAGATGTAAAAAGATGTGCCTTGTCTGGCCAACATTTTCTCTCAGGTCTGTTTTTCATTTTAATCTTGACTATGGCCCATTCATTTTTTCCTTGGCTAGCAGGGGATAGGAGACGATAGAAAAAACTCTCATGGTCCCTGCTACCACTGATATCATTGTTCGGTATTGTTTTGATTGAGACCCTTAGCAGCAGGATTTACAAACTGTACCATACAGGACCTCAGGGTGGTCTACTGATTTTTCTTATAAAGAGAATAGATTACTTTTCAATTTTATATTGACCATTTGCAGACACATGACTAACATGACATCATTCAGTTCTGTGGACGGATGAAGTATCGCTGTTCTTAATAGGCTGTTATGCACTTTAACCAGTAGTTAGTGTTGAGAGGCATTTTTGAACCATTAAAGTAACAGAGGTTCATTAATATGGTTAATTAATACAGTTAACAAAAAAAGCAAATGAAACAACAAGACATTCATTTTGAGACATTACATTTTTAATAAATGTTGTGAATATATAACACAGCTTTACCAGACATGGACAATGGTAGCTTTCACAACTACAATGTGGGGGACTCAGTTTCATTCAAGGGGGAAGTTTCAACAATTTTTTTAAACATTTTTTTACTTGTTTGGACCAAAACTTGTCAAATGTTGTGTAACCTAGCTGCCTGCCACTACTTGGAAATGTAGCTGAGGTCTTTCTTCCTGCCATCAGGCCAATATTTGCATTATAAGCTGGCTTCAAGTAACAATGTTTAGCTCAAAGGAGTTCGGAAGTGTTCTGTGCCATAGAAAAAAGAAAAATCCGCATTTAGTCTGTTTTGGGAAGCACTTGCACATCTCTATGTATTTACATTGTCATTTTGCCACCAGTGTGTGATGTCATTGTGACTTTTACTCCAAAATCAGTCTGTGTCATCACTTGCACTCAAAGATTCACTCAACACTTTAATTCACACAGGGTTAAATAGATGTGTGTTGTTGAAGCACTCATGCAATAAGTTTGGAAAAATCATGAAAAACATTTTGACCTCTTTTTTTCTGTACACTATCGGTAAAACAAGCAAACAATCTAAAGTCATAAAATGAAAGCATAATTTATTCTTGTCTATTGAATTGAGAGACAGTGTGCTCAATAAAAAGAAATTCACCAATGTTATCAGATAATTCTGGATTGATGATTGCACACTGAGTAGTAATTTCAGTGCTCAAGTTCAGCCTTATATAAAGGACTTTATGTGATAAAGTATTCAACCTGTAATGGATTACACAGTCTGCAGGGGATCACACTGCTGCTGCATGGCCCAAACCTCTCATTATAAAACAAACAAATATTGACATTTTGAAAACGCAGCAAAAAAAATCTAAAGTCGAGGGAGTCATTACTCACGTTAAAAGACTTAAATTGATCCCCACAGTGATGAAAGTGATTGGTTTTACTGTACTGGATGTGCTTAAAGTCCTTGTGAATAAAATGCAAGCAGAGCAAAACAAGGTAATTGCCAGGTAGCTTTAGTTCAATAACCGCTTAATTGGTCTGTGTTCCCACTCACATGTGACACTGTGCACTGTGGTGCCATTTTTGCGAATAGCCCAGAGCACAGCAAGATGAAAAAGAAACTACACTGCAATTACGGTGTTGTCTTTTTTATGTGTGGGCTTGTTGCATAATAAATCAACCATTACAGTATTGGGGTCATGAAAAGGTCATACTCATCACGGAAGTATTGAAAGAAGCTTTAAGATGAGAGTGAACAATTGACTATCCTTCACTGACCCCTTACCTTTTCCTTACTGTACCCATGACCTTTTTAATTGTATAACCCTCTAAGAGACTCAGTTGTGAAGTAATTGGCTTCTGTGCTACAGCCTTAGTTGCACCTCACAGCTAATAATGTAATTTATTCAAGCTGTTGCAGTGAGTTAAAATAACTTTTTTTTGTGTCCTGAAGATTTTTATAGAGCAAAGCTTGTGTCTTACAAAAAGAAAAGGGAAATTTAAATATTCAGTCCTTCCAGCCCCCTGCCTGATTGTATTGAATGGTACTTCTAAAGTGGGTGATGCATAATGAAAGTTGACACATGTGTTGATAGCACGGACAACTTATGTCAAAGTTCACTACAAGAATTATGAGTCACACTTTCAGTGAGTGGGCTGGACACTAGACCCCTCAAGCAGCCTGGAGAGTGACTAGTGAGTGACTCAGTGAAATACTAGTCACTGTTTCGGTGTCAACGTTTTAATAAGCAGATCAAACACTTATTTAAGAAAGTTTGTTTTTATGAATTAACTCAAAAATTAACTAAACCAGTTCTTTGGGCCAAATAAAAGTGAAGAATTAAAAACTTCAAGTCAGGAATGTATGATAATCTGCACAGGAATTGGCTAGAGCAGGGACATATTGGCTTTTGTTAAGGTTGGCTACACACCTGAAAGTTTTTAGACAGATTTTGGGTCTCATTTCCCTCCCCAGAGAATTCGGGGTGACTGGACCCAGTGTGAGGCAACTGATTATTGGTCAAAAAGGTTCTCCAAGTGTGTGGTGTCAGTACAGTCGCTTTCCTGCTAGCAGTCAAATCAAATGCTCCCTGATCTCAAATCAAATATAAAAAGCATGATTTCTATGACTGCAGATTTTCTATCCACACGGTCAGAGAATCAAGATGAGACGCTAACTGAGTGTTGCATACATTGACATCCAGCAAACATGCCAGCAAGACTAACTCTATGATTTCATCTTGGGAAATACTATGCACACATCAGGTCAGCTGACATCATCCATTCTCAGTTCTCCATGAGCAGAACTTTTGTCTAGAGGCCCCTCAGTGCCCATCTCATGGGCCATACCAAATTCATAGTGCCTCCAAGATCACAGTCTAAAAAGAGGACCAGTATCTTGGTCATCTGGGATGCCTGTCTCATTTGAGACACAAAAGCATAACTTCAATACTCAATATTATACAGGTTCTTTGTCCACATGTGTTATGTGAGCTCACCATCAAATCTTGGTCAGCTGAGGAAGCATGTCTTTTCTTTCTCTTTTTGCTTGAATCATGCAAATGATTGGGCCCTTCACAATGAAAACGATTTAATGATGTTTAGAGTAAATTTGCTGCAGTGATGCTGCTGAATGAGCAGGATTTGTTCAAAACTTAGAATGTTTGATTTCAACCATGAAAGTCTTCAGCTCGAAACTTTTGCAAAAAACATAAACCTCAGCAGCTGACAAACAACTAATAGCATTGCAACTAACAATAGACCCTGGATGCAATAATTGTAAAACATGAAATTAAAATAAAAACATCTGCTAATGAGGGAAGTCATTTACATATATTTATATACATATATAAAATATACATATAAACATATATCTATATCCAAACCTAACATGAATCCATCGTGAGCACAGCACTGAACCAACCTACAGTAACAGTGGCAAGATAAACTCTGTTTAGAAGTTGGAAATCTTGATTGGAGATAGTCTAATGTCAAACAGGCCTCCACCGAAGCTGTGTTGGGGGCGTGGGCAGAGACAAAGTGAATAAAGTAAGAATTGAATGTAGTGACATATCCATGGACTGGATCATAAATCTGTCCCTCCCCAGTGAAACAAGGGGAAGGAACCTGTCTTCTTGGGGTGTTGTCTTCCTGGGATGCCCACTTCACGGTCTATCTTTGACTTCGCCAGTCTCACAGAACTTGGTCATAAGTTTGGTAATGGTACCAGGGCTGCCGCTCTGCAAACACCAGCTTCCAGTTGCAGGGTTTATTGGCACATTTTTTTGGGTGCTACTCTCATGTTTATCTGTGTTGCTCATTTGATGTGTGCATAATCCTCACAAGTTATACCTTGTTGTAAAAATGACTAATCTGACTTTCCAAAGATGCACTATATAGCCAAAAGTATTCGCTCACCAATCCAAATAATCAGAATCAGGTGTTCCAATCACTTCCATGGCCACAGGTGTATAAAATCAAGCACCTAAGCATGCAGACTGTTTCTTACAAACATTGTGCAAAGAATGGGTCCGCTCTCAGGAGGCTCAGTGAATTTCCAGCGTGAACTGTCATAGGATGCCACCTGTGCAACCAATCCAGTCACTCCTAAATATTCCACAGTCAACTGTCAGCTTTAATATAGAAAATGGAAGAGTTTGGGAACAACAGCAACTCAGCCACAAGTGGTAGCCATGTAAACTGACGGAGAGGGGTCAGCGGATGCTGAGGCGCATGTGCAAAGAGGTCGCCGACTTCCTGCACAGTCAATTGCTACAGAGCTCCATACTTCATGTGGCCTTCAGATTAGCCCAAGTACAGTACGCAGAGAGCTTCATGGAATGGGTTTCCATGGCTGAGCAGCTGCTTCCAAGCCATACATCACCAAGTGCAATGCAAAGCGCCAGATGCAGTGGTGTAAAGCACGCCACCACTGGACTATAGAGCAGTGGAGACATGTTCTCTGGAGTGATAATCACAGCTTTTCCATCTGGCAATCTGATGGATGAGTCTGGGTTTGGAGGTTGCCAGAGAACAGTACATTTTCGACTGCATTGTGCCAAGTGTAAAGTTTGGTGGAGGGGGGATTATGGTGTGGGGTTGTTTTTCAGGAGCTGGGCTTGGCCCCTTAGTTCCAGTGAAAGGAACTCTGAATGCTTCAGCATACCAAGAGATTTTGGACAATTCCATGCTCCCAACTTTGTGGGAACAGTTTGGAGCTGGTCCCTTCCTCTTCCAACATGACTGTGCACCAGTGCACAAAGCAAGGTCCATAAAGACATGGATGACAGAGTCTGGTGTGGATGAACTTGACTGGCCTGCACAGAGTCCTGACCTGAACCTGATAGAACACCTTTGGGATGAATTAGAGTGGAGACTGAGAGCCAGGCCTTCTCGACCAACATCAGTGTGTGACCTCACAATGCGCTTTTGGAAGAATGGTCAAAAATTCCTATAAACACACTCCTCAACCTTGTGGACAGCCTTCCCAGAAGAGTTGAAGCTGTAATAGCTGCAAAGGGTGGACCGACGTCATATTGAACTCTATGGATTAGGAATGGGATGTCACTTAAGTTCATATGCGAGTCAAGGCAGGTGAGCGAATAATTTGGCAATATAGTGTATAAAATACAGTACAAATTAGGATTATTAAGGGGGGAAATAATCAACCCAAATAAGATTTCCAAACTTTTTTTGAAGAGTAGAGTTCATACATCTCATATGAAAAGTTACTCATCCAACCCAACAAATAAATCATGATATTAGTTCTGCCCCTTTTATTCTACATTTACTTCTGATACAATGTCTCAGCCTAAATTTGGCCAAACTTGAAAGGTTTCAGTCCCATCATAATGTATCTTGGCACTATCCTTTAGTTATTAATCTCTAATTACATTCTCTATTCTTTTAATATTTTAACAGGATATTAATCAAATCCTGCCTTGACCTGTTTGGCCAATCATCCTATTGCTGTCTTTTCTAAAAATTCATTCACCTCTCCTTTAACGTCAGCATTTTGTTCCAGTGTGATATGGCAACACAACTTCTTCTCAGGCACTTCGAAACATCTCTTCAGTGTCCAGGTCTGGCTCCACAGAGATCTTCTCCTCATCTCATCCTGAAGATCTCATCAGCACCTCAAATCAAGGTTGAGGGCAAGCTGCTCAGAACACTGCCCATCATCTAACCTTGTCTCTGTCACTATCATCACCAGTGTCAACACTCCAAGAGGGGCATCCTGTCCTGCTGTATGCCTTACTACCTCATAAATACATGAAGGCATCACAATGGAGCTAAAGACATACTGTTAAAAAAGACACTGCACACCCATTATTTATCCAGACTTGTAAAATAAATTTTGGTTCACTTATTTAAGTCTCTGATGACTGTGAATCTTTGAGTGTTAACAATACAGTAAGCAAGTTTCCTTAAGTAAGAGCATGGTAACAGAATGTCAGGCCTCAAAAGGATGAGCTACACTGACAAACACAGCATGAAGTCAGTAATCACCATGTGGCTTGTCTTGAAATATTCCACACACAAGTTGAATCTGAACTTTTCCCCTTGCCAGAATTAACAGTATATTACATAGTGTTACCTTGTGAAAGTTGCCAAGGCTTTCAAACTGCCTGCGTGGTTTACAGTTTCCACCCTGTGCTGCAAATTCAGGTGGAATGAATGTTGCTGCCGTTTTCTGGAGGTGGGAGCCAAATAAAGATTTAGACAATATTTACAGCCAGAGGATCCACTGATCAGTGCCTCCAATCTGCAACAAATTCACAAAGCCCTCCATCTTCAGTGTAGAATTTGAACATGTTTTTTTTTCCTTTTTGTTGCAAAACTGTACCCATCTTCTCTCAAACCACAGGAGACCAAGTTTTCATTTTCCAAAATAATTAAATGCAAGCCAGTGGAGGACTGTAGACAGAAACATGTTTCCGTCAAGACAGGTGATTTATCAGGCCATGCTTTTTTCTAGTAATGAGTTTTGTAAGTCAGCAGTTCATCCACAAGCATGGGAACTTTTGCATCAACCAGCTAACATGACTTAGCTGTCTGCTATGGAGAGACTCTGGTCCCTGCTTTTACCAGTATTGTCACAACAAAACATAAATCCCTCAACCATCTCTCACACTTACTCTATTCCAGAAACCTTGATCCTTTTAACATCTTCATACCTACCTAGGACTGTCACTTTTTACTTCATATTTTCCTGTATGCTTACAGGTTATAACTGCTCAAAAAAACTATGTTGGCTCAACAATACATAACAGGAGGATTCTTTACAGACAAAGGCCCTGTGTTAAGAACTATTTTGTGATGCAACAACTCCCCTCATTAGATCAGGCCAGAGTGCGGCAGCGGGGTCAGATGGCTGTCACTTGAGCACAAACCAATAAAAATCCAACTCCCTGGATATTATTAGAAATATGGCTGGTTGTTTTAAGTACTGACATCAGAATACAACCTTCTGCAGTGACAAAGCGTTGTGATTGCAGTGCCCGTTTTAACAATAAGGACTACCACACATGACAGTGGTTTGATAAAGAGCTCTAATGAAAGGTCCAGGAGGTCGTTCTTAATCTGCACCACCAGGTTACCTGTGGTCTGTTCTGCTCTTCCAGCCCCCATTCCTCTTTTTCCCTGTGATTCTATCTGAAAAAGATCTTCCTCTGTGTACTCCAGTTCATAATGATCCACTCGTACCAACAACTAACACCACAATTGCTTGTTAAGTTCAGTTTTATTTAAATCAGTGTTTGTAGTTTCCTCTGATGACCTGACCGGCTGATGGTGGAGGGATACATAACACCTACATCCCAACATACTAAAGTTCTAAACACCAGGGCTTTGATGTGGAAATGTTAAATGCTGTAAACAATTGTACTGTATTGTATTATCAAGTCAACATGGTTTTTTGAGGAGTTTTAACCAAAGTGGTTAATTACGAGGCTTTTGGTAGCACCATATTTTGCTACATTCCATCTATTGTCTGCCCCCAGATACACTCCTGATCAAAATTTCAGACTAGTTGAAAAATTGCAAGAATTTACATTTTGCACTGTTGAATCTTAAGAAGGTTCTAAGCAGAGCTTCAAAATGCAAAAAAAAAGAAATGGGAGTGAGACAAAAAAAATATTGAGTAAGCAATTTATTACAAACAATCATGAAACTGAAATAGGCTTCATGCCATCAATATAGGGCCCATAATGTCTCTGTTGGTGTTTCGAAAGGTACTGTAGATGTAACCAAATGCTACCCACTCTCCCAATTTCTCACTTCCTTTTACCTTCTCTTTTGTTACTGTTTTTTATCCCTCCGTTTAAAAAATTTGCACAGCAACATATACCTTAGTAGTAAAGTTGAAAAAGAAAATACATATGTATGTGTCAGGATCTGACTTGTTCTGTTATTTTGTATTTGTTCCCCTTTTAGACCTCCTGTTGTTCCCTGTTTTACTGTCTTGTCCCTGTTTCTTATCCTAGTTAAGTTACCTGTTTTGTGAACTGTTTTCCCTTGTCTCTCTTGTTTCCTGTTTTATTTTGAAAACCCTGTGTTCCTCGTGGTGTTTTCCTGCCCTCCCCTCTGTGTCTCTCTAATGATGATTCCCTTTACCTGTGTGATTGTTTCACTAGTGTATTTAGTCTCTGTTTTCCCTGTTCTTGTCACAGTCTGCGTCTGATGGTCTGTTTTTTTATTTCTTTGCACATTTCTTGTCCTGTGTTCTTGGTGCATGCATTAATCTCTGTTTCTTTGTTTAGGTTCACCTCCTGTCCTGCCCCGCCCCTCTCCTGTCTCCCTCTGCGCGCCTCCCTTCTGTTTCCCACACCTGCCTCCACTCACCTGCTCACTCCCCCGCGGCTCTCTTCCTCACACGTGTTCCTGGTCACTCATTAGTCTCAGTATTTAGTCTCACGCTCACCCTCACCTCGGTGTTAGTTCGTTGATTGCCACATGATCACGTTCCAGCCGATCTTTAGTTCTGTCGCCAGTAATCTTGACCATCGCCTGTTTACTGACCCATCTCCTTGCCTCTTCGGATCTCGTATTAGTCGCCTAACCTTTGCCTTTTTGTGTGGTGTGTCATTAAACCCATCTTTTACCTGAGAAACACTGGTCTCAAGAGTCGTGCATTTGTGTCCACATTTTGCCTGGTTCAGAGTTCATGACAGTTCTCTTTGCTGGGTCATTCGTCTTCCTCCTCACCATGTCTCCTGTGACTCCTCGTGTTGTCTCCTGAGTTTTTAAGGTAGTTTCTGTTTTTGGTTGTTTTTTGGTTGTGACTTTGTTTTGTATTTTTGGAGCTTAAGTTATGGACTGAGTTTTGACTTTTGTTTGGACTGTGATCCCCTTGTTAATTTAAAATAAAGCCATTTTTGTTACTTCTGCAATTGGGTCCTGCACTTTGTTTTTTGTTAGTTTCTTTTGGGTTTTAATTCCTTGACAGTATGTATATGTGTGTGTGTGTGTGTGTGTGTGTGTGTATATATATATATATATATATATATATATATATGTAGGTGTGGGGGTGTGTGTGTGTGAGTATGAGTTTTTTTTTTTTTTTTTATCAAATAAAACAATTTTTCTGGTGACCTTGTCCTTGGACTGACATCTAAATATTTTACATTGGCTTTCCGGTGAAGTCTTGCTCTCAGACTGACTGGCATTTTGGATTCCTGAGATGGAGATGTCAGAGCTTCCGTGGGGGTTTGTACAAAGTGCAAACTCAGGTCATTTGTCTGCTCATCTGAGGGCGGTACATGACATGACCTCAATAGAAATGATTCTTTTATCTAAGGTACTGAAGTATTTCAGAGGAGCTGAAGAAAATCGCTTAATGTCAATGAGCTCTTAATGCAGGTGGAGGGACAAAAATGGAGAATTCTGGTTGGTTTCGTGTCAGAAAAGAATTAGCACTATACCTTTTAAACTTTGTATACTACAAGTCAGACATGTTTCCACCAGACATGTTAGAAATGTTAGTCCTTTTTAAAACATTTCCCAGTTTTGAAATGCTTCTGCATTGTTTTATCCTCTTGTTAAATTTCCCATAATACACATGATATAATTACTTTTCTGGTTCCAAGTGGGCATGACCTCAGAAAAAGTTAAAATCTGTGAATTTGCTCTTATTAATTGAACACATTGCACTCACGTAAAAGTAATGTTTAACACGTCTCAGCCTGTTTTGCTTTTGCTTACTACGTCTGTACCTGTGTCATAATGATGAAGCTGCTAACAGAAAGCAAAAAGCACAGTACAAGTGGGTAATGGAATGTTAACACGCTAGCTGAACCCAGCCTGGCAAATACTTCCTTCAAATTACAAATGACCCTTTTTCAGTTGCATACTCTCGGGTTTTGAGCGAGTGAGTAAAAAAAATGGCCTTGCAGTGATCAAGACTGTTTCTACAGCTTGTCTGTGCTGCACCAGGCACCCTGACATTAATTCCAGGGGTTTAAGGGTGATGAGAAGCCCTGAACATGAAGGAGGCGTCATCTGTCTCTTTGGTCATGTTTGCTGAGCTCGCAGTTTCTACCTCAATAACTCAACCCTTGAGCTAAGAGAAGAAGATCCTCTTTGACAGGGATCAGCTCCATCCACACTTCAGTGAACTATAGGGACAGAGCTTAGATGGGCGACCAGTGATGAGAGAAACCATGGAGTGGAAAAATAACAAAACATCACTAAAAAACGTGGATACTTGCTTTGTGAACTGCCTTTCCAAAGCAAAGTAGCTTTCAAAAAATTGCAACTGTCCCCTTAGATAACAAATACAGGGTCAAGAGGTCCTAACCAATCAAACAGAAAGAGACCATAATGACAATACAACATAAAAGAAGAAAATAAAAGTTTATTCACCTCATTTTTCAGCCAAGGAAAATGAAATTCAACAATCAAGGAAAAGGATAAACTAGATTTCAAAATATTGGAACTCATCTTCTCAAAGTTCCCGGTCCTTGGTTCCCAAATTGGGGTCTGGGTTCCCGGTCAAAATCAGGTTAACATATATTGACTGAACCAAAGGTAAAACTCTTGCTGCATGCTTCCTACTGAAGTCTTTTGCTATGAAAGAGTGTCTGTAGGTCTATTCCTTATACATTTTATCTCAGAAAGCCATGTTTATTTTATTTTTTTTTTTGTTCATGTGGATCTTGGTGGCTTAACACCTCTGAAGCCCTTCACAATAGATTTATGCAAAGTGCCATAACAAAGCTCCACTGTCATTATTCCTCAAGATGGTCACTTTGATTTCATAAGGGCACAATACTGTTGTTAATTCATAGTGCAAGATGGCTCAGCTTTCACACAGCTGTGTTCCCCCAACATGCTCCATGTACTCCCTTCTTGCTTCTGATACCTTATGCTTCCTTCCTTCCTTGATACTTGATGGTGTCTCCAGCCGGCTTTCAGATGCACTACAGCTATTATCAGGTTGGAACCCATTTTCTACCAGGCACTGATAGCATGGACTAAATTGTTTTTTCTTCTTTTATGAAATAAAACCCCAAACTAAACTAATAATTAGAAATTGATATCTATTTAAATATTTATACCTTATTGATTCATCTTACAAGATATCAAGATTTATACTGTAAAATCTAAGCTGGGCGCAAATATTTACAACAGCATTTTTTTTTTTTTTTTTTTCTTGAGTATTAAGCAAACGTGGAAAAACAGTTCAATAGCCCATCACTCTGGTCATGAAATCCTTTAAGCTAGTGGTTTTCAAAGTGTAAGGTACCCCCCAGGGACCACAAGAGGATTTCAGGGGAGGCGACGATTGGGAAAGCAACCTGGAAATATATTCTGCTGATCAAAATTCTGCTTTACATGGGGTAAAATGTAAATATTTGCCCCCTAAATGTATTGAAAATATTTTCATCATGTTATTTAATATCTTTTTTTTTTTTTTTTTGGAAATTGGTCCTGATAAAAATTCTATGGCCACAGTCTGTAATTTGTAAAGACTTGCTGGCTCTATTGGAAATTTGTTCATTTTCATAGAATAAAAGAAAATTATAATTTAAGATTGATTTAAGATTGTCACATTGATGCTGTTTTTTCATTTAGTTTGCTTGTTGTATTTTAAAGTTGAAGACAAAATTTTAAAACTTCTTAAAACATTTAAGACAAGACAAAACAGTTATGATTTACTTAGACTCATTTCTTTACTGTTTTTTAAAGAAAAAATATGAAAAAGATGCAAAAAAAAAAAGGTTTCCACAAGTACTACAAATAAAGAAATGCTTTTCAAGTGTGTGATGTTTTATGAATAATAACTGTTCAAATTATAATTAGATATTAATAACTTTAGAAATCCTGTTTTTTTTTTGTGTGTGTGTGTGCACTTCTCTAAGCTGATACAATGCTTTGGTTTGAGGCTGACTGGAGCTTGAGCCAAGACCAACAAGAAACTCAGTATCTTTTTTAAATTGGTTACTTATTCATTATATTTCTTAACAAAGATATAGAGCAAGTCTGAGGCACACCTAATATGATGAATCCATGAGACTGAAAGCCAGCGAACAACCGATTATGGAGTCCTCAAGAATGATAGTGAGAAGGCGCCTCATGCTGTATGGACTATCACTGAAACTATGAAAGCAAAGGGTAGAAAAAAAGAAATGAATGAAGCACAAATAAAGATTGTGGTTTTTTATGTGTTTGTTTAACCAGATGTTGGTGACCAGGAAATAACCTTCACAAAATCAACAAATCTGTTTCTAAAAATCACACTAGCCAAAAAGCCAAAAAGTCCAAAGTAAAACTCAAACAGCAACAAAACAACAGCAAACAACATACTTCATAACAGATCTCTTAGTTTACTGCTGAGCAGCAAGAAATCTGTCTTGTTGACACGTTTACTCAGGCATTTCAGCAGGCATCTCAGCACTGAAAAATAATGACGACAGCCGAGTCAAAACAAATTGATTTGCTCCTAATCTGCATATTGATTGGGAACTTCATCAGTTTCTCTAATGAGCTCACAAAAAGACTTTGATGATGAGATTGGTGATTATGATGGAGCTGCCGATCTGAATCACTATGCTCTCCAAATCAAGAACCACACATATTTAAACATAATTATTAACACATTTTTTCCAACAGATCTTCAAGAGGAATGGCTCTGTGAAGATGTTAGCAATTCAAGACCCTAGTATCTTCTCCAAAATGTAATAATTAAAGTAATGGTAGTTTTGATTGTGCATTTGATACAGAATGATGTGTCAGCCATTACACAACAAGTGAGATCCATGTGAAAGGATCAATATAAAATCAATGAAACGGTGTTTCTTCAAGAGTGACTCCTGCCTCACATTGGCAGCCTGAGTAATGTGCCAGAGCTTAATGATCCCAGTGTCAGGGTGAGCAGCATGGCTCAGGCACCTCAGCAGCTTCATTACAGCTTTAAAAAAATCTGGAGAAAAGGGAGCACACCCACTTAGAACACTTAAAAGGCTGACAGAAAAATTGACAGAAAATGGATTGGATGGTTGGGTTCAAAACACTAAAATGTGATGTGAACTAGCTTAGCATAAGTAACAAGACTGAAAATGTCATGATCCGGTATTTGGTGTTCTGTGTCTTGTATTGTGCTTCCTGTTTTATTGTGAAAATTCACCTGTCTTTCCTTGTCTCCGTAGGTTTTACTTCCTGTCTGGCTGATCCCTGATTGTGTTTCCCCGGCTGTTGCCCATTACCCTCATTACCTCATGTATTTAAACCCCGTGTCTTCTCCTGTCTTGTTGCCAGTTCGTTTGTACCCTAGTGTCGCGTTCCAGCATTGTTTCATAGTCTAGTCTTTGCCTGTTCATGATCCTGGTTTGCCATTCTGACTCTGCCTTTTGCCTTGCGTTTTTGGATACCTTTGCCTGTCTGTTTTGCCTGCCTGTGTACCGACCTCCTTCTGTTATTAAACCTCGATTTTTGGAAACTTGTATCTGTCTCGTGTTCTGCATTTGGGTCCTCCACTCTGGTCTGGTTCTTGACAATACGAACTGGCCAAACCCATGGACCCAGCGGACACTGAGCAGATGCGTAAAGCCCTTCGGGCACAAGGACAATGGCTCGCTCAACAAGAGGAGCAGATGGGAGCCCTGCGCCAGGGTTTTAAGGAACTCGCTGATCGTCAGGACGCCATGTTGTTAAATTTGGGTTCGCAGTTAAACACCCTGATGCAGACCCTTCAGAAGAGAGAGACTTCAGCTGACTCTCATGACGCGGCTTCTCTTCCGGGCACACCGGCTTCTGCGCAGCCTCACGGCACAGCCCCGGAACACTTCTCACATCTCTCTCGTCCGGAGAAGTTTTCTGGGGATTCTGGGGACATTAGACCGTTTATTACTCAGTGTGAACTACATTTCGAGTTGCAGGCTGCTGCTTTTTCATCAGAGCGAGCCAAGGTCGCTTTCATAATCTCTCATCTTACCGGACGCGCTGAGGCGTGGGCCACAGCGGAAAGGAGCCGGAATTCTGCCGCATGCAACTCCGTGGCTGTTTTTGTCAAGACAATGAAACAAGTTTTTCAACATGTTGCTTCGGGCCGAGAGTCAGCTCGCACTCTCATCACGCTCAAACAAGGTAAACGCAGAGTTTCGGACTACACCATAGAGTTCCGCACACTAGCTGCTGAAAGTGAGTGGAACCAACAGGCATTAATTGATTTTTTTTTCAAGGGTTTATTGGACAGTGTTAAAGACCATATGGTCCCCCTTGATATACCTAAAGACTTGGACTCTCTCATTGCTCTGGCAATCAGGATCGACAAAAGACTCCTCGAACGGGAGAAAGAGAGAGGGGGCCCGAGGGAGCGCGCTTCCTCTCCACCTACATGGAGGCGCCGCTCTGCAGATCTCCCCAGTCATGTCAGGCCACCTGCTGCTAACATCACACCACCTGCTCACCTCCACAACGAGGAACCGATGCAACTGGGCCGAACTCGACTTTCACCAGAGGAACGTCGACGTCGCCTCATTGATGGACGATGTTTCTACTGTGGCCAGCTGGGCCATACTGTGAGTAACTGCCAAATCAAGGGTGCCGGTTCCGTAACTAAAGGGCGAGTAGCGGTGAGTCAAAATCTGATTCTCAATAACCCAGCCCATATTTTGCCTAAAGTCAGACTTTGTGCTAATCATTATAACATAGAACTGCCGGTGTTGATTGACTCTGGCTCAGACGCTAACCTCATGAACTCTCTCGTTGTTAGGAATCTACACCTAAAGACCTTTCGGTTAAATCATCCTCTGGAAGTTAAGGCTGTTGATGGCAGTTATTTGGGCCACATCACTCACCGAACTCAGTCCGTGAGCTTATCTTTTCCAGACTCACATTCTGAATTAATTAGTTTCCATGTTTTTGACTCCTTGAACCATGATCTAATTCTAGGGCACCCTTGGTTGGAGTTACACAATCCTCATTTTGACTGGTCCACTGGACAAGTTAAATCCTGGGGACATGATTGCTCCCGCAAGTGCCTTACTACTCCTGGTAAAACTAAAATTCCAGCTCAGGATCTAGACTCTTGTTCGCCTCCAGATGAATTGTACCTCTCATCAGTCCCTAGCTGTTACCACGATCTCAAGGAAGTGTTTTCTAGGTCAAAAGCTAAATCTCTTCCCCCCCATAGACCCTATGACTGCGCAATTAATCTCCTACCTGGTTCTACTCCCCCACGGGGTAGATTGTATTCTCTTTCAGCCCCTGAACACCAAGCCATGAAAGACTATGTGGAGGAGTCACTTGCTGCTGGTATTATCCGCCCATCATCGTCTCCAGCTGGAGCAGGCTTCTTCTTCGTGGAGAAAAAGGACAAATCCCTCCGACCTTGCATCGACTACAGAGGGGTTAATGACATCACCATAAAGAACAAGTACCCGTTGCCCCTCATATCTACTGCATTTGAACTACTAGATGGGGCTAAAGTATTCACTAAACTGGATCTGAGAAACGCTTATCACCTGGTTCGGATACGTGAGGGGGATTAGTGGAAGAAGGCATTTAACACACCTACGGGTCATTATGAGTATCTTGTAATGCCTTTTGGACTTACTAATGCTCCTGCCGTATTCCAGAGCTTTGTAAATGATGTGCTCAGGGACATGCTAAATGTTTATGTGTTTGTTTATCTTGACGATATTCTGATCTTCTCCTCTGATGAGGAGACTCACGTTGGTCACGTCCGGTCAGTGCTGGAGCGTTTGTTGCAACACGAGCTCTATGTAAAAGTTGAAAAATGTGAGTTCCACCAATCTTCAGTTTCCCTTCTGGGGTTTGTGCTGGCGGAGGGGGAGATCAAGATGGACCCTGAGAAGGTCAAAGCTGTAGCTGATTGGCCCATTCCATGTTCTAGAAAGGATGTACAGAGATTTTTGGGGTTTGCAAATTTCTATAGGAAATTCATCAGAAACTTTAGCTCTATAGCCTCCCCGTTGCATAGCCTCACTTCTCCTCACACGCCTTTTGTGTGGAGCTCTGACTGTGACTTATCGTTTCAGCAACTCAAGAATAGCTTTACTTTGGCACCTATCCTCACTCTTCCAGACCCCAGACAGCAGTTCATTGTGGAGGTTGATGCTTCAGATGTGGGTATTGGAGCAGTCCTCTCACAGAAACATCCCAAAGATGGTAAATTGCACCCTTGTGCGTTTCTATCTAGAAAGCTCTCTTCTGCTGAGAGGAATTATGACATTGGGGACCGGGAGTTATTGGCAGTCAAGGTGGCGCTGGAAGAGTGTAGACATTGGTTAGAGGGAGCTCAAGTTCCATTTCTTGTTTGGACAGATCATAAAAACTTGGAATACATCAAGACTGCTAAAAGTCTAAATGCGAGGCAGGCTAGGTGGGCATTGTTTTTCAATCATTTTGACTTCACCCTTTCATATCGGCCTGGCTCAAAAAATATTAAACCTGATGCTTTGTCACGTTTGTTCTCAGGAGACAAGGCAATTTCCGACCCCAAAACTATCCTGCCTAGATCATGTTTTGTCTCAGTTCGTTCTTGGGAAATTGAGGCTAAGGTTAAGGATGCCATTAATGTCCAGGCCACCCCACCTGAATGTCCTCATGATAAACTTTTTGTAGTTCCTCATCTGAGGGGTGAAGTCATACATTGGGCACACACTAACAAGACTGTTTGCCACCCTGGTATCTCCAAGACTCTGTGGTTAATCAACGTTTTTGGTGGCCAAGTCTTAAGAGGGATGTAACTGAATATGTCAATGCGTGTCCTGTGTGTGCATCTAACAAGTCCTCCCACCAGAAGCCTCCGGGGAAACTACTACCCTTGCCTGTTCCACGACGACCTTGGACTCATATAACGGTGGATTTTGTTACTGGTCTGCCCACCTCTGAAGGTAACACCACAGTCCTCACGGTAGTCGACAGGTTTTCCAAGATGGTACATTTTGTTCCTCTGCCTAAGTTTCCATCAGCCAAAGAAACAGCAGAGACATTATTAAATCATGTGTTTAGGATTCATGGATTTCCCAGTGATGTAATCTCAGACAGAGGGCCACAGTTCGTCTCACAGTTTTGGAAGGAATTCTGTAACCTAGTTGGAGCCACTGTGAGCCTTTCCTCCGGTTTTCATCCGGAAACTAACGGACAATCTGAGAGGCTTAATCAGGAGTTAGAGTCTGGTCTTCGCTGCCTCGCCTCTCAGAATCCCAGTACCTGGGCTCAGAAACTTATTTGGGTGGAGTATGCCCATAACACTCTTCCTTCCTCATCTACTGGTTTATCCCCCTTTCACGTTGTTCATGGCTACCAACCATCTCTGTTCTCCACCCTAGCTCCTGATTCCCCGGTCCCCTCTGCCTTAGCGTTAGTGAGACGCTGTAAAGGAACCTGGGAGCGAGCTCGCCAGATGTTGCTGCGGAAGTCTGGGAGCTACAAATCAGCGGCGGACAAGAAGAGGGCACCAGCACCTAAGTATTCCGTTGGTCAACGAGTCTGGCTTTCTACCAAGCACCTACCTCTCCGGGTAGAATCCAGGAAGCTCGCTCCCAGGTTTGTTGGACCCTTTCCTATCTCCAAAGTCATCAATCCAGTCACTGTCAGGCTCAAGCTCCCTAGGTCTATGCGGGTGCACCCTGCATTTCATGTTAGCCTGCTCAAACCTGCCAAGGAGTCTCCATTGGTCCCTCCTTCCAGACCCCCTCCTCCCCCCCGGTTTGTGGACGGGGGCCCAGTCTTCACAGTCAAGAGACTCCTGTCATCTCGTCGTCGGGGCCGTGGTACTCAGTATCTGGTCGATTGGGAGGGCTATGGTCCCGAGGAACGGTCCTGGATTCCTTCCAGGTTCATCATGGACCCCTCATTAACTCGGGACTTTCATGCTACTCATCCTGAGGCTCCTGGGCCTTCGGGAGTCGGCCCTTGAGGGTGGGGTACTGTCATGATCCGGTATTTGGTGTTCTGTGTCTTGTATTGTGCTTCCTGTTTTATTGTGAAAATTCACCTGTCTTTCCTTGTCTCTGTAGGTTTTACTTCCTGTCTGGCTTTGTCACACCTGATCCCTGATTGTGTTTCCCCGGCTGTTGCCCATTACCCTCATTACCTCATGTATTTAAACCCCGTGTCTTCCCCTGTCTTGTTGCCAGTTCGTTTGTACCCTAGTGTCGCGTTCCAGCATTGTTTCATAGTCTAGTCTTTGCCTGTTCATGATCCTGGTTTGCCATTCTGACTCTGCCTTTTGCCTTGCGTTTTTGGATACCTTTGCCTGTCTGTTTTGCCTGCCAGTGTACCGACCTCCTTCTGTTATTAAACCTCGATTTTTGGAAACTTGTATCTGTCTCGTGTTCTGCATTTGGGTCCTCCACTCTGGTCTGGTTCTTGACAGAAAACCAATCTGCTGTCTACACAGCATACATTAAATACGTAATTCTCTGCATCAAATTTCCCCCTGTAAAAAAATTAAGTGCTTTTATCATACAGGTGGAGGTGAAGATGTGTAATGCTATGTATAGACAAATAGTAGACTTAAAAGCTTATTAATAGCACTCTGTGAGCCAAATTAAGTGTTAAAAGTGAAAGTAAAACTTACTTTTACCACCTGGTTAAACAAGTAAATGGGTTCTGTGGCTTGACAAAAGAAAACCAAGAAAATCTGCCCAGCATCTCTTTCATATTTAGTGTTAACCTGAGTGACAGAGGGGAAAGACGGGATGGAGTGTCAGGGGCGAAAATATGTTTCATTGCACAGCTTTTCCTGGATTGCACAGTTTTGCGGTGGGTTGCTAACAGACATTTTTGACACTAGAGTTGGGAGAAAACAATCATTACACTATAGTATTGTGATGTTTGATGTTACCGTCATATCCCCTTGTTATCTTTCCCTTTTAGTTTCTTCCTCGTGTGTCCTGTCTTGTCATTCCAATTTTATTTGGAAATCTCTCTCCCCTGTCTCTGGTTTCAGGTTTTGTTTCCTGCCCTCCCCTCTCTGTGTCTCCCTGATTGTTGACTCCCTGAACCTGTGGTCCCTTCTGTGTCACCTGTGTCTGATTACCTCTTGTATGTGTATTTAAACCCTGATTCCCCTCTGGTTCCCTGCTAGATTGTATTTGTACCTCGTGTCATTGCTTTCCAGTATTCTTCCTTGTTTATTCTTCCGTGTTCCTGACTTTGTTCAGTATATTTTGACTGTCCTATTGTCTGCTGGTTTTGATAACTCTGCCTGATCTTGGATTTATATTTTGTATACAAAACTGATTGCAGATTAAAAGTTTTTAAGACTTTGGACTTGTCGTGTCATGCTTTTGGGTCCTTTCTGGTTCAGCCCCCTGACAGTTATGATATCACATTAATTCACAGCTGCCACATATCGTCATTTTTTAATGTATTAACTTCCAGTATTTAACGAGGCTTTTGGTTCAGAAGAAACAAAATAATATCCTTGCCGTGTCCACACAATGGCTCTATTGAGCCAGGTCAGATGAGTGATGTTTATGGCTCTGTAGAGTAAACAATCATGGCTGTGCAGGGAGAGATGAAAGGAATGCATATTTCTTATTTACATCTGCCATGTGGATATATTTCGGACTTTGAAAAGGACATAAGAGATGGACATGGCACTTTGGGGACACATAAGAGTAAAACAGAGTGGATAGGACTTACCCAACATGGTACCACCCAGGGACAGCAAAAGCCAAAGCCAAGCTAATGCTAAGCTAACACTACTAATGAGCCAGCCAACACACAGCCTTCCAGTTTTGAATTACCTGAAAAAAGCTCACTCTATTTCCAACTTTATGCACAAAGACTGAAGGCCTCATTGTGTTGTGGAAAACAAGGGCTTTTGTTATATGCTGGCTGCCATTTCTTAAATATTTCATAGACAGCAGCACCTGAGCGCTTCAGAGCAGTGAATCTAAAGCTGAAGAGAGGCTGAGCACAACGGAGAAGGTTTTATTATTACTGTATCACTTGTGAGTTTTACTACTTTTTTTAAATAAAACTAAAGTGACATGATGAATTTACATATATTTTTTTGTTTTGGATGTAAATGCTACAGTGACTGAAACAGTCTAGAACTTTGGCTTTTTTTGGTTTCTAACTTGCAGCTCATTTCTGCTCTGGTAGGTGTCCTCCTCTTGTTGAACTGCATAGAGCTGTTGTATGCTGTTTGCCCTCGTCGGCCACCATAAAACGCAAACAATAAAGGGATAAAAGTTGCAATGTGTCATGATAAGTATCCCAAAACTTGGCATACTGTTAAGTATTAAGAATAGTGATCATATCATGGGCCACAATTCCCACCCCTATAAGACATTCACATATGATTTAGTTTAATAAGCCTGATTTACCACTGATGCTTGTTCACATAAAAGTACATTGACATATATGTATGTAAATATAAATACCTTTACACACTAAGGAAAGAAAATTTCACCAGAGAGTTCAAGCTCAGACTATGATCTTTCTCAATCTGTTGGTTTTACAAGGTACCTTTTTTCTCATTTTTGACAGAATTAATTCAATAAAATGTATAAGAAGTTGATAAAAACATGCTTGACTTGATGGACCTCATCACATTTCACAGCCTGGTGAAAGCTGTGTCAGTGTCTTTTTAATAATAGAGTTGACAAATAGAAGAGTAAAACAAGAACAACAGAAAAAAAACCACAGCTCTCGAGTATTCCACTACAGAGAATTTACATTTTTATGAGAACTGTTTCAGTATGCCCTCATTCCCCTGTGTGTTATAATCCCATACCTTTAACAAAAAGCTTTCGCTCCCTGGGCATAAGTGTCCCTTGGTGTCCCTGAGCAGAAAACCAATTAAGGACTTTTCTGGGTCCATTCACCACCTACTTGTCAGCTAGCATCTCAAACCACATTGCTACTGTGCACTCAATACTAAGGCCTGTTAAATAACAACACTACATACAACTTCCTTTCAGTACACGCTGTTAAGCTGTTATATTTTCTTGATGAATAATTAAACCCTACAAACGTAATCAAGTTTTCTAACCTTGAATAGATAGGTACAATAGTAGAATAGGTACACATTGCTTTTGCCCGGTTGGACCACTTTGTCCTTCAGAACTGCCTTAATTCTTTGTAGCATGAATTCCACAAAGAAATGGTAAATATCCATGGATTTTGGTCCATATCAACATGATAGCTTCATGCACCCTGATGGCGTGAATCTCACATTCCTCCACATCCCAAAGGTGCTGCAGCGAGGGGCAAGAGGCGAGGGGCGAGGGTTGAGGGTAAGCCCCTGCTCACTCAAACAACAGCTGAAAACTTGTAACGTTTGCTCAGCTAATGAGGGAAAACCACAAGAGACAGATTTTGACTTATGATTAAGAGAACAGCTGTACATAATCCTACATCATGATACCTGTGCTGCACTCTAGTAACAGACACGCCGATCACACAGAGTGGATCATCAGCAGAGTTAGCTGAAGAGGTGGACCTAATTGCTGCATGTTACTGACATGGAGATAAGAAAAAAAAAAAACACTTTTCTACATGTCTTCATGGTTTTACTATGAGTTCTAAAAGTTTTATGACAGACAAGTGTCCTCTGAAGCTTCACTGTCTCCTTCTATGTCAGACTACATACAGCATGATGCACTGCAAAGATAGTGAATGAATAAAAAGACAGACCTCCCACTCTGATTAAAACTAATGCACTGAAACAGACACAAACTCTTACTCATCTATCATTTAGAACAAATCTTTGTTTGAATAATGTTACTTACATTGGGCTCTAATTTCCTGGCGCAACTCAGGGTGGCGCAGCCTGGTGCACCCCCCGCAGTGGTAATTTCGTCCGGCGCACCGCCGTGCGCAGCCAATTTGGCAATTTGGTAGACCGGCTGCGCCGAGATGGGTGTGACTGTGCACCAGGGGGAGGTGTCCACAGATTCAGCTTGGCGCAGTGACAATTTCGTGCCAAAAAAACGCGCGGAAGGTGTGCTGAAAGCCCGCCAGCTCCAACCTGGTCTATTCTCGGCACAGGAGAGGCGCACCCGAGGCAGGGGTAATTTGGCTGACAGGCGCACAGTGCGCACACGTCACCAAAACCTCACAGGCAGGTATCCACAGTGTCAGGCACATTTCAATGCAATAACCAATCACAGCAACCACTATTTAATGTAACCGTCTGAACCAGCACATACATTTGTATCTATATTAATTGTTCCGTCACATCTGATGTCAGATCAGAGACGTTTGTCATAACTAACGAGTTCACATCTCTCAAGCCAACCACAAACAGCCACATCGTCCGATACGGAGTATCCGGCTTCTGTCATCTCATGAAATTAAATAGAAAAGAAAAAAGAGAGACGCTCGCTGAATAAATAACTGTGTCGTAAGGATTTACCTGTGATTGCCCATATTTCTCTGTTTTAATCTTTATTCGTAACGTGATCCTAAAAGATGGAGTAGCCTACATTATTGCAAGTAGGAGGAGGAGAAGATATATTTTCACCTACGGCGCTGCTTTTTGGCGATGACAGACCAGGAATGCAGGTGGATCACAAGCATGATGAATGGATTAGCCTGCTGCTGTGTTTAAATGTAATTATCACTTAATTTTGTACTCATATTTATGAGACAGGAACAGATTACATCTGTCCCACGAGTTGGTACACACTGTGACGCGCGTCGTGTCCTCCGATGCGCGGCCCGGTGGCCTCTGCGCTCTCTCAGTTGCTGCAAAAGTGACAGCGACTCTGACCTTCTTCGCCACCGAGGAGAAATTGTCACTGCGCCTCACCCGCGGCGCATTTAAAGGAGAGGAGAGACGTTCATCTGATTGGTGAAGATTGTACTCGGCTGTATTAAACCCACTCATGCCTACTCTCCTCCCTCTCTGCCATTTGCGCCAGTGGGAGAGACGGAGGCATGGGTGCGCCTCCCTGCGCCAGACTGCGCCGTGCACGAAACTTGCAAAATGCCATGGACACACCCCGTTGGCAAGGCGCAGGCGTGGCGCAGGGCAGGTGCACCCCGCCTGCGCCTGGTCTACGAAATTAGAGCCCATTATGTTTAAAATATTTATTTCACACACAAAAAGTCTGTATTGTGTTAAGAGTGAGCAGAATTTGGGCCGAAGAACTTAATGGTGTCTGTGAATTCTTTCTATTAAATATGACTACATTCTTTTCAAAAAATATTTTGCTTTCTGACTTTTGTAATAACAAATTCTATCTCATTTTTTTTTTTTTTAATGTAAGGCGCTATTGGTCACCTTCTATGTTGGTGGGTTGGTTTAAAAACTTTAAACCAAATTACAGGATAAAATAAAATGTTATAAGGACAATATGATATTCATTCATTCAGTAGTAAGGGTGTTTTTCATTCACTGAAAAGTAGCAGTTTTGAAGACAGGGGGTTTGTGCCTAACAGTGACAAAATACTAATATTTCACTGAGCTTTCAAAAGCAAATACAATACAACATGTGTAAAAAGGAAAAAATAAAAATAAAAAATAAAACTCGAATCCAAATAAACAATACTTAAATGGAGTAAAATAAACAGTAAGAAGGTTGCTGGTTTAAATCCCGAGTCAGTAGGGGCCTTTCTCTGTGGAGTCTGCATGTTCTCCCTGTGCCTGTGTGGATTCTGACTGTGCACTTGGCTTCCTCCCACAGACCAAAAACATGCTGGTCGATTGGGGACTCCAAATTGCCCTGAGGTTTGAGTGTGAGTTTGAATGGTTGTCTGTCTCTATTTGGCCCTGCGATTGGCTGGCAGCTGGTTCAGGGTGTACCCTGCCGCTGCCCTTGTCAGCTGAGATAGGCTCCACCCCCATAAACCCAAAAAGAGATAAGCAGTATATATAATGGATGGATTGATATACATACTGTATACAAGCAAAGTTATTAGACCACCTGTCACAAAAAAACAGAAAACACAAATATTTTGCATTCTTAAAAAAAACTTGTTTAACACATCAACACATTTTAAAGAATTGAGGAATACTGTACGGAATTCACATTTTTAGACCAATTTTTAAGCTGGCTCACTGGGCTTCTCTGGGAAGTAATAAATGAATCAAGCAAATTATTCCACCACATAAACTTTTTATTTTTTTCTGTTCATGAATGCACATTAATAACTATAATTTGAAACAATTATCAAAAAATAATAAATGCCTTTGCTATATTTTTTTGGAAAACAGTAAATTTAAAAAATCATGGATAACAATAGTTTTAAATAGCATAAAAGATATCATTTTGGTTAAAGAGCTTCTACTTACTGGTGTATTAACCAACACAGAAACATAAAAATGACTTTGCACATACAGCTAGTATTTTGTTTATAGGATGAGGTCTTTTTGAATGCAACCCTGTTACATTACACTGTTTTCAAAATGTATTCATGTGTCTAATGTATCTTTTATGCCCATAAGAACTGCACTCACGCTCATGAGGCCTGACTTTAGACCACAAGACATCTCTTACCAACTCAGCGTAAACCCTTTTTGCCATCAATTTATCAAAATGAAATATGAGTGCAATTGCTTGAATATGTGTTGACATAACTGGGACACTGTTCCATTTGTAAAGAGAATTCTAGAGTGACCACATATTTTTATATCCTAACTTTATCTGGGCAACAAGTCTGATTATTCTCCTTGGTTCGTTGTTAAATAAGTTAAAGCATTATGATTCATTTAAGCAAAATATTGCTACTGTTACAGTATATGTATTCATTTTAACCTGTGTTTTTTTATACAGGTGATATGTATGTGAAGAAAATAAAAATGTTACTTGTACCATAAAAGGGTTCACACAAAAACCTCTAATTTAAATTTCTGAAATAAAAAAGTAACAAAAGAACACTTAAAAGTTTAGGTGGGCTTGGAGACCAATTACTGTCTTTATGTTTAGTTTAAGTTATCTTTTAGCTCCCAAAGTGTTTGTTGGATTCTCACAATTTAAAGATGTGTACAAATGACATCTCTAGATAAACTGTTATTCTTTTGTTATTCACTCCCACTCCAAGTATTTTACAGTGCTGTATGTTAGTATGATTGATACTGAAGACAATGGCTTGATGAACTCAGATATCTATGGTAATGAATGTGTTCAAATGTTTACCAAAGAGAGTTGCTCTTAGCTTGAAATCAACAGAACATTGAAATTAATGGCCATAGTTCCTCGAATCATAAATTGTGTCCTTCATCCAAAGAAATGCAAGAATTCTGAATTGATGGATGGCTCCAAGAGATTAAATAAAACAACAGACAGTGTTTGTCAGTACCAACAAGAACACAAGGAAAGCCTCTGTGGAAATTACTCTAATGTAGTTATCTGGAAAGTTCCCTCAGATAATGGCTAATTCATTGATTTTTAGATTGTGTTCATGGACTTTCTAAAACAACATCTATTCAGACAAATGTTGGCACTGGACTTATCAGTGAGTGTTTACTTTGGGCTCTAAATAGGCAATGCTTTTTATGCCATCATAGCAAATATTTTCACAGTGGAATCTCTTCTTATCCTCTCCAAATTCTAGCAAACATGGAGCAATATAGCAAAGCAAAGTCTAAAACTAAATCAGTCAGTCTTTCTTTAGCACCAGTTCATTACAAGTGTTATCTTATGACATCAGATGTAAATTTATACTTTTGTTGAAGAGTTAATTTTAGGAACATATGGGGACATTAATACAAAGCATTTTTTTTTCTTATTGAACTGTCTTCAGCCATTTTTCCTCGTGTCACTGAGAGCTACAGGTCAAAGCTTCAAGATATTTTTAAACATCATGTTACCTTGTCACTGGTTTGAGACATTGATAGTTCTGTTAAAATTTTAGGATAGAGTACAAAAATAAGATAGTCCTTTATTGATCCCCAAAGGGGAAATTTGCAATCAAAATCCTTATTATGGAAAGGACAGAAGAATCACTCATTGGTGCATAGAAAGTGATCACAGTGCTGACAAAAAAAATGTGGCACTTTAATCCAAATCAACCCCCTACCCCACCCCAATCCACCCAGACTGCATGATGGTACAAATTATTAAATGATAAATATTTAACCATTTTATGTCTAGCTTCGACTTCTTACTTAAATTTTATTGTGCACATATTCTATCCAGTTAATGGCAATTTGCGGTCAGATGACCCTTACCTCAAAACATGTTTCATGTTCTTGATTTAAGACATGGGAGGCCTTGACCCACTTTGGGACAGTAAATTAACTTTATTACCATCAAACACTCAAGAATTACTTGGACAATAATTGTGACTTGCCTTAAATCATGTCAGTTGGCACGGTGGCGCAGCAGATTAATGCACTTGCCTCACAGCAAGAAGATTGCCATTTGCATTAACAGTATAGATTATGGGTTAATGGATGGACAAATCTTTCTTTTTTCTTTTTTTTCAAGAGATTATTTGTTCACCATGGCAAATAACTGTCCTAACATGATTCCCTGACCCTGAAAACCTACCTCTAGCACTATGAAGCATGTTGCTATCGTTGTTATGACAATAACTGAGCAAAAATGATTGTTTACTAAAGGGGATTACCCAGATCACCAGTATCTTATCATTTTCACATTGGGACATTACTGACATCTCCTGATAATTTCAGCAAAATCCATCCAGTAGTTTTTAAGTCATCATGCTAACAAACAAACAGACAAAGGCAGGAAAAAACATAACCTCCTTTGCTAAGGAAAATATCATGTTACTTTGATGTGGTGCCCCCAGAGGCACTATGGCTTTGGGTTGTTACCTCCGCCAAGGAGGTTATGTTTTCACCAGGGTCTGTTTGTTTGTTTGTTTGTCTGTCTGTTTGCCTGTTAACAAGATTACTCAAAAACTACTGGATGGATTTACAGGTAAATTTTACCAGATGTGTGGTTTGGTCCAAGGAATAAGTCAATACATTTTGGTGCTGATCCAATCCAGATTGACTTCACAAAAAATCATTTAAGTTTGTAACGGCAAATCCCATTCATTTACAGCATTACTAGGAATTGTAGTTTACTTGCAAACTGACGTCTAGTTTTTCAAGCCTGTGTCACTACATTTCCCAGCTTCCCTTGCAATGCCAGGGGAGGGTGTTCTCCACACTGCTTCATCTGCTGTCTCACGGCACGTCGAACAGCCAATCAGCACTGAAAGCTGTGTGTGCACTTCTGCTCACAGCAATGGCGGAGAGGAGGAAAAGTTTTGCCAATGGAGAAAGCCCGGCGCTGTTCCTGGAGCCTTGGTTTCTAAGATAAATTAAGGCAGCAGACTCTCCTGAAATTGTAATAACATCCCAGTCCTCCACAACTCACAACTACTAGTAACATTACTGTGAGCCCATTAACATTACAGAAACATACGCAGCAGCTCTGCTCGCTCACAGTCCCAATAGCCGTGCCTCTTAATCACTTGAAACAAGGCTGCTGATAATGTCAATACAGACGTAGTTCGTCATAGCAGAAGTTTGTGTGTAAGTGTAAAAACCTTAGAGTGAACGCGCTGCGCACCAAGTGCCATGGTTTTCCTCCGACCGACAGGCTGGAGACATCGACCACTGGAAGCGCTGCGGCGTGCACAACACCAACATCTGTACAAGCAGCAGTAAATTGATTCAGTCAACAAGTTACAGGACTCACTACCAACTAGGTCACTCTATTGGATGGTATTTATATCAACAATGATCACACTTCTTGCAGATTGATATTTTTCATTCCACAATGTGCGTATAAAATAAATATAGGACTATAATGTTGGGTGGAAATCACAATTTATGGATAGAACTGAGCTGCTTGGCGGAGGTCTGCACTCTCGGAGTGCTTTTCTAGTTGATACATGTATCTGTATGTTAGCTTCATAACCCTATCAGGAATTGTCTTGAAACTTTGCAAAAATGTCCACTCTGTCCCAAGGATGGAGTGATTTTGAAGGTCATATATCAAAGGTCAAAGCCATGGAATCTCATGTTTATCCCTTACATGTAAACACTGTGGGCTCTATTGTATGCTCAGTGCAATAAATTAAATATCAGATCATTTGTTGAGAAATTCAGTTTAAAGTTCATAACTGGATGGAGAGCCAAGAAGCTGTGTTTTTTTTTCAGCACTCCTCAGCACTGAAGAGTAATCCTCACAGAAACAGGAAAAGATGAAAAATGGATAGATGGACAAATCATGTCACAACCCCCATTGTTGAGAGAAGCAAATCGGGTTGGAAGTCAGGCCTGTAATCTTCAAGTGTGTGCCCAGCGTACGTCTCATTTTATGATCCTTAACAGAATTGTTGGGGCCTTGGATTAACAGAAAACACAAAGCATCACTGATCTAGAAACATGTTTACTGTACAGGAGGGCTTGCATGCTCGTATGCTGTTCTTGGTAAAGTCAATACACAGACTAAGATGGTTTCTTTCCACAGATGCTGTTAAAGTCAGATGAATGGCTTAAAGAAATTAGTTATTTTGTTTTTTCTGCATATTTTGGGGAAACCCTAGGTAATATCCTGTTTTGGAAAGTGTAAGTGATGGACTACTAGATAACAAGCTCAAACACTGGTCATGGAGAGCAACTGGGGTGGTTACAAAGTGACAGAGGTGTTTTTTTTTTTTTTTTTGCTTTTTTTTCCCAGAGATAATCTCTTCACCATGGCAACAACAGTGCTGCGTTGCCCAAGGCCAGCTTACTGATTTGGCTCCTCATTGCCAGTATAGCGGGCAGCCAGTCATTGCTTGTGCAGAAATAACTGTCACTGCAGCTTCTCCACTCAATAGCTCTCTGCCCACACTCAGTTCCTGCTATTCACATTTGAAAAATTCAGTACCCACACCTGGCAGCTATCAATGGCATGAAGGTTGCATGAATGCTGCCCACTGAAAATAAATTAAGACGTATAAGAAGAAGGCACTGTCATGACATGCTGCGATCCATCTATCCGATTATGCCGTGTTTTTATAGAGGATGTCATCTTTAAGTCTATTTTCATTTTAACCTTAGGGCCCTTTTTCTATTGTTGAGTGCCTGTGTGGTTTTTGGTCACCATGATTCAGCCCTGAGGGAATGTTAGCTTATGAATCATAGCCTGCCCGGCCTTGTAAAAGAAGGAAGGAAATCCTAAGGACCCTCTTACATAAAAACGACTCCACAGATCACTTTTTTTCTTGTTCTCAAGGGCTGCCTAATGGGTCACTTAAGGTCAAGTGTGGCAAATCACCTGTACCTAAGTGTTGACATTTACCACTTGTGTAGTGCTTAGGGAGCATTGGGAGATCTGAGGGGAAGCACAGAGGAGATCAAACAACAACAACGCAGAGTATAACCTCCCACGGGGAATCTAAAACCTCCCGTTTAATATTTTATGTCTTTGTGTTTACCTGGCCTGAGGAAACTTTCTGCTTTAATGTAATGTGGAATTTTCTTCTGCCAGATTATTGAGATGTCTTCAATTATTTATTTCAAAGGTTTTCCCTGCACCCACAGTATGAACATTTTCTTACCACATTTCTTAACTGACCAAATCCGACAAAGTTCTCTGCTGATTCTCCCAAAGTCAAACTTTAATCACCCCTCAGGCTGATATTGCAAGGATACACACACATGAATGCAGCCTGCAGAGAATAAAACATCTTCACTGTAATGTGTGCAAGAAATAACACACTGTCCTTACAACAACTTCATTTAACAAGGAGAAAAAGAAAAACCCAAGTCAATAAATGAAAGAATAATACTGTGTCCTATCTGAGTACAAGAGTCGGTGCGCTGCTACGCAGGTAGTTTATCTATATAAGGTTCTAATTAAGACTATTTTTAAGTTTAGTTTCTGTTTGTACTGTTGCTTTAAGAAGCTCAGAGACTCAGCCACAGGTAGTGATGTCATGTGACTAAACTAGGAAGTGGTGAGAAAATGAACACATGGAGGTGTATCATGGCATGTGAAAGAATCCTGTAACATCTGCCATTGGTCTAAAGCCTTTGATAGCATCGTGGGTTTGTATAATTTGTTTGATCACAGTCTATATCCTCAGATGTGTATTTGTAGGAGGAATGTTTTATTTTGTGTGTTTGATGTGACATTTATTTGTGATGCCTCCCGCTCAGTAGCTTACTGTTCTTTAGCTATCAGGAGTACACAATACATATTAGTAAAGACAAAAGTAAGTAAAAGTAAAACAATTGTGTATATTACCCTGTGCTTGTGTACATTTTAAAGGAAGCATACGACTGATTTGTGCTTTTTGTATGTTTTAGTGTCACTCTTTTCAACATCTTTAATAAAACTGTGGACAAGCGGACAAGATCTTCAGGGTCTTGAACTTAGGAAAGAGTTTAGCGGTCTGTCAAGATTTAAACGGCACATGTATTGAGGACAGAACAGCCGGATGTTGCGCTGCATCATGCAGCCCAGCATGGCTGCTGCCGATACTGCATCTGCTAAAAATATAATTCTATTCCCCGTGTTTCCACTTGTAAACAGTGCATCAAGTGCTTTAATTTTTACAATAAAAAATTTTAAAAGCAAACTCAAGACCTAACTTTTTAGTCAAGCTTTTAGCTGATTATATTTTTTATTATTACTATTTCATCTTATTTATGTATTTATTTAAATCCTCTTAGATTTGTTGTTCAGAATTTTATTCTCTGTTAATCAGTTTTCTTTTCATTATCCTACTTTAGCAGATTTTATTATACATTTGGTATTTGGCCAGATAAATATTACTATTTTAAATGTTAGTTCATTTATTTATTTATTTTGACCGATAGTATTTTTTATCTCATATCTCATGATTTCTTTTGGTAATTTTAATCTTAGCTTCTGTGTTTCCTCATTTTTGATTCAAGATAGTGTTTCCTCAGTCCTCTAATTCTGTTTTCTGTTAGAATCTCCCCTTAATGTCTTTGTATGTGTGTGTAAGTGAGTGTGTGTGCTGTATGTGGATCGTGAGGATAGATGGGGTCTTGTACTGTATTTTCATTGTATTCAACTTTCTATTTTTCATTTATTTGTTTTATTTCTTTTTTATGTAAAGAACTTTGTGCTACAAGATTTTTTATGAAAAGTGCTAGACAAATAAAGTTTGATTTATTGTACATCTGAGAAAACAGACATGAAGTGCTTTGTATTGATAAGGGGTCGTCTCGAGTGCTCATCAATGCACAGCTCTCTACAAGCTCAACAAAGTGACTCCCTCGCTGTTGAAAGTGTAAGTGAGTGGATGCCCCTCTATCTATGCTTTGTTAAAAAGCTCTGCTGAGTGAAAAAAAGTAACAGGAAAAACAAGAAAATCCCTTCTGCACCTCATCAAAATGCCCCTTCTTGCTTCTCACCAGAAATGACTGCTTCATGGAGCAAAAACTTCATGCCATATCTCCCAGCATCAGGCTGTGTCACTCGCAGGCAGTTCAGACACACTCATTGTAATTAGCCTGATTTTGTCACCAACACTTGCAGTTAGGACACAGTGTAATAATTTATAATTAGTTATCCAACTTTGTTTTTAGTTACATTAGGAAGGCTAAAACTTCTTACCATGCTAAACACTTACAAACTATCAACCAAGTATAAAGTACACTGGTTCAGCTTTGAAACACAAGGGTTTACAAAAAATCTGCTGAGGAGACGTTCTCTACGTGAGAATGACTTGTTGATGGCAGAATTTCACAGAATCACAAGACTGGTTCAAGCTGATAGAAACACTGCTGTAAGGCCAGGCACAATACTAAAATAATCAACCTGACTTCTGGCCTGAACTCCCCCTCCACCAAAATCAGGAAAGCCAAGATTATCCTGTGGTGTGACATGCATGAGGACTGACTTTATCCTCTCAGATCATCTCAAAAGCAGATCAGGGCCGCTGTGACTTATATGCAAATATTATGTGCGTTTAGTATTTATGATCAGATAAAAGAATAATAGGCAAGAGTGGTTCAAGAAAGATATATTTTAGCACTGCGCTGGTTCCCTTGACTAAAAGCCTGAGGGATTTTCTCTGTTTTTGAGTGATTGCTGACAAAAAGGTGTGTGGCGAGAAAAAAGTTTAAAAATTTACACGTGTTTATTATGATAATCTTTATGAATGAAGTCTAATTTCATGAGTTTTTAGGATAAAGCATAATAAGAGAGTAAAACCAACTATTGAGCTATTATGGAACTAAAACATGGTGGTTCAAAATAGAAGTAGCTACTATACCTCTGACATGTAACACTGTGTTGTAAGCTCTTGTCATACCAACACCAATATTTGATGTCTTTACAAAAATTGACTACTATTTTAGTGTGATGACTAATTTAAAACAGATGGAAAACGAGGAAAACAACTTTTAACCCTTGAAAAATGAAACAATTGACTTTTATTGTTGGGCTGGTAGATGGTTGAAATCCTCAATATTTTTAAGAGTTTTAAATTTCCTCCAAAACTCAATTTCTTTTATTTGTTCAACATAAATCAAATGCTTGATTAACAGACACCCAATACATCATGTAGATGGTCAAACACACATGAACATGGGACCGTTAATGAAGAAAAACAATTTGAATACATAAACAAACACACTGATCTTTAACTGTGAAGAGGGTTCATTGTTTTACATCCTGTATCTGTGAAACAAGCTGGGACGGCAGTAGCTCAGTTTGGAAGGACTTGGGTTTGGGGACTGAAGGGTGGCCGGTTCATTTCCTGACCAAATCATGTGTAGAAGTTGGTTTGATAGCTAGAGAGGTGCCAGCTGATGTCCTGGACACTGCCAAAGTTCCCTTGAGCACACTCTAAAATCTAACAAGTTGGCATTACTTAAAACATTTTTGGAAACTGATTGCCTTAAAAAACTTAAGTAAATATGATTTATAGTCTTAGATTACATTTACTTTACATTTGCTTGTTTTGTGTACTCGGAACACTGTTGTATTTACTTAATTTTATTGAGTTATTTTAACTTGGATTAAGAAAGTTATGTCAACTTCCTATGTTAGTTATCCACCAGTATCAACTCACACATTCACAATCTTTTATGACCATTTACACACCAGAAACTTGGGGTTAAGTGTCTTGCCCAAGAACTTTTCACCATTTGTTGCCCTGAGCTGGATTCAAACTTGCAACCTCTTGATTACCGACTAAGCGCACTATCCAACTGAGCAACCAACACCTCACATACAAGCAAGCACAACAAAGGATGTTTAGTAGTTTAGAAAAACTGGCATTTCACGTTCATGTTGCAGCTTAATGCAGATGCGTTAAATAACTCACCTTGAGACTAAGAGAAATTCTGCGTCCCCCAACATCGAAATCAGTCTGCAGAGTAGTCTCCCGCCTGGCTTTACTGCACATGTGCAATCCTGAACTCAGTGTTCAATCACCATGATAAAAAGTTTCGAGTCCAGCTAACACACAGGAATTAAGTTGTAAAAATTTTTTCAAGCTAAATGGGTTCCTTACTCATATTGATTGAGTTCAATCAACAGGTTATTAAGATTTAAGTAAAGTGCACAAATGTAATTTAAGTAAGAATAGTTATTACATTTTAGAGTGCAAGGCACTTAACCCCACAACTGCTCAGAAGTGCTTCTTCTGGAGCAGCAAGCCATCACTCTGATATCTTTTCATTAGTACTTGATCATAGTACCTGTTTGTGCATGGGCATGTGTATTTCACCTTATGTGTGTGTAGCATGTTTCAACAATTAGCTCTTAGAAACAGGCTTTTTTCCAGCCCAAATTTTATGCACCTAACTAGCTGTGTACTGTATAAAACTTTTTTTTTGTTAAAGAATACATTTTATCCCTTTATCTCTGAGGAGGATGAAGTTTGTCTTTCTTTTTCTCATAAGTTCAAAAAGTGTAATCCAAAAAAAAGGAAAGAAAAAGAACAGAGCCTGACTCTTCAATTTAGCTGCTCTGTGGCAGGTAATAACCTAAGTGAGTAGGGCTGCAGGGCTTTACAAAAAGGGAGGGAAGATTAGGAAAAGGGATCCTTTACTGCCCCCATTGTTATTAATAGAATCTTATTAATTACTCACTGAGGTTTCAAATATAGCACAGACAACAGGCCCTGGCTCAGCTGGAGAGCTCCAGCCATGCAGTGCTGCTTAACATGGCGCTGGCCCCGAAACAGCTGCTCTGGCCTCAGACACCTGAGTCCACCATGGGCCAGGCTGAGACAGCTCATCCTGTCCTCCATCGGCAACAGATATGTGTATTTGTTTGTTTGTGCTAAAGTAACTTAAATGAGAATGGCAATAAAAAATCCACATTTTCAGTGGTTTCTTTTAAATCTTTGTGTTAAATAGGTAAAAAAAGCTCAACCATTCCCTATTTAAAAGTTCTGTTATTCACTCCAAATGTTCAAAATTAACTCATTTCTACAGTTAAACTCTAATCTGTATGTAACATTGTTCATATAGTGGTGTAGTGTGAATGGGTAACATTGCAGTGCAGCTGGATCCGTCTGATTTATTAGTCTCTAAATAAGTCAGATCCATTTGCCAAGCTGCAATCTATAATGATTGTGTTCGGCCTGAAGCAGCTCGGCCCAAACAGAGTGCTGAAAAGCAGAAAGAGGGGGGACCTGCCTGTGTGGTGACAACAGGAAGTGACTGCTTGTACAAAGATTAGCATAGATACTAACAGCTTCAGTAGCAGTTTTGCTAGATCTGAACAGCATTCCTTTATTAATGGAAAACAATTAACAACAGAAAGCAGCTCGTGATAAAGAAGACATTTTCACTCCACGTCCAACATGTGTTGGCAAGAGACTGTTCAAAGAAATGGCTCACGTTTTGGAATTTACACTGCAGCAGTAGTGCACACCTACAACATTATCTGATTAGCTTTCTTTGGGCTGTTGCTCTGATGGACAAGTGAAATATTTTCTGTATAGTATATGTTGAACAGTTGATCTGGTGTGTCAGGTTCGTTAACGGTTGAATGTGCCATATAAAAGCAATTTCAGGTGATGCAAAAAGATGAGAAAAAACCCTCCAAGTCCAACTAAACTTTCCGTAAACCATTAAAATAAGAAGCACTATTTTGTTTTTTCATCCTCGTGAAACTCAAGTTTTAAAATTGCCAGTATCTGCCCAGCAATTTAACTTTGATGCTGGTAAACAGATAGAGGACCAGCTTTCAACCATCCATTGTTAATTATAAGCCTTTGAAAATACATTTTGTCACTGTAGAGGAGTGGAGCAAAAGAGCTGAACGGTAACAACAGAGAGAAACATTAATTACTTAGTTGTTAAGTAATTTACAGGGTGTAACCAATGTCAGCGCATCCATATTTTAAAACAAGTCTTGTTCTTGAACACACAAAAGCAGCTACCTCCCATCCCCCATGTAAGACATTGTTTTAAAGATGTGCATGGCACAAAGTCAAACCAACACTCTGAGACCAATCCCTTAAGCTTCTCAAAAGCACTCACACAGTGAATAAAGAAATCACTTTGCAATTTAAGACTTAAATGATGACAACTTAATTTCCCTAATTCAGCTTTAGTAACTAAAAGTGCTCACAGAGCACAACCCTCTGCCAAGGCATTTCTGACATTCTTAGCCAAGTTATTAGTAAAAGTGTTGAAATCTGCCCTCTGTCACAATGTTAAAAAAACTTAAAAAAATTCCAGGATCCACATCCAGATTCTGATCACAACCAAAATCTTATCACTTCTTCCTTGTGCAATTACCAACATTCCTTACAAAAATCCATGAAAATCCCACCACTTTTAGAGTCACACTACTAAAAGTTTTACAGACAAACAGAGAGACGAACACCAGCAAAAACATAACAGTTATTATTATTGACATAATAATAATTCACGTACACAAAAAATGTTAATGTATGACTTGTACATTTATGTATTCCAATTACCTTGGAACTCAGATGTGAAAACTGGAAATTAGATCACATCCTAGGTAAGAGCCTTGCTGTTAAGAGCTGGTAAAATCTACCTGACCCTTCAGATGGACCGTTTAATATATTTCACCAGTCTATCGGGGCAACAGCCCATTGAAAGTGTTTTTGGAAATGGGCAAAACCCTTAAAGCAACAACATGTAATTTTTTCCACCTTAAAATAACTGTTTAAAAGTCTGTCTAATAGTGGTGGGGTGGTGGGGTGGGGGGGGTCTATAAACAGAGTAAATATTGTCTATCCCTCTCCCTCTGTACAACCCATGGAACTGTCCTGGAACTATGTAACTCTAGGTCATCTCGCGAGAAGTGTGTAATGCTTTATGGCACTATAAGTTCAGCTCTAGGAAAACAAATAGTCGAGATGGACGACAGTTTGTCTGGGCTTGTGCCTGTTTCGTGAAAGCTGGGGCTAAGATATAAAGATAAAAGTTGGTCCAGTCTTTAATGCCTTGACAAGAACTTCCAGAAAAACAGGTTACAGGACAGATACCGACCTTGTAAGGGAAGAACCATCTCACGAGGACACCCTGCAACTGCATGTATGGACATGTTTTGGGTGTAATTTAAGCACACCCCCAGAGAGGTGTGGACACTACCAGTGGCTTGAAGTTGGCTGGAACTTGGCAGGCATTTGGCTGGAGGGGAAAATTGAAGCAGCTGTCTCTCTAAATTCAATAATACAGTTATTGTGACAGCACTTGCACCTTAAAGGAGTTAAAGTTTTGTAGCTCGCTTTATCAATGAAACAATTTCACCCCAGAAACTGTTTTTTGAAAGACAATAAGCAATTTCAGATTAAGTGGCAAAAATTCTTTACCAGATTACCATTGCACTGTCAACTGAGTTGTCTGTGTTTCTTTTTTTGTTTGTTTTTTTCCCACAGAGAAATCAGACTCTTGAGGTACTGCTGTTTTCTTATTTTCATCACTGTGAGAGCAGGAAGATAATAAAATGAGTAGAACCTAGCTTCTCGGCTGCGATCCTTGCTAAACTGCTGTGCCTATACAAGACAAAATACCATAAGAGGATTGCATTAATGCAGCCAACTCTTACTTAAATGTTTTAACAATATTTGCAGGCACATTTAAAGAACATCTCAAGTTTTATAACGTTCAAATTTGCACTTTTAGAAGTACAAGATAATTCACACAAAGGTTAAAATCTGTTGGTGAAGCTTGAAGCTTGGATATTTCTGGACATATTTGACTTTAATGGTTTCCTTCCCGTCACTAAAATACCTTGTTTTCTATAATGGTTATGACATTCCCTAGCTTTTAAAAAAGCTCGCAGGAGCTTGCAGTGAGCTTGTTATATAAATAAATCTCAAATGTCAAAAGGTACCTTCACTCCTGGCAGAAGCACTTTAGCTCTTGTATTTGAGTTCATAATTCTTGTATGACCAATTCATGTGGCCATCAAAATGCTGTCAGCAGTGATGGTCACCAAAATGCACCAACCCTTACAGCAGATGTTATAAATGCCCATCTTACCTCTCAGCTACAGCAAAAGGCTTTTATGCTGTGACAGAGCTGAATGTACATGTTCACTTTATCGCAGGGCTAATGTGCCAGATGACTTTAGAGCCCAATGCCGCAAGTACTAAATATGCATCTGACGGAAGAGGGCATGCACTGAATGGATCCAGCATCTGTGTCATCTTTGTTTCTGATGATTGGACCATTTCCTGATGCCCTTTGACAAGGTCTGAGGTTAAAATAATAGGCAGGTTTTTAGTCATGTGTCTTGCAGTGGGAAACACCCTTATTATGCGGTTGAGAGGTCCAAAGCATGGCACAGCAATCTAATATGTCTTTTTTTTCTTTGACTTGCACATTATATATTCCATCACCATGCAAGGGCACCCATGATAAGCAGGGCCCCCCAAATATATAAAATTATGGGTTATGTTTTCTCAACAGCCAATGTGTTTCACGCATTTGATTGTAAAAGGAAAAAGGGAATGTGGTAAAGTCACTCAGCCTGCCTGTCATCCCCCTTCTCACTCTGCACAGAGCATTTACCGTAAAGGTTCAAATATATGAGAACTTCACATTTAGGAGCGGCTGGTTTGACCACAGTCTCTCTTGTCTGTCTCCCATGTTTCCCTGCTCCAGACCCATCTCCAGGCCAGGAGCACTTCTGTTGTTGTACTTGGTTTTGCTGTGTTTCTGCTCTTGCTGGTGTTTTCTGAGTTTGAATCGTTTTGATCGTTTGATCTTTTTTTTTTGTTTTTAACTTGCAGCGCATTCTGCTCTTGAAAGTGTTTTCCTCTTATTAAACTGCATCGAGACATTGTAGGCTGTTTGCCCTCGTCAGCCACCGTAGCAAAGGGGTGAGTGTGTGACTAAGAATAGTAAGCAGAGAATTACGAGATGGCTTTACAGGTGTGTGCGTGTTAATCAGATGGTGACTCTCAGCAGCAGTGCAAGTCTGTTGCTGTTGATGAGACTGATGCAGGAGAGAAAAATCAGTAACATCATGTCCGACCTCAGCTAAACATGACTTGTGTCTCTGTCCACCAGTGAACCTTCTCTGTTCTGCAGCTGCCTGAGAGAAAACTAACAAGCCTGCAAGGACGTTTAGTTAAACAAGGGGGTGTAAACCTAACCTTTCTGGTCAGGAAAAGTAAGTTAGGTGTTGTGTGAAGTGTTTCACATAGTCTTTTTCATTCCAGCTAACAAAAAGACCTTGCAGTTACTGCATGTTGGTGTGAGAAATGTTAATAGATAAATCCACAGATGTTACAGAAGAAATATCACATTGTTTGGTTTCTTATTAAGCAAAAAAAAAATATATATATACACAAAATTGAACTTGTGTAAGCACAAAATCTTTTTTGTTTGCAAAACATAAATGTGACTAAAGCAATCAAACTGGATTAATTTGAGCTGCCATGTTGGGTCCCTCTACGTTGTCCTTTCATGGGGTCCACAGTTCCTTCTGGCACCCCTGTTGCCATGTGTCCTGTTTGGTCACTTTACCAGTTGTTAGGAAAAAAGGCAAAACCTAGAAATCATAGAAAACCAACAAGGACTTTACAGTGGGGGGGAGAAAAATGCTCTCCTCGAAAAATAATCGAGAATTGTGGAAATAATAAAGAGCAATGACCACTCGTATGTGAGCCTCCCTCTCCCTTTCATTGATCCTACCTGTGCACCGACTGCAGGCCTGCCAGTTGCCTCAGACTCCATCACTGTAACCTTTTGTGGAATGCTGTGGAGGATCAATGAAATTGCAATGGCTGTAGTGCAACATATTGATCGTAGGTTGTCTGTGGCTGCAATCAATAACCTGTAGATATTACCGGGGACCAGGGGCAGAACAATCAGCACAATCCCATAAGGCCTTAACTATGTGCTTTCCACACAGGCTTGCCATTAACTGATGATTGCTTGGCTTGTGAAACGCTCAATAACAAATCTAAAAGGCGCTCATAATGATAAAAGTTTCTTTGTGGCTTTGCTGAGACTTTTACCCTGCTGAATGTCACAGTGGTTGTAAAAGGACATTATGTAATCTATAAAATTTGTTCCCCGCCATATTTATTTAACACTTAGCCACAGACAGGAAAAGGGTCAAGGAGTTTATATAGCACCACACTTTCACATGTTAGATGAGACAGAAATCAGAATGATGCTGGTCATTGTGTTTTACACTATAGCTATGGGATAATGAGACCTTGAATGCCTTGTAGCTCAAAATAATAATAATGCTTTTGTTGCTCATTCATCATGATTTTGTTCTTCCTGTGTTAGGGTACAGGTTCTAGGTGCACTAAATAGGAAATTGTGAAGTTAGACACTTCAGAATTAAATGATCAAGCATATAGTCTAATGTAATAAAAAATAATGTGAATAAATGTTTTTTAGCCATTGGGTTTGCTCCCTCCAGGTGGGGGTGTCTCAGCATTAAGTTAGAGAAAAAGTATGCAGGGGTTTACAGAGGAATTACGTTAAAACTTAGCCGGTGGTTACACACAAGCCTTTGCAGTTTGGGGGGCATTGTTCCAGGCCATCTTTATGAAATTAGCTTTCAGGGAAAGCTTTGATTGAATAGCTGATCTCCCTTCCAATTCTGACTTATACTTATGACCTTTGGGTAGTGAAAAGTGTGACAACTGAAATGATTTTGAACAAAAGGGTCACCAAGAAGCCTGAGGCCATGGATATACAGGTACTTGTTATTTATTCTTGTGTTTGCTTATGTTTGACCACACAAAGATGGCTCTTGCATAAATATAGGTATGGCTATTAAATAATGAGACTGCACTTATGAGGATGAAATCACATGGTTCACAGTCACACAGTGTTATATGAAACAAATTCAGTGTATATACCTTACACACACCCTCAAGAACTCTGGTTCAGCACCTACCATGGACTGTTACACATTGCTCTGCTCAGACACTGTTAAGGGCTGTCACCAACAACCTCACTGCACTGTTTAATGTCAGTTATCATTTGTAAATTCTGTATATATAATATTGAAATCTTGCACATCCAGTATTGGGTACATATTATTGTAATTTTTGCACTAGACCCCAATCAGAGCTACTCTTTGCACTACTTAAATTCCATTGGTTCTGTTAATACTGTAACCATACCATCACAATTTTGTACTGCCCCCCCCACACACACACACACACCCAAACACACGCACACACACAAACACACTCCTCTCACTGTGCTGAGAGCATATTTTATGACAAGCCGTGAACTACCTCAGATTGTTGTTGTGAACTGCTTTAATTTAAACTCCTGCCATTTTAGTGACTCTGTATGTCATACACGTACGGAGAATTGACAAATAAAAGCCTTTAATCCTTGAATTCAGTTTAGTTCACTGTAAGCTTCTCATTGAAGTGAATGTGTTTCTGCTTAGGCATCTTAAAATGATTTTCCAAGATGCACAAGATGATGAAATGTCACGGGTGCCTTTGCACATTAGAAACTTCTGAAAACATTCAACAAATGAAACAAATCATTTAAATTGATTGATAACTTCTTATATGGCAGCAGCAATGGTCTCCATTGATAAGTACACAGTTTTGAAAATGTTGGATGAAGATTATAACATGACAAAAGTGTGTCCCAAAACTTCTGACTCCTGATCAAAAGGAAGAGCGCAAGCAAATTCATGGAGACATTTTGGAACAAATCCAAGGAAACCCAAGTTTTTTAGAGTGGGTGATTATGAAGTTTCCTCTATGTTGTAGTTTTCTTTTTTAAAATGAATTTGTACCTCATTTTGCAGCTGTTCTTTCTTTTTTTTTTGTTTTCTTGTGTTACTGCTTTTATTGCTTATTATCTCTTCATCCACTTGTTTTCTCCCTGTACCCCTCTTACCTCTTCTTATTTTGGTCCTCATGGTCTCCTTTACTGTTGCTCGGTTTATGTGTTGTCTGGATTCTTATGAAATAAGAACTGGTTCTTTCTGGGAGGAGGGTGGGGGGGACTTGGAGCCTGGGGGTTGGCGTTGGTAATCAAGGTCCAGGCACTCTCATTGAATGCCTAGGCCTGGATTATTGTGCCTGCTTTTTGGGTTTTAGGTTCCCTCACGTTCCATAAAATACTCTCCTTTCCATTGGTCTGAAAGACACCAGACATGCTCATGCTTTTTCCTCTTAAGTGTTATTGTGTTTTGGTTTATTCTGCCATTTGTGTATGTCTGCTAGGGTTCTTGCAGCATGGTGACACAACAGTGGTGCACATGCTTCACAGCAAGAGGGTTGCTGGTTTAATCCTCATGTCAGTCAGGGCCTTTCTGTGAGGAGTTTGCATGTTCTCCCTGTGCATGCGTGGATTCTCTCCGGGGCAATCCGGCTTCCTCCCATAGGCCAAAAACATGCTCATTAGGTTGACTAGTGACTCCAAATTGCCCTTAGGTATGAGCGTGAGCATGAATGGTTGTCTGTCTCTCTATATGGTCCTACAATCGGTTGGAGACCAGTTCAGGGTGGACCCTGCCTCTCACCCAGTGTCAGCTGGAATAGGCTCCAGACCCCATGACCTCAAAAAGAAAAAGTGGTATGGCTAATGGATGGATGGATGGATGCAATGGTTGTTGTATTTAAACTGAGGTTTTTGTCTTTTAGTTTGTTTTGTGCCAAACTCCAGTTTTTTTCTTGAGTATTTTTCTTTCTGTTTGTCAAAGCACTTTGAAAACCTTTGTTTTTAAAAGTGCTACACAAGTAAAGTTATTATTATTATCATTAATTTTGTTGTTGTTGTTTGTTTTATTAGTATTATTATGATTTTTAATATTTGAAGAATAGAATAATAGTAGATAAATAACCTTAAAAAGAGTAGTCAGAGACACACGTGTCCACAAGGTCGCTGTCAGTGTTGTTTGAAATTCATAACATTTGATATTGTTAAACCATCTCATAGTCATTTATCACCACAGTAGTGATATGCTAACTGTAATTATGATGCAGTATTGTTTGTGTGAGCCCGTGTTCAACAGTGGGTGCAATCTTTTTCCCAGGCAATTATTTCTCCAGTGAGTGTATTTATCTCTTTTTCTCTTCAAGTCAAGCTTAATAAATATGTTTGATTAAAGTAGCCAGGTCTTTTGTTTCTCCATGTAGAACTAATTACAATTTAATGACAGCTTCAAATGTGGCTTTATCTGGATTGTGGCCAATTATTCACAATCTTATTGGCAATATATTCCATTGTCATTGCTGAATTCATTTGTAAATATTGCTGCTGACTATACCTCTTAAATGACAGCATGTGACCTGTGATAAAGTTACTGTCTGGCCCTGATTATTTTGTTGATCGAGAGCCACTTCATGGAATGAGTTCCTAATAGTATATTTCTACTGAGTTCACTTATTGCTTTACAAGTGAAACATAATGACCAAGCTTCTAAGAAGTCTTCTTGGAAAACATTTCTCAATTATGATACGAGATTGAAATTAAATTGCTGATACAGTAACACTGATCAGACAATTGTTTAATAGTGGAAGAGAGAAAACATTAAAACTAAGTGTTTTTCTGCACAAGAACCAAGTGGTCTTTCCGGGAATACTATACTTGGAAAACAGGATTAACTACTCGGAGTTACCTGCTCTCACATTCAGAAAACATGACAAACATGAGATCCTTTAATTTATTGATCAATAAAACCATAAGTAACATAACCCAATGCCACAAAATGAGACACATGTTTACGTTTGACCAAGCCTTAGTTTTCCACATGTTTTTTTTTTACTAATAACTCAATAAATTCTCAACATATTTTGATTGCATTTACAGAGAATGTTGGTCATGGCAGGAGGAAGAAGTGATTAAATTCTGGTATTGACAAGAATCTCGATCCAGCATTTTGTTTTTAAAAGGGTCTGTTAATGAATTGATATAGGTCAGTTTTCCATATTTTCACTAATATTTCAATAAGTTCTCTTCAGATTCCTGTAACATTTGTATTGTATATTGGTCATGACACACGAAAGAAGTGATAACATTTGGTGGTGGTATGAATCTGAACCAGGATTTTGAGGATTTCATAACATCATGAGACAGGGCAGTTTTTCATACTTTTGCTAATAACTCATGAGTTCTGCATGGATTTTGATGACATTTAGGAGGGAATGTTAATCATGAAAAAGGGAAAAAGTGATGATATTTTTGTGGTGATCTGAAACTAGATCCAGGATTTTTTGTTAAAGGATTTGTTAACAGTGCAGTTTTCCACAATTTTGACAGTAACTCACTCGACATTGTTGGAAATACACTGGTGGAGGTTTGTGCTTTCGAAACACTACTAGTTATTACTATCATAGTTTGTATCATGTGGACAATTTTTAGGTGTAGCTTAACTTTAAATTTGATTGCCATGCACCTTTGTTTTGATTTGTTATTGATGACCATTGGTTAAGGACCCACTTTGTAAAAACTATGCAAACTCTGTAAGAAATTGAGCTGTAGATGAAAATATGAAACTTTTGTTTTCAGTAGTAATAACTCAATCATTTTTCACACAGGTTGATTAGACTCATGGGGGTTTTCCTCTACAAGGTATTAACTTAATCGCCTCAACTTTCCTCAGTTGTTTTGGTTTTCCAATAGGGATTGTACCTAGCTCCTGGCACAGTTTTACCTCCATCGATGTTCCAAGCAAGCTGACCCAAACCCAATCGTGACATGGAGACATTGCTGACCTCTGAAAAGTCAGAGTATCGCCACTAGTGGGGGTATCAGACACAGTTTTTTGAAAATAAAATGACCTCTGTTGTGGGCTGTCATGGTGTGTGACTTCCCAAACTTTCCTCTGTGGCTGACAGCTCTGTCCCCTCCATTTCTGTTGTTGTACGGATGCCACAAGTCAAAGTTTGAAATGCAGTGAAAAACAGAATGGGCAGAAACTAAACTGTGTGGAGTTGAGCCGAGTTGGACAGATACCACAGATGGAAGAGCACCAAATGTGATGGTAGCTTCATAATTGAGTAGGTGAGGCTCCATCAATGATTGGACAGATATATATCATGTTTTGGCACTTAGGTGAGTAATTATTTATAAAGATAATGTTGAACTGGGTGTCTCATGCTCACTGCCATGCCCTTGGTATATAAAAGTTAATACAAACAGTTGATCTATATTTAATGACTTTCTTTGCACTTTAATCTGTGCATTGATTCACTGATAAAACCCCAGTTCTCCTCAGAGATTGTAAGCTCCATTTTCATAAACGGTCTATTAAAAAAAGAACACAATCAATCGAACAGAAAAAGGCAGTGTTGGGTTTCAGACATCAAATGCAGGATGTAACCTAGAGGGTGTAGCACATCATATAAAAACCACTTAACGGTCCATGATACATTTTGTGCTGTGTTTGTCAGTCCCACCAGGTAGTTCCTCAAAACAATTAATGATTCAAAGTGATGAAGCAATTATGACATGTAGCAGCCTGCAGAAACCACTTGAATACAGAGCGGTTTGTCAGGAAGTCATTGTCATCTTAAGTGGATGCAGCAGTCTCCACTTCCCTCATGTGCACCCTCTCTGGTGTTGCACGGTGTTCCTTTCATGCTGCAGGTATGCCCTCCAGCACTAAATCAAAGAATCAATTTTTGAGGACTTATTTACCTGCGAGAGTTGTGTGGTAATTTATCAGTTAGATGATTATGGTTCCTTCTCTTCAGTTTGAATTGTGTCTTTCCTGCTATTTAGCATTTTACTTCCCCAAGGCACAGTGTGAGGGGAATGGCTGAGAAGCAAGGATATATTTCTACATCAAACACCACTGTTACAACTTAATAAGCTTCTCTTCCAGTTTACCTTTCTGAACTGTTTCATCGAGTAAAGGAAAGGTTACAACTCTTTGTTGACAAGGTTATTTGCACGGATGAACCAAAGCTGCGAAACAATTCTCTGAATAGCAGCTTTTGTGTCTTTTCTGACTTAACATGCGTGTAGGGGGGTTTTCTAATAAAAGATATTTTTATATGAATGGAGTTGAAATGCTGCCCATTGTGGAGCTAACTTCTGCCCTGTATAATTAGGCAGCAAATAGGCAAAGCCCATTGCTGCAGTCATTTTATTCTTGCCTTTTATTTATTTGTAGTAATTGGTGATGTACTGTCTACAAAGATCTTAAAAAGAAGAAGACCCCTTGAATCAAAAATATGGATGGGAACTGAAAAGAATTTATTGATACCAATGCTATTATCAATTTTGCTTTGTGATCTGATTCTTTATCAACTTCCTTATTGAACCTTGTGAATATTCTGTGTTGAAAAAGGCAGACCTACACAGATTGTAAGGGTCACCAACATCAAACACATGGCATTTCTGATATTTTATGCCATACTGCAGTTATTCGCAAACTGGGGCACTCGTACCCCCAGGGGTACACGAAGTGACGTAGGGGGTACGCGAATACCTGTCAGGTTTCAAACACTTGTTTCAGTGTTTAAAGTTTTAACAGGCAAATGTTTGTATTGTGAGCTTTGATAAAGGCTTAAAGTGTGGGCAGAGAGGCTGGAGGCTGGATTTGTGAGGCAACTTGGAGAAAGAAATCTGTCCTGAATTGTCTAAGATTCTTATAGTTACATTATGTTCAGTCAGACACCCTTCTCATTAGAGCTGTGGTGAGTTTGTAACAGTTTCAAGTTCATAACTGAATATGTTCCAGAAATGTAAATTTCTTTTTTCGAAAGTGAATTGGTGTTACCCACTGAAATTGCTGGTAAATAAATCTATTTTGTGAAAAATAAATCACTTTAAGAGATGTTATTTGTATGTTATGCATGTGAAATGTGGGAGGTGGGGGTGGCGGAAGGCTTACAGACACATTTCTTTTTCTAGCTGCAATAAGTGCGTGAGAGTGGGGGTGCATGGCTGGAGGTCGAGTGTCTGACGGGGTACAGGCCGCGAAAAGTTTGGGAACCACTGCCATACTGCATAGAAGAATGCTTCTGCAAGTTGCTGGTGCTTCCACCCTTGCTAAAAATCACTCTGGACGTTGTGCAGTTCATTTCAAATTTAGGCACAATTTGACAACTTCTGTTGCCCGTCTGCTTGGATCACAACTATGACTTCTCTGATTACTATTTAAAAGACTGCGGCATTCCTGTTTTTCAAGACATAAAGGACAAAATTGAAGGAATAAATATGAGAGTTGTTACGTGCAAAGACCAACGATACTGATTCCTTGAGCCAATTGTTATTGGTTCTCAACTGGGATTGATTTTTGATTCTGGAAAAAGAATCAATCACTACCCTGTTCAAAGGCAACTTCCAACCAAATGAGATGTCAAAAACAGAAGTAGAACTGGCAAAAGCCTTTCCATGTAGTGATCCATAAAATACATATACTAAATACAATAGCTAAGACAGCTACAAGACCTTTGTAGGATTTACTTAAAGGCCCAGCATCTAAAATTTGGCCACTAGGGGGCTCTCGGGTAAACACAACAACCGCAAATGATAACCTAGCCACCCCCATTTCAGGAAAACCATCACTCCATGAGGTGTTTATACTTAAAAGAGAACCAGCATTTCAGTTTTGTGGAAAACTTTACATTTTTTTACAACCTTTAAAAAGGACTTCCTGGTTCACATTTATACTTTGTGGTATGAACTAGGGCATGCCTCACAAGAGTCAGGAAGTTCTCTTTAGGAGGCGTTTTTTCCCTTGTAATGTGAAATTTATCCGTGAAACAGGATGTTTGCTGCATAGTGAAGGCATCTCATGGAGTGACATTTTTGGAGACCGGAGTCTTTAATTATAAAAGAGAAGTAACACTGAAGGCAGATGATGGAGACAGCGGATCTCCATTCAACTTGGGGACATATGTTTAAGGGACAAGGGGAATTAAATATGGTCCATCCAAGGTATACAGCACTAAATATCAATGATAACAAGAGAGAAACAAAAACAGAACTGCAGCAGTAGAAACTTCTGCTTAATTGCCCAGCAACCTGTCACACAACACTAGGTGTTCTCATGGCAACAGCAGTTGCCATTATGTGGCCTGTGACTAACATCATATCACTCAGTCTTGTGGATAGTACTACCACTGTTGTCAATAGACTGTAACACATTTAAGCCGATAATTACTGCGGATATGCATTTTTGAGCCACTGAAGTAACAAAGTACAAAGTGCAAGTATCATTATTATAGAACAAAAATGTCACTGAGTCTGTCAGATAAATCTGAACGCCTTAAGAAGACTCATAAACAGGAAATCAAGGGTAGATCGGACTGAAATAGCTGCTTCACAGCAGTCAGACAGTGAGTTGATTGGCTGTTGATAGTGAGGCTCAATATAGGAAAAACAACTACTGCCCAGCTAGGTAATATGGCGATCTTTCCAGGGGTTATGATTGCTGTTTGTTTTGGATACATGATAAGACTTGGATGAACAAGGAGTACATGGAGCAAAAATGTATAGAGACTTGGTGAGTTTGAATCATAAATGTGTGAAACCTTAATGAGAAGTGGAGGACATGAGAACATCCAGGTTACCTGTTGATGTAGATGTATACATTTTGGGCTTCTGTTGTCAAATTCAGTGACATACCAGTGTTACTTAGCAAAAGCACTTAATGATTTTTCAAGAAGTTTCATGATCAGAGGACAACAGTAACTTCTGTGTGAATCTGTTGGCTTTGGCACTCGTCATGCAGATCCTCCTTGCTGTAATGAACATTTCCAATTGTACAGACCCAAATCAAGGTCTTTAAAACTCAAAAGACAAACCAGAAGAGCCAAATGAAAGTTCTTTTTCAAAGTAAGTACTCAGCTTAGACTGATTGTTTATTGATAAAGACACAGCCTGTCACATCCCTGGGTTAAGGTTCAATAACAATTGTACCCCTTAGCCCTTGTTTTACCTCTTAGCCCTTGGTTTTGCGCAATCATGTCTAGTGAAGGGGTATCCCAATTCTCCATAAAGTTAAGGGGAAGGGCTACAAAGCCCTTGAAACAAAGACAAACCGGGACCTCACTTGAAAGGACTGGGTATGAGAAATTTCCCATAATACACCGTGCCTGCTGACAAGATGGCAGAAGACCAAAGGAAGTGCATAATTATAGGTAATTGCGAAATTATCCAGTGGCATCTTGTTTCTTAGGGGCGTGTTTTCACCCCTTCCTCTTGGCCCTCAAAACAGAGGGCCAAGGGGAGGGGGTAGACAAAGAGGTAAGACGACGGGGGAGGGCTAAGGGGTACAACTGGGATTGACCCTAAGTTCCCTTTTTTGTTTTTTCCTTGTATCATGTCCTGTCATTCCCATTTTATTTTGAAAGCACTCACCCCTGTTTCTCATTTCAGGCTTTGTTTCCTGTCCTCCTCACTATGTGTCTCCCTGATCAACCCAGTCTCACCCGATGGCGTACAAATAGCACGGTTCTAGTTCAAAAAACGTGTGATGTATACGCCAGAGTCAAATTTTGAGTGTAGTTGATACGAGACAGGCAGGTGTTCTGTCGTTTTCTCCTACCCATCGAAAATTGCCACTTTCTGGTTCTGCGCATGCGCCTCACTGTGTCACTCTCTCTCTTGGTTAGGTTTAGGGTTAGGGTTGGGGTGAGGGTAGTAAAATCTGACAAGGTAGCAAAATATGTCAGAACACCAGCCTGTCTCGTCAAATTTCGAGAGGTACTAGCCTCTCCAATCATGTAGACAAAGTCGAAACTCCCATGGCATATAAGACGCACTGGTCTCTCTAGGTGTCATTGGAGCACTATGCATATCAGCTGCACGCGACATTTGACTTTGGCGTATACATCACACATATTTTGAAAGTGTAAAACCATGCTATTGGCAAGAATTGGGTGAGAATGGGCTGCCCTGATTATTGATTCCCTTCACCTGTGGTCCCTCCTGCGTAAACTCTGTCTGATTACCTCAAGTTTGTATTTATTCCCCACTGGTTCGCAGTTTGTCATGGTACCTCATGTCTTCACTCTCTAGCATTGCCCTGGTGTGTCCCTTCATGTACAGATCCCCTTTAAGTATACTTTTGACCTTGTTTTTTTGCCTGCTGATTCTGATATCTCTGCCTGTTCTGATTACCTCTTTGTGTACCAAACCCCTGACTGCACTTAAGTTTTATTTTTAGATTTTGGACCTGTCAAGTCATGCTTTTGGGTCCTCCTTGGTTTCAGTATTGTGACACGGCCATGATTTTAACTAGTTTACTTGACAATTGTGAGCATTAGCATTAGCCCACAAAGTGTTTCTGTTGCATATAACATTTAAAGCCTTGTTAGAATGGTCCACTGCACAGCAGTAGATGCTTATGGTTACATATATATATATATATATATATATATATATATATATATAGGTTTAGCATCAGTTTTGACATCTAGGTGAAATGGGATGGAGTGTGATGTCAAATGGCAAATGGTCAGTAAGATTAAGAATGTCTCTGTCTTTGAAAAATAAAGGAAATATTTAAGGTAATGTGAGCTACAAAAAAAAAAGAAAAAGAGAATCAGTTAATTTAGTACAAAAAATAAGGACAATAAATGTCAGATTTTACATTCTATACCTTTAAGTAGTGCGTAACAGCAAACATCTAATTCAGTACAGACTTTACTGATTTTTCTAATCATGAGTGCTCTTGAGCGGACTCAGCACATCTGACAGTCACTGACGTTTGTGTTTTGCAGAATGATGTTATGTTATATTTATGGCTTCAAAAAATACAGCTCACTAATGCTCACTGAAGTGATGTCATGATAGGCCCATGTCCTCTCCAGATCTACTATACAGCTTAGTTTGATGATGTCCTGAGAGGGGAGGCCATCTCAAGTGGTTCATACACTTACTACCAGCATGATCCTGATGCAACCACACTTCCAGAAAAATGAAATATCCATTTGACTTTCTGTTTTTACAACATACCTCTGAGCATTCAGTGGTTTACAAAACAGCCAAGATGAAGAGGCCAAATGCAGCAATTACTATTCTTCATCACTGATTCAATACAAGTAAAATATGTTCCATCTACTTTGTCCATCTGCTGCAAAACCTGCAGGCGATTACTAAAGGCACAAAAAATATCGGAGGCAGTACACCACATAGGGACATCTGTTTAACATCTGTCTAAAATGATCACAAATGTAGCCCCATCAGAGCATCTGCCTCAAGATGTGCATAGATATCTCAAGGTGATCTGTTGATGCAGCATTATTGCATTCAAAATGTAGCAGGAAGCTGCCAGTGGGTGCTCTGATTCAGCTTGGGTGGCATCAGCCCAGCAGGAGGCAGAGTTGAAAATTATTCAGTTTCATCAAAACATCTGCTGTTATCCCAAGGCTTCATGAACCAAATCTAAAAATTTGGAAAAGGAAACAAAGGAAAAATGGATTGGTTTAAATGTGCCACTGTTACAGTTTTGTCATTTTACATTACATTTGTATCTATAGTTTTAAAATGAGGATATTGACTGATTGAGCTTACATCATTGCTTTGTTAATGATTTATGACTTTTTTTTTATTTTGCTATCCATAGTACCTTTAGTTAGTTATACCTTTAGTTTAGTTTAATATTTTATGATTTCTATATTAAAGGGATAGTTCAGTATTTTTGAAGTGGGGTTGTATGAGCTCCATATGGCCACTAAGTACCTTAGATGCAGTAAAACGTTCTCTCCTCTCCCTCAGTAAGCCACAGTCTGAAAGAGTCTGTTATGCAGATCTAGCCGCAAACAGGGAGATATCGTACCAAGAACAGAGGGTATTTTTGCCACCTACAAGAACTCCCATCAAAAAATAATACCACAGTTTAGAAGTACGCTACCTATGCGTGTTTTTAAGTGCATTAACATAAATTTATCTGGAACTAACCGACTCATGTCACGTATTCCTCCGCGCAGCACTTCCGCGAGCTGCTGAATCACTCCCCCTCCCTCTCAGCTGTTGTAAACATAACAAGCTAGCGGCTTCAGGCGTGCCTAAAGCACGCAATATCGGACTGACACATCCTCCCTCTTCTGATGTACCTGCAGATTCCTCTTCAAAAAGGGCAGTTTTTCCTTCCTCCACTGTTCACCCCCCTTGGCAACAGCTGTGGTAGGACGCCAGCTCTAAACAGCCATCAGGAGATGGGCACTGCTGTTTTGGTTATATTGCTGTTTTAATTATGTTTGCTGTTTAGTTATGTTTGGTGTTCGGGTCATGATTTCTGTTATGGTTTAGTCTAATTCAGATCTTTGTTTCATTTAGGTTTTCCTTTTAGTTTGGTTACAGTTAGTTGTTATATTGTTTGATTTCTTCGTTTCTTCTGGTGGATTTTCGATTCTAATCTGTTACTTTCCCTCAGTTTTGACTTTATTCATTATTAATCTCTATTTTGTTATTTTGTTTCGTTTGTTGTTTTATTTTGGGAACTTTAGTTGTAATATCGATTTCTTCCTAGTCATTTTGTTATCATCTTTCTTTTTTTTATGAAACATATTTCATTTCAGGCCAGGAGGGTTTTTGTGTGTGTAAGTTTTGGGTGAGGCAGGCTGCCACCCTTCATGTCTTTTAGAAGGAAGGGACACACACACTTTAAGGAATTGTTTCATTTGGTTTCATTGTTTCTTTTCTTTTCTTTCTTTTGATTATTTTGTAGAATTGTATTAAATTGAGTTTGATTATTCTTTTGATTTTCTTATAACTTGGGTTCTGTTTTGTATTTGATTTAATTTATTGTTCACTCACAGGAGGCAACAATAATTAGTTCTTTTTTTGTGTGTTACAGGTGCTGTGGGCCAAAATGAGCGGCAGTCCCTTCCTTGGTGGTGGTGTTTTTCACAGTTCAGTACTTGGTTTGCTTCACGGGTGGTGTTTGATTTGGATTTTTTACCCTTGGTTTTCCTGCCGCCGTGGTAAGCCCCAGCCCTGAACTGTTTGGTTGCTTCTGTGTGTTCCAGCCTTTTTAACAAAAAAAACGAGAAATTGTATTTTAATTCAGAAATAAAGTGTATATTTATACATGTGAATCACGTCTCTGACCCTGTGTTTATGTTGAACCTGTGTTGCCTTGGAATAAGTTCTGTAAAACTAAAGGTACATTCCCAGGGGTGAAATTCCCCTGGGTGGCGTTGTTGGGCTTTGTACCTCTAGCTTACCCCAACCCTGTCACATTAATTTAGCACTTTTTGGAGATACTGTAGTCTGCTCTCCTCTGGTGATGTTGGGCTGCATGGGCTACACATCCCTGAAGCAACAATATATATTTAGTTCCCATTAAAAAATAAGTTTTTAAGTTTATGGACAAGTCAAGGAGGACTTTAAACAGAAAACAAAAATGGCATCTATCCCACTTCTTTCAAGAGCCTCTGTGGCTTGCATAAAGCACTTTGTAAGTCTGTCGTCAAGCCACAGTCATCTTGTGAGAAGTATGAAATGCTTTACAATCCAGGAGCGAATTAGCCAAGAGGGGAGGTAGTTTGCCCTTCTCCGTGCTCTGTTCCACAATGGCTGAAAGATGAAAGTACAGGGTAAAAGATGAGACCAGGGAAAGAAAACAAGAGAGTGGCCAAGCAAGAAGCATGAAAAAATAAATATCAGACAGGCTTTTATACATTTGCATTAGCTTAAAAAACACGCTGCAAGTCAGGTGTTGAGCTTGCTTGGTTAAACTTTGGCAGGCGTGTGAAGTTGTTGTTTCAAGCTCTTTGTCCTTTTTGTTGGAACAGCTATCATGTTGTCGGGTTGTCATCTTTTTATGTGGTAAACCAGTCCAGCTTATCTCAACTAGCATGTTATAAATTAGTGACTGCAAAGTAGCCTTTTAGCAACAGACTGTTGAAATTATGGTAACAGTTAAATACACATTCACATTCTCAACATGCAATATATCAAAAATATTGGGGTGGCAAATCAAAATCAATGACATAATTTTTTTGTGTTAAGTAATTATTTTGAATTATATGGTACAGGCTAAAAGCGATTTAAAAGACCAGTTGTGCTTTTCCTTCCTTTCTTTCCCAAAAGAGTGCTTTAACTTGAAAGACGAGGTTACACAGAGTGGAAAGAGGAAAAAGGTACTGGAACTTAGCAACAAAAGAGGCAAAATTATGGAGGAAACTGGGTGAGATTTATATGTCAATTACTTATTCATTACTTTTGTGCCATTATGAATTGAAACACAAATCTGAACATGTTGAAAGACTGGGGAAGAAATCGTATTTAGGGGAAATGGTGTGAATGTAACTGAAGAAGTAATGAGCCTCTTATACCTTTGTGGTTTTTAATATAATTCTATAGATTTTTAACCTGATGGTGTATAGTGCAAGTGTTATACAATCTGATGTGTTCACTGAAGATTCAACATCAGAGTTTCAACTGATGGAATATTTAACAATCAGATATATGGGCCTGTTCGGGTGCCTCATTACTGAAGTATATTTTTGCATTTTATTTCTCCTTTGCCCCCTGTGATTCAGACAGCTTTATGGTGCACTCCTGGTGGAAAAAAGTCAGAACATACAGCCTGTTTGTTGCAACCCCAAAAGTGTTGGACACAAAGTCTTCCTGGAGGAAAAGTAAGGTGTTTTTTATTTGATAGCTCACTAACACATATGACGATTTTGTTTGTTGTTTTTTCCCTTTGAATTTGTTGAGTTGTGCAGAGCTCTTTTTCCCATGTTCAGCCATGAACAGTCTAGTTTCAATACTTGTATATCTTTAAATCAATAAGTCAATCATGAAAACTTTTATAGTTCAGCTCTTTCATAGATAAATTATAAAGCACAAAGTGTTTTCCATTAATGTGAAAAATATGTTTGAAAGGAGATATGCAGTAAATATACAAGACCCCACCCACTCTGCCAATCCACATACACACACACACACACACAAAAACATTTGGGGGGGGGCATGGCGATTGAGGTCTGAGGTAAAGCTATTTTGATTTCAAAGTAAAATAAGGCAAAAATAATGAAAGAGCAGACAGTAAAAAGTACTAAAAAAAAAAAAAAATTACGATAAAACCACAGAGAAAACAAAGTTAATTGTGATAAAATGTACTGAAATATGTTAATAAACAGAAAATAAATAAAAAAGGTATTAAGACACTGAAAATAAATCAGAAACTATAGAGTAAGAAAACATTTGAAGCAGATGAAGGGGATGAAACAAAATTCTGCTAAAACCAGGCTAAAAATGTAGGTCTTGCGTTTGCTCAGGGGCCCTGATAATGAAAAGATGCTTCATGGTATGTTTTGATTTTTACTTTGGGCACATTTAAAGACCACCAGCAGAAGGACCTGAGGGCTCTACTCAGCTCATATTAGAAAAGCTAATCATCTAATTAAGAAGGACCAAGACCATTAAAAGCTCTATAAACCATTTGAAGAATCCTAAAATCTTCTTTAAAAGACACGGTTAGCCTATGTAGAAACTTAAAAAGGGCTAACTGACCAGTCTTTGGTGGCTTGTAAACATTTTAACTGAAACGAACCTCATAAACCTAATTACAAACCACCAAATGTGCTTTAAGATTATTGCTTTTTTGTATCTTAGATTTTCCCACATGACCTGTTATTCCTGCCTGCTCCATTGTTTCCCCGGTGAGTGTTCAGCAGTCGACTGGAGTGTCTAGTAGACCATATTTGTGACAGTTTTTCAGTCTTTCTGATTAACTTTCTACATGTAAATCTTCTCACACCACTGAGTCTTTGGGTTAGACCTGGAGTTAATGTAAAGCGTGCAAAATGAAACATTTGATCAAGCGAGGCCGGGAAAGCAACACAGTCAGCTTTAGAAGCAAGTTACAAAATGAGTTGAAATATAATTAGAGCTGCCGCATTAGGCTCAGATCACTGACATATTCACCCCCCTGCTGCATTATTCATACATGTTATAATTCTTACCCATATGGACGTCCATTCTTACTGCCAGTTTTGGCGACGTGGATTATGCCACCTTCCAATTGTGGTAAGGCTGAGATATTGCAGTGATAAATTAAGTGGCTGTATCATATTCAGAGTATAAATGGAATGAACCCAGGAATAGAGAGGTCTTTCATCTTTTCTGATAAGGCTGCTCTGATTACATCTAAATGTAGAGCAGCATTTACAGGACTATCAATCAAGTGGAACCATGAAGAAAGGAGGTGGGGACTGAGAGAATTATGCCACCAAATGGCCTCCCACCCTTTAATTCTCTATGACAGTGTGCATTAGCTCTCATCAGCACCTTGCAGCTATTAGACTCTGGAATGATTATGGCTATACTGCCTCCAATAACTGTAGAGGGGCGGCTAATGTAGCATCTCCATGTGTTTCCTTCTCTCATCCTGCCTCTCTGATGCTGTCTTTGCATCCCACCTCTTTAGTGTCTTTTTAGACTTTTTTCCACTCTGTTTCCATTCATTTTCATTCTTCTTAGCCATCTGCTTCTCGGGCCCCCAGGGTGAGCCTTTAAAAGCTGAACGTCTTTTTTTTGTTCTCCCCTTACTAAGTACAGTGACTGGGGTCAGTCAAGCTTTAAACTCAGTGAGTGTTTGAAAAATCTTACATAAAGCAGGGGATGTGTTGTTAGTGTTTTGGCATGTTTGCTTCAGCTCTAGTTCCTTGAAGAATTTAAAGGATGATAGAGTTTCATTGCTGCATCAGGAAAGGAAGATGTGTCAGTGAGAGAGACACAGAAAGGGAGATCTCACTTGTGCCAGAGAGAGGCGTGTTGTTATGTGAGGTGTCTCCAAACTAGCATGCCTACAGATTTCACTGAAGTGCATTTTAGTGATTACAATTGCATGGCAGACCCACCATTGTTCCTGCATGAATGTTTACACTGCAGTTTTATTATAACTGCTCTACTGTACATCTTCATTCATCACCACTTTAATGAACGGCCAAGATGATGGATTGTTGTAATAGCATGTCTATCACGAGGTCCTTAAGTTCTGCTTGTGTATATTGTGTTGGTACCCTATCTCATCCATCTTCCCACATCCCAGCACCCCATTGGGTGATACATGGCGCATTATCCTCGACCCTAGCCGTACACTGTGTCACGCCTAATGGAGACTTGCTGCTGTGTTTTACAGGATAAATGCAGGGGAAAGCATTGTTCCCCAGTGGGTGACATGAAACACCTCACTTGATTTGTCCAGATCCTCAGAGAGTTTTGGAGCTTTTTAATAACATGCTGAGAAGTCCTTGGAAAGTATCCCCATGAATCCTACCTTAACGGCTAACATGATAAGACTGCACACTGAGTAAAATGGGACCCTTAGAGTGAGGCTGCTTTGGTAACAATTCATCTTTAGCAGATGTAAGAGTTATAGCTCACCTTGAGAATCATTTAAATAAAAATGCCATCACTCTGGAAAAGAATCCCCCCTAGAATATAGAGGTGGGGGAAAAAAAAACACTCACTAGATTATGTTAATATTTGGCATGGCGGCACTATATTGATTCACAGCAACGAAAGATCAATATATATTTTTTTAACATTTTAATTTCTAGTATTTAATAAAGCTTTGGTTCTATATCTATAGTCCCCAACAAAAGTCTTTTCACTTATCCAAGTTGTAGGAACAAGAAATAACAACTTGACTTGTAGTTGATCAATTAGAATCAGAAATGGCTTATATGAAAGGCAAAACCCTCTAGATAATGTTTATTATACCAAAATAAAGTTTTCTATCATTCATTGAATTTTATCACATAATTAGGACAGAAGGATAAGATTTGCATGGACAAAAGTCTTATTGCATACAAAAGTGCTGTAGAAATTATGCATATACTTTCTTTTGAATACACAAACATGCTACAACAATATCAGAGAATAATGTCATGGTGCCTTGCAAAAAAGAATTAATATCGTGTGTGACTACCATGAGCTTGGAGGACTGCATCCGTACGTCTTGTCAATGACTCAAATAACTTATGGCCCTTTTCCATCAGCATGTCTTAGCCCTACTCTACTCGGCTCAGCTTTCCCCAACTCCACCCGGCTCCACTCTACTCGCATTGTACTGCTTTTTCACCAGCCCGGTTCCCTGGTCAGCGGGGGCAGGGTCGCCATAAAACAGCTGGGCGACACTGCGTTCATGTCATTTTAAGCACGACACAATCAAAACAATGGAGGACTTGGAGGCAATAGTATACTTGCTGCTCGATCTGTGGCTTTTTGTCACAAACCGAATGAAAGAGGAAAGTAGAAGAAGGCTGCAGGCGGCGAGAAGAAATACCGAGGACGAGAGCAATCGAGCTGCAAAGAAAAGTCGTATGAGGGTAAGCTAATGGTAGCTACCGCTAGCATGTTAGCTAGCTCGTCGCGCTCATGACTCATCGGTGACGACATTCTCTGACCAATCAGTAGCCGGCAGTCGGTCGACGTCACCTTTTAGTATCGACTCAGCTCGCTTAGAACCAGAGCAGAGTAGGTACTAAAAACTGGTTTGTTTTAAGAGGTACCGTGCCGGTGGAAACGCAACGCAAACCGGGTAGGGCTGAGTAGAGTAGAGTAGAGTAGGGCTAAGGTGTGCTGGTGGAAAAGGCCCATTAGTGATGAATTCATCTGGAATGGCAAAGAAAGCAGTCTAGCAGGACTCCCAGAGCTCATCAAGATTCTTAACCTGGTTTCTGAGCACTAATTCGGCCATGGAGACCACTGCGTGAGAGAATATGACAAACTGTTCTTGTAGATACAAGGGTTTCTGTTGAGAAATTCACATGTAGCTCCACTGCAGTTGACAATGGGTTGGCCCTTGACTGTCAAAGCAACAAATGGTCGTCTGGAACAGCTGTCTTATGGGGTCTGCCTGACTTGGGCTTTTCATGAGCGTCACCAGTTTCTTCAAATCTTTCTCTTATCCTCTCCACTTGACATTAGCATAGATTAAAGATGTCTACCATCTTAGCAGCAGACTTGGTCTTCAGGTTCTTGATAATCAGTGCTTTGGTCCATGGTTGAACCTTTGGCATGTTGTCAGAGGTCAGGTTGCACCACACATGAAGGACTGGTGTACTGGGGTTCTTTCTATACACACCTGGGTGTAACTATTTTGTTTTATTTCATTTATTTATTATTTTGAATAAGTATTCATCCTCGTAAAACCATAAGAACTGACGAGTTTGGTTTTGTTTATCCAGTTTTAAGCTCTAATTGTAAAGACATTATTTGTAGGTGTTTTTTTTTAACTTCTGTATTGCCTCACATGCATCCCTTAAAAAGGATTTTCATGTCACAATGACAATGGAAAGTTTTTCATTGAAGCCTAAACCTCTGCATGGTGAAATATCATGAGCATCTTTATCTTTGTTTATAACTTATGTCTCATGATGACCAAAACACATTGCAGCATTTATCAATGTGTAAAGTCTGGCATGAAATGCTGTTATATTGATGAGGTTTATGAATATTTGCAAAAAAGTCTTATTTTTGCCAAAATGAGGGGATAATTAAATTTTATTGATCATAATTTCTATGTAAGTGGCATAGTGGCATGGCAATTAGTGAACTTACTTCACAACAAGAAGGTTGCTGGTTCAAACCCATGTGGGCTAGGGCCTGTCCTTGGTGAAGTATACATGTTCTCCTTGTACATGCATGGGTTCATGCATGGGTTCTTTCCAGGCACTCCAGCTTCCTCCCACAGACCTAAAACATACTCATTAGTTTAACTGGTGACTCTAAATTGCCCTAAGGTATGAGTGTGAGTGTGAATGATTGTCTGTCTCTTTATGTGGCACTGTGATTGGCTGGCTGACAAGTTGAGGGTGTACCCCACCTCTCACCTTGCCAATACTGCATGTTGTACCTTTACTTTTAACATTATTACAGGCTTTGTAGCCATCAGTCTGTTTGCTGCTCTATTTTTTTGTCTGTATTCATCTTTCTTTTGTACCCTCCCTCTTGCCCAGTTTGCTGTATTTCACCGTGTGTCCATTTCTGAACAAGTTTTCTACCTGTTAGAATAAAGTTTTACCCTGCTACTGTTGCCAAAGTTTAACAAGTGCTTGAACATGGTGTTTTCATGTTGGATGCCTTGAAATAACAAAAAGGCAGTTTTCAAACTTGCTCTTTTCAGGAGGTAATAGCTGTTAGAAAATAAAGATTAAGCTGCTGAAGCTACATTTGAGCATCCATTCAGAAAACTTTGTAAAAGAAGGAGTCCAATCACTCAGTCAGTCCCTACAATTCAAGGTCTCTCTGATAAGATAAAGTAAACCTCCATGCTGGCAATCATCGAACATTACACAAAGCACATCAGTAATGGGACACTTGAGACAAAGGCTGAGATTCATTCCATTTTTCATCAGGCATAACCCACAGTCATTATGAAAGAATTGCCCATGCACTATGGACTATAGATCATATAAAGTGACGGCTTAATGTTCTTATTACAGTAGCGGGGACATTAGCTCTTCATTTCAGTCAACAGGCATATGGCACTTACATGATACTCACGGTCGTATGAGCTTTGTGCTGAAGGATTTTTATACTGCAGCTTTAATCTTACAAAACCAAAAGCTTGAAACAAAAATCATTCACATTTATTTTAGTAAAATTGAAAATGCTGGTTGAAAAAGTCCAGAGAGTACAGCTCTAAATTGGTAGCTTCTCCCTTTATAATGGCTTGCTCTCAAGAGATGGTTCACCACAGCACCCATCTTGTCCTCCCACACAAGGATTATTAAGTGTTAGGGAGGCATTATGTTTCTCAGAATTAAGACCGCACTTCACAAAAATCCTGCTGCACAACAACTCTGTTGTTTCCTTAAATGCTTACTGAAATACAACTTGTTGGCATTAAATGATGGATTTTTCCAACAGTCAACTGAGAAACAAATCTTTGTGTATAATGTACATAACTTAACGATGTCTACTAAAGTGTAATAGGTGTACAAGTCAGTCCTGTGCATATTTACATTTCTGTGACTTTTCTATGCAGTGGTTTGATGGGGAGGGGGCAGCACTGTGAAAACAGACGGTGGGCTAGTTAGGTACTGAACTGTCCTTCAGACTCTGTGGAGGAAGTGGGTGAGAAAAAAATGCTGGACAAGCTGACATCCATCATGGACAATCAGTCCCATCAACTTTATGGACCTGTGGAGGCCCTGAGCAGCTCCTTCAGCAGCAGACTTCTTCATCCTATGCAAGAAGGAGCATGGCCTGAGGTCATTGGGGCACTCCCAGAAATCTTGGGCCCTCTGAAAGACATCAGATTGGGTCCTATCCCAAACCAGCTCTGCACAATTTCTCAAACCAAACATCTGTAAAGCAAAGTGATAAAAAGATATGATTGATTTTATTTAGTAGAGATTTTATAATTATTACAGACAAGTAATTTTGTTTAAAGAGACAAACAAGCTTTAAACAGTGGAGAAAACTGTCTTTAGATGACATTACAGAATGAATGGCAGATTAAACGTTGCACTAGAAAGAACTGGACCATTTAAAGCATTTGAAATGTTTTTATTTAAATAGGTGAGAAGTATTCTTTCAGTCCCCATGAATCTTTCGCCTTTAACCCTGTAAAGGATTCAGACTTTGTGAAAATATATATTTGGCTTGTTCTGTAGCCTGTTCTTTCTAAAGACCCCAAAAATTTAACATGCTTTTTGATAAAATAAATAAATAAATAATATTAACAATTTTATTAATTAATAAATTTCAAAAGCATAAAAAATTATTACCTCTAACAAATGATCACAAGGGCCTCTTTTTTCTATGAATGGTATTTTATGAGAACCAACCAATACAAAAGATGCCTGAATATTGCTTTTTTTGCAATTAAAAACAAGAATACCTTTTTTTTGTTTGTTTTTTTGGCTGGAAAGACAAAAGTTAGTGAAAAATACTTATAACAAATTATTTTTTGGGGGCCCTGTCAGTTAAACTGACACACCTTGGATCATTTAGTACATTTTACCAGTCTGGTCAACAGACTATAGAAAGTGTTTGAAACTGTTTTCTTGCACTGTTAAAAGTGTTTTCTTTCATCTGTGAAATTGTACAAATAATATTTTACTGTTTTTTGAGCCCACCCACAGAACTGGCTGGGCTGCCCAAAGACAAGTAAAAGTTCCCTCCTCAAAGTTCATGTATGTATATATGAGTGTACATATTCCTCTCCATTCAAATTAGGTGTGTATATATATACATATATATACATATATTTTTCTAGTATGTTTATGTTTATTTTTGCTGCTGTTATTCTGTGAGCGATACCACCTGCTGAAGCCAAATTCCTTGTATGTCACAAACATACTTGGCCAATAAAGATGATTCTGATTCTGATGTAATAGTCCAATATGTTACAAATGCAGGTGGCCTCGTAGTTTTTATCTACCTCTGTAATCCTTTAAGTGGCTGCCCTGGCTTAAATGTAGCCTGGTGCTCCTTTACTCCATGTCCTTCTACATGCTCTCTCCCCAACTTTCAAATCTAGCCACTGTCCTGTCACTCAAATATAGGCACAAAAAATTTTTAAAAAATGGCAATGTATTAAAAAATTAGATTAGAGGTAGGGCTGGGATCATTCTCCATATGGACCCCTTTTGCTGCAGGTCTAAGTATGGCTGAACACACCAATATTGTTATGCTAAATGCTTAAGTCAATTGTCCCATCCACAACATCAATATAACAAAAGTAAGGATCATACTACTTTAGGAGGAGAGGTTTACTTTAACAAATAAACTGATAATCTTCTGCTTTAATAAAAAAAATTATGAGTATATAGGTTGAAACTTAGGATAGACACTTACCACATTTACATAAGAGCTTTAATCCCCCTTTAATTCAGAATAAAACTTAAATTCTCTTTAGATGGATTAAAAATGATCTTGTAAACACTTATTCCGAATGAAAATGATAATTCCAGATAAAACTTAATGATGAAGTAGGTGGCAGGTTTATTCTGATATTTAATCAGAATTGAATAATTCCTCAATCATGTACACATTCAATCTACTTTAAATTAATTCCGGTCGTTCTGTGCATGCTTGTTCCCTTGTCCTGTTGCAATGAGGCACACGCTGACGGGAACAGGAAGGCCGTCTGGAGCAAGCTAGGACTCGAGCCGAGACAATTTATTTCATTAGAGCCTTAGAAAATTTGGAAATGGATGGACGTAAGATAAAAAATGCAGACCTTTTTAAAGTTGTAGCATCCAAGTTTTCCTGACAGAGACGCTGTAGATGCTAAACTGGTTTTATTCTTATCTTATTTCCACATCCTTGTCAATCTCCATATTCTGCTGAAATTTTGCCTTTAAATTGCCATAAAATGTATCTGGCATCTATTGCTCAGAGGTAGGGTCCGGTGTTTCTCTTCCAGAGAGGTTGTGTTTGATCCCAAACTCCTGTGCTCATTTGTCAAAGTGTCCTTGGGCTCTCAAGGCATAACCCGTGATGTGTGACTGGGATAATACACATGGGCAGTTTGACACTTTGCACAGCACCTCTTCCATTGATGTGTGAATGTGACATGTTGTGTAAAATATGACTGGTCATAAGAGCAGAAAAGCCCTGTCAAAGTCCATTAATAATCTAACGGCCCCTTACAGCCGCATTTACAGAAAATAGTTGTATTCAAAGTTTGTTGGCAGTAGTGCCTCTAAAATTATTACATCCTGAGAAATGTGTGAGGAAACTGCTAAAAAAAAATTTTTTGAATTATTCATCGTATTAATTGACTGATAAAAAAAAGATTGATTTGTTTTTTCAAGTTTTGGATCTGCATGACTTTGTTGCCAGTTTGCTTTTTGTTTTGTTCTTGACAGGATCTCATGAAAATGTGTCAGCGTAGCACGAAGGGAGTGCGGAGGAGGGATGCGTAGTCGTAACTTGAGACAGCTCTGTCCATTTCTTGAACTTTAAATAGGCAAAAATATTCTTTCATCTATAAAAATACCATCTAATTTACTCAAGCAGTCGATGGGGTTGGCAGCACAATAGAGGGCGTGTATGTGATTTCACATCATGTGCGAGTCAGCGGAGCCTGAGTTAGGCTACTGTACAGCAGAAAGCTCAGACTGGTGAGAGGAACCAGTGTGATGTAAGATGGAAAAGGCTTCAATTCCACTCAAAAGGGCAAAGTTTTCAGTAATTCATTTTTGACAATGTTTACGGGGGACAGTGCAGATCTTCAGCACATAGAATATGGTCATATTGAACTATAAATCCAGAAAAACAGAGCTGTATAGTCACAGCAGCATTGAAATCCTGGAGGGATCATAGCACAAAGCCTTCCATCATTTAGTTGGTGTTTTATTCTATCCTTACCCCCCCTTCCCCATTTCTTCCTCATCTTCTAAATTTTTATAAAAGACATTTATACATTTTGTCCATAAAAATAATCCATAGAAATAAACAGTACCTCCTATTTTTTGAAGCATGAATATAAAAAAAAGCCATTACTCTCAGTTTAACTGACTGGTGGCTTTTCATTTGATTCCCTCTGTCTTTTTGACAAATGTGTTAAACTCACATAAACCTGTGTAGACCTTCTCTTCCACTTATCTGTAGTACACGATGCTGAGAGAAACCCCCATCTGTCTTTTCTCTAGTAAGTGTGAGGCTTTAAGTCTCTCTAAAATCAATCAGAAACAGAAATCACCGTTTACATAAATCCATCACAAATCATTTTTTAAATCCAAGTAAGAGAGAATAAAAAGTAAAAATAAATAAAATACTAACTTCTCAGTTCGTTCATTATGACAAATTTAACATAATTCCATGTCGGTTCCAAGCAACCAACGTTTTATAACAAATTGTCCTTTGGCTTTGAATATTTTGATAAATCCTGCCTTTCCTTCAAATCCAGGAGTGTGTGACTGACCTCTTTCATATATTTATATTCCATTTGTGGTCAACTCCTCTCTTTAGCCATCCATTCATTATCTGCACCACTCATCTCTTTCGGGTTGGTGCTGGAGCCAATCCCAGCTGACACTGAGTGAGAGGCAGAGTACATCCTGAACAATTTGCAGGTCAATCACAGGGCCACATTGAGAGACAGACAACCATTCACACATTCAGCCACACTTAAGGGCAAGTTGGGGTCACCAGTTAACCTCAGGAGTGTGTTTTTGGTCAGTGGGAGGAAGCCTGAGTGCCCGAAAGAACACACACATGAACCCATGCATGCACAGGGGAGAACTTGTAAACTCCACACAGAAAGGGCAAAGGCAATCGTCTTGCTGTGAGGCAAGGGGCACTACCTGCTGTTCAACTGTGCCGCCCTACTCACTTTATCTTTTGCAATTATACTTGAAGAATTAAAAAAAAAAAAAAAAAAAAAAAAACATGCATATTTATCTGTATCATGATCAAATGAATTTTAAAGAAAAAAGAGTGGATTCAAGATGAATTTCGTGAATAGTATAATTATTAATGTAAGTGTGATAGATAGTAGTAGTGCCAAAAATACTTTTCCATTTAAATCACATTGTCAAATGTTACTACATATTACTACATCACAAGAGTATAACATCATTTATTGTTATTTTTTTATATTTTCTAAAAAAAAAACTCGACATATGATGAGAGACAACATCTTTTCTTGTCATTGTACCAGAAAATATAAAATACTGCAAAAAATCAAACCTTTAAAAATGTTTTTATTTTGCTAACAAGACTATTTGTGCCCCTTCATCTTAAAAAATCAAAGTGATGAAATAGAAATATCAAAAATGCAATGTTTAACTTAATTTTTAAATGATGATAATTAGTGTCCCTGACAAAATCTGTAGTCCTGGTTAGCAACTTGTCAGCAATTGTTCTTTGCAAAATATGGTACCACTTGAATTTAATAAGTGTACTATTTCATTTTTTTTTGTATGTAAAAGAAAAAAAATCAGAAGCTTTTGTTTACCATATACTGTCAACACAGGGTGCAAGAATTATTGTGAATTCCATGCATGAAGTAATGCATGGATAAAGCATGAACTCATGAATGTAACCTTAAAGAAATATAACGAGAAGCAGTAAAAATTAGGTAAGTAAGTAAAAGTAAAGCCTGACCTAACTTGTAAGTGAATACAGTTACAAATTCATTTCTGTTATAGTGGGTAATGAGATATTAATGATGTTCATAATGTGAAACAGCAGTAATGATACATCATTTTCCCACAGTTTTTAAGGATCCACACACAATGAACTCATGAGAAAGTACTTATGAGGAACTTATGAGTGCAAGCAGTCCTTTTGTGTCTTGTTCCTTTAACTGCAGATTTACATATGAAACTAGAAAAGCACTCAGAGAGCGCAGACCTCTGCAAAGATATAATTCTGGATCATCATGTGCTCCCATATGACGGCTGAGTGTCCGCTCCTGTCTGTCCATGTGGAGAACTGCTCAGCTGGCACTGCAACGGAAGCTGGGTAATGTAGTGACATAGGCTTGAAAAATTCCTGGATCCGGATGGTGATCCGGATCAGCCCCAAAATCTAATCATTTGTTCCTTATCCCATTCAGATTCAGATTCAGATTCAGACAACTTTATTAATCCCCGAAAGGCAATTCTGTTCACATTCCACACATCTCCTGAAAATTTCATCCAAATCCGTCCATAACTTTTCAAGTTCTTTTGAACACAAACGACTGACAATGACTGAGATGCCTAAAATAATCCATTGACTGATGAATAAAATAAGGTAGGGTTAGTGTTAATTCATGAGCATTACTGATTTCTCATCATAAAAACATGCATTCATGCATAAATAAAGCAGGAATTAATGCAAGAATCATGATAATTCATGGACCTTATACTAAAACAGGGGTCTGTAACCTGTAGATCTCAATCTGCTAGTAGATATTTGAGACATATCTAGTAGATCTTGATGACTGGATGTGCATTAAGTCTTAATGTGATGTACCAGATAGACTGTTTCACTTAATTACACCAAAAAAGGATCTGGTGAATCCAGCTGCTTTCTGAGGTTAATTAGGTCTATCAGATTTACCTTCACCACACTAGTTTCAGACAAAGCAAAATATTCAATTTGCTTAAACTTGGGTGTTTTTCTTAAATCTTTCTAGATTCAACTCTTCAAATTATTATGTAGATTGTAAAGTAATTAGATGTGTATACACTTGAAATCCAATGGTTCTGTTTTGATGGATTGAAGGTTGTATCTACAGATGGAGCCTCCTAAATTTACCACACTTTCCTTAACAGAGCGTTAACTGGTCCTTGACAGGGAAGTGTTTGGAAGTGCTGGGACCTGCCCACCCTCGTGACTGTAATGAGATTCTCCAAGACAACATGATTAACTCATAGATACTGGTTAATGCCCCCCAAGTGGCTTGTTCTGAGACTAGTTCAATATTTCATCGATCTGCCAGAGTGAGAGGGTTGATGTGATCACTGAGCTGAAAAATTCCATCTTCTCCTTCTAGAGCAGTTGCACTTTTAACACTAAGATATTACTTACAGGCGATATTTCCTTTTACACAAGTATTTTGCAGTCATCAGATGGATTGCTTGCTTTTCGTTCCATACTGACAGCCTGAATAGGTGGGATCCAATGATTCTTTGTGCCTCCACTTTCAGGCGTTAGGGTAACAATGTGGTTAAAGTATCTAAGATAGACATTCATTTCATGGTAACTGGCTGAAACTTGGCAGGTAATTAGCTGGGAGGGGCAAGTTGAAGAAGCTGCATCTGTACGGGCTAAAGTAAAAATAAAGTTAAACAACACTGAACCAACTGAACAATAAGCTAGTTGTGGTCTCTAAGTGAATTTGGGTGAGTAGATCTAACTTCCCTTTTTTATCATAGGAGCTCAATACTTTTGAAAGACTGGTAACTATTACGTGGAATTCTTGTTTCAAGCAATGAACCAGCTAGAATGCTAACTCAGTTCCATCTAAAAGAAATCACCACTGACTTATTCCATGTTGTTTTTTTCTTTTAAACCAGGAGGAGAAACACTACTCCACACAATCAAAGTTATTTTTATGCACAGATGTGCTTAATTATTAGGTGCACTTGTTGCCTTGTATGAAAAATATCTTGATGTTTGTCGTAGGCATAAACTTGTCTCTTTTATGTATTATAAATGTGTCAGTATGGTGCTGGGCTGACAGATACGGGACATCATTCTGACTGGCTTCAAAGAGAAAGGGGAAAAACAACATGTCTCTCCTTTGAAATACAATTCCACAGGCAGTCAAAGCGAATACCCCTAACCCCAGTGAACAAACATATTCTAATCAACTCGTCCCCGTGTCATTTCTCTTGTCATGTATAGCAGAAGACATTAATAGAGATTGCCAGCAGCTGCCACCCAGGGGTGTGATGTCAAGTTTGTGGACTGCAGTTCATTGGGAACACAGAGATAACAAAGTGTGACAAACAGAGAAATGGAGAGCAAATGAATGTGATTTTAAAGCATGAGACAGATATAATATGAACCTTTATAACTAAAGGAGCTGGTCTGGATAAAAGATAATGCTGCCGGAGGTGACTTTATACAGAGTATGTCTTTATGACTTTAATTAAAGCATGCTTCACTTTTTTTTTCTTGCTAATGTAACTGTGGCCAGTGTTGATTCAGGTTGGGTTTGTTAATAAAAAATAAATGAATGAATAAAAGTAAAGTACAATTCAGTAACAATGTTAAAAGAATAGTATGGCATTGACCTACTCTTTTGCAAAGTGTTGTGAGATAGCATTTGCTATGATGTCGGGCTGTACAAATGAAAAGTGATTGAGAAGGAGAGGAGAGGGCCTGATTAGGGTTCAGCATCTTCATCAAAAAGACAGTGATGAGCTTCCAAATGGTTGAGCTGGAACTTAATGGTTTAAAGCAGGGGTCACCAACCTTTCTGGGTCCGACAGCTACCCAAAGATGAGGAGTATTCCAGAGGGCTACCTGTTTGATCTGATGTTTCTGACTGATATAAATTTGCATAGTTCACCTCAAAAATCCTGTTGTGCAGTTAGGAAGCTGTATGTGATGCTGAGAGTTTACTTTTTACTGTAAATGACAATAATTATTACTCATGATTAAGAAATAATACAGTAATATTGTACTTATATGTATCTTTAACAATTGAATTTATGTAAAACTCATCTGATATGTACATATTGGTGTTTTTTTGCACAAGTGACACTGTAAGGGCTCTAGGTAGCAGCAGTGGTGATAAAGGTGTGGCGTTAGCTCATCAAAGTAAATGCTGACTCTGGGCCAAAGTTCAAAAGAAAACGGCAATTATGAAATATAACACACATTAAATTAGTTGGTTTTTGTGTTGATGTTGGTATGGTTTATTTGCAAAACAGAATAGAAATTAAAGGCTCTGTGGTGTGAACTTATGCTCTCTTTAGGATGTCCCTGTGGCAACTTAGAGGCTTCTTAAAGGTGCAGTGTGTAGAGTTTGGCGGCATTTCGCCCAACAGAAATGGTGAATAGGATATAATGTTTCTATTTGTATGTAAAGTCCGTCAAAATAGGAGTACAATCATCCCCATAAAACGTTTGTTTTATTTTTATTTAGTTTGAAAAAGCTTCAAAAAATTTACATTACCGTGGGCCGCGTTCATGTAGGCCAACCTAACGATCCGCCATGTTGTCTACAGGTGGATTTTAAGGACAAAAAGAACGAAACGCGAATCTGTCCACCGGTTCTGAAATCTACCTGAAATGCAGGTGAAGAAGAGGAAGGATGGTGGATGTAGAGACAGCTAACAACTGACCTATAATCTATAAAAATAAGGTTACAAACCTTGTCACTTTAGTAAATGATGCCGTTTTCACGATCCTTTTTGGTCTTCACAGGCTTCCGTTGCTCAGCGATGTGACGTTTTGGTTACGGTTGGGCTCATTCTAGAATCTGAACGATAGATGTCGCTCAAATGCCAAATTCTACACACTGCACCTTTAAGAGCTACCAGGTGCTCGTGGGCACCCTGTTGGCTACCCCTGGTTTAAAGACTGGCCCGTGCACAGATGGACTTTATCAAGTTGGGCTTTAACTGTCCATAATTTCAAAGTTATCTTTATGAAAAAAAACATTCAACGACAGATTATGTAGCCAGTAAATCAACTACCAACAGTAAATTGAAGTGAGAATGTGCCACAGTACATTGTGTATTTGTTGCTGGAGAATGCCGGGGCTCTCTTGTTCTCCAAATCCTCACATTTAATTTAATCATTACTGGCCTCCACAGTTGGCATTTAACCTCAAAAAATATATAACATGGGTGTGTGTTGCAAGTGAAGCAGTTATTAGAAATGCTGTTACACTGGCTGACAGGACTGTGAAATCAGAGGCCCTCGCCCTGGTCACAGTTGAAAATCCCCATTAAGGCACAGTCAGAGAGCGAGTCCAAAGATTAACACGGAGGAGAGATTCATTGCCACAATTTCCAGGAGACAGAGGGGTCCAGGAGAGAAACAAGAAATAATGCTCTGATCATAGCTACCCACACAGAGATACTGCTGCACGATCAATGAAGGTACAGAGGCATCATTAAATGAAAAGATGCCATGAGGAATGTTTACATTTAAGGTTCACTTGGAAAGAAGGAAGTATTACAGTAGCAGACTTACTCAGAGCAAATGACTTTTTCCAGGGAAAATTGTTTGCAGGGGATTAGCTATCTGAAAATGCTATTTCTTGGGCCCTCAGAATAATTTCACACCCTCCCTGAACTCTCCACATTCTTCAGGGTCCAATCTGCACACAGTGGAGCTTACATTTTAGTGGGGGAGACTGCCGTAATGAATTTATCTCTTTCAGTGTAGTGCTTGCTGGGTTTTACTGCCTCTTTAATGTGTGGTTTGTTTGTTGTCAGCATTTTTTCCGAATTTTATATGGCTGTTAAATTTGATAATTATCTGAAGTAATGGTGGTTTGTGGGCCAGCTATAAAAGATTAAAATGAAATGCAAGTCATTAAGGGGTGGATGAGTTTTTACAGAACAAAAATTAGAGGTTCCAAGTAAATTTGTGAGACAAACTTCAAGGAGGGTAAAGCTCAATGTGCAACACTAGGTTTCATGATGTTATCTTACCTTTCTATTGAAATATTTAGTTAAAAAATATCAAATTATTTCACTTCCGGTACTGACTTCAAGTATTTAATCAATCAATTATTCAATCAATCAACAAAACAAAAATGTTATCTCAAGACACTTTACAGAAGAGAAGATCAATGTCACACTCATCTTCTTTTTATTTAATTTTTATTCTTAATTTTATTCACTTATTAATTTTTCATTTATTTCTAAAACCAACATAAATGTTCCATGAGTACAGCCCTTTGCCACAATTGGCAACAGTTTTTCAAGTGATCGAAACAACCTTTGTATAGCCGCAGGAAATCTTGGCCAGAACCAGACTTGTGTTGAACAGCCATCCACCGTAGCCGTGTTTGGGGTGTGAGTGGGAGGTGGTGGAGAGGTGGGCAAAGACAATGGGACTAAAATGAGAATTCATGATAGTGACAAAATTATAGATGCCAGGTTTAATCAATTTTAAGATGAGAATTCAAGTTAAATGATGTTGTTGATGACTGTTGTAGCTTAATGCAGCTACAGTCAAGCAGGTCCACAACAACAGGTCATCCACATTTGTAGTGATGGCTACAGAAATTGATATGCGATACTTTCAGTGATGACCGTGTATTTTAATTGACTGATCATGCCAAGGTTAATAGGAACTTTTCCAATAATGGAATGGGACAAAAAAAGGCAAAATAGCAGCAGTTGTAGTAGTTAAAGCTATGCAGGTTCACAGCAGCAGGTTGTCAACAGCAACAATCCAGACAAACCTACGAGACAAAAACCAGAGACGGTACGGGAGCAAAAAAAAAAAAAAAGGAAAAAAAGAGGTACAAAGAGTGAGAGGAGGGAGAGAGAGTGTTGAAGAGATGTTAATGGTCTAGTGGTCTAATGGTGGACAAAGTACTCAACTCCATTAATTGAGTGAAAGTGTAGATACTCCTGGTTAAATATTACTCCAAAGGACAACCACTGCTGTTTTAATTTTTTAGTTTAACCCCCCACCCCCCTCAAACAGCATGGCATTGTTCTTACACAGCTCTGGCAATATGTGTGTAACTTACCTGACCTCAACATGCTCTCTCAGGTTGGACAGCAAGTTTTTGTAGGTGGTGATGAAGTCTGTGTGCAGCAAACACAGCAAACATATAAAATGATATGAATCATTCTTCTTTTTCGAAAATCTCAGACATGGACTTCAGATATGGCCATTGGTGTTCTTCCTGCTCCAGACCCCCCTGCAAGCCTGGTGCACTTCTGTTGTTGTATTTATTATGCTGTGTTTCTGCTCTTGCAGGTGCAACGTTTGAGTTGTTGTGGGACTATGGTAAAAGCTTGAGAACCAGTCCACCAACAGTCATAAAGAACATACTGAGGGTTGGCTTGGTTACAAATTTGAGCCCTTGAAATTATATTTCTGGACAGACCAGCCCCCAACAGCCAAGACTGCAGCATGTTCAAATATCGCTTCTGCTCTTACAATCTGAGTGTCCCTTGAATAAAAGCATTTAAGAACATTTTCTTAGCAAAGAGAGGGATTAGTTTTGAATCCTTCGCAAAATCCCTGTTTAAGCTGAATCAATATTAAATGAATGTTTGCAGCCAATGAGCAGTCGTATCTGCAGGCCTAACACTTGAGAGGTCATCTAAGTCCTGCACTTTTGGAAGATTTAAAGTAAATCAGAAAAGCCTAAGAGATCTGGGACCCTACATTTATGATGACAAAAGCTTTAGATCAAATCATCCAGATTGGACAGCTTCCTCAAAAATGTTGTCCCCTCCTCTCCTCCACATCAGTTTATTTTTCTGCCTTATTCAAGTGGTAGCTACTTTGCTTTCTGCCAAATGCTTGTCAGCAAACAGAGACTTCCCATGTCAATATCTCTAAGTCCAATGTTGATACACATCTAAAGGGCAGCGCTGTGAGCTGGGGGTGAATGGGAGGTGGGGGTCAATCAATTTTTTCTGACCTTAATTTATACAGAGTAAATAATGAAGTAGTGGCCCTGTATAAAACATCAACAGAAAATTCATTCAGCTGTGGGTTGTGCTCAGTTTTATCAGGTTGTGCAGGGTGAGGATTTTCTTTGTCTTTACGAGCTTTGCAAGTGGCTTAGAGCAATGATTTTTAAAGTGGGCTCCAGGGAGGTCCACAGCTTTCTGTAGGAGTAGCAGGGGCGTGTTATGATTTGTGGAGTGCATGAGAGCTCAAACACAAAAGAGCAGAGGAAAAGCATGGGTTTTATTGTAAGGGGGAGTACGTGAGGAGTGGGCTGTGAAGGTGGAATTATGGGGGAGGTTATTGGCTGTAGTGGATGGCAGGATGGCAGCGAGGGATGACTGGACCAGCTGGCGAGAGTAGAAGGTCAAGGTCCTGGGGGACTGAGAGCTGAAGTAGGCAGAAGACGATTTGTGGACAAACATGTCATCATGCAAGCAGGAGAGCAGTTTGTGATCTGGGAGCAAAAAGAATACAACACACTCAAAACACATGGGAAACAAAATGTAAGAGAGTCTGAACAAAAGAGAGGCCTGGATCACTGCTGAGCCATAGTTGATGCAATAATGATCTGTCAATGAGTGAATGGAGGACCAGGGCTGCCAGACTTTGAGTTTGTATGATGGCTGAAGATGTGTATTGACAAAAACAAGCACAGCAAACACAAATACGTGCACAGACAAAAAGAAAAACAGGGGAGTAACAGAGGCAGGGGCACCTTTCGAATCGACGTTATGGAAAGTCAACAGCAAATTTTAGCTGTGACTTTGTCTCATTATTTAGTAGGAATTTTTCCACTTCAGATGTTTATGGAGCATTTTGATATTTGTCAACAGTTATGATGTATTTTTAGACAGAACCAAACAGGTGGCACAAACTTCACAAAGTATAGCCAGGCAAGAACCTCTGGGGCTGATAGTAGAGGCCCATGTGGAAGTGCCAAAAGCTGTAGTACCCTGAAGGTCCACTTGAGGCTGGCTGTAGAAACCTTACACCCAAATGATTTTATGTGGGGGAAAAGTGTTTTTTTTATGTCCTTAACATTTAGATTTAAAGCCTGGTTCAAATTTATTTCTTTTATTATGGATTTACTGAGGATCTTAAGTCTGTTCCAACATGACCTCTCTGTCTCTCAGCAGATGGAGTTAAAGTTTGGTTGAGATGACGTGCAGTATAGCAGCATCCATTGAGGACATCAACAGCATTCCAAAGGCTCCTATGATATTCAGACTGCTGACGTTGCATGGCTTCATTATATTCTTTTATGTTCTATAGGTATAGCTTGTGATCAATGCACATCATGGCGATCTGGACCCACCGGACACTTTCTTTAGCTTTTTCACTACATGAATCTTTTTATTGACTAATGCATTTAAATAGTTTCTCAGCAGAAGTCAAGTTGTCTCACAGTGACAGATTAACCCTTAGTAATGTGGAATGAGAATTTAATCCATACTCTTTGGCTCAGAGGATCAACAGACAACTAGACCGCTGATCATCAACAGATGGCCTAGGGGTCACATCACGTCCTCTACAGCTTCCACTCTGGCCCCCAGAATATCATCTGTTTAAGGAGATGTGATGGAGGAAAATCTGTGTTACTTTTAACAGTATCTTTTTGTATAACATCCCTATAACTATGAACATAAACCCAAAAACAATGGAGATTGAAATAATTTTAGCAAATATGACTTTCTGTTTTATCTGACAGTCATTTTTAACCTGTATTTAACCAGGAGAATGAGTGTAAGTGTATGGTGTATGGATCAAAATTTGGTCTGGCTTGAATTTTACCAATCAGAAATGAGTCCAAATATGCAGAATTCAGTTAACATTTAACACTTCCTGGTTCTCAAGCCCAAAACCAATTAGGGTTTGGAATACTGGTTTTGGATAAATTCTTGAAATAAGGTTTGTGGTGAACACGCACATGAGATAATAGGAATTAATCAAATGCATCTGATGTCGCCACCTTTAGAGTCTTAAACCACTGTAATGTATTTCAAATGACAGTTTCTAACTGCTAACAAGGACTACAAAAATGGCCCAAAGGCAATCATTTCTGATTGCTTTTAATAATCAATTATTCATACACTATTGCCACAGTCATGAGAACCAACCAAGTCAGGTCACTCGATTATGAGAAAACTCCCAAAGAAGAGGGTATAGCAAGACCTTTTACATTGGAAATATTGAATTATTGTATTGTATCATCACTAAAAACAGAATATTTACAATTCATGCATTTCAGTTTGTTCTCCACAGAGCTTATCATTGGCAGTGATCAAAAACACAGCGAAAAATCCCAGAGGTTTTTTGTAGGCTTACAGTTAATGAAACCAGGGTGTCAACATTTGCGTTGGCCAAAAAATATATTTTTTCCCTGCAACACTCAACAAATGTGCAATAAAAAATTTCAAATTATAATTAATACTACATCCAAAATAAAGATTAGCCCATTTTACAAATGTCTTAAGGTAATCCTGCTAACCAGGCACAGTAATTTTCAGAAAGAATGTTTTTCTAGCTAAGTTTACCCCAGCATCAGCAACCATACAGTGTGTTATCATGCAGTAAAACTTTTCACTGAACCACAGCTTCTGTCTTTATAAAACACACGGTCAGTATAAGCTGAATACTTACTCTAAAGACAGTAATCTTAGAACAATTGAATTTATCATTATACTGACAGATGTCTAAGAACAAGTGCACTTAAAAATCTGTTCTTGAGCAAAAACTTTACTTAAATGCTTTTTACTTAAATTGATTTGAGTTTGTGTAGTGCTCTGCTGGCACACCACACTCAGATACAGAAGGTAGTTTCTATGAAATCAGTATTTACAAATCATTTGTATATGCTTTCGTACATATTTACACACCACTGAAACAGCTGTTTTTTTGTTTTTTTTCTAGGTTCAGAGTCTTGCCCATGGACATACAACATAGGACTGCTGGAGCTGGGATAAAACCAATGACCTTCCAGCTGTAAAACAAGCAACTCTCCTCTCTCTGACTGAGAGAACAACCTGCTCGATGACTTGTTATGAAAGACAATCAGCTTCATAGACTCCTTTGAATGCATAAGAAATTTCTCATAAAGCCTCTCCTCAAAATGCCTTTTAAAAATGAAGTTTTTTTCCTCTGTGGGCAGATCTAAGATTTTTATTTTTATTTTTATTTTTTCTCAATTTTAGATGTCTACTAATCTGGTTAAAACCAATTTAAGGGATTGGCATTAAAGTTGCCTAAGAGGACTAGGAACTATATACTATAAAACAAGATTTGTGTGGGTTTTAAATAAGATAATCACAAAATATTCAAATATTACTAAATACTGATAAGTATGCAAGAGAACTATACTACGATGGGTACAGTGTATCTAAATGTAGCAGAAAATAGAAGGAAACTATTGTTTGGTAGATTATTTCTTTGTTATAACAAAGCCTCTGGGCAATAAATATTATGCCATTAGTAGGCCTGTTTATATCCTTTTCAGTGATGCCACATTTGTATGGAACATTAATTTGTTGGATGACCCGAGTGTTTGGACTGTGGCCATAAAATCTTCTCTACCAAACAGTTCATTCTGTTTTTCAGTTTCATTTGGTGCATTGAATGGTTGAAGTCTAAGCAAACAGACATATTTGCAATTTAAAACAGGAGCCTTGGTAGCGTTTGGAGGATCCATACACAGCCACAACAGCCTGGCTCCTCCTCCTCTTTATGCTGGTCACCTGCCTGGTCAAAAACTGCAGTGGGATGGCTTCCCATTCTTAAACCAGCATTTGTTAGCTGTGCTCCTATAATGCATGCAGTGATGCCTCAAGACTAGCCTTCTAAACAAGGGAACTGTTTGCTCCCTGGTAATTGGGCTCTTTGGGTGCCTCACCCTCTCTGAATAATGTGTTGCTGATGTAGTAAAAGCATCTGTAGCACGATTACTTGTTGCCTCAAGACAGCAATATGCTAAGAATGCAACTGCCCAGACGTCATGCTATTACCACTATGCTCATGGGGGCACAGATGGGCACAAGTTACACAATGAGTGTGCTGGACATAAATGACAACTGTGTGGGCCAGAAAAAAGCATACAGTTTTGTACTTTGTGCCTGATTTTCCCCATTTAAAAGACCTTTTGTCTCCAAGAGCCCTTTATCTTACACATAACTGGCTGCTCATTCTTTTCAACACTCCCTAGGAAAATGTCAAAAAATTATCTGATTTAAATGTCTTTTTAATTTCAGAGTGTTTTTGTTTTTTTTATAGTAGGCCCTTAGAACTCTGGCAAACCTCTTTGTTAAATAAGAATCTAACAGTGAGTAAAGCCTAGTGTTTTTCTTAGCTGGGTCTTGATCTGGGGCATATTTGCTTAAGGTGTTACATAACAGCTCGGATACTATGTTATGTGCCTGCACAGTAAATTTAGGGATGTTAGCATTATGTAAAGTTGCAAATAGAGCTAAAGTCATTCCAGTGGGCATATATTTGGCTCTTAGATCATTTATTTTATGCGTTCTCAGTCCAGATGAGTTTTCCCGGTGTCGGGACATCTTTTGCCTCACAAGGTTCGACATCGCCATATTTAATGGGTCTGTCATTTCTAATTAAAGGCTTCTTTTTCCTGTGTTTCCCAACTAATTTAAACGTTTTCTCGTCCCCACGTATTCCTCAGTATCAGAAGTTTCTTTTCACCTCCACGTCAGCAAGGAGTGAATCTGATTCAAATAGGCAGCAGCTATACTGGACACAAACTGTAAATGCGTGGTTTGGGGATTTGAGCATGCTCACCTCCACCTCCAGTTGGGTTTCTAGGTCTGATGGCTCATATCTGTTATAGGTATTGATGCCACATTCGATTGATATCAATTTAAAAAATATATGGAGATGAATGGGAAAAATGACAGACCAGGAGTACATGACATCCTCAGCCAAATCAGTTTGCAGGTATGAAAAACATACAAATTGGCTCAACCAGCGATGGGAAAAGTGCTGCTAGGAGGCCACATGCCGTCCTCCCTCCTATTCAGTGTGGCTCACAAGTAAATTTTAAAGATCAAAAAATCATAAACAGAAAGGAAAAAAGACTGTCATGAAAATAATACAAATCTAAAATATTTTAGTAATAAACTTAGTGTGACGAGTCTTCGGTAAGTGAATTTTTATTCTCTGGACGGCTCTTGCCTTCATGTTCCCTGTCTGTTCCTGCTGCCTCCTCACTCTGTGAGGGGGCGTGGTCTCTAGCTGCAGCAGCTCTCTGCCTGCAGCACACCTGGGTCTCGTCACAGTGTCAGTCGATTCTTGCATCTCCTGTGGTATTGTTGGCCTCTCTCTAGTTCCTCCAGGTTTCTAGTGATTTCTCTCAGTGTGTGATTTTTTGATGTGCCTCAGGTTTTGTCTCTGGACTAACTTTGCTTCTCCCTTTGTCTTTTTCAGTTGCTCCTTGTGCCCAGACTCACTCAGCCACTCTCTGTTCCCAATCTCACTCTGTTTCCTTATTCCCCTTCACTCCTCTACCCCTCTCCTGGCCTGCAATGAATTATTTCTTGTTGCACCTTAACAGACTTGGTTTTGCTCACTGGGTCCTCGATAAACTTCAGGGTCTCATACCGTTACACTTTAGTTGTTGGAATATATATTCAGCTCTTTGCAAAAATTGTATAGTTGTAATTGATGTCCTGTTCCTTTATTAAAAAAGGTTGTATATGCATCCCTAAATGCATTTATGTTGTAAAAAGAAAGACTAATAGGTAAACTATATGAAAAACAAAGTAAATATTATGTTTATTGCACTAAAAATAGTGTCTGTTCTCTTGAATTCCATTTTTAGGTCATTTAAGTCACTCTTTTTTAAAAATTACAATATAGTGGTATGTTCATTTTTTAGACAAGCTACATATGTGTTCTCTTTGTTTGATTTAGTAAACATATATTAAATAATGAGCAGCTTGCAGTTTGTAGTGTGGCCCTCTAGGCCCTCTATCCTCTATCAGGTACAGTTGACAGCAACCACCTAATGCTGTCTACTAACTTCTTACAAAGAGGTGGAGTTGAGGTGGGACATTGGAGCTTCTGACAAATTGAAACAATGCAGTCTTGTTATAACACTGGTCATGCCAATAATTATGAATCCTTACTAAAATACAGATGTAGTTTTAACCAATATTAACCCCCACATGACCTAAGATCTCAAGAGATCATAGAAGCACGTGTTTTTTTAAAGATCATTTTTAGGGCATTTTGTGCCTTTATTGACAGGAGGAAGAGAGACAGTGGATAGGCTTGTGAGAGCAGGGGAGGGCACTCTACAAACTGGCCACAGGCTGGATTTGAACTCAGGCTGCCAGAAGCATGCATATTGGTCGTTCCTGGTAGTTTACCACCCCGCCAAACCAGCACCTCAAAACAGCACATTTCTCACCCTGAGCCAGAAGCTGCACATGTGCAAGTTCCATCCACTCATGTTACCCTGCAAGCTGAAGCTAATTCTTCAGTCACATCTTCAGTCCTGTGGGGAGACATTATAGATAAAGCCTTGTCCACCACTGTCTTCAGGTAAGGCTGATCAGGCCCCCGCCTTCAGCCAGGCTATTAAAGAAGACCAAACAAAGACTCTGCTGCTCCAAAACTGTCACCACATCCACGTGGTGCCCCTTCAGTCCAGGACAGACCAGTTTTGAAAAGCATCCAGGTCAAGGGACTGATAGCTTGCAAGCTCTACCTACTATTGTACCCAAAGCTGACAAAACCTCTGTGGTCACCCAAGCTATGGAAGAAGAGCCTCTACCAATTGAAAGCTTGATCAGCACCAGTAACTCCACCAGCTTAGCTTTCATGTGTTGGAAGGTATGGTGATGAATCAGAAGCCCAGTAGAAAACCAGCTCTTCAGATCTCAGAGGATGTAATAATAAAGGAAATCCTAGAGTGGGTAATCCAGAGCTCCTTGTGGTGGATACGAGGAGCTATTAAGAGCTGTATGAAGTTGCTGCATCACGAGTGTGCTAATATTTTAACCAATATCCATGGCAAATGACCATCCAATGAAGAGATGGGGGGACAAACAAACAAATACACATGCAGAGCATAACTAACCATAACACAGCATCAGAGGCAACCATGGGCTTGTTTCTAAACCCCATTTAAAGAGACTTTCACAAATATTCCCTCTTTTTTATTAGAAACACATTTGGCTGGAAGTCCCCTGTTGACATGGGAACTCATTAAAACACTACACCTTTTGAGCCTATAGGAAAATGTTGTAAAAACAATGTACATGTGCAATGTGTGTTTTATCCATTGGTCATCAGTCTGAGATTATCTGATGTTTCTATTGATTACTTTTGGTATTTTTTTTAGCTCTCACCACCGAATTGAATCTTTCCAAAACAGGAAGTTGAGTGCTCTCATGTGCCTCAGTTTTCTTCCACATCCATGAGCACGAGATTTAACTACGAGTTTATCTCAAATTGTACTTTTTCGTTCATCACAGCGATGACAGGGAGGGAAAGCCTCAGTGTAAAGTCTGCACAGTCATGCTACACTGGTGGATGTACGATGACCTGACCATCCTTCAACATAAAATACCCTTTAGTCTATGTTATTCATAAAATGGAAATAATATTTATTATTTTTAATTCTTTACAGCCTGGTATTAAATGTTCTAAAGCCCAGTACCAGTCTGCAGCCAGGTGGGTTGGGATCTCTGCTCTAGATATCAAAAACACTCCGCTCCCAACACTTGAGAATGTAGATCCTGTTTTAGGTGGTTTGACATGCAGTATTTATCTGCATGCTTAAGATAGCAGAATAACAGCATTTTGCCTGACTACTCCTCATTTTAAATAAACACTCACCTGAGTGCAAATGGCAGCGCAGGGTCATTTGCTGTATAAACAACACGAGCACAATGTTTAAAATGACAACTGTGTGAGATTGACATTCAAAAAGACGCCTACATTCTACCCTCAAATGCTTTGCATCAGGTATATGATAGGGCCCTTCATGTTCATAACCAGCAGTGTTAAGCATTTATTGTATCACATATTCAGAAATGGAAATGATAAACCATATCTGGTAATTGCAAATCCATTAAAAATCTGTTTGAATATTTTTGGAACAATGCAGTATTACTACAGTTACAAAACTGTTTGATAGACAAGTTGGAGCAAACCTATTGCTGATTGTCAGTTTATTTGCATCATAATTAATTTGAATTTGGTTTCTCGAGCTTTAGCATTAAGGGTCTGGCAAAGAAAAAGGAAAAACACATTACATCATATCTATCATCAATCAGTTCCTGTATGAAAAGGTGTCTGAAGTCACACAATAGCTCATATTTATAGATTCTTATACACATACAGTATATTCAGTCATTCTTGATTAGTTTAAATTTTCTTTGCTGAATTCACTCTAACATACCTGTAATCACACAGTACTGGGCACTGCATTAAAGTCTTCACTCAAATAACTGTTTGAAGATAAGTCATGGAGGACATGAATTATTTGGTAGGGAGGAAGAATAATTGAAAAATTTTTAATTTCTTGTTTTTTTTTCTAATTTACAAGCCTACCTCTCTAGCTCCCTATTCACAAAAAAAAAAAAACAATCTCACAATCTCAGTTTTGTTGAGCAGTCATGATTCATAGTCCTACTTTTCCACTGTTACATATTACATTAACCACATCATCAAAACCACCTCTTACACATGATTATTGATTAAAACATGTGACAGCTTGTATAACTTGTCTTTCATAATGAAAACCATTGCAGTGTATAAGTCATTACATAAAAGACTCAAACTGAAAAGTATATCTTTGCATTTGGGTAAAATAAGGTGAAATATATATATTTTTAGACCTTATGTATTATGATATAAGTGCTGATCTGGGTAGATTAATCAATGCAGTATTACATTAACACACAGAATCAATAAACCAGGGGTGATATTGTGATAAGTTCTTAAGGTATAGCCCTCAGTGAAAAGTATGATAGATATAATATTATATAATAAATACATATATTATATTATCTGTATGAGACTGGCATCTGCAGATATTGGCCTTATAGATGAATATCAATATCAGCTGACACTGATGGTTTGGTTTTACTGATATTTTCAGACAGTATATCAGCCATACATATATATCCCTTACATCAGCTGCAATATCCGCAAAATACACAAATGTACCTTTTCTCCTCTTAAAAATCAAGAGTTTCATTTGTTCCAATATATATATGTATATATATATATATATATATATATATATATGTATGTATGTATGTATGTATAAAGACAGAGAGAGAGAGAGAGACATGTAATGCCTTCTAGTTTTCATTACCTCTACAATAAGACATTTATATACGCTTATATTTATCCAGTATAGTTTTGTGGCAGGTTTTTACTCGCCAACAGCAGTTTACCTCCCCTGTAGTCTGAGCTTGTTCTCCTAAAAGATGCTGCACTGCTGGAAGCCCATTCAGTCACTTCACTGACTATTCTCAAGAACCTGATACAACCCAACTTCAAAAATACTCAAATATCCTTTTTAGGGGGCTTCAACTCCCCTAAAATATGGCTATGAAGAAAACATTATATCAGAATGTAACCTTATAAAGTCCTTCAATCATTCATATTTATGATCCTTGGAATAAATGCACTTCAGAATAAGATATTGTTTCACCAGTAGATCCAATGTATTTGTTATACAGAGAAGTGTGTTTCCATCTGATAAGCTAACACACTGTGTTTTCAGGCCCTTTTGTAGAAAAAAGGGTTTCTTATTGCTGCTACTTTTTTCAGAGCTGTTTAAAATTCATGGCAGGATCCTGACATGCTCTGATATCAGTTTGAGGGCAGCTATTTTGTTACACCTCTGCCTTCACTGCTACTGTCCTTAAAACTCCGTTCAATTCCATCATTGAACCACAGAACATATGTACAAACAGATGTATTTATGGCACTGTGTTCCTTCAGATTATTTTTATCCAAGAGAAATCTTTCTCGTGCTCATGTTGAGCAGGGACAGAGAGAGGAGAGAGAGAGAGGTAATGGTGGAAGCAGAGATACAGGCAGTGAGGATGTGTGGATCAGCTCTGAGAAAAGAGATTTGTTTTATAGGAAGATGAGGAGGTGTCTCTCTGTCTGTGTTTATTCACTGCTGACAAACACATCCAAAATGCCGACATGCTGGTTTGTCCTTTAGTTAGACTTTTTCAATATTTTCCCATGACTGTGACTTAATGTGCTAGAAAATTTAACTTTTGAATTGTCTTTCAATGATTGTTGCAACTGAACCAGTGAGTGACATCAGCTGTTAAGACACTCAGGGCTCTAATTTCCTGGCGCAACTAGGGGTGGCGCAGCCTGGCGCACCCCGCGCAGTGGTAATTTTGTCCGGCGCACCGCTGCGCGCAGACAATTTGGCAATTTGGTAGACCGGCTGCGCCGAGATGGGTGTGACGGCGCACCAGGGGGAGGTGTCGAAAGATTCAGCTTGGCGCAGTGACAATTTCGTGCCAAAAATATGCGCGGAAGGTGCGCTGAAAGCTCGCCAGTTCCAACCTGGTCTATTCTCGGTGCAGGTGAGGTGCACCCTGTGCAGTGGTAATTTGGCTGACAGGCGCACAGTGTGCACACGTCACCAAAACTTTACAGGCAGGTATCCAGAATGTCAGGCACATTTCAATGCAATAAACAATCACAGCAACCACTATTTAATTTAACTGTCTGAACCAGCATATACATTTGTATCTATATTAACAGTCCTGTCACATCTGATATCAGATCAGAGACGTTTGTCATAATGGGAACTCAACCTGATGGCAGCTGGAAGTGTGACGCAAACCAACGAGTTCACATCTTTCAGCCAACCACAAACAGCCACATCATCCGATACGGAGTATCCGGCTTCTCTCATCTCATGAAATTCAAAAGAAAAGAGAAAAGAGAGAGACGCTCACTGAATAAATGTAAGTCACTCGGTGTCTTAAGGATTTACCTGTGATTGCCCATATTTCCCTGTTTTAATCTTTATTCTTAACGTGATCTAAAAAGATGGACAACATTATTGCAAGGAGGATGAGGAGGAGATATCGGGGGGATATTCACCAAAGGTTCTGCTATTTGGCGATGACAGACCAGGAATGCAGGTGGATCACAAGCATGATGAATGGATTAACCTGCTGCTGTGTTTAAATTTAATTATCACTTACTTTTGTACTCCTATTTATGAGACAGGGACAGATAACATCTGTCCCGAGAGGTGGTCTACACGGGGCTGCGCATCGTGGCCTCTGATGCGCAGCCCCATGGCCACTGCACTCTCCCAGTTGCTGCAAAAGTGACAGCGGCTCTGACCTTCTTCGCCACAGGTGAAATTGTCACTGCGCCTCGCCCGCAGCGCATTTAAAGGCGAGGAGAGGCGTTCATTTGATTGGTGAAGATTACACTCGGCTGTTTTAAACCCACTCACGCCTACTCTCCTCCCTCTCTGCTACTTGCGCCGGTGAGACAGACGGAGGCGTGGGTGCACCTCTCTGAGCCAGACTGTGCTGTGCACGAAACTTGCAAAATACCCTGGACACACTCCGTTGGCGCGGTGCAGGGCAGGTGCGCCGCGCCTGCACCTGGTCTACGAAATTAGCCCTCAGTGTTAATACACCCTCGCCCAGTCCTAGAACAAGCAGAGCTACAGACTGCAGGCTCATTAATGATAAATCTTTTAGAGCATTGTCATTCCATAGTTAAATCCTTAAGTCATTGAGGGCTCTGATAGGGACGTCTTAAATACAAATTATTTCATTGAGTCTGCATAACTGGACTTTCCTGTGAACTTACCCAGAGTTCATTGAAACAACTTGGTAACATGAAAGACTAGATCGCCCAGCCCCGGTAAAGACTCATAAATTGAATAAGTAATTTTGTTGAACAGGGGATAATAACAATCAGTGCAAGCATGCAAACAATGAAAAAAACAAGAATTAAAATTAATCGTTGATACGATATCAATTTAGTGGTTGTTAATAACCCATTTTAAGAGTTAAGGATGTTTTAAATCAAATATTCACATTATATTTGAGCCATTTTTGTGTTTAATTTTGATATTGTGCTGAAATATGTAAATACTTCGGTAAAAGAAAAACAAAACGTGCGTGTTGTTATTTTTTCTCATCATTAAGTCTTTTTTTCATTAAATGTTTAGCGTCATTAAAATGCGTCCCATTGTTCATTTTGTAATCATCTCAAGTCCTCATGGACACAGACTCGTGCACGCAGACCAGACTGCAGTAAAGTCTGTGTTCCTTGGCTGTAGAGTAGACATAGGGATTGGACTCCTCACTCTGTTGAGACACCCTCTGTTGGTCAGCTGCCATCAGCCAGCCTGATGGAAGTCAGCATCGCTAAGACCTCATTTTGTATTCCCCAAGCCAACATCCTTGGCTGATGCTACAAGTCTGAACTCAACTTCTAAATTCACTTGGAGGAGAAAGTGGAAAAAGCCAAGATGCACAAAGACAAAGCTGATGTACATGAAAGAGGCCAAATGTCCATACTCTTGACAGGCTTTCTGGCTAGGCAGAGTTCCAAACAGGTCACAGTCTGGTAACATCAGTGTTGCACGTCCATGCTGAAGATGCAGCTCTCTCCCTCAGTCTTTCTGAGAAACATTTTCTTGACTTGTTTCATCAGGATGTGCCACAGGGATGTCAGAGAGATAAATAGATCTGGTAACATGCCAAGGGAAGCCATCTGCCTCTGTCACAAACAGGCAGACCTCGTCAGATTCAGTTCTGTGGCCAAAGAGGCATCTAGCCTTTTGTGACACAGGTAGTTTTTTTTGTGTTTTGTGTTTTGTTGGGGAGAATGTTTTTAGTTTTTTTTTCTGTATGTTACATGTTTAGTGTAAGTCTTTTCAAGGAAAAAAATGTTTCCTTACCAGGGTCAGGATCCAATTGACCAGAAATTTACAGCAGCTGTGTCAACAGTAGAAAATAACCATATATGAATGAACTGACTTCACTGTCTTTAATGATGTAATACACAAAATAATATTATTAGGTAACTCCCACACAAGCATAAGTATAATTTCTAACTTAATTGATGCTGCACATAATGGTTAAATGTTTTAATTCAGTAGAAGAGCTCCAAGAGCACAAACTTCTGCCAGGACTTTGTTAGCTGAGTCATTAATAAACAACCAAAATGTAATTAACTGCTCCTTTTTCTGTGACCAACAATCCCTGATCATTACCTATCAAGAACTTTTTAAGTTATCTTTCTGGACAGATATGAACAAATGGACAAATGGCAGCAAAAATATAACCTTTTGGCAGAGGTAACAAGAACTTGTTCATCAGCAGTGAGCATGTTATGAATAACCTGACATGCCAGATGGACTGGTCAATATATTTTTCTAGTTCATCTGGGAAAGAGCCCATAAAAAGTCTTTAGAGGCAGAACCGTTTTCAAAGCACATCCAGCAGGTGATTGGATGATAGTTCTGTCAGTCACATTCATTATGGGCCTATCAGATAATGTAGCAGGCTTCGTTTGTGAGCCAATTCGTAAAACAAACTGAAGGTTTAACATGGTGGCAGAAGAGAAGTTTGTCGTGTTGTTTTTGTTTTCATTTAATAAAGAATTGTGGTCATTTTCTGGTAAAACTGCCACTAAGGCTGTTAGCATCTCTGCTAAGCTCTGTCAAAGTAGTCACTTCCTGCTGTTGCCTTGCTCGCAGCTCCCACCTCTTCCTGCTTTAAAGGCCTCTGATTGGGCCATCTCCCACTTTGGGCTGCTAAAGTCATTGTGGATTGGAGCTTGGCAAGATGGATCTGCCTGATTACAGACACTGAATCAAAAGGATCCACCTGCATGGTAAGGTTATAGTATAAGATTAGACTCGATATTAGCTTGCTCCAAGCACTTCAGCTGAAAATGAACTGGTCCACGATTATAGTTTACATTTAGTCCCAATAGTGTCCCAATACCAATCAAAAGTTTTGGATTGGGCCTGATATTTTATATCGATTCAGAATCTGAATTTATTATGTCATCTCACTCAAATTGTTCACACATAACTTTCTGTAAGTTGAGCACACTTTACTGTAGGCCTTGAATGCATGAGTGATGTCACAGTAGCAGCCCTGAGGATAACATGTTAGCAATATGGAAATACTTTAATTCAGACAGCCAAAACAGTCCAACAGCCACTTGCAATGTCTGCAAAATGTCTGTTCTGTGTGGAGGTTGAACTAGAGCTGCTTTTAATGCAACCAATTTGATATGACAACAAAACATACTAAAGAAACTGAAGACAGAGAAAAGGCTGCTGTGATGGAACAACACACTTTCAACTCTAAAAGAAGAATAAATATCCTAGAGACAGCATTAAGGCCAGAAATATTGCATAAATGTGGTCAAACTCATTGCTTTAGACAACCAGCCCAGCTCTCTGGAACCTTTTGGAGCATTTGAATCCAAGGTACGCCCTGCCCCCACAGCTTTACTGGAACAAGGTTTGAGGCAAAACACAAGGTAATCCAAAACGTAATGTGAGATTCACCCTAGTCATTTCAAACTCAGAAGTTTGTCCCATTTCATCGCTGAGTCTCGCTGCACACTGGATTGATTCCTCTGCTTTAGAGTTACAACATGCTGTATTGCATGCGTGCCAGTTTTGGGGGTCTCATGCAGCAGAGCATGTCAAACAGGGTATCAAGGAGCTGCTGAGAACACTTCAAATCAACAAGCAACAGGTATATGTAAATCTGTGTGCCAGCACAAGAAGTGTGAAAAAGGCAATGGATGATATGGGGTTCAAAGTGTGGGCTACACTACACACTCGCCCCAAAGCATCATTGGCCTACTCACGAAGGGAAGATACCCAGTCAGATATTAATATACCAGTCCTTCACTAGACCCATATACCATAATGAGCTTTTTTTTTGGAGTTTTACAACAATGTTAGTTGGACTTAGTTTACTGGGATTGATTAATTGATTATGGGCAACTTGTTAACGTAAGTATTAAATTACACGTCGCAGATACTCACATTTAAAAAAAAAAAAAAAAGGTCAGGATTGGGGCCAAAAAAGCTGATCACAACACCCCTACTTATCTTGTATTTAAACTAGAAAAGCACTCCAACAGCGCAGACCTCCGCCGAGCAGCTCAGTTCCACCCATAAATTGTGATTTCTACCCAACATTATAGTCCTATATTGATTTTATATGCACATTGTGGAATGAAAATATCAGTCTGCAAGAAGTTTGATTATTGTTGATATAAATAACATCCAGTAGAGTGACCTAGTTAGTTGTTGGTCTTGTAACTTGTTGACTGAACCAATTTGCTGCTGCTTGTACAGATGTTGGTGTTGTGCGTGCTGCGGCGCTTCCAGTGGGCGAGTTGCCAGCCTGACGGCCAGAGCAAAACCACGGCGCTTGGGTGCGTGTCGCTCTATGTGGAATTTGGGGGTTAGGTTTTTACACACACACACACAGACTTCTGCTATGATGGACCATTTCCATATTGACATTAACAGCAGCCTTGCTTCAAGAGATTGAGAGGCACGTTTTGAGGGACTGCTAGCAAGCAGAGCTGCCACATATGTTTTTGTAACGTTAATGGGCTCACAGTATTGTTACTAGTAGTTGTAAGTTGTAGAGGACGGGAATGTTTATTACAATTTTGGGAGAGACTGCCGCCTTAATTTATCTTAGAGACCAAGGCTCCAGGAACAGCGCTGGGCTTTCTCCATTGGCAATTTTTTCCTCCTCTCTGCTGTGTCTGTGAGCAGAACTGCATTCACAGCTTTCAGTGTTGATTGGCTCTTGACGTGCTCTGCGAGTAACCACAGCGTGTAACCAATCAGATGGTGCTGTGGGTGGGACAATGCTGGAGACGGAGTAGGGGCAGTGTGGAGAACTCCTCCCCTGGCATTGCAAGGGAAGCTGGGAAATGTAGTGACATAGGCTTGAAAAAAAATATACAATTCCCGTAATGCCATAAACGAATGGGATTTGCCATTACACACTTGAATGTTTTTTTGTGACGTCAATCTGGATTGGATCAGCACCAAAATGTATTGGCTTCTTCCTTGGACCAAACCACACCTCTGGTAAAAATTTTCATGTAAATCCATCTAGTAGTTTTTGCGAAATCTTTCTAACGGACAAACAGATTCACAGACAAACAGACAGACAAACAAACAAACAGAGACCCTGGCAAAAACATAACCTCCTTGGCGGAGGTAATAATTCATATGGTCTTGGGCAACACGGTGTCGCAGTAGGTTATACTAACTTTCTTTTCGGAGTTTGTATGTTCTCTCTGTGCATGCTTAGGTTCTGGCTGGGCACTCTAGCTTCCTCTTACAGACCAAAAGCATCCTTGTTAGGTTGATTAGTGACTCTCTATTGTACTTATGTGATGGTGAGTGTGTGAATGGTTGTCTGTCTCTCCATGCGGCTGGCAACTGGTCCAGGTTGTGCTTGGCGTCTCACCAAATGCCTGCTGTGACCCCAAAAGGGATGGACATTACAGGTAATGGATGGCTGGAAATATAGTCTTGCACTCCATTCCTTCTTACTTACTTGCAATCTCACCTATAGCCTTCCCTGTCTTTTTTATTTTCATCCCTTGCTGTTTGCTCGGTGGTTGTGCATGCAATCTAATGTCAAACCTGACACCAGCCTGTATCTTACTTGTCTGCCAGCCTCCTGCTCACTCAATGGATGCCCCAATTTAGTGAGAAACCAACTTTTTCCTACTGCCCCAAATGTCTTAGGCATCTCAAATCATGACATTAAACAATAAGAATGAGCCTCTCTGTCTTTGAGCCTTCCTCTGACCTGAGCAAGAAGAGGGGCAGAGAGGAAGATGGAGACTAGAGCAGTAGAGCAAAACCACCCCCACCCCCATCTCCCCAAAGTCCTGTCAACCCCTCAAGGCTGCCTCTAACAGACCCAGATGGCCTGTCTCTGCTTAATAGCCCCCCTATTTTTCCATCAGCAGGGCATGACGGGGACATACAAGGCCAGGTTAACCCAGGTTAACTAGGGAGTTTTTCCTCTGGGGTTAAATGTTCTGATCCCAGACTATTCCAAACATCCCCCAATTAAGAATCTTCTGTAGCTATCTTCTTTTCCCCCATGAGAAATCTTTACTCACAAAGGTCCAAAGTATTATTGAGTGTAGGAGCGGCGAAAAGATGGTATTGTAAAAGGTGCGTGTTTCTTGGTCCAACAGCAGCCTCTGTGCTTAAGGGATTGATTATGGCTCCCATCAGACCTATGTTTGCTCACTCTGATCCCACAATAGAAACAAAAGGTGGCTGCAAAAAGAGCAAAGCACTTAGCTCTGAAGGCTGTGTGTGACAGGAAGGGGATAAAAGCTTGAGTGGAGAAGATAAATGACCCCTTCTGAATTTAAAAAAAAAAAAAAAAAATCTGAGTTAAATTAAGAAATCTGTTGCATCAGATGAGCCACCATGTAGGCAAAAGCCATGTATGTTTACTAAGGTGTTTGAAGTAAGATGAAAAGGACTCGTACTAAAGAGCACTACTCATCCATTCAGCACTAAAGCTATTTGGCATTGTGTTTTATCAACATGCAGTGACTTAAATACGACATACTCTACATATAACAGCTGGATGTGGCTAATCTTCCAGTACAGCTAAATCCATCTGATTCAATGTCTGTAATCAGGCAGATCCATCTTGCCAAGCTTCAGTTTACAATGGTTGTGTACAGCCAAAAACAGCAAAGCCAAATCAAGACTCAGCCTCTTTTTAGGCCTTCTGCTAAAAAGAAGGCCTAAAAAAAAGAAAAGAGTATATATGTATATAGTATATATGTTACTGGGTCAGAGCAAATGAAGATGGAACACAGGATAAATGAAAGATTTCATTTTCGCCATAAAAAAATACCCTTTTTTGTAAATATCCCTTTGGAATGATGCAGATACAGCTTTAAATCTCTAAAAATGAATAATAAAATACGTGAACATTACCTCTGCCAAGGTTAATTCTGATAAAGTAAAGCAGAGCAAAATTAGAGAGGTTTTAGTACAGATTGGTCAGGCGAAACCAATAAATAAAAGCAAAATTTGAAAATGTAACCTGTAAAAATGCATATGCAGCACTTCCTCCATGGAAAAACCTCTTTTGTCCTGATATTTTTAATCAAAAATGCCACCACATACGTCAAAAATCTGTGATAATGAGGTCTGAAATCTCTATCGAGGTCTCCTGCTCACACAGACTGTGAGACACACGGGGCAATATCTCGGTAGTGGATTGGTCGATTTGGGTGACTGACACCTCTACCGAACCATTAGAACCAATAGAATTGAGGGGTAGTACCCAAATCCTGTACACCAAAAACACCAACCACAAAGGAGCAAAGTCACTGTGATCCAATCGAACGCTGCTGCACTTGCCTCATGTAAACCCTCCCCGGAACCAGATGATTCATGGGAAATGTAGTCCTTAGACTCAAATCAAAGATGAATGTCTAGTTTTCGCTCATCTCAAACACAACGTTTCATTACAAAACAGAAAAGGTAAGACCAATTTTGTTGTTTGTCGCCGTACACAAGTGATTTTTTTACTGTTGTCTTCTTTGGCTGCTGGTTTACTGAGTGTTGGTTGTAGAGCGACAAAGTTGGTATTGATGGATGCATCTCAGTCTCAGCTTTCAGCTGATGCCTTGTTTGTGTGTGTAGCTTTATGTAGCAGAGAGCTAGCAGTGGAAATGTGGCTAGTGGGTTGTCCAAGTGGTGCTGCACAGGTTTTGATTTTTTATAATTAATTTTTTTTGGTGTCGGAATTGTGTTTGGTGTGTGTAAAAATGACTTATATGGGCCTGTAGCGGAGTTTTCCCTGAGTAATTTGGTGTGAAACATGACTATATTTCTACATGATTAGTGCAGTGTATTTGGCTGTTTGTGTCAGAACTGGCTTCTAGCCCCCCAATTGCGGTGCCATCACTGAGCTTTTGTATTACTGCCACATAAACTCTGTCACAAAGTAAAAAATCATCCACTGTTACCCAACAGGGAAAAAAAAAAAAAAAACCTTTAGAAAAAGGAGAAAATACTTTTACAAAGGATGTCAAGTGACTGCATTTCTATATAGCAAAACTGCTTTTGTTATTTGCCAATCTATTACTTTCTTTTATTAATAACTAACAGTTTCACTTAGTTTACAAGACTTTATCACTTTGCATTTCAAAGCTTTGTTAAGTCCATCCCAAAGATCTGAAGCATGTCTTACAAGTTTCTTGATTTGGGAATCAAACGAATGCAAAAAATATTCTGTGATTTATTATTTAAATCAGTACTGTACTGATTTTAAACTAGTAGGCAGTTTCGAAATGCTTACTTTGTGAAATACAATATTGAACAGTGTTAAATGTTAAGAAATATGCAGGAGTCTATCTTCACTCAGATCCAGTGATTAGTTACTGCAACAACATTTTGCACTTCTTCACAGTTCCAGTTGAGTCAATTTCTATATAGATAGTAAATAACCAATTTAAGACTAAGGGCCCTATTACACACATATCTATATCCATCTATCTATCTATCTATCTATCTATCTATCTATCTATATGTATATATATATATATATATATATATATATATATATATATATATGAACTTTATTTAACCAGACAAACCTCACTGAAATTAAAAATCTCATTTGTAATAGTGTCCCAGCCAGGACAGGCAGCAGCACAGACATATCAACCAATCAATTTAGAGTCACAGAGCAGAAAATCATCAGTCAAAGCATTTACAGCCTGCTTCAGCTTCTTCCAATGCCTTTAATCTGCACTTAAAAAAGACCGTTTTAATGGCATGAAGAACGTTGTCTAAAGTCTGTGTCAAATCGCAGTTTGGGGCTTGTTGGCCTATATTTTCTTTTTTAAGGGTGCATGTTCTCAGGGGATGATCTATGTGTCTTGATTAAACATGGATGTGTTTTGGGCCTAACATTGATCCAACCAATCAGAGTGTCAGCTCTCATTCCCTGTAAATCTTTGTGTGCTGGGTCGGTGGCATTTCACAATTTTTACAGAAAGGTTTAGTTAATTGGTCAGAATTTTGGATGGATCATTTAATTACTCTCCTTTTATTTTGCCACTACACTCAAAGAACACAAAGATAACTGTATGATAAATATTAATGCTCATATTCAGGTGCTTCTTTTCACTGAAGCATCCAGAGCACCTCAAACCTCAAACTACAAAATCTCCTGTTAAAACCAACAGGATCAGACTTCTATAAGTTTATGATAGACCTGTTTACTATACATCAAATAACTGTTGGCTTAAGGCAATTTTTTTCTAATTTTCCCCTCAGAAATTTCCAACGAGTGCTGGAAAGAAGGCTGTCTCTACACACTGTCTCTATGCTCTCTATGCTCTCCGTCCCATTATGAACTTAAAACTGAATTTTACAACAAGTCCTCCTATATTTAATGGTATAAATGTGCTGCTATGCATCCTGTGTGAGTGAAACAAGCTCAGTAAAGTGTGTTTTAATCTCCCAAAAGTCTGCTAATCTATAATGCATCCTGAAAATACCAGAAAAATTCTGCACCACAGACTTTGGACGTTAGAGCAGGTTTACAGCTCAGTAAATTTCTGCATCCTCAGGTTAGGGACTTGTCAGCTCTGATTTGCTATTCAAACAGGGTTGGTGCATGGCATATCCATTGCTACGTTTTCATGAGAGCTTTAATTCCCCTGTAATTCAGAATATAACTTAAGTCCTCTTTAAAGATTAAAAATGACCTTGTAAATACCTTATTCCGAATGAAAATGACCATTCCAAATTAAACTTAATTCTGAAGGTGGCTGGTTGATTCTGATTTTAAGTTCAAATTGAATAATTCCTCGATCATGTACACATTCATTCCGCTTTAAATTAATTCTGGTCATTCTGCGCATGCTCATTCCCTTGTCCTATCGCGATGATGCACATATTCCGTGCTGACGGGAACATACAGTATTCCAGGATGACCACCCGAAGCAAGCATTGGACTCGAGTCGAGACAATTTATTTCATCAGAGCCTTAGAAGATTTGGAAATAATGAAAAGAGCGGATGGACATAAGCATAAAAATGCAGACCTTTTAAAAGTTGTAGCTTATTAGGTAATCTTCCATGTTGTTGCTGAAAAGAAAAGTTGGAACTGGAGTTTGTTTTCTTTCGGTAGACGTAAATACTACATCACGTCCGCTTCCTGTCCAATCAGAACCATTTCCAACCCACAGACCTTAAGCAGAATTAAATAAAGGTGAATAAACATGTTTTCCATGTAAACTTCAATTTGGAATTAGTATTTCCATGTAAATGCGAAGGAGAATACTTAAATTCTGAATTATTTAATTCTGAATACTTAATTTCGAATGAAAAAAACATCATGTAACCGTGGCCAATGACACATGCATCAGGAGTAAAATAGGGCTGACACCTGCGATTCATTCCAAGACACTTTCCACAGGTTAAAAAATAGGGCCCTAAAACTTAACCTCAGAGACTTCTCAAGAAACTTCTTTTTTTTTAAGACTTTAACTTTGTACTGTTGTAAGCTAAGAGAACTTTACGTCCTGTGTGGGCAAACATCTGCTTTATTTTGAAAGAAACGAAGGAAATTCCTGTGGGAAAGACAAGCTACAAATTAAAGGTAGATGGAAATATATAATGAGAACAGGATGTAAGTGAAATTTTTGACAACATCAGGGGCAGATTAAGCTGATTTATACTTCTGAGTCAAATCTGCACCACAGTTTAAAGCAGGCCTCAGGACCACATTAGGCCCCCCAAGGCTGCACAACTGACAAGAACATCATAAAATTTGTTTGGCATGACTTCATGTTAGATTCATTTTACAGAAAACCATCTATCAGGCTACATTAGAAAATCCCTCGGTATCAATCCTGATGATGGACAACATGAAAGCCCCTGGAATAAGATGTCAAAAAATCTCTGTTTCTTCCATGTAGCACACAGCAGAACGAGTGGTAACGACTGATCTATCTTTTAAAAGCTCAGAATTGTTGGGGTGCTGGTTTGGTGGACTGCTAAGCAACCAGGCACAACCCGTGTATACGCTTCTGTCGGCCCGGGTTCAAATCCAGCCTGTGGCCAGTTTGCAGATGTCCTCCCCCTACACTCTCTCACCCCCTTTCACAAGCCTATCCACTGTCTCTCTCTCCTTTCAATAAAGGTACAAAATGCCCAAAAAATAATCTTTAACAAAAAGGCTCAGACTTGTAAACATTTCGAAGAAAACAAAATATTGAAGCAGGTATATACCAATTTGACTAAAATAACTATGCTATTTGATTTCATTTGAAATCTGTCCCCAACTGAATCTGTCAAGAAAATAGCAGGCCCTTCAACACATTTAGTTAACTTACAGTTATTTTGTGCACTATGATATGATAAAAAAAAGGTTGCTGAGAGCAAATCTAGTCTTTAAATGTACTTATTCTTACATCAGAAGTTAATTTTCTTTTTTTATGTCTTATTCAGCACTGATTAACCTTTCAAAGCGGCTGAATTTGTGAGATTCACCATCTTCCATCAGGCAGTTAAATCTCCCAAAACTTCAAGCTGCAAATGATGGTTTCCAGTCAGAAAACAACTGCGCTTCACTGCGTCTATTAGAGAACAAAGATTCAGCAGCGAGGAGAATGGGGTTGGCTGTCCTGAAGTAAGAAGTGACCTCTGACTGGCCTATGATGACTGTTCCAGTTTTTCTTGAAAGGTTTTGCTCTTTCCAGTCACTTTCTGTGGGATGATACCTAGATGGACTTGAAATGTGTCACACGTGAAACAGTCAAGGTTAAGTGCCAAAATGAGCGCTAAGAATTTGCGGTCCTTTACCTCAGCTTATTCAGCAGCTGTTAATTCCACCTACGCTAATCTCTCCTGTGTTTGATCAGCTCTGTATTCCAAAACTTGTCTGGGACAGCATAGAAATGGCTCTGCTTTAGTGTTTTGGCAGAGTTTAGAAAAATAACACAAATCAACTGACACACCTGTATAAATGGATAAGAGGCTGCGGGCCCTAATGGTGTAGGTACAGCATAACTCTGACACACAAGTAAAATAATAGGCTTCACAGCTCACTTGTTCAATGATCCCTCTGGTAATTTATAAACTGAAGTGTGACATTTAAAGAACAGCAGTGTTCTAATTTTTCATCACTCTGACAGCAGAAAAAACTTTACAGTGAGAAGCATCCAGCTGCTGCTCCATAAAAGTAGACTAAATAGAGTGTGCCTTGAAAGAAAAATGTCATACCCCCTTCCACCCCTTTAACACAGGCCAGTGTGGTCTAAATAAAATGTCTGTTTTTTTGGTCAAAATACACTTTGCACAGATCAACGAAGAAAGTTTTCTACTCCTGATAAACCAGCACCATCGACCATGAGTACAGCTGTGTTCTTTCATGGATGTGAGTGGAGATCTCTTGGGTGTAGACACCAGCTGTTTTTATCACAATGTCTCACTGTGATGTCAAAAGGAGGAGCGATTCTGAAGAGATGGTCAGATTTCATGATTTCAGACAAAAGAGGAAAACATACGAAAGACAGGTTGACTGATTTTACATTTTAAAGTTTAGATAATCTCAGGAATAAATGTACCGTGATTTCTCGATTATAACACGCCCTCGTTTATAACACGCACCCCATCTTTTCATGCTTTTTTCCAGGAAAAACGTTGTTTTCAAATATAACACGCACCCACATTTTGCCCAAACCTTACTCTCTCAAACAACTCAAAAATTACTTTTATTCAAAGTTTTAATCAATGAAATTTCAGTATTTTTACAACAAACACTGTACATGATTTTCTCTCTCAATGGAAAATGTGGAAACACCTTTTGCTTCATGCATGCGCAATTGCTCGGTTTTATGCCCAGTCATAGTGTACCGGCCAATCAGAGAGCAGCTATCAACATGCCGATGTCTTCGACCAATCAAAGTGCAGCTATTTTGGTCCCCTTGCTCACAGGATGGCAGTGCCCTGTGTTTGCATGTGAGTAGTACCGTAACACTCCAGAATTACACCATCATTACACAAAGGTAAACTAATGAAGACCCAAAATATTGGATCAGAACAGTTTAACAGTCAGTTTAATAAGAATTACGCAAGTTTGGAGGTAATGTTTCTCAGAGAGAGAGAGAATATTTCGGCATTTCGTATCAGATGTGTTGCAATCGCGATGTTGGCGAGACGAAATATTTTACATATTTTGCTTGTGCTTGTGTATAACATGCATCCGGAAATTAGACCTTATTTAAGAGCAAAAAAAAAGTGTGTTATAAAAGAGAAATTGCGGTATGTGCAAAAACAATTAAAATAAGCTACAAACATTTTTTTTATGATAAATCCCTGTAAAAGCAAGAAATGTGTTATTATTCCAATGATAGAAGATTTAATTTGAGATCTAAATTGCCATTAATGTGTTGACACTGGCATCCTAAATTGTGCCACTCATTGCTCTTTATTTGGCCAAAACTGTGCTATAAATGTCAGCATCATTAAATTAATTGTAGAGCTAATGTGTGGCCAGTTTAAGCGGCTGTATTATGGCTCTTTGTGTCTGACTTGTTAGCCACTTTTTTATTTCCAGGTTGAAATGATGGAACAGCAAGTCCGAACAGGTCCGTTCTTGGTAACCAGCTCCTCAATGTCAGATATGTCCTCAGGAGAGGTTGCCTGGCATTCTCCTCCTCCCCCTCTCTCTGCTCTGCACTGTCATACCAGGTGCTGTCAAAAAGGTGCAGAACACTGTGAAACAGCAACCAGTCCAACAGGCAGTGCAAAATAATATCTAAGATCAGAAAAATCAAAGTGAGATACAGAGTAAGGCTGTGCTTATATATTTGAACTGGAACAAGGTTAATTGTTTTACACTTGTGTAACTCTTTAAAAACTGTTTTAACTGCAGCAGTCACAATTTTGGTGATGTAGAAGGAAAACAAAAGAAATCCAGAATACTTGTCTTTTAAATGGATCTCTTAATGCCTCAAATGACAAATGGTGTCGACCTTTAGGATTACATTTAGGTTGTCTGTTTTTAGACCATAAGGGCTTGTTTTTGTTTTTTGACATCTAAACAATGAAAATCTGTCTGCTATTAGTCTCCGTTGTCAGGGAAATGAACATTATGTATGCAGAATCTGTGTCCCTCCTGTGTGCATGTTTAACGGTCTACCATCGAGAACACGCTGAGGGTGAAGCCCCTCTACACTTCCACTGGCTGTACCCGATGGCTGACAAATTAATACACATAATGGAGTGCAGGTTTTGTCTGAAACGATTCCCAATTTAAATACGCTGGTTCACGTACAAGGGGGGCTGAAACTGTGTGGTGCTGTGTGACATGGCCAGCAGGGGTGTAGTGCGGGCATCATCCTTCACAAGATTGAAATGAACTGCCTTGCAACCTGTCTCTGCTCTGACCAAACATACAGTCTGTCAATAGCACAAACCGGCCGCCTATCAGCTGTAGGCGTACGCTGGTACACCTACAGCTGTACACAACATTTTTATCACTGTTATTACATCGCACTGATGAAAGTCTCTGGCTGAAATGCATCCAAATTGTTGCTGCTGCATAAACATTAAAGAAAGGAACAGACTTGGAGAAATGTTGTGTCTTGAGCAGATACTTATCAACAAATACCATCAATCTAACATGCCAAAAAGACAATGAATAAGACTGCTTTTCTGCAACTTAGTGTGTGCTCTATTTTAACAGAAGCCTCCCTGCTGCTGTGATCCCTTACATCTTTCTTTTCCTTGCAGAACTCTGTTGTCTTGGAACCTGATCAGGACCTTCCAGTTGAAAATAAGCTGTGGTCACTTTTGCCAGTATGTAAACAAAAGAAAGTGTCTTGCACTCTTCATGTGTGTGAATATGACACATGAAGAGTAGAGATATGTTGAACCAAAGACCATCAGCAAATCGGATGGAATACAATGAGCTAGCTCCAGGTAAAGTGTGCTGCTGTGTTTTCCATATCTCTGCTGTGTTGAACTGTTAGGAGTGTGCCCATCATTTTCCACAGGCAGAGAAATGGGGGCTCACAAAATGTATTCAATGCAGATGGGAAAAAGAACAATAATCACTGTTAATGGCAATAAATACAAGGGCATTTTGATAAGATATATAAAAATATTCACACTTGAAAATATTTCCAGTAAGATTTTGTGTCTGTCTCTAGGTTTGTGTGGTCACACAGTCTAACTGGATTTCATATATTCAAGAAATCTGTTCTTATGTCTGTAGTTATTTATATTTTTTAAATATTTGAGATCCGAAGATCATCATGTAATGCTTAAACCTTAAGCATACAAGGCAAGAGTTGCCTCTGTCTCCTTTTATTAATTGATTGCTTCATAAATAATGTAGATTGTGTCCACGCTTTCAGCATATGTCTTATCAGATCTGGCTAACATTTTACACCTGAATGGACAAAAGATGTATGAACCAAAGACCCAGTGGAGTTCAGGTCCTCATGCAGACAAACACGGTTAAAACAAACACCTCTTTCTTTGAAAACCAGGTTGCTGGGCAACTGTGTCTTGTCCTCTGCTATAACTTTTTTAAACATTTTATCAAGCTGAAGCAGATTTTTGATGCAAATACAAAGCCTGTTCACAAAGTTTGAGCAAAGACAATGTGTTATTTAAAGGAACTACAGCTTTTAGAATATTACAGCATATTAATGTCAAAACTGAGACAGTTTTTGTCACCTAATAATTACAGAGACACACAACTGCTGAGTCATCCTGTGTTCTTGAGTGTCGGGCTGCAAGAGGCTTCATTTACTATGTGCCATGTTCACCATGTTGTGAGAGCTGAAAAAAGAAAATTAAAAGCTATTGACAGATTTTAGAGTGTTTGTGTGAATGTGTGTTAGAGTGTTGGGGTTGACGCTGCATAAGGGTCTCAAAATGTAGAGACACAACCTAAAGGACATGAAATAGTACATTCTAAAAATACTATTTCCATTTCTGGTGGTTTGTGTGTCTGTGTGTTTAATGTGTCTTACAGTGGTCAATCATCAGTTACTGTCAATCACTCTGTGAGCACTGCAGATGTTCTGTGTGCATATCAGTGCATCCTCTGGGAGTGATCTGGGGAACTGTGCCATGTGCCGTTGCTCTGAGTGCTCTTGTAAAGCTGGGATTATGCTGCACAGATGAGTGAACATGTCCATCTTCTCAAAGATGATCAGGCAAAATAGCCCACTCCCGGAGCATTTACCCTGGTCCTCATGATGACTGTGGCTCATTAAACCTCACCCCACACACACTGCATCCAACACTAACACAGACACATTTATCCACATTTTGGAGAGAAATTGGGGTTGCTATGTCAGCGGCCAGGCCGTGAGGAGCATTGTACCAGGGGAGTAATTGAGATTGTTGATGAAAAGGGGAGCGAGTCTTAGACAACCATCCTCACAAGTTTCTGGCTGTCGTCCAATTATACCCTGAAGCCTGCACTGCCTCCTGAACTCCAATTATGGCCAGCAAAGCTCAGCTGGTCAGAGAACCTGTCACCCATCGCTGCAACTCAGCTCCTTGCCGCCCCACTACCCCCTTCACTCCCTACCAGGGCTCCTGGCAAGAAATAGCAAAAGTCAAAGACAATGTGTGATGTCCTCTGGTGCTTCACTCCGCCAGTGTGTGAGTAAATAATGAAGAAGTTTGTGCACAATTACCTAACTGCTGACCAAACTTAGCCACCCAGTTATTGCATCTGAACTAAACTAATGTGAAAAATCAATCAATCAATCAATCAAACAAACCTTATTTATATAGCACTTTTCATACAAAAAATGTAGCACAAAGTGCTTTACAGACAGATAAATTAAAATAAGATAAAAGGAAGAATGACCCAAACCCACTCCACCCAACCCCCAAACCCACCCATCCATACACAGTATTAATAAAATGCATAATAAATATAGGACAATAGTAGATTAGGGACAAATAAAGAAAGTGTTCCTGTAAGATGTTTCGATTTAAACATCATTAATATACACAGAGAAAAGGTATGTGTGAGAACACACTAACTAGCAGAAGCATGAGTCAGTTAACTGGCTTTACATGTGTGTTCAGTGTTCAGACAGCAACATTTTATAAAGAACACCTTGATCCATAGAAAAAACTAAAGACACTGTTGTACACATGCCAGGCCAGTAGTAGGCTGTGTAAATTTGTATTGAAACAATTCCCCATAAGGTGCACATTCTCATAATGTAAGAATGTGCATCATACAATCATACAAACAATTATTAATTTGTAAAAATGTGTAAGGGTGGTTGAGGAGTTGTAAATGCTACTCCAAGTGATAATTAATTAAACGTAAATGCACGATGGTCTCATCTCAGTTTGAAGCACCAAAGGAGAATCATGCAACTGATGGAGGCATGACCAACTCCAATACAGTTGGTGGCATGTGTAGGATGCCACACATTTAAGAAGCGGTGGGTAAGAAGTACCTCTCTGTTGTAAGCTATCTCGAGGTTAATGGTCTTATTTGCTAATTATGTTACTCATCAATGCCAGCGCCAAAAAATGTGTGTGTCACATTTCAGTTCCATGCTCGGTTTTAACTTTAACTGGTCTGGTAGTGTATACGGACACAACATTGATAAATACAGCTACATACATACGTAAATCATCTATACAGCTTGGGACTGTAGTCTATCCCAGCTGGCACTGGGTGAGAGGCAGGGTACACCCTGGAATGGTGGCAAGACAGTCACAGGGTCATATAGAGGGACAGATAACCATTCCCACTCACACTTTGGATAATCAAGGGTCACAAATCTAGTAACCATGTTTTTGGCAAACTGATTCAAGCCAATGTTGCGCTTTTCCAGTCTCTTTGACTAGTCAAGACAGCTTTACACCACAGGTCATATCACACCCATTCACTTCCACATTCACTCACTGATGGTTGGAGTTTCTATATCAGTTGTCCATCAGTATCAACTAACACATTCACACCCTTTCATACCCATTTACATGCCACTGACACTGCAGTGGGAATGTCTTGCCCAAGGACACTTGCCATGAGAACCTGCAACCTTCTGATTACCAATTTAGCGCACTCTCAGACTGCCCCACTGACACTGGCTCCATGAATGAAGAGAATATGCAAACTCCACACAGAGAGGCTCTGACAGACACAAAGTTTGAACCAGCAACCTTCTTGCTGTGGGGCACACGCACTGCCTGCTGCACCACTGTATGTACCCAGCTACATACAGTAAATACGCTTTCAACTGTCCCTCCAGCTTCCTCTAATAATTGAACAGCACTTGTGCTATTCTTAGCACATATATGCACTGACATCCATGTCAAAGCCTAGAACAAAAGCTGGAGAGCAAGTGCAAGAAAAGCAGGTTCTATACAGGTCAAATTGAGCTGTACATGCAATGCTAAATCCATCCAAAGCTGATATATCAGTCTGACTTTAAGAATTTCAGACTAACATCTGAATAAAATCAAATAGTTTGTTATTAGTGGAAAAACATGAAAAATTGACTTTTATTTGAGCTTGGGGGAAACAGAAGCAGTGACAGAGTGAGAACGAAATGTGTTTGACAATAGAATATGCCCAAATGTGTTGTCTTAGGCTATTTTGTTGCAGGGGTACATGCATTTGCGACACCCATATTTCAAAGTTTTGATGCCGATTTATCACTGTCAGTCAACAAAAAGTTGTGTGTACAAAAACTTGCAGGTGCTTTTCTCCTAAAGTTTCACCTTGGAGATACTGACAGTGATTAATAGTATCTCGTCACATTCTTAAACTTTGTCCCCTCGGTAGCCTCTCCCTTAACTTCTCAGTTCCCTTCCTCACTCAGATCACCTCTTTTTCTTATCCTGCCACTCCCACCTAAACTGCAATCATCCTGTTTCCCCTCAGCTGAGCTTCTAGTCCATCGCCCCATCTACATCTCATTCCTTCATCAATCACTCACTTCATATACCTGTCCAGGTTCATTATTTAGTGTGTCCATGTGCCTTATGCTTTTAATCTCAAGCTTCTGGTATATGTATTCTGCAATATGTTACTTGTTAATCTTCAAACATGCCTGATGTTTTGGAGGACCCTGGATCATCTTTCTGCCAAACTGAAATCTGTTGCCAGTTTTGACAGCCTGCAGTGATTTGACTGTTCCTTGTTCTGTTTGTTGGCCTTCTTCTTCCATTTTCGTCAGTAACCTCACTTAATTGAGCAACTATGGCAATTTGTCTAAGTTTAGATCCCATTCCCTACTTCTTGTAATCACACCAGCAGTGACATTTCAGGAGCATTAAACAGGTTATTATAAGACAGCATAAGCCTGGAAGCTTTACTTTAATCTTTATTAGCATTGTACCAAATCATAATGAATGTTATCTCAAGACTCGTTTCAAAAGAGCAGGTGAATGCGATACTCCTCTTTTTTTTCATATACTGTTTATTTTATTGAATTGTATCTTTATTCATTTTAATTTTCTTATTCCAGACCCAACACGAGTCTTCAGTGAGCACAGTGCTTTGACACAATTGGAAACAGTTACAGTGGCAGGAAAACAGAATTGTTTAGCAGCAGGAGAGCTTGGGCAAAACCAGAGTCATGTTGAACAGCCATCCATCAAAGCTGAGAGGGGGTTGTGAGTGGGTAAAGAGATGTGTAGAAGGATAGAGAGGTGGGCCGAGGCTAAGGGACTAAAATGAAGATTCATGATACCAATTGATGGATGCCCAGACCATACATTTGTCCTCATCATTTTTTCTCTATGAAATTGAAATTTATTAGAGGTTTACCCTTTGAGATATAATATCTCATTTCTAGAGGGTTCCCATCTATACATGGTTGTACAGGTAGCTATTATGATGGTACAATCAATAACAACCATGGATAGAGAGATTAATCTATTATTAACTTTAAAAGCAATAATAATTATAATTTGGAGAGGATCGATGTATTAAATATAGCAGAATTTAGTTAATCTGCAATTAAATTAGGTTTGATCAAATTAAAAGTTCAATGATCTTGTTGATAAAGGATAAAGCAGCTGGAGGCAAGCCAGTCCATAGCAGTGTGTCATCAATGTTGGTAGTCATGGCTGCAGTAATATGTGTGTGATATATGGAGGAACCACCATGCAATTTGATAGACTGATCATTCTGAAATTAATATGAGGGACTGTAATAATAAGAGAATGCAGCAGGACGTTCACAACAGTGATCCAGTGTAGCCTACAACAACTATTTTCCAACCAGGGGTATGCGTACATTGCAGGGGGCACATGGAATCATTCAATAATTTATTTCCAACTTGGAAGTGCAGAGATAAGCCTGTCAATAAAATGGTAAATGCTTTCATGGGTAAACAATAACCCGTGGCACATGTTATTGTCTTTTACAGACTACAGACACTTCCCAGGTGTTTAGTGCTCTGGTGTCGCTGTAAGTGGTCTGGCTTCCTTGAGTTATTTGCAAGGAACTCACTGCTAAAGAAACACTGAGGCTGCGGTGGGTCTGCAGACGTTGAAGTGAATCCAGATAAACCAGGTTGATTTCGTTCTACTTTTGAAGAGTCGTCAACACGTATGAGTGAGGGGTGGTCAGGGTATGACAAAAAGGAATTCACAAAAAAGGTTGGGAACCACTGACCTACAAGACAAAAACCAGACATGAATACCAGAGCAAAAATGAGAGGGACAAAGAGAGAGACAGAGAGACAGAATAGGGACAGAAAGTGTTAAAGAGATAGGAAAAGAAAGGGGGGGCTCAGTGTACCAAATCCCACGGCACTCTAAGCCTATTGCAGCTTATCTATGTGCTGGTCCAATCCTGAGCCAGCCCAACCAAAAGCTTCATCAAAAAGGAAAGCTTTAAGTCTACCCTTAAAGGCCAAGAGGGTTTCTGCCTCCTGAACCATAACTGGCAAATGATTCAAAAGAAGAGGAGCCTGAGAACCGAAGGCTATACCACCCCATACACTGGGGCCATTGTGACCAATCAGACGCCTCCCTGATGGATAAGTACTTCCCTGTATTGATCAGCATTTTGGCTAATATTAATTCTGACCAAATTCCTATCTCCATTTGCATACATAACTCCAAACTTGCATCAAACCTCCACCATATTTTACTGTTGCTTGCAGACACATTATTGTACTACTCCCCAGCCTTTTGGCAAACAAAGTGCCTTCTGCCTCAGCCAAATATTTTAAATTTTGACTCATCAGTCCAGAGCATCTGCTGACACTTTCTGAATCCCAGTTCCATTGTTTTTCTGCAAGGTCAGACAAGTGACTTGACTCGGCAATGGTCCCATTTTTTACAAAACATCTAGTTGAACTTTTATAGGTGAGCAATGCACCCAAAAAACAATTGTGAATGGAGAAGTGCAGCCTACAGAGTAAAACTCACAAGAAATTACTATTTGCTATGAGAGTGTCTGATCATATGTATAGCTTTATTTTTTTTTTAACAGCTTTCTGCTATAACATAACTTCACAGATATCATGAATCCCATTGACACTTGCAAAACCCCCCTGAAATTATATGGACTTTACACAGGTTTTGTGTGTCACAAACGGTCAAATTTTTCACCCTAACTTAACCTGGGTAATTTCCTCTTGCCTGCCCCAGTATTTTATCCACGTAAAATCCAAGTGATTTGATGTCTGAATGCAGCAGAGAATAGCCTGGGTAAGTCACTAAAGCAAGAGAAGAGGGGTGATGACATCATCCTGTGTGACCAGAGCGAACCAAGAAAAGGGAGACTTGACAGAATGGATGAAAACAACTGCTGTAGCGTCAGGACATATGGAGGTATTGTTTCCACTTCCACTTCCCATCATCAAAGTTTTGAAGAACATCTGCTATTTAATGATCTCCCCCGAGTCTCTTTGGCAGGCTTACGTGTGCAAAAAAGGGCTAAAAAGTTATTTTCATTTTGTTTACTTTAAGCCAAGTGTAAACATAGTTGCCTTCCATATCTGCACCCTCAAGGAACTTTAATACCCATTCATCCAACATCTATGCTTATCCCTTTTGGGGTTGCAGAAGGGCTGGACCCTACTCCAGCTGACATTGGGCGAGAGGCGGGGTACACCCTGAACCAGTCACCAGCAGTTTGCAGGGGCCATAGAGAGACTGACAACCATTCACTGTCATACTCATACCTAAGGGCAATTTAGAGTCACCAATCAACCTAATGAGCATGCTTTTGGTCTAGAGGAGGAAGATTCCATGCATGCACCAGAAGAACATAAAGGGCTCTAATTTTGTGTCCAGGTCATTTTGCAAGTTTCGTGCACGGCGCAGTCTGGTGCAGCAAGGCGCACCCACGCCTCCGTCCTTCCCACCGGCGCAAGTAGCAGAGAGGGAGGAGAGGAGGCGTGAGTGGGTTTAACACAGCCGAGTGTAATCTTCACCAATCAAATGAATGCCTCTCCTTGCCTTTAAATGCGCTGCGGGCGAGGCGCAGTTACAATTACACCTCAGTGGCGAAGAAGGTCAGAGCCGCTGTCACTTTTGCAACAACCGGGAGAGCGCAGGGGCCACCGGACCGCGCATCGGAGGCCACGATGCGCATCACCGTGTGGACCACCTCGCAGGATAGATGTAATCTGTTCCTGTGTCATAAATAGGAGTACAGAATTAAGTGATAATTACATTTAAACACAGCAGCAGGCTAATCCATTCATCATACTTGTGATCCACCTGCATTCCTGGTCTGTCATCGCCAATTAGCAGAATCTTTGGTGAAATACTCTCTCCCGATATCTCCTCCTCATCCTCCTTGCGATAATGTACTCCATCTTATTAGATAACGTTAAGAACAAAGATTAAAACAGATAAATATGGGCAATCGCAGGTAAATCCTTAAGACACCGAATGACTTACATTTATTCAGCCAGCGTCTCTCTCTTTTCTCTTTTCTTTTGAATTTCATGAGATGACAGAAGCCGGATACTCCGTATCGGATGATGTGGCTGTTTGTGGTTGTCTTGAGAGATGTGAACTCTTTAGTTTGTGTCACTCTTCCAACTTCCGTCAGGTTGAGTTTCCATTATGACAAACGTCTCTGATCTGACATCAGATGTGACGGGGGGGCAATTAATATAGATACAAATGTATGTGCTGGTTCAGACGGTTACATTAAATAGTGGTTGCTGTGATTGTTTATTGCATTGAAATGTGCCTGACACTCTGGATACCTGCCTGTGAGGTTTTGGTGACGTGTGCGCACTGTGCGCCTGTCAGCCAAATTACTACTGCACCATGGCGCTTCGCCTGCGCTGAGAATAGACCAGGGTGGAGCTGGCGAGCTTTCAGCGCACCTTCTGCATGGTTTTTGGGCACGAAATTGTCACTGTGCCAAGCTGAATGCGTCGACACCTCCCCCTGGTGCGCCGTCACACCCATCTCGGCGCAGCCAGTCTACCAAATTGCCAAATTGGCTGAGTACGGTGGTGCACAAAATTACCACTGAGGGGGGTGGGCCAGGCTGCGCCACCCTGCACCAACCTGAGTTGCGCCAGGAAATTAGGGCCTGAAAACTCCACAAAGAAAGGCCCTGATCAACCCGGGGATCAAACCAGCGACCTTCTTGCTGTGAGGCATGTTCACCACCTGCTGCGCCACTGTGCCGCTCAACTTTAACACGAGTAACCAAATATAAATGACAAATCCACAGGCCAGAAATCACCCATAGGAAAAAGTGAGACCAACATCGTGAAATAAAAATGGCGTTGGTTTTAGATGTTGTCGCCTTTGCTTTCATGTGATGAATGGCAAGACTGAAAATACGATGATTCCAGCATTGTCTGGACTGAGAGCTAGCATCTGGATTGCAACTACAGAAGCAGGTCCATGTGCTAGTTCTTCAGTTATATGGGAGTAATCCAAGGTACACGCCTCATTTATTTAGCACACTGTGCCCTGGCTGATGATGTGCCCACCTGGAGGCAGGAAAAATGGACCTCTCCACAGTCACAACAGTGTTTTTCGCCACCACAATGAAGCATTTTTAAATGCATTCTGTAACAACCAGATCCCATGACGAAAATGTCTCAAGTTTAGTTAATATATGCAGACAAATGTCCTTGTTGCTAATAAATACACCTGTGATGAAAGTGACAGGTTAAATATTCAAAGTTTTTCTTTATTCAATCAGCTGTGTACCAGGAAAAACGATGAGAAGGATGAGGGTCTAAACCTTCAGGTAAATTCAATGAGAAATAGTTTTGGAATGCCTCAGTTAAGATTTGAAGTGAAATTGGGCATTCTGTTAAGTTTTTCTGCTAGTGGACATAAAATACTGGTGTGATGAAGGCCTGAGGCACAACCTTTTTTAGGATGCATCCCAGAAGGTTGAGGTAATCTCAATGCAGATTGGTTTTTGGAACTGTGAAATCAATTTTTTGCTTGAGTTGAATTTTTATGCTAAAGTACTGAAACCAGAATGATGCAAATGCCTTGTGTTCATGTTGCATCACTTCTTACATCACTTGGAATTTTTTTGTTGGATTTCTTTTGGCTGACTTGACCAGGGGGTGGAACAGATATCTGGCTTGTAACCATTTACACATGCAAGATGCATGTCAACAAGCACTCAGTGTGAAACCATTGGCAGTTGATTCTCTGCATGGATTAAAAAAAAATAGCTTACTGCAAAAAGAAAATAGGTTCAAATGACAGTTTTTAAAGAAATAGTGATTTGAGGGGTATGTTGTACCTAAACATACAGCATTTTACTTTAAAGAGATGGTTCAGTATTTTTGAAGTTGGGTTGTATGAGAAATAACAACAGTCAGTGAAGTGGCTGAAAAGGCTCCCAGCACCCACCTTGAAAGAGATTGAGCTGAGACTACACTGCTGCTGGCGGGTACAGCTGTTTCACAGAATTGTGAGTTTCTTCTAACATGAACCCAAGTTGACTCCTGTGCATTAAATTCACCAATCTACTGTTTCACACAACAAATTTTGCAAACTTCAAATTTCAGCCAAAATCTAACTCTGCAAATTACATGTAAACACATCATAGTCTTAGCATTGTCAAATACTTATGAACATGAACATATCACAATGCTACAGACTGGACCTCAAAAACACTAGCAGTCTTGACATGCATACTGTATGTTGTGTAGCAGTGTGTAGCTTGTTTAGCTTAGCTGAATAGCTTTTGTCCTGTTGCACTCAGCATGAGGTTCAGCAGAGACTTTAACACTGGATTATTGTTTTTAGAATACAAGGAACAAATTAAAAGTTCTGGCAAATCTGCTACAGTTTAAGAGAACAGCTGAAAATCAGGAGGAACAAGAACAAGCAAATGACATCAGGTAAGCATGAGATTAATCCATAGGTGATTGATACTGCTGACGACTGGCATTATTTTCAATGAGCTAATCATGTTTTTTTTGTTTTTTAAAAAACAAACATTAGCTGACTCGTAGTCAATTGATCTGGACACTTTTACTAAAATAGCCTTGTAGTGGTTCCAAACCTATCAAACAATTAACAAATGTACCATAAAATTGCAGCTTTTTGCAGGTCTGGGAAGCTTTTTTTTTCAAAAAGCATTAGGTTTCATTAATGAATCTGATACCAAGGATCTCTTAAAATGAATCTCAAAAAAGTTTCTTAAAAGAGTGAAAGTTGTCATGTGCTGACAAAATCATCCTCAGGTTCTTTTTTTAATGATTGCCATTGAAGTTGTAACACAAAGGCTCCAGCCAGTTGTTCCCATTTAATGGAGGTAGGTGCAACTTTAATATCTGTAAAAACAAAAAGGTGTATGAATCATCATATCGCACTGACCAAAATTAGGACTTTAGAAATCCCACAAGCAAAATCCTAAGAAAGATGAAAACTGGACTTATAACTTAATTTTTATTTTTTGTACTGCTTTAAAAAGTCAACAGGAAACATGGTAACCTGACCTATCAGATGGACCATTCAATATATTTCACTGGTCCACCTGGGCAACAGCCCATAGAAAGTGTTTGGGAATGGGTAGAACTTTTCAGAAGCATATTTGGCAGGTAATTGGATGATCATTACATCAGTCACATTCATAATGGACCAATCAGATTAGGCGTGACTGCTGTGATGTAAAATGCAATATGTAAATCACTTTGTAGAACAAACGCTTGCCAAAAGATGTTCCTTTCTATTGAGAAATGCTTTCAGGTTTGTTGTCTGTTTTTCAATTCATGGAGAAATATGGTACAGACATTTGTCTATTATTAACACTGTTGTGATGGCACCACACAATGACCGTTGTTAAAGGGGCACTGGAAACATAGACACAGTGACAAATCTTATTACACATTAGCTTGACAAGAATATGTAATCTAATGTATGCAATTCCTAAGTTGTTATGGGTACATGGCTAAGAAGTGCCCCTTAATAATCAAGGACTTTAGCCTCTGCATCAAATTAAACTTGAATCAGTGGATGTTTACAAGTTAATGCATCATGCATTAAAATGAAAATTAAAATGTTATGAACCCACATTCCAAACAAAGTCTGTTATTTTGATTTATTTTTTATAACAAAAACAAGTTTTCAGGCAGTTTTAGGCATCTTACTTTACTAACTCCTCCCAAAGCTCTATCAAATCCAACTCAAATTTGGCCTGTACATAAACAGGTCTTATGGATGAATTAATGGCCATTTAAACTGCTGTGTGTCACAGAGACGCCACAATCCCAGCACACTTTGCAGCAGCACCACATCCAGACATGCTCCACAGCTTGTCATGCATTGCAGTGTGTGTGGCCTTGTTTAATCCTGCTCCCTGCTTTAATTGAATATTGATTTTTTCAGAAAATAATGTTCATCTGGGGTTTTTTTTTGCAGAATGAAAAAAAGTTTTCAGGTTATTTGTCTGTGCATGACAACTTTAACCCCTTAACAGTGCACAGCACCATGTAAGTGAAATGTGAAAACAGCATTGGTGCTTACACAATGGTAATCAGGGTCCACTAACAGTTTTATACAACTAACCCAGCAAATTTGGCTAGATGACCGCACTATGACGGAGACCTTTACAGAGCTTTCTGATAATCAAAAACAAATTTCCAATTGATGACCCACTTTTATTTGTATTAGTGATGCAATTTCCAGATAATAGCCCATAACAATATGGTAAACATGGCGGAATTACTAGATCAGTTTTCTTACTGTGAAAACTAACAGGCTGTTTCAGGGCCTTTGCAAAATATTATATTTCCTTAACCTAAAGGTATTAGTTTGGAGTAATGGCGCTTTTCCACTATACGGAATCCTCTCGACTTATATTGACTCCACTCAAGATGTTTTTGTTAACTATCAAGGATTTTATCTGGCATTGACCATGTGCACATGATGTCACATGCCGTTTTGTTCCAGCTTGATGTCAAAAGCAATGCTATCCAGCATGAAACTTGATGGACATCTATGCTTAATACATTTAGGGCCTGATCTACTAAAGGTTTGTGTGTATAAAAACACGTGCAAACTTGATAGCGCGCGCAAAGCTGATCTACTAACAGAGTGCATCGAGGATTGTGTCTGTCAATATGCAGAATACATGCAGATTATCAGAACGCGCAAAATACTGGGAGGAGGAGGAGATGCAAATGTAATCATTAAGCACCCGCAATGTGATTTATCAAACCCGCAAATGATTGTGCGCGGTGTTTTTGCGTCTAAATTTAGCACATTTGAAAGGCAGGTGCCAAAAAAGCACAGTGTTATGCACAGAGGGCTGCAGTCATTGTGGCAAGAAACAGGGGTGGCATTAGCCGAATATTTTCCATCATTGACTGAATTTTTTGATGAATGACGGCAAGATTTGGAGGCTGTCTGTCATTATGATGGACTGGAATAAGAGGGACGATCCAGTGTGCCATGCAAACACACGTGTAAAGTAAACCCTCTGTTTTTTTGCACTCTACATCGTGGAGGAGGTCATGTAACCTGTGTAAAAAAAGATCTCCTTCATGGCTATGAAGGGGAATCACTCCTTTTGTCAGTCAGAGCTGACTGCATCACACTCTCCACGCACTGACAGCGAGTTTTGGAGCTGTCAGTGCGAGGAGAGCGTGACGCTGTCAGTGCGTAAAAGGCAAGAGTACCCGCGCAGTCTGTGTGTGTGTAACTGTAAGACTGCTTTTCACATGAGATGTTATTGATGTTGAAGCTGTGTAACTATGTGAATGCTGTCATTTAGATTATGTTTGATTGTAATCAGAAAAGGAAGATTAAAATGACGGATACAAATATGGCATGAGGGAAAAGTGACAACCTTGTCCGTCAAAATGAAAGACAGCAAAATAGATTACCGCAAGTGTGTTTATTTGCCTCTAATTCCATGGCTTCATTTACGGCCACTCTGCTCTCCCAAACTCTCCATGGTGACAGCCGGTAGCACATGCAAAATCCTCATTTAAAGGGGGCGGTCAACACCACTTTTGCGCCTGTTATCAATTGCGCACAAAGTCATAGTAGATCACCTGCAACATGCCCGCTATAGCAAGTGCAATTTTTTAGTTTGCACACGCAATTCAGCACTGGTTAGCTTGGATCTGAGTAGATCAGGCCCATAGTTGTCCCTGTGGTGAACATTAACGTGCATATTCAACCATAGTTATCTACTGCTGTTTAGTAGAGCATAGTTTTCTATATTTTTAAGTAATTTTATGAAGCTTTAATGATCATTTGCAACAGATGCACTTTGTAGGCTAACGCTAATGCCGGCAATTGTCAAGTAAACTTATCAGTAAACCCATGGCTGGATCTTTATTCAATAAATAATCAGTAAGCAGAATACTTACTTCCAAGAGTCTCCATCAAGCAGACATTTTTGGTGTGTGTACTCCAGTAGATACATAAATTCTCATCTATCCAAAAAAAAGCAGCGATCTAAGGCCCTGTTTACACGACTCCGTTTTCGGCCATATCCGTAGAGTTTTGATTGCGTTTTAGCCTCCCGTTTACATGAGACCAGTGCCTGGATTGCTTGAATCCGCAAACTTTTGAAACCAGGGTCCAAGGCGGAGAGTTTTCAAAACGCATCGCCACCCGGCCTCATGTAAACAGTATTCATCGTTTCAGGGGAAAAGCTGATGTCTACGCATGCGCAGTACTCTTCCACGTGAAGGCTGCGGGCACATACCAGGAACAACAACAGCTTCGGCTATCTACCGAGTAACATGTGTGATGCTTATTGTGTTCGGTTTGTTATTCAGACAAAACTATCCAGACAGATTTGTTGTCCCAACAGATTTGTTGTCCAGACAAGAAACTCCTGCATCTTCGTGCGTCCACCCGCCATTGTTGTTTGTGAAAAGGTTTTCTTCTTCGTACGTGTGCTGTAACAGCACTGTTTCTCTGCAAACCTACATCGCCATCTACTGGACTGGCATGCACGCTACAGCGTTTTCAGTCATTCTTGAGTCTCCGTCTGAATGCAGATCGTTTTTGAAGACGCAAAGGAAAAACCTTTGCGTTTCAGGTGGGAGTGTCTCCGTGTCAACAGGGCCTAAATCCCTGCAAATATCCCCAAATTATCTTGTTGGGCAGTGGTTATTTTTCCTCTTTTTGAAACCGGCAGAGCCTCCCTGCGAACAGCTGATCCACAAGCTGTCTGACTGCTTGTGCACAGAAATGCAGCTATTTTAGCCTGAACTATGCTTTCTTTTCTGTCAATGATTCTTTTTAAGGTAACCAACTCATTTGACAAACTCAGTGACTATTTTTATCCCTATTTTTGATATGGCTCTTTTTGTGGCTCAGAAATGCATTTTATTTTACAGTATTTACCGGCTAAAATGTGCTAGAGTCTATTAACGAGAGTGGTAATTCCAATGTCCACAGAACTGAGTGATACCATGTCAGTCATGTGTCTAAAAATGGTCAATTATTTAACCAATCGATCTTTAATCAATCAATCTTCATTTGTAAAGTGCCAATTCATAACAAGTGTTATCTCAAGACACTTTACAAGAGAACAGGCTGAAGACAAACACTTCAATTAATGGATACACATATATGCATAAATACACATATAAAATACGCATATACATATATACACAGCCTGGTCAAAAAAAAGTTGCCACCAAAAAAAGGTCACACACTCTAATATTTCATTGGACCGCCTTCCGATTTGATTACAGCACGCATTTGCTGTGGCATTATTTCAACAAGCTTCTGCAATGTCACAAGATTTATTTCCAACTAGCCTTGTATTAATTTTTCACCAAGATCTTGTATTGATGATGGGAGAGTCTGACCACTGCGCAAAGCCTTCTCCAGCATATCCCAAAGATTCCCAATGGGGTTAAGGTCTGGACTCTGTGGTGGCCAATCCATGTGTGAAAATGATGTCTCATGCTCCCTGAACCACTCTTTCACAATTTGAGCCCAACAAATCCTGGCATTGTCATCTTGGAATATGTCCATGCCATTAGGGAAGAAAAAGTCCATTGATGGAATAACCTGGTCATTCAGTATATTCAGGTAGTCAGCTGACCTCATTCTTTGGGCACATAATGTTGCTGAACCTAGACCTGACCAACTGCAGCAACCCCAGATCATAGCACTGCCCCCTCAGGCTTGTACAGTAGGCACTAGGCATGATGGTGCATAACTTCACCTGCCTCTCTTCTTACCCTGATGTGCCCATCACTCTGAAACAGGGAAATCTGGACTCATTGGACCACATGACCTTCCATTCCTTCAGAGTCCAATCTTTATGCTCCCTAGCAAACTGAAGCCTTTCTTTCCAGTTAGCCTTACTGATTAGAGGTTTTCTTAAGGCTACACAGCTGTTCAGTCCCAATCCCTTCAGTTCCCTTCAAATTGTGTATGTGAAAATGCTCTTACTTTCTCTATTTAACATATCCCTGAGTTCTACTGTTGTTTTTCTTTGATTTGATTTGGCCAAACATTTAAAGTCCGTGCAAAGCAAATTCAGCCATTTTCTTCTAAACACATTAAATAGGTCATAAATGTATATATATATATATATATATATATATATATATATATATATATATATATATATATATATATATATATATATATATACATATATATATATATAACATATAGGTGTGTGTGTGTGTGTGTATATATATATACACACACACATACATATATATATATATATATATATTACCCAACATGAACCCATCATTGCATCAAGAAAAAACAACTTGTTTAGCATTAAGAAATCTTGAATGTGGATCCCAGTGTCATGATGAAAAGCCATCCACACAAAGCTGTATTAGGTGTGTGGACGAAGGAAGGGAGGTTGACAGACAAGTGGACTAAAGTGAGAACTAACCTGCAAGGTTCCAAGCTGGCTGTGCCATGCAAAAGTGTGACATGAAGATACTGCTGACCACTGAATGATCATGACAAGATGTTCTGTGATGCTGTGTGACTTTCCAAACTCTCCCCTGCTTTTAATAGTTTATAGTTGTCCTGCTTGCAAGCATCTCTGATACATATCAGAAAGCCACATACTGAAAGCCAGCCACACTATTCCTTCTGCTGCCTCATTTGTTGATATGTTCTAACTTCACCTGTTGTGATGACTATAAAGAATATACTGTCCATTTTGCTTGTGGTACGCCCCCACAAGGGTCTAAAAAATGTTGCCTTATCATGTTATTGTTGGGTGGTGGCAAAACTGAGGGGATTTGCCTCAAAACTGAAATTTGGTCGGTCTGCTCCCACTGGTTGATGTTGACATTTTTCCAGTAACACTCTGGGTCAAGGAGAGTGAGTGAGCTCACATAATTAGAGAGATCGGCATCACAAAAATGGGTCAGCCATTGTCCCAAACAAAACAGAACAAAAAACACTTGCCTGCTGGCACTGCCTAATGTACTGAGGTTTGTTCTGCCTCAGGTAACATTAAGCCCCGCCTTTTAAAAAAGTCACACATTTTATGAACACATAGGGTCTAAATATGGCCTACTGTTATTTAATACTTCAAATCTTTTTAGAAATGACATCTTTTGAACTCAAAATGGAATTTGTCTGAGTGTTTTTATTTGCCTGCCTGCTGCTGTTAGACTTTACAACCAGCACTGCTCCCAGTTACCATAAACTGAACAATGATCTAACAATGTGCAATTACAATGTACAATTACTGTGCTAACTCTCTTGACAATGTGCAATTCACCCATGTGCAATCACTTGCATTCATGTGCAATTACTTTGTGAATGTGTTAATAATCCTTATAGGATTTGCTTTTTAGTTTCTGTATTCAAGCCCTTTTTTATATTTATATTGGTAGAATAATGTACATACTGCTATTGTCATGCTATTTTTATACAATTTTTATACTTATTCTTTATCAACGCTGTCCCCTTTGCTGCTGTAACATTGCAAATTTCCCCGTGTGGGACGAATAAAGGTTTATTCTATTCTATTCTTCTATTCTATTTAATGACAAGCTATAATGTGTTTGGATTTGATGGCCTTGTTTTACAGATTTTTAGTGGGTTTTGCATCCAGAGCCTCAACTCAGACTTTTTCCACTGAGACATTTAGTCCCTTCTGCCTTTGGGCCTTGATCCACTTTAATTCTTTCTAAAAGCAAAATAAAAATGAGATTTGGCATCATCCTGTGCAAATAAAAGAATGTGATGACTTAAAACTGGACTGGAGCAGAGACAGAGAGGAAGTGAAAGTCTTATGAGGATCTGACTTTGGTCATCACGTATAAAAAGATAATTATAACTGGTGCTGAAACTGAACTAAGGCCATATTTGAGACATCAGTCAATCAAATACCACTTTTGGCCCTTGTGTCCTTGTCTATTTTTGTTTAACCCAGTCAGCAGGTGATAATTCTTACTTCTTGGCATGGTACAAGTTAAAAGATGGAGCATATTACCAACCTCTTAACGTAAGCTGTTGGGGCAGTTCCATTGCTTGCGCACAGACAGAAAAAATCTCAGCTAAATCAGACAATTCACTTTGAAGCAGGACTTTACTTTTAAATTTTGTCAGGTTTTTACCTCACTGAGCAACTCAGAAATCCACAGAAAGCCATGTGAATATTAATAAGTTACCAACCTGTGAATATCAGATATGTTTTAGGTGATTGGCATGAGCCAGAAATCCAGCCAATGGTGGCTTTGTTGTAAAAAACTTGAATTTGGCAAAAATGCAGTACCTGCCATGGCATGAAAGAGGTGGCAGAAGTTCAAGGGTAATACAAGGCATTTGGACCATTAAGGTTTTTAAAGATATTGTGCTAGATTAAAACAAAGTCTTAAGTTACTTTAGCTGTGAATGGGATGATTCTGTTTGATTTTGATTTGCCATTACTTGAGCAGAGGATTAATTGGGAAAGTGTAGAGAAGAGAATGTTTAGTTGGAAGGACCTGTGGAGTATGGAGGACAGTAGAGTTAGGTTTTTATTAGGTTCTACCTATGATGTGAAACCATCACCCTGAACCCAAAACAATGGGTAGGCTGACCCACCATGCTGACAGTGTTTAGGGACAGCTACAGTACTATGGGACACATTCTGTCAGACTGCAAGACTAGTCTGTCACAAGGCTGGTATACATGGCAGCACAACTAGGTTTTTGAAGAGTTTAGCAGAAGGAACTGAAGATAGACAAAGTGAACTAAGAAGAGCATAGGCATACAGTTGGTACAAGAGGGGAGGGAGTATACAGGGGTCAGTATCTAAGTGAGCAAGTCTTAGGCCACTTAGAGAGTGGGAACGATTGGGAGATGCAGGTAGATTTAGGAGGGAAGCTGGTTGTTCCAGAAAAGATAATTTGCACCAACCAAAGACCAGACATAGTGTTATGTCTGTAAGTCAGCAGATAGTTTGTTTTATGGAACATACAGTCCTCTGGGAAGATTCAGTTGAAGAAGCTTATGAAAGGAAAAAGCTTAGATATGCAGATCAGGGGGCAGAAGCTGAACAGCGAGAGTGGAAAGTTAAGGTTCACAGTAGAGGTGGGGTGCAGAGGTTTCACAGGAAGGCCAGCAGTCTCATTACTTAAAGAATAAGGTGTGCGGGGACAGAGTCAGTGAAAGATAGCGAAGGAGGTGTCAGATGAAGCACTGAGAGACAGTCAGTTGAACTGGATGAGGAACAATAATGCAGACTGAGGACCAAGATTTAAGAAGACAAAAGCACTAATTTCCTCTATATAGTGTGTGTATGTGTGTCTTTTTTTTTGCTGCTGATAAGTGGGGTGATTACGGACTAGAGAAGGTGGTATCAGCATGTCACTACCTTGTATGTAAGGAGCCTGGGTCTGCTGAAGGTGTCAATGCTGTTTAGGCCCTTGTATTCATTTGGTATGGTAGGTAAGTGGTGTATAAATATGCACAGATAGTATGTGAATGTGTTAGATAATACTGATGGATTACTTACATAAAAACTCTGATCCTATAGTAAGTGAATGTGACAGTGAATGGGTATGAATGGGTGGATATGACTTGCAGTGTAAAAGCTTCTTTGATTAAAATACAGTACAGTATATAGAATAGGGATTGCCACTACCTGGAGCTTGCATATACGGAGCCTGGGTCAGATGAAGGTGGTAATGCTCTGGCAACAAAGGGCCATGCACCAGATTAGGTAACTCCCCAGAAATGTATGTAGATACTAATGGGGTTAGGGGTCTCTTCAATGAGCACTGACACTTTCATTAGGTTACGTTTCATTAGTAACTTGTGTTTCTTTCAAATGGATGATAATTTAAATGAAGAAGACCAAGAGGACTGATCATAACAATATTTAAATGGTTGCCTTATAAGACATCCAAGTGTTACTTAAAACCAGGGATTTTGCTGAGGTGCAATAGCCCTGAACTTAAAAAAATGCCTTCAGAAAGGACTGGAGCAGAGAAGAGTAAGACACCCATTCACCCCTTCATGCCCTCTTAATTAGCCAAACCATCCTACAGAATATGTTGCATCTAATGTATCTGCTGATTTGCCACAATGCCAAAATCATCAGATGCAGAGTTACAACAAGCTACCTGGATTAAAAATAATGAAATGTGTTCCTGTTAAAGACACAAGTCTGTATTCAATCAGCTTTGCTTTAGATAGATGGCTTGTAGTGGTGCAGCAGGTAGAGCTTGTACCTCACAGCAAGAAGGTTGCTATTTTGACTCCCCTGGTCGAGCAGGGCCTTTTTTTGTGGAGTTTGCATATTCTTGTGTATGCAGGGTTTTCTCAAGGTACATGGGTCCCCCCCAACATCAGTCTATGGAAGTAAGGTTGTTAGGTTGTTGGAGTTTATGTTGACTATAAAGTGCTTTAGGTGTGAGTGTGTGCAAATGCTTGTCTGTCTCTATGTCAGCTCTGTGAATGGCCAGTGACCAGCCCAAACTGTACCCTGTCGATTACCCAATGACATTTGGTATAGACTCCAGCCCCCATATTTTGAAAACAGAGACCAAAGTGTTTTATTGTGAAAGGGTGACACAATACTGTCATATTTGCCTGTGTAATGACTTGCCTTGCACACAGGCTCTCTGTCACCACTGTGATCAAGGAAGAGTAGAACCTGAATGTACTCATGGTTAAATCTTGTGCTCATGCACTTGTCCACCTGTGATCTTGAGGTGATTGTAAATATATTTGACTCTTCAGGATGTATGTAACTGGAGGACAGTTGAGGCACACATTCAGAGGTGAGAAATTTTTTTTAAAAAATCAATAATCTATAGAATAATCAGAGCAGCTCAGAATGATGACTAATGGTTAAAACCTACATCATCAGCACTTTATACACACAGTTTCTAAAGCATTTTCCTCTGAACACAAAAGCTGTAGCAGTTTTTAGTGGTTTTATTGATTATCGTATCAATAAGAGACTTTCAACCAACAGGGTTCTTAAATGTCATTGTTATCAGCTAATAAAAATAGAGTTAGTGCTCATAAACATCTCCTTATTTGGGGATTATAAACAAGCCGATGGCCCCCCCGATCCTTCATTATAGTCAGTTATAATATGCATTACCTGTGTCTTTTTAAATAGACAAAACAGCATTAGTGCTGGGTAAGCACCAATGCAAGGTAAGGGACAATTACAGACCAAGAACTTTTTAGGAAACAGTTTTTTTAGCTCTGCATTTTTCCATGCAATGTGGCGATTTATGTATAGTACATATAAACAAAGAACAAGGGATATTAATGTTTCTTTTCTCATATAGATAAATATGATATTTAATCAGAATTATAACAGAGTTAATGACATCAATATCTATGAATCCATAAAATAGAGGGCACTTGCGGTCGATTAAGCTACTTTCTAACCTTTGAAACAACAATACTGTAATTAAAAGTGTCATAAGGTGTGTATTTTCTACCTGTGTTACTTGTTTATAATTTCCAAAGTGTTGTTAATACATTTATTAATGTTTAAAGAATCTGTTCACAGGCAGACTACAGCTCTGCTGTCATAGAGCCATCAGACAGTAGGAACATGATTGGTCTAAACTGTACAGCTTTACTACTATCTATTTTTAAGTAGAGGCAACAAAGCTCCTTAACTCTCTGTCACCCTTTGGGGATGAAAATCATTTTGTGTTTTTTGTTTTTAAAACAGTTTGAGGCACAAAACTCTAACATTGACAAGCATGTTGCTACCAGTGTTTACTAATCTGCTGCAAATACAGACGTGTGCAAAATTCGTATCATGGTGTGTATCACACTGAACATGGACCACAGAGAGCTAAGGAGATACTTGTCTCAGGAGATTAGAAAGAAAATTATAGACAAGCATGTTAAAGGTAAAGACTATAACACCATCTCCGAGCAGCTTGATGTTCCTGTGACTACAGTTGTACATATTATTCAGCAGTTTAAGGTCCAAGGGACTGTAGCCAACCTCCCTGGATGTGGCTGCAAGAGGAAAAATTGATGACAAATTGAAGAGACGGATAATACGAATGGTAACTAAAGAGCCCAGAACAACTTACAAAGAGATTAGAGGTGAACTCCAAGGTCAAGGTACATCAGTATCAGATTGCACCATCTGTCGCTGTTTGAGCCAAAGTGGACTTAATGGAAGAACACCACTGAGGAAAGCAAATCATAAAAAAGCAAGACTGGAATTCGTCAAAATGCATATTGACAAGCCACAAAGCTTGTGGGAGAATGTCCTTTGGACAGATGAGACAAAACTGGAGCTTTTTGGCAAGTCACACCAGCTCTGTGTTCACAGACGCAAAAATGAAGCATACAAAGAAAAGAACACCGTACCTACTGTGAAACATGGAGGAGGCTCAGTTATGTTCTGGTGCTGCTTTGCTGCATCTGGCTCAACGCGTCTTGAATCTGTGTAGGGTACAATGAAATCTCAAGACTATCAAGGCATTCTGGAGCAAAATCTGCTGCCCAGTGTCAGAAAGCTTGGTCTCAGTCGCAGACAGCTAAAAACACCCAAGATTGGCTAAGAACAAAACATTGGACTACTCTGAAGTGGCCTTCTATGAGCCCTGATCTAAATCCTATTGAATATTTGTTGAAGGAGCAGAAACATGCAGTCTGGAGAAGACACCCTTCAAACCTGAAACAGCTGGAGCAGTTTGCTCATGAGGAGTGGGCCAAAATACCTGTTGACAGGTGCAGAAGTCTCAGAGCTACAGAAATTGCCTGATTATAGTGATTGCCTCGAAAGGTTGTGCAACAAAATATGAAGTTAAGGGTACCATCATTTTTGATCAGATCATTAGTTTGTTTTTTAACATGATTCTGTTTAACCACAATTTAAAAGCAATGTCTGATTTTCATTAGTTAATTTCCAGTAAATTTTTATTTATTCTTACTTATGTCAGTTTCAAGTTATTTCAGTGACCATTGGAGGTTTTCTTTCTTTAACGGAAGGATATCAAGAAATTTGCACACGTCTGTACATTCTCAGGGATGTTTTACCCAATTGAGGGCTTGTTCACTCTGACAAATGAGGAGTGAAATACAGTATGACTGTTTTAAGAATAGGAAAGGATGCTTGAACGAATTGTTCAGTATATTTGATGCTGGGTTCTCTGAGATCTTGTTTTTTAAAATACATATTTTTTTTATTATTTGAGTTTAACATTAATTTGGAAGGCACATTGTACATTAATAAAATCAGAAAATGTAAAAATTCCAGTGTAGGCAAAGCTGCTAAATTGCTTCTGTAGTTCCTTGGCAGGTTACAAATAAACTGTAAATATGTGAGCCACAGTGGTTTGAATCACTTCTGCTTCTTTATGGAGAGAACTCACACCAACCAATACCAGAAATCCCTAATAAAACAAAAATAAGTCTCCCATTCAGTGTGTGACATTAGATATCAGGGGTAGGGATTGCCAGTGGCCCCAGGATATGGTATTATCATAATACTTGAGTCACAATTCGATTTATTGTCATTTTTAACGTCTTATGATTTGCTGAATATTGCAGTACTAAATATTAAAATATAATGCGGTTTTTAACATTTTACTGTCTGCATTTACATTCAAAAAGAAATGAAATGACAGATTCTATTAATTGTAATAAAAAACATATCAGTATATCCTTCATATCACCTCAGTTTAGGACATATGTCCACATGTAGCTACTTAATGCAACTTGCTGTGCTCAGCCTCCTTTCAACTTGTAGCGTCACTGCTTTAAGAGTTTTGGTGTTGCTGTGTCTGTGAAGTAATGCTGAGAGACGGCACATATCTGGGCCAACCAGCATGTAAAAAAAGCCCTTGTTTTCTACAAAAAGGTGACGTCTTAAGTCTTTGCACATAAGTACTAGATTGAGCTATTTTCTCAAACTGCTCAAAATTGGGGGGAAGCTTCAAACAAGGAAAAGTGTTGGCTGATTTATCAGCAGGATTAGCTTAACATTAACTTTTCTGTTGTTAGCTTTTGCTGTCCCTTTTTGCTGTGACACTATGTGAGTCTTGTGACTATTGTATTTTGTTCTTACATGTCACTCCTTAAAAAACCCATGTGTCATGTCCAGTAAATTACGCAGAGCTCTTGACCCCATCTGCTGCAATGATTAGCCTAGCATCTGTGCTAATTCTTTTCTTACAAGGGCAGAGATAATCAAAATTGCTAAAATTTTAATTTTGAAATGAACGTCAAACAACCTAACTTCAGAAATGCTGAACTTTCCCTTTACTTGCATCAGCTGCAAAAAAAAAAAAGTCAGGTCAAGTAGAGAAAGAGTATGTTGACCTTGTCATTATGCTTGTTTTTAACGCAAGGTTCTATCAACGTTTTACAACACCTGCTGTTGGTCATTTAGTTTTGGTACGTTATTATAATGTTAATGAAGTTATGACCCAGTCTTATCCTTAGCCATGTCTATGAGCATTTTTCTTCAGTTACACATACAATACAATATAATAATTATATAAATATTCAAACATTTTCTAGGAAGAAAAAGAGGAAATAGTGGCTTCCCTCCCATTAATACATCTATGAAGCCTCCCCCTCCCCCCCAGGCTCATCACTGATAAGGTTAGAAATGAACTGTGTCAGCATGAAAGCACAGCTCCTGCAGACAGAGATAGGGACAAGTTAATGCTCTGCTCCACAGTAAGATGCAAAACAAGAGAAAAGTGTGTTGAGCTGCAGAGCTTTACTGAGGTGTTTGCCCTGGAATATCATTAGTGATTTGTTCAATGAACTGGCCCTTGAGACTGTCTGATTGCAAAGGCACGCTAAGCGCAACTTATGGTGCTATTTGCAGCCTTCACTCATCCTTGGAGAGTTAGCCATCAGGGTCTGTAACGTATGGAAGACACGTCATTCCACAGTTAGCTGTGCATGGAATAGACTCTGATCATGTAAAGTGATTGGCTGTATTCTCATTAATTTGTTGTCATGTGTGTCAAGGTCTTGGTTATTTCAGTGCTAGGTGAGCTCTAATCATTGAGCACTGCCTGACATTTTTCTTTATTAATGATAATGACTTAACAGGCACTTCTTTTATGATCTGAACCCACAGTACAGACTGCATGATCACCTATCTCTTCTGTAGCAATCCCAAGATTGATGGAAAATGTATAAAGAGCCAGCTGTGACAGACATTTGGGCTGATCAAAAGGTACAGTAATTCCTCAGAGTAACTGTGCACATGGTAACAAAAGATGAAACCAAGAACTCTGCCCTTAGTCAGATATTATTGCGTGCAAAACAGTGTATGGGAAACACCAGGGCAGATTCTGGACCCAGAATATTTCAGAGGAATGAAATGTGAATCAACCTAAAGAGAATCACAAGCCACAGCCTCTTGCACACCCACACTAACATCACAAGCTGAATATCAAATCCAACCATGACATCTGGCCTTCAGCGTCTGGTGCGAGAGTGGCCACACTCCATGGATGTTACCATGGCAGAAATATCACCTGCAGCTGCTGCTTTAGTGTTGCCATTTGCTATGACTGTAATCGTCTAACACTTAAACAGAAGAACTGCAAGATGAAATGACAGTTGTATGGAAATACAGACTACAGACTATTGAATCTACCACGTCAAAAACACAGATGGGTGTAGAGCATGCATCACGGAATTATGGACTCCAGTCCAAGTCTGGACCATGTTGCCTTCTAGGGATGCAGCAGTACAATAAGCCCATTAAGTACAAACCTTGGTTCATTATTTTTTTCAGAACAGCAAGGGATCATTCAGGAGAAAAAGCTATTTTTTAATGACTAAAGAAATTCCTCATATTACTTTAATGCAAACACAAAAACAAAACAAAACAAAAAAAAACGTAATCATCCTTGATGCAGTTTTTGATGTAAGGTTAAAAACGAAATATTAATACACTGAAAAAAAACCTTTTCAAGTGCTTTTATCACTAGGTAACATCTCTTACGTCCATTTTATAATGCTGAAAAACAATACCAATTTGAACATCAAACAAATGTAATTATTAAGGTTTTTAGACAAACAATTTCCATTTTCTTAATGTTAAATTTGAACAGATCTTGATGACATTTTACTATTTGCCTAATAGTCATTTTTCTGAACTGTCATTAAACACAGCATAATATAACTTTCAGCACATTTTTTAACTAACTGAAATTTCAGCAAAGTCTTGGTGAGAAAATGTTTTCTTCTTGAAGAGACCAGTATGCTATAAGTCTGTTTTCCAGAGCTTTTCATCCCCATACACGATGAAAAGTTAAGACATGTTCTGTTTCATTAAATCACTTGCTGATGTGCTTAGAGTTTACCTACCTCTTGCAAAACCTGATAAATGTTTGGGCACAGGCGGTTTAGGAAAATGACGCTATGTAAGGGGGCCTCTGACGATCTGTTGCTGTATTGATAAGCTCAAACACTATTGATTTCAGGTGTGGCAAATATATATATATATATATATATATATATATATATATATATATATATATATATATATATATATATATATATATATATACACATATACATGGCCAATCAGATAATGTAACAGGCAGGCGCTACTCATTATTGAACGTGAGCCGCTTCGGAAATCAAACTCAAAACATGTTGGAAGATACAATTTAACAAAGAAATGTGGTCAAAATCTGATGAAACTCCTACTGAAGCTGTTAACAACTATGCTAATCTTTAAAAAAAAGTACAGTCACTTCCTGCCATCTTCTCACTTCTCTCTCTTACGTCTTCATGCTCCAGAAAACCCTGATTGGGCCATGCTGCTTTGAGCCGAGCACAAATGTTGTAGATTGGAGCTTGGTAAGATGGATCTGCATGATTAGAAACATTAAATCAGGCTGGTCCAGCTGCTGCGCAAACTTAGAAACTGCTGGCATGGGGGACCAGAATGTCAATAAATGAAACTGTCCAAGCAGTTGTTGGCTTTTGTAACGACCAGCGTACTTTATTATTTTTTCTATCATCTTGCACCTGTGGTCACTAAGACTTTTGCTTACTTCCATGACTTTCAAATTAGTATACACTTTACTGCTTTCTACAGAAATAACAAATACATCCTTAAATCTTAACAATAGACCAAAGTTTAGGTGCAGTAGATGAGACACTTTTCATGGCTGTAAAACAGTTGGCTAAAACAAAAATGGCTAAACAAAGAATATATTTTAAAGGGTATAATCTGTGACAGTAAGAACAGATTTACAGTAATAAACTCTAGCTCTTTTAATTGCAGGTTTTTCTCCAAGAAGTTAAATACATGTCCATATCGGACCATTTTGAGTTTCTTTTTAATTGCCCCTGGTTCACTTCAGAGCCATTCATTTTCTGAATCTAAGTGTTACACAAAAGGTCAGCTGCTAATACCCTAAAACCCCAATTAAAATTGAACTTTTACCTTTTTTTCACTCCACCTGAGCCCCATGGCTTTGAGGATTTCTCACCACCAAGATCATTTTCATTTAACATTGAAAAAAGTTTTACTGAGCGTAAATCCATCATTCAAAAAACGGCTAATGAGAAAATTTAGGCTTGTGTTTCCCCTTGTCAGAGGGACAGATATTCTGTAACAGTTTGTGACAGGGTTTTGAACCACCCATGTTCTACAGCATTATGATCTGACAAGCCACTGGTTTGTACAGTTTTGTAAAGGCTCATTTTTGCTGTATGCAGGATACACACATAGATGTCCATGGATTGGTCTGTACCGTGTGCTGATCTTATGACTGCTGCCCAGGAGTTTAAGTTTGTTTGTTAGATTGTGATTAGAGTCCGTATGTTTTTTTTTTGTTTTGTTTTGTTTAGGTTAATTAAAGAGTACGAGAGAGCAGTTTTGACATTTTTGATTATAACTCACCCTAGAATGTTGGAGATGGCGTGGTGGAACTTTTTGCTCTTCCAGTCTGAATTTTGTCTATTCTCTGTGAGTGTGGGAATATGTACAAAACGTACAGTGGTGGTTAATGTGGGGGTAGTGTTTGATAGCTGATTTCAACCCAGAACAGTCAAACACAACAAGGAAGAACACTTTAAAAAATGAAGGAGGAGATTGTACATTACATACAAGACGGACTGTTTTGCATATCAATGGGATATGTGAAACAATCCATAATCCACATCCCATAAGAAATTAAAGACAGGAGCAGAACCTTTCGAGACAAATAAAATAAGACGTTCTTCATCTTTCAGTTCCTTGTGTCAGAACTGAACTGGGGAAGAGAGCGTTCAGTTTTGCTGCCCCCACAGCGTGGAACTCTTTACAGACTGAACTGAAGCTCACAGAGCTCATCTCACTTGCAGCCTTTCGGTCCATGATGATGGATAAACAGCGTGAGACCTTTGAACAGTGCCTGTGTTCCTGAATTGTTATTAATGTTATAATTACTGCACTTTATTGCAAAATCTTGCACTCACAAAATATGTGTATTCTAATTTATTGTACATTACCACCATTTAATATGTTTTTTTTTTCAGTTCTGACGTGTGCTGCTGACCTCTTGGCCAGGTCACTCTTGTGAAATAGATCTTGATCTCAATGGGTCTTTTATCTGGTTAAATAAAGGTTAAATAAAAATTAAATAAAAAGAACCTTTCAAGACAAATAAAATCATATTTATTTTGTGCCAATCAATGACTTGCAGTAACTTCCTGCTCTCAGCAAGACAATCCACACTTGTACCTTCTGCTTGTTTGTCCTCAAATGGACGCTGTTAATCCTGGTCATTTTCTGACTAGGAACATGTGTTTTAGCTTGAACCTTTGCAAGAGTGATCTGCCTTTTGACGGACTGTAAATATTCTGAGTCCAGCTGCATTGCAAGGTGCATGTTCTAGGAAATGGAGATCATGGATACATCTTTAACTGACTTGGGTACACAGCAAAACAGAACACCTTGGCAAAGGTATAACAGCAGCTAAATGTTATTTTGATGGTAGAAAAGAGAACAGAGGTCCATGTTATACCGCATTCATTAACACGAATGAACCGTAACCTCCAAATTAGCACTGCAAGCTGTAAATATTGACAGAAGTAATAATTTAATATTTGCTGGAAAATTTTGTTGAAATACAGATACTGGATGTGGTTATGACATTTTATTAAAAACAGGGACATTAAGGAATTTTCGAGCACATACAAATAGACCAACCTGGTACTCAGTGCCATTTCTTTAACTGACAGCGCCAAATCCACAGATCATGCACTGACAGCAGATTTTCTGCTTGAGCCTTTTAGCATTTGGTTGTACATGGAAGGGCGGGATGATTGACACTGGAAGTGTTAATTCCAGGTTCAGAGTTCAGAGTGACCAGTTTAGAGCTAAATATGCTGCAGTGGTGCCTACATATTTCATTTATTGACACCTAATTTTACTCTTTTTAAACACTCCAGCTCTTTCTTTTGAGAATACATTTTCAGAGATTTGACTCCATCCAGAATGTAATGAACTCTTCACTCACTGAAACTTAATCAGCATCAAAATCTGAACTTGTCCCAGTTCGCTGTGTATAAGTACTAAAGTTAGAAATGTGTGAATCTATTTGCATATGCAACGGGATCATAAAGAAGTCATTACTGTGGCTGCCTTTGCCTTAACGTTACTACATTGATACATATGTTATCAACACAATCATGTTGATTTGTTTTGATGCTTTAAATGAACCAAAACTTGAATAACAGTGTTGATATGTATAAGGCAAGGTAACTTTATTTATAGAGCACCATTCGTACTTACAGCAATTTATAGTGTTTTGCAGAGTTAGAAACAAAGATTTATGACATTAAGAGCATTATAGACAAACTAAGCAAAAGTAGGACAGAAACATATAAATCACTAGGGATTTAAAAAAAAAAAAAAGATAATTAAAATATAAAAATACATTCAAAACAGAAGTTAAAAGGAATTTAAAATAGAAGACAATTATGAAGAGGCTGAACTTATGAGAAAGCTGTGGTGAATAAAATTATTCTGAGACTTATTTTAAAAGAGCACATGAATGTAGAAAGTCTCAGGTTCTCCCATAGTTTGTTCCATAGGAATATAGACACTAAAAGACACTTCACGCTTTGTAGTCTTGACCCTGGGAAGATGGACAATATTAGAAGACAAGCCTGTCTCTGAGGACCTAGGTCTGGACATCTCATAGACGGACTAAAAGATCTGAAAGGTATTTCGGCCCAAGACCTGGAGAAGGATTTTAAAATCTATCCTTTGATTTACAGAAAGCCAATGTGGGGACTGAAGGATTGATGTATGCAATCTACGGTCTTGGTGTTAGTGAGTACTCCAACAGCAGCACTTTGGATCAGCTGCACTGTCTGATGGATTTTACAGTGAGACCTGTATAAACATTGTTACAATAGTCTTCCCTGCTGAAAATAAAAGCAAGACTTACTTAAATCACAACACTAATAGACTCCAAACTATATAATTATATGGTTATCAGACACCACCAAAAAAAACAGACAGAATTGTATTTGCTGCTGAGCAGTTTTCTTTTATTGTAGAAATATTATGACAGCAGGAATGTGTCTAATTTTTATTATTAGTGATCCTCAGGGAGAACACTGACATGGCAGGTCTGAATGAAACCTGGCCTCCCCAAGTCTTTTGGTTTTGAAATGAAAAAATAAATCAAATATGACTCTTCATTCAAACCATTTCAACAGCCAAGGCATACAGCTCACTGCATCAAACGAAGCAAACCCACATCATTGTAAAAACCCTCCGCTAAGCAAACAGATGGAATAAAGGGGCCTGCAACCTGCTTTTCTTTTTATCTTTGATTTTTTTGTAGTTGAATACAAAAGCATTCAGATGAACATAGAGAAAATGGACAGTATGACAACTGACAGGAAATTAAGCTTAGGGGAAATAAGGATACAGTACCAATCGATACATCTTCAAGTGGTGCACTTAGGTTTATTTAGTCGTCAGCAAACAGGCTTTTTGTCACAGCCTCTTCATAATGTGCTCTGTGGGAATACACAGAAGCTTTTCAGCCGACGGCTGTACCAGTATATGAAAAGTTCTCTTTCCTCAACATTAGCCTACTTCCCCTTTGATCATTGGTTCTGACAGATTTGTGGCAGACAGCCACCATCTTTTTATAAACAAATGAGTCATGCAGCTTGGTCCCCTGTCACCAGAGCCCTGCCTGGAGGCTGCTCTCTGAATTAAAAACTTTAAGGTGGGGGAAAACAGACATATGTTTTATGTTTAGGCTTATGTGCAATCACGTGACATTTATAAGGGGAATTTTAGAATGACAGCTGTCTTATAGAAATCCACACAGTCTAAGCCACATTAAAGGCAAAAATTTGAAGGGAATTTGCCATCCAAAAAAAAAAAAAAGTCTAGAAGAGTAGGAGTAAAGAAATGAAAATGCATAAGGCCTTTAAGGTGAACAAGAATCAATCACTCAATCAATTTTTATTTGTCAAATCTTAACAAGTGCTATCTCAAGACAGTTTACAAAAGAGGATGTTGATGCCATTCTCTTCATTTCTTGAATATATTTCCCTTGACCTTTTTCAGTTCATTCATTTATTTTTTTATATTTGTTTCAAACCTAAAATGAATCTACCATGAGCACAGCACCTTGGCACAACCAGCAACAGTTATAGTGTCGAGTAAAAATCTTCTTTTTAACAGCAGGAAATCTTGAGCAGAATCAACCTCATGCTGAACAGCCATCCACTGAGGCTGTTGGGGATGTGAGCAGGTGGAGGTACAGAGGTGGGCTAAGGGATTAAAATAGGGAATCATGATAGGGGCACATTTATTGATGCCCAGACCTTAAATTTGTCATTATCACATTTGTCTCTATGGATATGAAATTTTTTAGAAGTTAGCCCTTTGTGATATTGCATCTCATTTTCAAGGGGGTCCTCCTCTCTATATGGCTGTAAAGGTAGTTATTATGATGGTATTCATATTAAAAACAATGGAATGAGAGATTGTTCTAATATTAACATTAACAGCTATAATGCTTATAAGGTGGAGAGGACTGATGTTAATTAATATAGTGGCATCCATCTGATGGCATCATGGCTGATGTAGGATAAAGCACTTGGAGTCAAGCTGGTCCACAGCAGCAGCTCGTCCAAGTTGGTAGTCATGGCAACAGTAACATATGTGTGACGTTTGCAGGAGGTACCATGTATTCTCATTTACTAATCACTCTGAAGTTGATATTAGAAACTGTAATGATGAAGTATCAAGCAGTCTGTAAGTATGGCATTAGCTGGTTTTGAAGCAACATTACTGTCATTTTCATCTGCCAGGACGACCTGGTGTAAAGAGCAAATGAGCTTGCAAGCAAGTTAAAACCAATGGGTGTGTTAGCTGAGATTCTTTTACACTCCTTTTTCTATTAAAGTTAATGCACACATGTTAATCAATTTAAATGTTAATACCTATGTTTCTTTCACAAACAGGTGGATGTTAAAAAATAAAAAAAAACATCCACCAGAGAGCCTGGTCTCAAATAAACCTCTTCTTCATTTTTGCTCAACTGAGATTCAGTTCTGGCCAGCTGTTCTTTGGAAGCTGACTGTACCGAAACACAGGCCAAGGTTAAAGTTAATGGCCGTGCGATTTCCTGTGGACAGTTGGCATCCAATTACTACAAGGTTTGGCTGAGTAGTAATGCAGGGTTGGTAAAGATGAGAGACAAAATATCCAACAAATTTGAGCCAGAAGCCCATACTGAAGCAGACTGTGGTAAATGTAAGCATGTTGGTTTTTCACTATCAGTGGCCTGAACAGAAAGGTTTTCATAGCAGGAGGATCTAAAACTGAACATTTTCACAGTGACTGAATTAGAAGTGCAGGAACGACGTGTTTGGTTTCACCAAAGGCATAAAATCTACTTTTAGTACTCGCTCCTGTGTGAGACTCTTCTGTACCTAAATCCACCGCATCAATATGAAGTGGACACAAAACTGCTGTAGAACACTCTGAGGTAGAGCTTGGATCCTGAGGTAAGTTCTGCCTGAGTGAAAAAATTTCTTAGAGGTTAAAGATAAAGAATTATTGATGTGAGGTCGTCGACAATTTTCCTCTGCCCTTTTGAAATATTCTGTCAGTTATGTTTATTGAAAGTCACTCAAGTAGAGGCTCAGTTCTTTTGTCATTTGAAGGGTGTTAAAAAGAAACTTCATTAATGAATTGTAAAATTTTGTTTCTTGTGGTGAGGTTATTGTCAAAGAAAATACAAAGCATTCAGAAGTTGTAGCATGTCAACAGGTGACTTTCAGACAATTGCATTCGTACATGTCACTGTTGGACAGCTGACAAAAACAGAGTCCTCATTGATGTCTTTTGGTTTAGAAACTGGTTTGGTTCAGAAACAAAGCCATGGCTTCCTCTGATCCTCTGTTATGATGTGCTATACTATGGTGGCTGATGAGGACAAACAGCCTTCATTGGCTCAATGCAATTCAGTAAGGAGAAACAGCTTCAAGAACAGAAAAGATTCAAGTACAGGAACAAAACCAAAGGTCAGAATGAAATACAAACATGGAAACATGGTGCAAAAAAATATAACACGCTGCAATATTAAAAACAAATGCAATAACGGCAAATGTGCTGCAAGTTAGACACCAAACAAAGCCAAAAACGATCCAAAGCCAGAAAACACCTGCAAGAGCAAAAATGCAGCATAAGTACAACAACAGAAGTGCTCCAGGCCTGCAGGAGGCTACGACAATTTAAAGAATACTAATACTTTAATCCATCATGACCATATATCAAAACTTGTTTTTTAAAACTTAACGTGACCTCTTAAAGCCATAACTTCAGTGCAAGTCGTGCCTGCTGCTGATTCAAACACCAACGATCATGGATCAGCTGTTCTTTCTCTCATGTCTGTCTCTCCCACGTGCACCCCCTACCACAGAGCCCCCTGCAGGCCTGGAGCACTTACGTTGTTGTACTTGGTTATGCTGCGTTTCTGCTTTTGCAAGTGTTTTCTAGCATTGGATTGTTTTTGGCCTTTGTTTCATTTCTGACTTGCAGTGCATTTGCTGTGCATTTGTTTTTATTCTTGCAGTGTGTTATTTCATTTACACCATATTTCCTTGTTTGTATTTCGTTCTGACTCTTGATTGTTTTTCTGCTCTTTTCTGTTCATAAAGCTGTTTTCCTCTTATTGAACTGCATTGAGTCATTGTAGGCCGTTTGCCCCCATCGGCCACTGGACCATACTATGCACAATATGTGTGTTTGTTTGTCATCCATCCCCCTGCCACTTCCCTGCAAAGTCTGGTCTTCGAATATATTGTATTTAGGGATGGGAGGCACTTTGAGTTGAGAATTGAAAACAACTCCCTCGAAGAATTAGTCTTTTTGCTTAACAGGTCCCTGATCAAAACCTTCCACTTTCTCCTGCTTGCTTTGCAGAACAATTACGTCACACTGTCATCAGAGACAGTCTGCAGAAATGATAACAAAGCAGTCAAAAATCAGGGGGTCAAAATTATGACTGGATATTTGACAGAAGACACTTACTGCATAATGTTTAGTGGATGGAAAATAGTGGCATTACATTTCTGGAGACATTTTTGCCACTGAAAAACTATGGAGCTTGACTTTTTTTCAACCAGAGAATCCACAGGAATTTATTTAGGGAATTGTTAAAAAATGCGATTGATTATCAGAATCGACAATGGCATTGGTATCAATAAAATTCTATCAATACACATCCCTAATTGTATTACATAAACTGAACTATGGTGCAAAAAATGCTGGGGAACACTGCTCTTGAGGTTCCTCTGCTGATGTTATAAGCCATATTTTTAGATTTATTTCCACTCAAAGCTATAACTTTATAATTAACAATGACTAATTATCCCCAAATACACATTTTCTGTGAGTATTGCTGTTCAGAGTCACATTAAGATAACAGTACAATGTCTTTTTACCCTCCTTTGTTTTTTACTCCGATCTCTTCTTTCCATTACTGGCCAACATCCTCCCCATGTTCTCCACCACTTCTATTCCCCTCACCGCTGACCCTTGAAGACAGAGTGCCATGTTCTGCCTGACAGCCATTGTCTACCAGCACAAGAATACCAATGGCCAGAAGCTCAAAGAAATCAATTCCTCAGAGGTAGACCTGCAGTACGCCTCACATCAGCCTCCCTGATTATTGTCTCTAAACACAAGACAATCAATAGCAGCCACAATCCCACCACCCAAACCACAAAGACCTGGGCATGAAACTTAAAGCCTGTGGTTTTTAAAAGCCTTTTAGCTTTATCGGTAGCAATTTGAACCCAAGTCCTATAGAAAACTGAATAGCTGCTTCTGAACGATCTTGATAGTTATTCTGTGAGGCGATGTTTAGAGGGAGGATTATATGCACTGTATAGAAGAAAATTACTTGACAGCTTTAAATGATTCTCGCAGGGAAATAAAGGCTTTGGAGAGTCCACTCTGTTAAGTTGGCAGTGTGCTATGCTGATGGTGTGAGTGGCCAAATGGGGCATTAGTATTCTGCCAATGCAGTGCATATCTTTGCTGGGTTACTGAGGATGATGTAAAACCAGGAGGGGATGAATGGTGTTTAACAGATGAGCAATAACAAGACATGATGTTACAGCATCTATGTGACATTTCTGCCTGTCAAAGGTAATACGATTATTTCTGTATCAATCTCTGCTGGTAGCTACAAACAGCCACTTAACCACCATGTTTTATTTTTGCTTCAAAACAGAATTACTGACTGTGATGATATTTCCTTTTCATATTTCTGTTTTAAAAAACGTCTTCGTCCAAGACATGTTCTTGATTTTCTAAAATGATAACACGCTCTCTATGTGTGAGGTGAACGTTAATGTATGCTTCAAAGAACTGACAGCAGTCTGAAGAGAAATGTTTCCAACATGTGCTGCATCATACTGTAGTTAATATATTCATAGCCTAGGGTGGTAGTGGAGCTATTTCTTTGTATAACCACTGCCTCGAGTTATTTGTGCTTTGTGGACATTTGTAGGTTAACTTCAGGGGGAATTTATTAAAGATAAGAAGATCCTCTGCTGTAAAATATCTTTGACAAGCCAGACCACAAACCTTGCTCAGGACTGATGCACTTGTGTGCCATAAAAACAACTAATACAGAAAGAACAATACAGTTGACCACAGCTTTACTGCTAAAATATAGATGAGCGGTTGAGCGCCCGTCAAAACTGAAATTGCCTATTGTTGCATCTTCTTGCCCTTTCTCATGTTGATTTAATTCATACATTAAAACTGTAACTCATATTTACAGATGGTGGTAGCGAAGTGAGATAAAATATAGTCAGAGTATTGTTTAATTCATCCAAATATTCTGTCAACTGTTTTCTGGTACACCCCTTCAACTGCTTATTAACCCTAGAACACTATTTCTAAAATTAATTAATACACCGGGTGATTTTTACCCAATATAATATACCCAATAAAAAGTACTTGTCATCAAAATATATCAAAATATGACAATACATGACAAATTAGAGTAGTGTTCTTTTATTTTCAACTGTGCCATGTCTAACAAAATGAAATAAAGTACAATGAGGGGACCATATAAAAATGTTCCAAAATTACTGCAAAATTAGGAACTTGAGAACAAAAAATTCCTAAAAAAAAAACAATAATGAAACTGGAAACTTGGTCTTCAGTCCACCCATTCCTGGGGCATTTGAGACTTCCATGGTGAAGGTACAGTCTCCTTGGCACACAAACAGCTGCATTAGTGAAAAACAAAATATGGCATATTTTGAGTGGGTAAAAATGACCAGGTGACTAAAATATTTTTTATTACCATATGAATTCCCTTGGAAATCACCACTTTATGATAGTTATTCATAACCACTGTACTAAATAAGGATAACATGCAAATTCCAGGACCACTCTTACTTATGTTATTCCTTATATGCAGTCAGTACACGCAGGGTAGTAATGGCGTGGACATACCGGTCGACGGCAAACATGGCACCTTTGTCGTGTCTTCCTGTCCAAGCCTGGGGGTAAGTCAGCACACCTCACTAAGGGACCACTGCTTTCTGCTGCCACTGGTCCTGCCTCACCTGTGAGAGTGTCAGGGGTAGGGATGTCGAGCACACTACAGACCAGGATTCTGAGTTGACGTGACAGATTTGAAGAGGGGAGCCTCTGCTCTGCCCATGGTTTGATGAGTGCCACTGCTAAAGCCTGCATATAAGGCCTCCTCTGCAAATGGTTGTCACCTCTCTTCATCGCATTCTCCTTGTGTATGATCCATGAGTTTATCACACCAGCGTTGATCATGCCATAGAACACGCACAAGGGCCATCTCTTGGTTTTTCTTCCACAGCCATAGTGAACACACATCTGGTCAAAAGTATCGACACCTCCCTTCGTTTGGTTGTAAAACTCAATCACTTCAGGCTTGCGAGTGGGTCCTATGCTTGGTTGTGTGTGCATGGATGACAGGAGCAGGACAACCTTATTTTTGAAGATTTGTCAGGGAGGAAGGACACCAAGGTTAGTTCTTTGGTGAAGAGGATTGCACTGGAGCCTGGCGTACGATTTTCTTTACCTTTCATCACTTGTGGGATCTCCATTTTGTTTGCTTTTACTGTCCCCACAAGTGCCAGAGACACCAACCCTGCGACAGGATGACAGCTGTAGTCGAAGAAGGGAAAGTAAATATGGCAGTCCTGAATGTTGTCACCCCTTGAAATGTGGCAAGATCGTCTGATTTTATACACTAACACTATCACCGGGTGGAATCCACCCAAAACCTACTTTACCCTCTATCACTATTGCCGGGTGTAAATCACCCAAACATGTGCCTTTAGGAAAAAGCGGGTTTTGGATTAGGGAAACACCCATGCATTCGAAGATGTCAAAGACAATGCTGAAGCTACCCAGGGACCCATGACACTCAGATAAACGCAACATAATGAAAATCACGTAAACATGTTTGCTCGGGTGAAAATTACCCAGCAATAGTGTTCTAGGGTTAATACAACTAATCAATCACCCTATCACTCAGAAGCAACTTAATGCATGTAGGCATGCAGACACTGTAATTACAACCTGCTGAAGTTCTAACTGAGCATCAGAATTAGGGGAGAAAGGTGATTTGAGTGTTGTCAATACTGACCAAAGTCTCTGTGGAATATTTAATCAATTTCACAAAGAATTGGGGCTTGTAAGGTTTTTATTCATGTATTTATATAAGGGCTGTCACTTTTCCCAAAAATCAAATTTGAAAGGTTTTCGAACATACACGCTTATATTAAGATATCAAACCACCACCACCTATCCCGACTGGCCCAGCAGTAACACAGACACATGGCATTTCCATTACATCATTACCTTCGCCAAGGAGATTATGTTTTCGCCAGAGTCTGCCTGTCTGTTTGTTTGTTTGTCTGTTTGTCAGTTAGCAAGATTACACAAAAACTACTGGATGGATATACGCGAAAATTTTTACCAGTGGTGTGGTTTAGTCCAAGGCAGAAGTCAATTCATTTAGGTGCTGATCCGATCCAGATTGATGTCACAAAAAAACCATTTAAGTTTATAACGGCAAATCCCATTCATTTACAGCATTATGGGATTTGTAGTTTATTTGCAAACTGATGTCTAGTTTTTCAAGCCTCTGTCACTACATTTCCCAGCTTCCCTTGCAATGCGAGGGGAGGAGTTCTCCACACCAGGACAATAATGTTGGGTGGAAATCACAATTTATGGGTGGAACTGAGCTGCTTGGCGGAGGTCTGCGATCCCTGAGTGCTTTTCTAGTGTAACTATTTTATGAGGTTACCACAACAGTGGCAAAGTACAACAGGAATGGCAGTCTTTCATGAATTTGAATGAAAGTGCCATCCTGCTTAAAAAATGCCTCCAAAAATTCAAAAGCTTTAAACTCAAAACATTTAAACTCCCACCAAAACACAGGTACAATAGACTGAGTTTTTTTCTAATATTATCTGCCAGAAACACAAGCCTATCAACTTGCCCTGAATTAAGCTCTCTTTTTATGAACAATATTACCTACTGATGAGAGCACCCGTTCAGAGCACACTGTGGTACCTGGCATGCACAAATATTTACAAGCCATCTTGCAGAGCTGTGGGTGTTTAGCACTCCCTGTGTTGCTGTCTGCAGACAGAGAAGTCTCCCTCACATAGGTTTGCATCTCCTGAATGACACTCCTGTTACTATTGCCTGAGTCACTCAGTTTGTATAAGCTCCCATACAGGGAGCCCATCACTCAAAGGGCAGCTGCTAGTGTTGGGCGTTTTGATTCAAATATCAATAACATCAATACTAACATTGGTACTGATATTGACCAATCCCAGCTAAAATTAAATTGATGCTTTCCCATCATAGAGCAGGTACACTTTTCTCCTCGACCCCGTCTAGTGTTTTGATGATGTCCTGTCACATGACTCAGCTGCGCCAGACAAGCAAGCAAGCAAACATGACAATGATCGGGAAAAACTGTTTTGTTATGGTTGTATAATTTCTAAATAAAAGACTTTTAGTATGACAAAAAAAAGTATTTTCTTTGCTCAGATTCTGTCCTGGGTATCAACTTATTAATAATCCAAAGGAAAAATCAAAAAACAATTAAAGTTCATGAAAATTCACTCAGATTTTGCAATTTGATGATAAATCCACCTTAGTTATTAAAAACTATCAGTATCAGTATCTGCGTTTCTGGCCCTGTATTTACTTGTATTGGATCAGTACTAAGGGTCAATCCCAATTGTACCCCTTAGCCCTTCCCCCTTGTCTTACCCCTTTGTCCACCCTTTACCCTTGGCCCTGAAAACACGCCCTTAAGAAACAAGATGCCACTCTATTCCCGTTACCTCATCAACTAGAGCCACTCACTGGCTGTGTTGTAGACAAATGCAACAATTCTTTATGCACGTCCAAGATGCCATCTTGGCATCATGATAAATATTTATGTTGAGTGGCAAAGGATTGAATATCTGATAAGAAACAGAAGTATCATTACTGTGAAAATCAATAATTATGCTTCATTACTTACATTTTTGTGCTCAGTCTCCGCTCTGCCATCTTATCAGTGGACGTGGTGTATTATGGGAAATTTCTCATACCCTTTCCCCCCGGTTTGTCTTCTTTCCAAGGGCTGTGTAGCCCTTCCCCTTAACATTACAGTAATTTGGGATACCCCTTTACTACACATTAACTCCCAAAGTCAAGAGATAAGAAGAAAAACAAGGACTAAGGAGTACAATTTGGATTGACCCTATGGGCTCTAATTTCGTAGACCAGGCACAGGCGGGGCGCACCTGCCCTGCGCCGCGTCTGTGCCGCGCCAACGGGGTGTGTCCAGGGCATTTTGCAAGTTTCGTGCACGGCGCAGTCTGGCGCAGTCTGGTGCAGGGAGGCGCACCCACGCCTCCGTCTCTCCCAGCGGCGCAAGTAGCAGAGAGGGAGGAGAAAAGGCGTGAGTGGGTTTAACACAGCCGAGTGTGATCTTCACCAATCAAATGAACGCCTCTCCTCGCCTTGAAATGCGCCGCGGGCGAGGTGCAGTGACAATTTCACCTCGGTAGAGAAGAAGGTCAGAGCTGCTGTCACTTTTGCAGCAGCTTGAAGAGCGCAGGGGCCACCGGGCTGCGCATAGGAGGCCACGATGCGCATCACTGTGTGGACCACCTCGCGGGACAGATGTAATCTGCCCCTGTCTCATAAATAGGAGTACAAAATTAAATTATAATTACATTTAAACACAGCAGCAGGCTAATCCATCCATCATGCTTGTGATCCACCTGCATTCCTGGTCTGTCATCGCTAAATAGCAGAACCTTTGGTGAAATATTCCCCCTGATATCTCCACCTCATCCTCCCTGCAATAATGTACTCCATCTTTTTAGATCACGTAAAGAATAAAGATTAAATCAGAGAAATATGGGCAATCACAGGTAAATCCTTAAGACACCGAGTGACTTACATTTATTCTCTTTTTTCTTTTCTATTGAATTTCATGAGATGAGAGAAGCCGGATACTCTGTATGGGATGATATGGCTGTTTGTGGTTGGCTTGAGATATGTGAACTCGTTAGTTACGACAAACGTCTCTGATCTGACATCAGACAATTAATATAGATACAAATGTATATGATGGTTCAGACGGTTACATTAAATAGTGGTTACTGTGATTGTTTATTTCATTGAAATGTGCCTGACACTGTGGATACCTGCCTGTGAGGTTTTGGTGACGTGTGCGCACAGCGCGCCTGTCAGCCAAATTACCACTGCCCGGGGTGTGCCTCGCCTGCGCCGAGAATAGACCAGGTTGGAGCTGGCGGGCTTTCAGCGCACCTTCTGCACCGTTTTTTGGCACGAAATTGTCACTGCGCCAAGCTGAATCTTTCGACACCTCCCCCTGGTGCACCGTCACACCCATCTCTGCGCAGCCGGTCTACCAAATTGCCAAATTGGCTGTGCACGGCGGTGCGCCGGACAAAATTACCACTGCACGGGGTGCGCCACCCTGCGCCAGGAAATTAGAGCCCTCTATCTTGCAGTATCACAAACAACTAGCTTTCTTCCCTGGATGTCTTGACAGTCATTTTACACTGGGAGCACCCTCTATTAGATCAAACAGTTTACTGCTCCGGGCACCCTGATGTGCTTCTGCGCTGTATATTTTCAGTTTGTATGTATATATACAGTTCAAATACAAACTTTTATCCCCAATTTCGAATGTACTGTATATTGTCAAATATCAAGTGTAAAGCCCTAATTTATATATGGTAGTTTAGTAAAAGGACAGACACAATATTAGATTTTCACCTCACATTTACTCTAGCTAAATAAAAAGTAACATTATCACGGGATTTAAAGTCACATGTTATCCAACTGAGGCCCCTAATTTCACAGTATAAAGTTCATGGTCTAAAGGTGCTTGGTACACAGCAGTTTTGGTTTTATCTGCCTTTATCTTACTATTTTGAAAAATTCCAGGCAACAAGTGCTAAGAGGATGGATTAGGTGCCCTGATCATTCATAATTGTATTTCAGGCAAAACATGAATCAGACCAATTAGAGTCTCAGCTTTTATTAACTTTAAATCGGTGTGTTCTTGCTGGCTGATGCCCAGATTCTTCAATGAATAACTATCTTATCAAGCCACTGTTGAAAAGCTCTGATTTCAGCTGTTTTGACATAAAATTGTTTGTACAATCTCTAAAGCTAGAGAAATACTTGCAGATTGTGTTCGCATTTGGGTCTGATAGCGTTGAACTTTTTTTGTTCACTAGCCTGTATGTGAAGGTGTTTCTGGAGAGCACCACTAGAGGGCGCAAAAAACCTCAGGTTGTATGTAACTACCTGTGTCAGAAGTACCCTGTAAATATGACAGAAATTCTGAGAGTAAAGGAATAAAATAAACACAAATAATCAATATTAACATCAAATACAGTGCTGTGAAAAAGTACTTGCCCTCTTCCTGATTTCTTATGGTTTTGCATAGTTGTCACACTGAAATGTTTCAGATCATCACACAAAGTTTAATATTAGACAAAGATAACCTGAGTAATTCAAAATGCAGTTTTTAAATGATGATTTTATTTATTAAGGGAAAAAAGCTCTCCAAACCTACATGACCCTATGTGAAAAAGTAATTGCCCCCTGAACCTAATAACTGGTTGTGCCTCCCTTGGCAGCAATAACTGCAATCAAGCATTTGCAATAACTGGTGATGAGTCTTTCACATCACTGTGAAGGAATTTTGGCCCACCCTTCTGCGCAGAATTTTTTTAACTCAGCCACATTTGAGGGTTGTCGAACATGAACTGCCCATATAAGGTCACACCACATCATCTCAATTGGATTTAAGTCCGGACTTTGACTCGGCCACTCCAAAACCTTTATTTTGTCTTTTTAAGCCATTCAAAGGTGGACTTGCTAGTGTCTTTTGGGTCATTGTCCTGTAACATAACCCAAGTGGGCTTGAGCTTGAGGTCACCAACTGATGGCCGAATGTTCTCCTTCAGGATTTTCTGGTAGACAGCAGAATTCATGGTTTCATTAATCACAGCAAGTCTTCCAGATCCTGAAGCAGCAAAGCAGCCCCAGACCATCACACTACCACCACCATGTTTGACTGTTGCTATGATGTTCTTTTTATCAAATGCTGTGTTGTTTTTATGCCTGATGTAACCGGACGCACACCTTCCAAAAAGTTCAACTTTTGTCTCGCCAGTTCCCGGAATATTTTTTCAAAAGTCTTGGGGATCATCAGGATGTTTTTTGGCAAATGTGAGATGAGCCCTTGTTTTCTTTTTGGTCAGTAGTGGTTTTCGCCTTGGAACTCTTCCATGGATGCTATTTTTGCTCAGTCTCTTTCTTATTGTTGAGTCATGAACACTGACCTTAACTGAGGCCAGTGAGGCCTGCAGTTCTTTAGATGTTGTTCTTGGTTCTTTTTGACCTCCTGGATCAGTAATCGTTGTGCTCTTGGTGTAATTTTGGTAGGCTGACCACTCCTGGGAAGGTTTGCCACTGTTCCCAGTTTTCTCCATTTGTGGATAATGGCTCTGACTGTGGTTCGCTGGAGTCCTAAAGCCTTAGAAATGGCTTTGTGATAGACTGATAGATTTCAGTCACTTTGTTTCTCATTTGTTCTTGAATTTCTTTGGATCGTGGCATGATGTGTTTCTTTTTGAGATCTTGCAGCCTACTTTGCTTTGTCAGACAGGTTCTATTTAAGTGATTTCTTCATTCAACAGGTCTGACAGTAATGAGGGTCTGCATGTGGCCAGTGAAATCAAACTCAGCTTTCAAAAAAATGTGGTTAATCCAGTTAACTCATGATTTAACAAAGGAGGCAATTACTTTTTCACACAGGGTCATGTATTTTTGAGAGCTTTTTTCCCTTAATAAATAAAATCATCATTTAAAAACTGCATTTTGTATTTATTCAGGTTATCTTTATCCAATACTAAAATTTGTGTGATAATATGAAACATTTCAGTGTGACAAAAAAATAAGAAATCAGGAAGGAGCAATTACTTTTTCACAGCACTGTATCTGTTTACAACTGACTGTGTAAACTGTTTCATTGTATGGGAATAATGAGTTAACTTATGACTTGCAGCCTACGGTGCTGATGGACTTCGTAGTCAAAGCACCAGAAAAAGCAGAGGGTGTACCCTTTAATGCTTCACTTTTATTAATCATCGTACCAAAAAATACTTCATATGTTTATATGTGAGAAAATAGGCAAGAACACTAAGCTGACACAAACATATCTACTGACCAAAGTCAACCATGGTGTCAACTCCAAGCGACCGGTGAACATGGTCAACTGAATTACTACACTGAGCTTATTTACCTGTTTGTTGGCTTTTACAAGAGAATTTATCGGTGATCAGCTGGATGAACTGTCATGTTTGTTTCTGTGCAGTCTCACACATTATTCAGATGTTGATGATCAAGGTTCTGATTTATCAGTTTATCTTTAAACTTTCTGTTATAGTTGTTCCTGCTGCTGTGATCAATCTGTCATCTTACCTCTGCCTCTACACTGATCCTACTGGTGACGTGTGGACTGCAGCTCGTGTCTATGTCGCATTAATTCTAGATGGCGTGTGCTGAATCAATGCAGGGGATGCATGGTGGCCATAATGCATACATGTACTTAACAGCAAGTATATCTTCTGCTTAAAAGGATACGCCAACATTTTTTTTTTTTTTCGTGTCTTGCCTCACTCCCAAGTCCATGATAAGCAGATAGACACTATTCATTTGACTGAGTGTACAGCAACGTGCTTTTAAGTAGGTCAACAAAACAACACACATCGACGGTGGTTTACGCATTCGCCCTGTGGTTTAGTTTTGTATGGATTTCTTTAGAAAATCACATAAAGTGCTAATCTTACTCTAAAAAAGACAACGTAAAACAAAATGGTAAAAAGAAAATAAGTCACAACAAGCACACAGGACCGTTTAGAGTTGCTTAAGAGTTTATCTGATGACTGTAGGCTAACACTATCTATTGACCCCTAGTGTTTGAGTTAAGCTAATTAGCTAATTTGTGGTGGGCAAGCTCTGCCTGTCACTTCCTTGTTACTGTACACACAGTTGAAAGAATGGTGTCTATCTGCTTGTCATGGACTTGGAAGTGAGGTAAGACATGAAAACAAAAAAATGTTGGTGTATTATTTTAAGTTGGGATGCATTAAGGACTGTCTGGCCATCCTCATATTTTTCTTATATTGGCCATCAGTGACACAAGTTCGGACATAGGTAGATACCCTCCAAAGCCAATACACTTTACATAGCCTTTATTTTCAGAGATTTAACTTTCAGGGAGGAGATCACATTTACTAACCTGACATGCCAGATGGACAGTTCCATATATCTGGCGCGGAAATATTTCACTTATCCATCTGGGAAAGAGCCGTTCGAAAATGTTTTCAGAGACAGAAACTTCAAAAACAACAGCAGCTTGTGATTGGACGATTGTTTGGCTCGTCACACTCATCACAGACCAATTTATATCAAGCAACATTTGCTACGTATGATGTAGCAGCTCACGCTGTTGTTAGCTGTTAGCTTAAACTACCTTAGACTATCATCTTACATTAAATTAGACCACATAGATGTGTAACCCTGTTAAAATGGTTAGTTGTTAAGATAAGCAATCATAAAAAGAAAGTGTATCTGTAAATATGTTGATTTCATCGTTAAATCGTTATTATCTGTTAATGTAGTTTAAAAACATTTTTATGGGTTAAAATACTGTTATAAATAAGTATAATAGCTATGTTTAAAAAAGGGTTAAAAGAAGTAAATGTATCTTGACAAATATTTCATTTTATTTTGACGAGCTCATAGTGACGTGAGAGAATACTGTTCATTTATTGGTTAAAGTGCGTGTAGCCTCAGAGAGAGAAGGTGTATGTGTGAGGATTCGAGTGAAATATGGCTGAGCCACACTACGACCAGCATGTGTGAAGTAATATACAGTGAGTTTGAAGTTTCAATATCCAAGACTGTCGGCTGGACATTCTAAGATTTGATCCTTTCTTCGTGCCCCATTTGTGAGCAGCTGAGGACATTTCTGAGCGAAGTTGCCTTTGTAGTTGCCCACGAGTTTAGCCTACATGCTAGTTCAGTGTGTGGCATTAGCATTCGTTAGCAAAATGAACGGACGTTTAGCCACTGCCTAGCTAACCCAGCTAAAGCTATCGGCTGTCTCTCATCGTCTCAACTCTAAACCCAGAGGAGTCATCGGACATGCTGTAAGTGTGTGCCACAAGTCATTGCTTGAACATTGTTTGCTGCCTGTTTGGAGACCACATTGCCTTTGTTGGACGCCTGTGAGCCGCCCTGGTGAACATTGGAGACCCTGACCGGTAGGCCATTGCCGTTTGGAGCTGACCATCATTGCACCGTGGACTTAGCAGTTAGTCGCTGTGGATTTCACCGCTCTCAAGCATCACTGCATTAGTCCTGCAACGAGAGGTTTTCTTTATATCCCGGCTGTGTGTGTGAGTGCGTGTGTGTATGAGAGTGTGTGTCCACTGAAGATATTTTTGAGGTTGTTTAGAGATACTATAACAAGTTATTGTCACTTTTGACCATTTCATCTAGAAAGAAATTTGTGTTAACAAGCCTGGAAGTTTTTGTTATCTTTGCATTGAAATTTCAGTAAATAGCTGACTTTACCTGCACTATATCTGTTTCTGGTGTGATATTTGCTAAATATTACAGTGCATCCTTAGAATTGGAGTTAATTTAGCCAAATCGCACTGGTAATTCTGCTCATTAGAAATTTATTTCCAAAACCCAAGATAACTTTTGCTATTGTAGATTCAACAGGAAACCTAAATATTGTTTTGAGATGTTTATTACTAGTGAAATAATTTTGTTACATGAACTCAGGGCCCTTCTCTTTTAAAGCAGAGAATAGTGGGCTACAGATGTATCATTTAACACTTATATGTGACATGAACCTCGTCAAAGACAATCCCTATCAAGTTTTCCCGATAAACTTCTGAAGAGAGGCTATTTCGCCAAGTATCACTGAGTAACCATGACAACCATAGACTAACCGGCATGTTCGTGGAGGATTTTCGTGCTCTTTCCCAGTTTCCCAGCAGTGATCCCCGGTCGGGAGAAGAGCAAAAACATGATTTCTCGTAAGACAAGCTTCAAGTGACGTTCTTTGCTCCTCTTTAAAAGAATAAATTGAGGATGATACGAATGGTAACCAAAAAGACCCAGAACAACTTCCAAAGAGATTAGAGGTGAGCTCCAAGGTCAAGGTACATCAGAATCAGATTGCACCATCCATCACTGTTTGAGCCAAAGTGGACTTAATGGAAGGACACCACTGTTGAAAGCAAATCATAAAAAAGCAAGACTGGAATTTGCCGAAATGCATATTGACAAGCCACAAAGCTTTTGGGAGAATGTCCTTTGGACAGATGAAAGAAAACTGGAGCTTTTTGGCAAGTCACATCAGCTCTATGTTCACATACGCAAAAATGAAGCATACGAAGAAAAGAACACTGTACCTACTGTGAAACATGGAGGAGGCTCAATTATGTTCTGGGGCTGCTTTGCAGCATCTGACACAGGGTGTATTGAATCTGTGCAGGGTACAATTAAATCTCAAGACTACCAAAGCTTTCGGGAGCAAGATGTGCTGCCCAGTGTCAGAAAGCTTGGTCTCAGTCACAGGTCATGGGTCCTTCAACAGGATAATGACCCAACACAGCTAAAAACACCCAAGAATGGCTAAGAACAAAACATTGGACTATTCTGAAGTGGCCTTCTGTGAACCCTGATCTAAATCCTATGGAACATTTTTGGAAGGAGCAGAAACATGCAGTCTGGAGAAGATACCCTTCAAACCTGAGACAGCTGGAGCAGTTTGCTCATGAGGAGTGGGCCAAAATACCTGTTGACAGGTGCAGAAGTCTCATTGAGAGCTCCAGAAATCTCATGATTGCAGTAATTGCCTCAAAAGGTTGTGCAACAAAATATTAAGTTAAGGGTACCATCATTTTTGTCCAGGCCAGTTTCATTATTTTGTTTTTTTAAAATGATTCTGTTGAATCACAATTCAAACTCAATGTCTGATTTTCATGGGTTAATTTTCAGTAATTTTTATTTATTATTACTTTTGTCAGTTTCACGTTCTTTCAGTGACCATTGTGGGTTTTTCTTCCTTTAATGAAAGGGGAACTAAAAATTTTGTCCATGTCTGTGTTAGATTTTATTTACCCCTTACTGTAACTGAAGGGTTCTCCTCCTTTTATGAACCTGGTATAACGGTACACCTATTTTTGATTTAAAAAAGAAGACTAACATCAATGCAAGTATATTGCAACAGCTCTAGTTATCAGACAATATCAGACAATGCATCTAATTCCTATTTGTTCAGTGTGTCTCAGTGACCAATTTAGGCTGTATTTTACATCCACTTGCAACCAACTGTCTACACCTGACTTTTATTGATGCACAAATCCATAAAAAGATCCAAAATGTCAGGAAATTTCAGAGTTTAGAGAGGTTTACTTCAGGCTCTCTAACAACAAGGGACACATGACCCAATATTGACAAATCTCCTGCTCTAAACTTTAAATTGTTTGACCTTATCAGCTTGTCATTTAATTAATTTTGCAAATGGCAGAGTTAAGAGGACAGCCTTAGGGACAGTGTCTTTCCAAATTAATAGCCTAAAAGAGCTGTCCATTAATCTTTATTCTTGTACTCTGTGAGCCAAGTCTTCCACAGTAAACAAAAAGATGCTCGCTGCTAACAGAATCAAACACCTTTACTGTGTCCAAACAAAGTGCTACGGCCATTAATCCTAAAGCCATTTCAGAGTTTTAGGTGAAATCAGAATTGAAACAAATTATGGTAAATTGACATGAGCTTGTATAGAACTTTTTTAGTCTGCTGATGTCTAAAAGCGGTTATTACACTGCAGGCCACATTTTTCCATTCACGCCACATTAAGACTGATGGTGGAGGATGCTACGTGCAAAGTCCATCAGTAATAATAATAATCCATTCATACACAGTCACACTGCACTGACACAGCAGTAGGAGCTGGGTTAAGTGTCTTGCCCGTGGAGCCTTTAACATGTGACTGCAAGAGCTGGGTGTGACCCCTAACCCCTCTGGATCAGGGGCCATCAACCTGCAGGTTTTGATCTACTGATACGGCAGATCTTTTCAGCAAGATGTGTTTGGTCTTTATCTGACTCACAGGATGGAGCATTTTACTCATCCATGACATGCATGGCTCTGTTAAATCCATCTTATTTGCAAGACCAATTAGGTTGAGCTCACTTTCCTTGATGCCATCAATTTTCATTTTTTTGTATTAGGTTGCATGACTTGTAAAAAAAAATGTGACTTCAAGTCTACTGTTTCTGTATTTTTATTTCTTCCCTTTATCACACTGGTGAACTGAAGGTAAAGTAAATATCAGAGATGCTTTGCTACAAGCAGAAACCTCCAGGAGAAATAAGTACAAGATCCAACTTCCTTTGCATGCAGTCCTTGGACGCAAGGTGTAGTAAAAGCATTTGGAACCCTACGGTATCTCCAGCGGGTATCTCAGGGTCAGTGGTGTTTGCCCCTGAGTGAGGCAGCAAAAGCTAGCCTAGCCTTCACTTGCTGTAGGGTTCCAACAGTGGTCTCTTCTAAGCCACAGCCACCCTGAACTGGCCTCTGCTGTAGTGGATAGCTTTATATAGCTTTCTTTGGTAGTCATGGTTCTAACCTCAAGCTCTGAAAGAGGAAGCACAGTGGTGATGAAGGGAAACTACGACAGTCTGCCTCAACAGTAAAGAAGCCTGTGTGAAACCCTTGATATGTGCCTCGTCCATCAAGTCCTGGAACTTGGGTTATTTTAGGTGGTGGGAAATGGTTAGCATTTATTCCTAGGGAACATTTAGCTTAGCCACAATGATAGTTTTTGCAGTCTTTGATAGAAGATTAAAGATTGTATCTATTGGCTTAAATGGGTAAAATCAAATAATAATCTTTGAAAATTAACTTTTTGTTGAGGTTCCTCAGTGAATTTGTGATGGTCGATCCAGATTTTTCAATTAGCAGCATATAGTTCTTTATTTAAAGGTCAGTGACCCTAGCTAATAAACAACCAGCGGTATCACAACCAGAGTGCTCATAATTCTGTGTTTAATCTTAACTGTAAGTACTCTATAACCAAAAAAATGACTTGCATAGCAGAAAACTCTATACATTCTATGACTGGTGGCCAATGAGGGCAAATGGCCTACAAAAGCTTGATGCAGTTTAATAAGATGAAAACATCTGCAAGAGCAGAAATGCGCAACATAATCTCAGACAGCCATAACAGCAGAAGTGCTCCGGGCCTGCTGGAGGGTCTGGAGCAAGGGAGGGAGTGGGAGAGACAGATGATAGAGACTGCGCCACCCCTACTTTTTCTGTGGTCATTTAAGCCACTCCCAAATTTGAAGTTCTTATGGGATCAAACCTTTAGGGTTAATGCTCTGTGCCGAGCGAGATGGGGATGACAGACAAGACGTTATCTTATTCCTTTTTTCCTTTTACCATTAAAAGTGTGAAAAAAAGGAGTCTTGTCTTACATTATTTGGGCTTTGTCTCATTTCTGCTCTTGCAGGGGTTTTCATCTTATTGAGCTACATCAAGCTGTTGTAGGCCATTTGCCCTCATCGGCCACCTTATTTAGTCCCTTTTCAGAAGTCAATAGCTACATCATAGTCACTGAATATTAGATTTAGATTTATACAAAGAAATGGTAGCCTAAGAAAGAACTACTTTTTTACTCTTATTTTAAATGAGCCTACTTTTTGAGATGAGCATTATAGCTGGACATCTCACATTTACGCTTTTTAAAGAGTATATTGTACATGACATGGTTTCAGTTTGGCATCTGAGCTCAGGCTTCACCAATTCCAGCTTTATTTTACAGGGAGATTTAAAGGAGTGAAGAGGTAGCATCTATAGGCGCAGTCACATTAGGCTCAGTGCCATTCCCCACTTAAATCAAGATCACTTGTGCAGTGAGTTCCCCATGCCCCATGGTTAAGTTCAAATACTTAACCCGTCACACTTGGAGGATGTGTGCTTTGGCACAGCATTGTTGCTTGTATGTTTCTCCTTTGTTTGTTTGTTTGACTGGATCATGCCTAAAGTATATAAAGTAAAAATAAATCCAGGGCAAAAAAACAAATTGTCTTGAATCACACAGAGGTCATCTGATAAAGTCAAGCACCTCAATTGGAGTGATTTCCTTTTCCTTCTATTGACAATCTGTTTGCTTTTATGCGCCATTTTGCTTGAGGGTGCGTTTGAGTTTGTGATGCAAACAGATATCTTCTCCAACTTACTGTATATAAGTGTTGGTCCACATACCAAATCACATTTTTTTGTTTTTATGCATATAATTCTCCACTCTGCCTCCTGCTGCTGTTTGCCTAGCCTTGCCTGTAATAATCTGTTGACATTCTCTTTTATATTTTTCATTCACACAATTAAGCTTATTTTAACTCTGTTTTTGAGTTGTGTGTCACCCAATATTCAGACATCACATCAGCTGATCGGCATGTGAATGAGGATTTTTGTCGATGCGTAAAATCACAGCAATCCAAAACAAAAGAGAGAGAGAGAGAGATAGATGAACACACCCAACAGCATCAGCCATACATAACTCAGTATGACAGCTGTAAAGTCGATATAATAAAATAAATCTTTTTTAAAGAGGTAATCAGAAGCAGACACCTTTCTCTGTTATAGCTGCTCATGTAGGACACTGTCTTTACCACTCTTACAAGAAATAATCCTTCATTGGCAGAGTGTTGGAGAGCTGTGTTTAATCAAAATGACCCCACATATAATACAGGATGGGTAAAGTTTCATTCCTGTCTGTGTTGTGCTGGCGGTGAGTGTACCATGTAGTCTGCAGGCAGGGACAATGTAAGAGGGCCTGTACAGCACTAGTGACAGTGGGCAATCAGGCTTATTTGCAGCACAAATCAAGAAGGATCTTATTGTACTTTTTGGGGTTTATATGCTATTTAGTGTGTTTTACATGTCTGATCTCCCTGAAACCGCTGTACCCAAACAGACTCAACACTATCACGTCCTCTGATACATTAGTACTCCAAGCCTATTGGCTTAGGGTGGCAAGCCCAGAAAGCATAGATATAATTTGGTGCTTAACTGTGCTGAACTGCCCAATTACCAGGAATTTGAACATGACTGATTATGAACATATCCTAGCAGACATCAAAATCTACTATATAAACCAGATTTACAGCAAAATATGACCTCTTTAAATGCCTGTTAGAGCCTACAGGTTAATGCTGATGCAAGGCAGTACTGGCAAAGCTAGAGCACATCAAGAAGAGAAATTTTGCAGCTTCTAAGACACATATTGCAGGACATTTGCCAGATGACTGAATAATAATGCCAGGTACAGGTTCAGAGCAGCTTGAGTTGTCTGCCTGAACCAGCTCACAAATTTTACCCCATTTGCTGACAAAAGTTGATTGCTTACTGTGACCCAAGGATTCACCTTAACACATATTTCCAACCAGAGTTCATACAGCGTCTAGTGCTTACCTCTCATCACTGCTGCTCCCTCTTCTCTTTCTCTGACACGCTGCTGCAGCTGAGCCTATCATTTACATTTAGAGACTATTGTTAGATCACAAAATTGAACCTCATTAACTTAACAATAGCCTTTGATCATCAACCATAATTGAGGTTCCACTTTAGAACATCGTAGGCTTCATTCTGTTAAGGAACAATGAAAACACCTTGTGTTTCTTTTTATCATTATTTTCATCTTATTTATTTGTGTATGTGGGCTGAAAGAAAAACGTTTTAGGATGGGCAAGCCGCCTTTGGAGAATCCTAAATTTAAGCTCGCAAAGTTACTAAAACAAATGTAATGTTAAAACAGCAGACATCACAGTTTTTTATTAGTGGCTAGACAAGGCAAATAGACAGCCATTGAAGAATTTGGGGCGGCCAAATAGATTTCAAAGGACTTGTTTGGGCCATGAGATTCATTTCTGATTAATTAAAGAATGATGCTCTCTGCAGCAGAGAGGGGGAGACAGTGGCTCATTTTGACATTAAGGGCTCTAATTTCGTAGACCAGGCGGAGGCGTGGCGCACCTGCCCTGCGCTGCGCCTGTGCCGCGCCAACAGGGTGCCCTGCGTCAGACTACGCCGTGCAATTTTCGTGCACGGCGCAGTCTGGTGCAGTGAGGCGCACCCACGCCTCTGTCCTTCCCACCGGCGCAAGTGGCAGAGAGGAAGGACAGAAGGCGTGAGTAGGTTTAACACAGCCAAGTGTAATCTTCACTAATCAAATGAACGCCCCTCCTTGCCTTTAAATGCGCTGCGGGCGAGGCGCAGTGCCAATTTCAATCTCTCCTCCATTGACTTCAGCCTCGGTAGGCTGGTGGATGCAGCCGACCAAGGCCGTTGAGACACCGGACCAGGGGAGGACGCCTTTCTTCAGGCTCCCTCCTTCCTTCTCCAACCAGCAGTCCAAGTGCATGAGGAGGAAGAGGAAGGAGACGTGTTTCAATAAAATTTATTTTTTTCATGAATGATTTTGTGTTTCTTTAATGTGACTGAGTAAATTGTGGCTAAAACATGTATAAACAGAAGGCATATACTCACATTTAAGGACAGAGCTGTGCAGCCAGGTGGTCTCTCCTCTCCCGAGCGCTCTGCTGCTCATCCTGCTCATATGGCACATGCAGTTCAGTCTCTCTCCATCTTAAGTCCTGTAATGTCTCCTGCATGAGGTCAAAGTGGCATCCATGGCTAAAGGTTATGTTGTGTAGCACGCGACATGTGACAAAGATGTGACGGGACAATAAATATAGATACAAATGTATATGCTGATTCAGACGGTTACATTTAAAAGTGGTTGCTGTGATTTTTTATTGCATTGACATGTGCCTGACACTCTGGATACCTGCCTGTGAGGTGTTGATGATATGTGTGCACTGCGCCCCTTCAGCCAAATTGCCACTGCACCGGGCGCACTTTGCCTGCACAGAGAATAGACCAGGTTGGAGCTGGCGCACCTTCCCCGCAGTGTTTTGGCACAAAATTTTCACTGCCCCAAGCTGAATCTGTCGACATCTCCCCCTGGTGCATCGCCACACCCATCTCAGCGCAGCCGGTCTACCAAATTGCCAAATTGGCTGCGCATGGTGGTGCGCCGGACAAAATTACCACTGCGCGGGGTGCGCCACGCTCCGCCACCCTGCGCTGCGCCAGGAACTTAGAGCCCTCAATCACAAAACAAGAACAAAACTGCACTAAGCGGACAAATTTTGTGGAGGTGTTGGTGCTTCAAGAATAAGTGGCAACAGCAGAAAACGTGAGCACAATTCCTGCTGCAATGCTACCATTATCGAGTTGTCTTCATTTGATTTTGTTATCCCCTTAGTTAGAAATGTTCTTATCTCTTTCATTGTCCACCAACTTCAGTCTAGTAATTAAACTAAGGAAAAAAACAGTCAAGCACTAACCCCTCCCCTAGTATAGGCCATATTTAGTTTAATATTGAGAGAAAACCCCAATTCTAAAGCATTTCAAGTGGGGCTACATTCAGACCTGCTGATGTTCCTCTAATATGTTGTTGCCCCAGGCTATTGGTTACCAACTTTGGATGCTCTCAAGTCTACTTTGAGATTGTCAATGCAACACATAAAAAAAAAATAACACGTCAACTGGGTGGTATAATCAAAGTTTTCTAGACAACCAATGTTCCTCACAGAAGAATATAAAGCTACCTAGTCCCTTACATGTGATATTTGAGTTCTTATGAAAACACAATTTATGTTTCGTTTATGCCTTTGTTGAGGTTGGCCTTTCTAAAATATAAGACGTGCAAGTTCAAGGAAAAGGAGACCACTGCCTCAGGCAGCCACATGTATTTTTAGGGCCTTGAGTTGGCTCAACATACTGCTTACACATTTCAATTCACTACTTACCTGTCATCGTAGAGCTTTGCTGAAAAAATGGACGCTCAGGATTATATCCTGTGCTTTAGCCTTGGAGGGTGATTTTATGAAACAGATAAATAAATTCATCACCCAGTTATCAACACTTCTGTAGATGTTCATTCTTACAAAAAGAGCAAATCTCAGATCTAGACTGCACTCTGTTACTTATCAAACAAAACTTGGATACACATTTGCAACAATTAGCACAAGTGCAGTGACATGGAAAACTTTCCATAAAGAGCCTATATTGCGCTTTTAAAGTACCTCTATGCACAAGACAAAAAGCCACACTGGTCCTTCTCCCTCTCTTCGACCTAACAGCATTAGTAGCTGCCAAAAAGGGCTGATTCCCTTGTACCCACAAAAAGACCTACAACTTTGACATTCCACCACTGTTTGGCAGAAATAATGTGAAGCAGAGGCAGTAGTATGAATGCAGAGTCGTTGACAAAATGGTGCTGCTCAGTTTCAACTACCACAGAGTTATTCACTCAACCAGTTAGAGAAGATTGGGTCTACTTGTATAAGGGGGCTTTAAAGTGGCAAGAGCTCTAACATGTGTCACAGATAAAGAGCAGAGGTGGATCAGAGGTGCTTGGTACTTAAAACTAGTTTTTTTTTCCAACATCAATGATAGTTTAAGTATTATATGGAAATGAATATCTTCAGTTAAGGCAAAGTATAAGCATTAAAGCCCCAGTCACACGTTCCCGTTTCTCATGGCGATTGTACACGATTGTCATAATCCTGATGAAACGTGCTTTGGTTGTGGTGCATGCGCTACTTGATCTGGATCAGCGTTGTATAGCCGTGGATGAACGCCAGGGAACAGGGAAGGGTTCTGACTGTTTTGAACATTTCAAAACTGTTGTGGAGAATCGCCGCTCTCAGTATAGCGGGATGGAAGCCTAATGCAGTCCTAAAGCGCACGGTATTAGCATGGCATGTACGGGGCTCAATTGGGCTGATCGTGGCTCAATCCAGAAAGGTTTCTGAGGATGATTGACAAGGATGTATCTGTTTGTGCCCCGACTGTGTCCCGTTCAAGGTGACGTAAGCGACGGGGCTCAATCGGGGCTTACGTGATGCAAACTGGGCTCGAACGGGACAGACGTTGTGTCAGCGGGATAGAAATTCATGGAATCCTCGACATATTGTATTGACCCAACTGAAGTGGGACCAATGCCCCCGAAGCACTGTAAAAGTGTCACTGATGGTGTATGTATGGGGTGTGTCTAGGGGAGAGACTGTCATTTCTAACGATCAAACCAGCGTTGCCAATCGTGTACAGTTGTGCACAATCGCCATGAGAAATGGGAATGTGTGACTGGGGCATAAGAAAAGAGCAGCACATCCAAGAAGGATGCATCCAGGCTGGATAAACTGATCAGGCAGGCTGGCTCTGTGGATTGCATGAAGCTGGACTCTCTGGTGACGGTGGCAGAGGAGAGAACACTAGAAAAATTGCTGGACATTTGGACGATGCCAGTCACCCTCTGCACACTACCTCAGCAACCAGAGGAGCCTGTTCAGCCCAAGACTGCTCCTTCCCAAGTGCAGGACCAACAGACTGAGGAACTCTTTTGTCCCTTAGGTCATCAGACTGTACAACTCCTCACTGGGGAGGAGGAGTAACAGGAAGACAGAGGACGGGAAGGACTAGCAGCCAGCCAGTAGCCATGTTTTTTATTTTTATTTATATTTTTTATATTTATTTATATTTTTGTTTATATCCATCTTTGTCAAATATCCTTTTATCTACTTTACAAACCACTACTGGAATCCTAATTTCCCTGAGGAAGTTTTCCAAAAAGTTCTAATCTAATCTAATCTGACTATCCTGATTCTGAGAGTAAAACTAACAAAGTAAAACAGAAATAAGCAGTGTCATCTTTAGATATGTGTAAACAACTGATTGCCATTGGTCAGATTACACTATCTGCACCATCTATGCTCAAGACATTTACATTAATTCCATGGGGCCATAACATCTGCGCCAATTACACTGCAATGTGGCTTGGATGTGCACACTCCACCAACACTGTGTCTACCCCCACTTACACACAAATGGAGAGACACTTCCTTGCAGCACTCCTGTCTTCCCCTGATCCTTCTGGCCTGCCTGTCTCCAATGTCACGTCTCTTCTTTTATACCTCTGGAGAAGGAACAAAGAGGAGGTCAACTCATTTCCCCCATTCCATATCCATGATGTTCAGTGGAGGCAAAGCACCTGTATATTATGGCTTAAAACGGCAATGTGAATTAGGCTTATCTTGGTATAACAGCTAAATGAGAGTGTGTTAACTGCAGACTTTCAGCCAAAAGCATTTATAAATGTTGGACCTGAAGCACTAAAGAAAACAACATGTCCTCTTGAATGCCTTGTTGACATAAAAGAAAACCAAGTGAATACAAACACAGCCATAGAATGTCTCCAGTTTACATGGTTGGTGTTTGAACTGATACACTAACTTATGTCACTTGGCTTTATTCTGATGCCTGTTTTTACCCAACCTCCAAATCTGTCACCAACTAGATTTACAGACATGTTTGTGCCTGTGCTGTCTTAATAAGACATTTTTTTAGATGTGAGGACTTTTTGGACTTCTTTTTAAAGTTTTCAGTCTTCACTCCCTTTGTTCCCCTCTTCTTTGTTGACTCTGTCAAATTTGGTCTTTGTCTCTACGTTAATCTTTTCAGTCAGGTGTTTATGCATCTTGGATCACCGCGTGTTAATTCTGGATGATGTACTTAGCAGACTTGTTAATAAGATGCAGAGGATGTGTGCCAGCCATCATGGGTCCACATCTATGTATTTTCCAGCAAGTACTGACCATTTGCACATGAAGTCACATCAGTTTCATTGCTAGTTGGGTGTCAAAAATGATGCTATCCAGCATGTAACTCAATGGATTGCATCGCTGAATAAATAAAAATGTTCAACTTACACATCCAACAATAGTTCTCTACTTCTGTGTGGTGGACTATCATAACAAAGCTTTACGTATTAGTTTAATACATCTGCAATTCATTTTATGAAGCTTGGACCAATATTTAGTAAAGAAGCACTTTGTGTGTTAACGCGAATGCTAACGATCATCAAGTAAACTGACCATTAAAACCATGTCTGTGTCTTTATCCAGTAAACAAGCAGGCTCTTCTGGTTTGTCTTTGGAGTTTGAAAAACTTTAATTTGTGTCACATACAAAGCCTTTTTTGAACAAATCACTTATACTGTACTTTATTGTTAATAAGATTCTTAATCTGCATATATGCATTTCCTTTGCAGATGCTACTGCAAGGACATCAAGATTAAGATGATTTTCCTGTTGTAAATATCCATCTTTCTTCCATGCAGAGGATCGTCTAGGTTCATCAGTGGTAAACTCCTGAAACTGTGCATCCCAGCAACCTGGGCGTAATAACTGAGGGCTTCATGAGATATCAAGTCTAACTACTGAGAGGCCCAAACTGTTTCAATAAAACTGTTGCTTGATCATCTGAAAATGCTTCCAGGTCTGCTTGACTTACCTTTAAATGTAGCTGGACTTCAGATAACTGACCCACTGTTTCTTTGAAGTCTGGTCCTCTCTTTACTGCGAGTTATTGCCCGTTGGCCTCAGACACTCTGCCATTTGTAGTCCTAAGATCAATAACCACTTCACCTCACTCCTATTGAATTTTCTGCCTTTTTTGGCTGACTCATTTTAAAAATGGTGTCTGATTCTGCGGTGGAATTTGTTCACTTCAGATCTAATATTAACAGCTTAAGTCTGTCTGTCTGTGTTAATGGGGTGTTAGAGATTACATCAGTTCTCTACCTTTCACCGGTGACATCATTTAGCTGTTTTTTTGTTTATTTCCACCTTGCCAGGAAACTTTTCCTGACACTGCACCCTCTTCTGTTTTTTTACTGAACTGACCTCATCTCTGAAAAACCTTTTTCTCTTAATTTAAGAAATAACCTCCAACTAACCAGAATGGATTTTCTCCGTCATGCATCTCTGCCTCTACAGAAGCCTTTCCTCCCTCTTTCATGCCTTTGTTTGCCATGAGCAGCCTAAATTATAAAGTATTAGTCAAACCTCATTAGCCAACAGCTTGAAGCTACAGCAGTTTTCACAATCAAGAGGTTAATGATCTTGAGACATCTTCTGCAACTAATAATATTTTCTCCACATATAAAAGTTATTAGAGTTGTGCATGTGTTGAATCAAGTGAGGGCTAGCATGTTAATATGACCCCCACTCTCTGTCCCCCTCTCTATTCCATCTCCCAACAGAGTGATGTCCACTTAGTGTTAATACATTCGCATTCACGGTTAAGCTGTTCCACAGTTATAGCTTGGATAGGTCACCGTTAGAGTGTCATCAAAGATCAGGGGTCACAATTATAAAATGTGTTCCAAGAACCTGAAATAATTAATTTTATAAAAGCATGCACACACAAACCTCCATGCAATATTCTCTTTATAAATCAAGATCCACATGGAGATGTGCGCACGTGGATCAGCCTCCTGATCCTCCCTCTGCACATCCTTTTTTAACCATAAACCATCAATACAAAACACCTTATTAAGGAAAATGTACAACAATGAGACACCTGGTCGAAAGTTTTCCACAGAGAACTACATGGACTACCAGTAGGACTATGAGAAATGAAAATTGTGACATGGTAATCAAATTATTTTTTTTTATGAACGAAAAGATGCTTAACTCCATGCATTGATTATTTTCTACAGAGAAATGGATAATGATGTGAAGAAACCAAAAAGGGACTCCTCATGGTGGCTGCATTCAGGCACTCTTCCTGTTGTACAAAATATCCATCATTATGGTTTTACTGCGGTTCATGCATGTTTACAGGACACACTGATTTATGAACACAATGTCAGAGTTCACAGGTTAATCAGTAATCTCTCCCCATTGTTGAAAAATACTACTTAAAAAAAGTATGGAACTGTTGTTTTGGTTTACTATTTCTCCCCTTCAATAACACCAATTGGTATTGCATTTTAATTGGTTGGGAAGCCTGATTGGTACAAACATACAAGGATTATGCATTTGTGGAATAAGCAACACTGCTAAACATTTGGGTAGTGCCCCCAAAAATGTGTCAAAACCCCCTCTTCCCCTGGAAAAAGCCTACAGTTCCTTAGTCAAGCAAAAATCAAAGAACCAGACTTCTTGTGGTGTTGTCTTCCTGGGATGCCCCTGTGACCCATCTGTTTTTACTTCACCAGTCTCACCGAACTAGGTTCTAACATTGGAAATGACAACAGGGCTGACATCTTATAATGCTGCCACTCTGTATGCTGAAACACCAGCCTCAAGTTGCAGGGTAATTTGGCACATTTTTTGGGGATGCTACCACACGTTTATCTGTGTTGCTCATTCCACAAATGCACAGTCTTTACAAGTTGTACCTGGTTGTAAAGGTGACTAATTCGGCTTATCAAAGATATTAAATACAATATCAATTGGTTTTATTTAAGGGGAGCAATAATTAACCAAAATAACATTTCCAAAACATTTTAAGGAGTATACAAAACCCAAAACCAGTGAAGTTGGCACGTTGTGTAAATCGTAAATAAAAACAGAATACAATGATTTGCAAATCCCTTTCAACCTATATTCAATTGAATACACAGCAAAGACAAGATACTTAACGTTCGAACTGGTAAACTGTGTTATTTTTTGCAAATATTAGCTCATTTTGAATTTGATGCCTGCAACATGTTTCAAAAAAGCTGGCACAAGTGGCAAAAAAGACTGAGAAAGTTGAGGAATGCTCATCAAACACTTATTTGGAACATCCCACAGGTGAACAGGCTAACTGAGAACAGGTGGGTGCCATGATTGGGTATAAAAGCAGCTTCCCTGAAATGGTCAGTCATTCACAAACATGGATGGGGCGAGGGTCACCACTTTGTGAACAAATGCGTGAGCAAATTGTCGAACAGTTTAAGAACAACATTTTTCAACCAGCTATTGCAAGGAATTTAGGGATTTCATCATCTACGGTCCGTAATATCATCAAAAGGTTCAGAGAATCTGGAGAAATTACTGCACGTAAGCGGCAAGGCCGAAAACCAACATTGAATGCCTGTGACCTTCGATCCCTCAGGCGGTACTGCATCAAAAACCGGCATCACTGTATAAAGGATATCACCACATGGGCTCAGGAACACTTCAGAAAACCACTGTCAGTAACTACAGTTCGTAGTTATAGTAGTTATATGCAAAGCGAAAGCCATTTATCAACAACACCCAGAAATGCCGCGGCTTCACTGGGCCCGAGCTCATCTAAGATGGACTGATGCAAAGTGGAAAAGTGTTCTGTGGTCTGACGAGTCCACATTTCAAATTGTTTTTGGAAAGTGTGGTCGTCGTGTCCTCCGGACCAAAGAGGAAAAGAACCAGCTGGACTGTTAAAGGCGCAAAGTTCAAAAGCCAGCATCTGTGATGGTATGGGGGTGTATTAGTGCCCAAGGCATGGGTAACTTACACATCTGTGAAGGCACCATTAATGCTGAAAGGTACATACAGGTTTTGGAGCAACATATGTTGCCATCCAAGCAACGTCTTTTTCATGGACGCCCCTGCTTATTTCAGCAAGACAATGCCAAGCCACATTCTGCACGTGTTACAACAGCGTGGCTTCGTAGTAAAAGAGTGCGGGTACTAGACTGGCCTGCCTGTAGTCCAGACCTGTCCCCCATTGAAAATGTGTGGCGCATTATGAAGCGTAAAATACAACAACGGAGACCCCGGACTGTTGAACAACTTAAGCTGTACATCAAGCAAGAATGGGAAAGAATTCCACCCGAAAAGCTTCAAAAATTGGTCTCCTCAGTTCCCAAACGTTTACGAGTGTTGTTAAAAGGAAAGGCGATGTAACACAGTGGTAAAAATGCCCCTGTGCCAACTTTTTTGCAATGTGTTGCTGCCATTAAATTCTAAGTTGATGATTATTTGCAAAAGAAAATAAAGTTTCTCAGTTCGAACATTAAATATCTTGTCATTGCAGTGTATTCAATTGAATAAAAGTTGAAAAGGATTTGCAAATCATTGTATTCTGTTTTTATTTATGATTTACACAACGTGCCAACTTCACTGGTTTTGGGTTTTGTAAATTAAAAAACTTGAACATACATATTACAGCACTGCTTTCTTTTATTCTGGTGAGCTCAGCCATCAGCGTAACTGATAAAGAGAGCAGTTATGAGAGACTAATGCTCAATATATGCACTTTTATCAATGATACAATAAATAATTCACTGAAAATGTTCTTGAAAATGGACTGCGTAAAAATCTATTTATTGTTTTCTAAATTTGATGTCAGGTATTAACCTTGTAGAATGGATGAATCAGCCTGATTAATCAGACTGTCATGATTCAGCTTGTTTTGAGTTAATTATGTAGTTTTATTTTATATTGTGTTCCTTGTTTAGACTTCTTGTGTTTCCTTTTTACTGCTTTGACTCTGTTCCTGGTTTTAGTTAAGTTACTCATTTAGTGTTTTGTGTGCCTCTGATGATGATTCCCTCCACCTGTGTGACTGTCTCACCTGTGCTTGATGTTTCCCTGGTGTATTTAGTCTCTGTGTTCCCTGTTCTCTGTGTTGGGTCATTCGTCTTCCCAGAGTCACTCCATGTGCGTGCTTCCAGTGTTCTCCAGTGGGATCTCCAGTGTTCTCCAGTGTTTGAAGGTAGTTTCTGTTTTTGGTTGGTTATTTTTGTTGAGACTTTGTTATGTTTTTTGAGCTTTTTGTAAAGGACTGTTCTTTTTTTTTTTTTTTTTTTACTCCCTTTTTTGTTTGTTAAAATAAAATAAAGCTTTTTGTTAATCTGCTCCTGGGTCCTAATCCTTGTTAATTTTTGGGTTTCAAACCCTGACACAGACAGATCAATCTACAATCTACAATGATTGTGAGTGGCCCAGAGCAGGGCAGTCTAATCAGAGCAGGAAGAGATAGGTGCTTCGAGCAAGATGACAGCAGGAAGTGCTCATACAGAGATTAGCAAAAATGCTAACAGCTACAGCAGCAGTTTTATCAGATCTGAACCGCATTACTTTATTAAATGACAAACAAATAACAACACTGACAGCATTTGTCAATAGAAAGGATAGCTTCACTGCACTTCTGACATGTTTTTGTGATAATTTGTTCTACAAAGTTGTTTACGTTCTGTCCTGTATAGCCACAGCAGTTGCAACCACCTACTAAATACAGGGGAATGTGTTAATCTAAGTCTTGCTATGTTTGTTTTGTGGAAAAATGTGAATTAACATGTGGAGCTTTTTGTTTATTTGTTTTGTTGGTTGTTTTTGATCATAAGAAATAATGAATTCTAAAAAGGCATGTTGGCCTGCAGCTCTTGTTTACTTGTATTATGTGTGTAGTTAATTAATATCTTGTGAGAAAGGGGCAGACTCTATAAGATTTTTCTTCATTCTGCTCCTTTTCATTCACATGTTTGAGATTTTTCTTTGTTGTATTGAATGTTTTATATACTTGCAGAATGAAATAAAGACCTTAACTAACTAAACCTAACTAACTACTATATTATCTGATTGGCCCATAACGAATGTGATTGACTGAACGATTGTCCAGTCACCTCCAGGATATGCTATTGAAAGGTTCTGCCCATTCCCAAACACTCTCTATGGGCTCTTTTCCAGATGGACTAGTGAAATCCTTAGAAGGGTCCATCTAGTGTGTCATGTTAGTGAGATATGCCAGCAAAGACCCACACTTTTGAGAACCCCTCCCCCATAGTATATCAGAACAGCTGTATAGCTTAGTCATCCAATGGTTTCTGTAATCCATCCATACATTTATTCAAAGTGACATTACTTTAGGGTTGTCTTAACAGGATGTACCTGAATTCACACGTGTAGTGAGAATTTATGCATGTTTATTTGTATGGCTGTGCATATTCAGGCTTGTGTTCGCCTGTTTGTTTGTGTGTGCAGGAGCGTGAAGGAGAACAGAATGGCCTACAAGGCACATTGTGTATCAACTGGTGACATGTGGCTAGGTGAAAGAGCACTCTCCAAATCCTTGTTTTAACAGGAGCATACAGCTGCCCGAGGACACAGAGAATACATAAACCCAGCAGACCAGCGGTGTCCAAACATTTCTCACTTTGTAACCATCCAAGCTAAATAACCCTGTGCCAAGCCCCGCTGAATAATTGCCTTCCCCCTGCGCGAAGCATGCCAGGAGAGCAAAACATTTATAATATCTCCAGCAGAGCAACATCACACTTCTGAGCCTCCGCAGCAAGCACCACTCCTGTTCTATTGTTAAAGCAACTAGACAGATGTGTCAAGCACTATAGCTCTCTGAGTGGAGGAGGGGAGACTCCAAGTCGATGCTCTTGACTAAATGCAGAACTGTTTGGTCATCTGACAGACACTCAAAACAACTCCCAACACAAAGATACTGTCTAAGCTCTTTTATGGGGGGGGGGGGGGGGGGGGGGGGGGGGGCTGTTCACAAGCCAGAAAAAGACAGCAATAATCAGCATGTGTTAAAAGACAGCTACTCTCCTCTGAGTAGAAGTCTTAAAAAAGAATATTATTTTTTGTATGTCTTGTGCACTCCAGAGAGAACTGCAGAACAAAAGCGTGGATGTGATGAAGCAATATTTTTTATATTCACATATGATCGATAAAAAAGCCCTGCTGCAAAAACATAAACTCTTATTAAGGATTCTTTGGCAGCTCAAATAAAATGAATACTGGTTAAAGGTTCAAGAATATGCAGGACATGGTGAAAGAGAATGTAAAAAAGACAAGCAATGGCCCTCAAAGAAACAAGGTATGAATAATTGCCTGGAGGGATAATGTCAAAGTCCAGAACATTAAAAAAAAATGTATTGGAAAAAACTGACCACAAATTGTATGTGAACATTTTATAGTAAAAAATTCCAGTTAAACAGGGAAACCTATTTGGGGGAGCCATCCCCAGTAGGAATGGGAATCGAAAACCAATTCCAACTGAGAATCGATAAATACTCCCTTAAAAGAATCAATATCATTAATCTTTTTGTTTATCAATTCCCTTATCATTCCCCTGTGTTCAGCATGCCCTGCAAATTAAAGATGTCACACTCTAGTTATAGAAGTATTCTTCTTCAGTCATCACACAAAATACAACAATCCCAAATAGTGTTCAAAAAAGTCAATAGTCATCAAGTAGAGACTGAACAGGCATGGGCAGAAGCAAAATGCTTACAGATCCAACCTCTTCAATATTCCCCTTCTAGCCAGCTACCTGCAAACTTCCAGCCAGTCACCAGCCCATTCACAGCCAACTTTTATCCCCTAGAAATGTACAGAAAACAGGCCCACAGCAACCTTCTTGCTGCGAGGTAAGAGCACTACCTGCTGTGCAACCATGCTGCACCACATATGTGTTCTTATTTGATACTGATCACAATTGCACATTTTTAAAATACTACAATCATGTTTACATATGTTAATGAACTTTTCGTTCAGTGCAGGTATTACTTTCTTACATCGCTCTGTTGGTATTTATGTTTTTTAAAAAACTGCATACATGTTAATGAACTAATTATTTTAATGCAAGTATTGCACCTTCCATGAATATAATTGTGCCCCATTATTTGCATATATCCAAAAGCCCCACAATTGTTTCCATCATGAGCAGTTTATAGTGTTAAGTTTTGTCATTAACTATCTTTTTAATCATGCACAGGCAGTGAAATGACATTTGTTTCATTCTGCCACATACATGTTTAAACCAAAATAACAAGGGTTGAAAAAGTCTTTTCAAGGTGAAATTAATCTGGATCGAAAAAACAGTCCTCCATTTGTTTATCTCAAGACACATTTAAGGGGACTTTCCCTTTTCTCTTTAACAAGAACTATGAATAAAAATTACAGGATGCGAAACAACAAATAACATGCAAAGCACATGTATCCAGTATTTTGTCACCAAAATTTGTCATACAACAACGACTGATTTATTAAATGTCAAGACTTAAAAAGTGGTAATAATCTCTGCTCAATGACTCTGTGGGCCTGTCTGTTGATGAAGTGATCCTCTCTGAGCTCTTGAAAAATTGCTTTTATCTGACAACACAGAATAATTTGCCTGCACCACTGGACCCCTTTGGCTTTGCTTGCTTGAGTGATCAGAGCCAGAGTCACATTCATGTCATGACCGGCTTGTAGTTTTGTGGTAGAATTTATTTTATCCGTTTATCTACACACTTATTAACTCATTAAACCTTCTGGGTGTACGTGTATGATTTTAACACTTTTTTCATTAATGCATCTTATAATTAAGGGACTTGTGAGCTTTGTCCCTAGGGGGCGATAACCTGGGGCAGACGGTAGCCTGTACATAGCAGTGCCATCAAAAGCCTTGTAATTAACCCACTTAAAGGTTATTAAACTACTCAAAAAATTATGTTGGCTCTTGAATACGGAACAGTAAGATTCTTTACAGTGTTTAATTTTTCCTTGTGTTTAGAACTATAGTATGTGGGACAAACTGGTTATGTATGCCTCCACCATCAGCTGGTCAGATAGTCAGAGGAAACAATGAACACTAAATTCACTAGAAATCAGCAATTTTGACTCTACAAACCACAACAGACCATTAGTCATGGGCACTAGAGGATATCTTTATGGACCGGAGTACACAGAGGAAGAACTTTTGTAGATGGAGTCCCTGGTAGAAAGAGGAACAGAGAACAGAGGAGCAGGACAGATTACAAGTTCCCTGGTGGTGCCGATGCACGAACCATGAACCCATGTCCACAAACACGGAGGTACATTGCGGTCACAAGTGTGACTTAGTAACACAGCTTCTCCTGGACCTTTCATCAGAACTCTTTCATTTCAATCAGTCTTCAAACTGCTGTCATGTGTCGTAGTCCTGATCGGTGGAATGGGCACCCCAAACACAATGCTTTGTTGCTGCAGAGGAGTGAGTCCTGATGTCCATATTTACAACAACAAGCCAAAATCAGTGATTTATATCAGTTTGTGCTCTAGTGACCACTACCTTACCCCACTATAGCACTTTGACCTGATCTAATGAGGGCAGCTGCCGGTGGAAGGATATGTAGCCCGTAGCATCAAAAAATAGTTTTATCCCGGGGCAATGGCGAGGGAAAGAAGCTGTAAAGAATCTAACTGTAGCGTATTGTCAAACCAAGTTTTTTTTAGAGTTGTTTTAACTTATAAGTGGGTTAAATATGAGGCTTTCAGTGGCACCATGTACTGCTATGTACTGCTACTGCCAGGGCCTGAATATCGCCCCCAGACATGCAAGTTCCTTTATTGGCACCCATATTTACTAGCGCCATGGCCTCTTGCTTCCCCACCTAAAAACCCTAACTTGTCTTTGCAAAAGATACTTCTTTCCTTGATTCTGCTCCTCCAAAATAAGGGTCTTATAATAAATAAGATAAATAAAGGTCACACAAGTGGTGGGGAGTTTTTAGTGACAACTCTATAGGAAGCAAAGCAATATGGAGATTAGAGGTTTGATGTACAGTCACAGTCTGCTGTTAGTCATCCAGACTTTTCACAGAAGAAACTATCTTAAACTCACCCAGCACACAGTCCTGCACCCTGACATGGGCTGGAGGCAGTGCAGGCAGTGAGCATCGCTGCTGTGCACTGTGTCAATGTCATGTGGTTTTCTGTCACAAATCACCCTGTAACATTCATTTTAAATCATTTATTTTATATTATTTCAAAATCACCTGTGGCTGTTTAGCTCAGAGAGTTTACAAATATATTCAGACACTGAGGTTGTAGCTTATTCCAAACTTTAGAAAAAGTGCGTGGGTAACAAGAGAACTAAAACCCTGAAAAAGTAAGACAGCTAAATGCTTTATGTGGTTGTAGAGTAAGAGAGGGGGAGTATACATAAGGAACCAGAGTGCATTACTGAGGACAATGTTAAGTCAAATTTTACAGTAAGAAGGAAAATGTTTAAGAAACCAGAGGAAACATTGTTTTTTCTAATTATATAATTTTATAATTATAATTTTATTTATGTAATATATTTAGAATTAATTAGAAAAAAAATTACTTACCTGATCCTCTAGATTTAATTTATTTTACTTGCCTGGTGTTCTCTGTTTTATTTTGGAGGACGGCAGCACAGGAAGAGTGTTAAATGAGGTCAGTTCCTGTTGAGCCGGGTGTGGTGATCACCTGTTAGCCTTAAATTAGCAGGTTAAGGCTGTTTCAGTGCATGTGCAGCAGGAGTGAGAGGACAGAAACCTCAGAAATACTTGTAAAGTTCGGCCCAGTGTAAGGAGGACCAGAGATGTCATTGGTAAGTTTTTATACCTTTTAGTCCAATTTATATGATTGAAAATATTTTCTTAGGCATCATTCTCTTTAAACCTCTGTGTCATGTCAAATTGTTTAAGAACACTAAAGGTTCTTAATAAGTCAACCTTTAAAATCATTTAAAAAGAGTTAAGTTGAGAATTTTAAGGAGTAGTTCAACCTCAGAAATTCGAACTTTAAAAGATGTTTTTGTTTGTATTTATTTATTTAGTTTTTATCTTGGATCTTTTGGAATATATGTCTGATTTAAGACTGACAACAACTGTTTAGTTTATATAAATAGATACCCAATGAAAACTTAAATAAGTTTAATTTGGATAATCAGTCAATAGTATTTGAAAATAGTAAAAGACAAATTAAATGCTGACTTTGGAATTCAGTAAAATAAAATACTTTGTCCATGAGTATAACATTAGCAAACTAAACTGTAAGTCTATTTGGAAGTTATTTTTCCCTGTCATACAGGTATTGTAAAATATACAGGTATTGTAGTCTTTGTTATTTAAAGTCACATTGTTGGAACTTAACTAGAATAAATGTGGTCTCTAAATCCTTGCTCTCAAAATATTTGATGTACTCAGGAAAATCTGCATAGACAAATTAACATCATCAGAATTAATATTAACTCTTTTCAGTATCTTTATTATATTGCTTTCACATTTTTTGGAGAGTTGGAACTCTCATCAAATGTAATTGTTGACTCTCTTAGAAGCTAAAAATAAAAAAACTTTTTCACACTTAACAGTGTGACTTTGATCAAAACATCTGTATAGTGTTAGGAATGCATTTCCTAAGGTGTCATGATCCTGCTTCTGTGTTAGGTAAGTTACCCTTTTTGCTTCCATGTTTCATGTTTGTCTTGGGCTTCCTGTTTTATTTTAAAATGTCGAACTGTAGCTTGTTTCCGTAGGTGTTGCTTCCTCTCTGGTCTCGACACACCTGTCTCTTGATTGTTCCTCCCCAGCTGTGTCTAATCACCCCTCAATCGCCTCAAGTATTTAAAACAGACAAAAGAAGGAAAACATTAATTGTTTTTGGACAGAAAAGCTTAAACAATGTTTTATAGTGTTCAGCGCCTCTGAGCGTTAGACCTAGGGTTAGAGTGAGGGCTACAGTAATGGCAGGGTTCAATGTGGGGTTAGGGTTAGCGTTACAGTAATGGAAGGGTTTGGGGTTCAGCTGAGGGTGGGGTTGCGTTTAAAACAGGTAAAAGAAAGATAACAACTGTATTGGGATGGAAAACTTGAAACAAATATTGTTCGGTGGACAGCAGCTACAAGCGTTAGACCTAGGGTTAGACAAAGGGTTACAGTAATGACAGGGTTAGACCTAGGGTTAGGGTTAGGGTTACAGTGATGGAAGGGTTTGGGATTCAGTTGAGGGTGGGCTTGTGGTCAGAATAAGCATGAGAAAGAGAACACCAATTGTATTGGAGCGGAAAAGCTGAGACAAATATTCTACAGTCGACAGCAGCTACAAGCCTTAGACCTAGGGTCAGGCTGAGGGTTACAGTAATGACAGAGTTAGGTTTTAGGACGGGTTATGGGGAGATGCCCTATTATGAGGGCCTCCCAGGCACGGGCTCACATATTATTTATTTATTTTTTTATCCCTTTAACCCAACTTCTTGGTGTTTTTTTTTTTTCAGTTTAATAGTTAAAGAACCAAAATATGGTCCAGATTCAGTTCTGGAAAAGGGAGGGTTCGGGTTAGGTTTAGGGTAAGGGACGGGGGAGGGGTTAGGGACCCCCTACCCCACCAGCTGATGAGTGTCAGGAGTCACCCACCCAATACTTTTATAAAACTTTTTAGAGTCACAGCAAAGCAAAATTGATCAATCATAGATTTAGGGATATATGTTTATTAATATGTATATATATGTACATGTCTACAAAATTACAGACAGGAGGGGGGAGGTACACCCATACACACACAAAAGAAAAATTGCCTCCCCCAATGATTTGCACTCCTCCCCGAGATTTCATTGTGGGGTAGGTGTGTCAAAGAAGAATTCATATCTGCATGCAGGCGTGAATATCTTAAGTGCTGATTTATAAGGGGTGATCCCTGGTTTTGAGCTCATGCTTGATGTAGGGCAGGGGCCCTCCTATACCCCGTCCCTCCCCATTTACCCCCAACCTCCATAGCCCTCCCTCTGTCCATTTTTTCCCAAGGCCTTAATTAGTGGTACTAGCCAGAGAACTAGTGGGTATGGGGGAGGGACAGTCTGCAGCCATACCTATATAAGAAGTGCCTAGGAAGATGTAAAATAAATAAGTAAATAAATAACTAAAAATGGGTTTGCAATTTTTGATAAAATTACACAATACTGTATGTTATTTACAGCCTCTGGTCATGCTCAGGAACACAAGGGGGCTGTGGGTTCAATAGATAAGATGAAATAAAATATTATAAAATACAATAAAATATGGTAAAACATATTGATAAAATCACACAATTTACATATTTTATCTATAACCCAAATATACAAGAAAATATACTCTATCAAAAATTATTCATGCCCCAATTATGTTTATTAAGCATCGTTCTAGGTCTGATTTTGTATTAAAATATAACTACTAAGTATCTTTGTGACCATAAGTAAATAAATAAATAAAATTTAAGTGCTACCATTAACTGTTGAACTGTCCCTCCCCCGTCACCATGTATAGAAATCATTTTTAAGTTTTTTTTTTTTCTTTCTTCCCCAAATAAAAAAGTTTGGAGGAGTGACTTTTATTTTGGAGACACTTCCTGTATGAGAGGGGGACCGGAAATCCTGCTCTACCTCTTGTTAAGCCATTGACCACCTGTTATAATTTTTCATTTAGGCCCAAGGGCCACAGAGTTTTTAGGGAAGTGATCCATATTCTCTCCTCTCTTTTTCTCTGCGCCGTGGACCATGTGCTATTGGAGTCGAGCGCCAGGCTGCGGGAATTATCCAGACCACAGGCCACGAAATGCCTGTAAATGGCTTTTGACTTGTCCATACGTTTAATGTGATGCAGGTGTTCCAAGACGCGGGTGTGTAGGGTCTACCTGTTTCACCCACGTACCACATACCACAGCTCTGGCACTCGACCCCGTATATCACATTGGTGGTCTGGCTCTCGAGGGGCTTTGTCACCGGACGTCCCATCCCAGAGACCCTATTCAAAACAAAAGGTTTGTAGCCCATCTCCCATGATTTTGCTGTATTGTGTAGTTTGTCCAGTGCTGTGTGCACTAGAATGTCCTTAAGGTTTTTATTCCTCCTGTAGGCTGTGATAAGTTTGATTTTTTGGCTCTGGGCCCACTGTGGACGGGCCCGATTGAAGTTATGTTTCAGTCCAGACCACAGAGGTGCGGTGCGGTTCGAGTACTGTACCACCAGGGGAAGTGTTTCGGGGTCAACCCCCCTAGTACAATTAGGTGACCCCCTGGGAAGAGTACATTGTTGCTGTTTTACTTCTGCTTTAATTGCAAGCAAGAAGCAGCATGAGTACCCACGAGGACAGAGGGCTGCAAACAGGGTCCGAGTGGACTTTTCCACATCGTCCTGGTATGTGCAAATCCTGTGAAATCGGATTAATTGCGACTTAATTAGGCCTCTGAATGTGTGTTTAGGATGGTAGCTAGAATTGTGTAATAATGCATGTCTATCCGTATCTTTAAAGTACACGGCAGTGACCAGGCCCTTCATCCCGTGGCCGCTCGGGGGGGGTGCATGAGACCCTTGAGCCCAAGAGCTCCACACTGTCTGGCTGTAAGTGGTGTTTTAATTTTATTTTGGGGTGATGGTTGTTGAGGATTGATATGAAGTGTTCAAAGTCTGCCAAAAATGTCATCCAAATATTGCAGGTACAGGAGGGGCCTCAGAGGGCATTTTTTCAGGGCCTCCGTCTCCCAGTCAGCCATGTAAATGTCCACATAGGCTGGTGAGTACTTGTGGCCCATTCCACATCTGCTGATCTGTAAGATATGTTGTTTATTGAAGTCGTTTCTTGTGAATGTTATTTTGAGGTCTAATAGTGCTGCATCTGGTCGGTTTGGATCCGGATGTTTCTCTAGGATCCTCCTGACAGACTGGAGCCCTAAATCTGTGTCTATGTTGGTATATAACGAGTCTACATCCACAGAAAAAAGGTAGGTATTATTGGGTACACTAAGGGTTTTTAATTTGTGGACAAAATCATAAGTATCCTTGACGTAACTGTGTAACTTGGATAGGGGGTTTATGTAATGATCAATGAATTCAGCTATTCTGTAAGACTCGGATCCACAGTCGCTACAATCGGTCTCCCTGCAGGGATTTTGTGAGGAATGGGCCATGTCTCGGAAGGCTTGTGGATTTTTGGGAGCAGGTAGAACAGACGTGGTCTCGGGCATTTCGGGACCCGACAGGTAGGAAAGCTGCTTTAGATTGATGTATTTTTGATGGTATAACTCCGTTAACATGGCTTTTATCATCACCTGCGTTTCTCCCTGCATAGGCTCCTTCAGGGGCCTGTAATAGGTTGGGTCCCTCAGCTGTCTGTGAGCCACCGTTATGTAAGAGTGCCGGTCCTGCAAGACTATCTGTCCTCCCTTATCAGCTGGTTTGATTACTATATTATCTCTTCTTTTTAAAGCAGACAGGGCCTTCTGTTGGTCCCTAGTGATGTTTTTGTGGGCTTGTGTGGGGACTCTAAATTTTCTAAATGAGGCCCTGTCTGCTCTAATCAGGTTTCGCAGTGGGGCCCACGTGGAAGGTTCAACAAACTTCAGGTAAGTATCTGCTTTATTTTTATTGTGAAAATGAATGATCTATTAGTTTTAGTAATTATGTATGTCCCTAAACGTGAGGCCCTTGTCCAATAACTGTCTTTCAGAGGTGGACAGGCTGAAGAAGGAGCAGAGGACCATGATGTTGGAGCCAGGGGGGTGATCCTGGATGGCCTCAGCCCCCCCTACATGTTTAACTCACTCAGCCAGCGCTTAAGCGTGAGCTGAGCGGTTTATGTGGTCTAGTGGACATGGTCCCGTGGGAGCACCTGAAATAGGAGTGGGTTAATTTCAGATAAGTATGAGTTACTTTTCACTATGGATATGTTTAGCTGTTGAAAAATGTTTTTCTGCTCCCTCTCCAGCCTTGGTGAATAGTTAATGACTGGGAATCTGACCGTGGCCTGTGGGAATTGAGTTTTAGCAATTGAAAAGAGCTGTTGTAATTGTTTGTCATTGGTTTGTGGTTTTAACATTTGTAGGACGTTGTTCAGGCCCACGGATAGGACGACATCCCTGAACTGGTCAGAGGGCCTGATTTGTCGGAGGATTTCAGAAATATGATGAATTTGGGCCCCCGGGAAGCTGTCTATTTGAATATTTGGGTCAGTAAATTGGGGAATGCGGGCCAGATTTGAGTCACCAATTATTACAATAGGTTTGAAGATGTTAATGCTCCAGTCTTTTAATTTTCTTGTCATTCTAGCATGTGTGTAGGGCTCCTTTCTGAAGAGGAGGAGCTCGGGAGGGTGCTGGAGCGAGCAGAGGTCCGACTGGGTCGCTTCCCCGTTAAGGCTTGGCGCTGCGGCATTGCTTATCTTATCCTCCTCTGGGGCCGTGGCACTCTCTCCCTCTGTGTGTTTATGTTCAGGTGCCTGTGGCTCCTCAACAGGGGCCTCTTCTGAGGGCCGGTCAGGCTGAGAGACTGCCGGGTCGATCCTGTCTGAGGAAAGGGCCACAACATTGCTGAGTCTGATAATGAGGTTAGTGGTTATTCTTAGCTATTACCTGTGCATGTTCGACCTTTGCTTCAGCCATATTGAGCTGTGTGTGTCCCTGTACTTCATTGCAGGGTGCCGGCTAATTTTGGGTGTCGGGTTCGGCCTGAGTTCTGCCTGAGTCCAGGCTCCCCACCTCTCCCAAGCTTCCCTGGTCCAGGTTCTGATGGAGGATTGGGGAAGAGTTTGAGAGGCCCCTCCCCTAGCAGGTGATAGAGAAGTAATATCTGTGGCTGTTGGTTGGGTCCTACCCGTGGGCGGGAAGGAGGCTCTGCGATTTAGAATTTTAATGCTGTCTGATATGCCAACAGGTCCACGGGTCAGTTGGTGCTCATGTGAACTGGGTGAGTCGAGCTGGTGGTTTGGTGTGAATGACCTTTTGGTCCTTTGTGGCCGGGGTGGTGGGCTGATTACCTGTGCTTGGACTGTAAGTAATTTTTTCGGGGCTGTTACAGGCTGCAGGGGTTCTGGGGTCCTGCATGGAGGTTCGTGAGACCTTTGTAGGGGTCCCCATTTGTCCGGAGGTGAGGATTGAGGTTCCTCCTGTACATGATGCAGGCTTGTGGTTTCTGTTGGTACTTGTCAAGTAATGGGATATGGTCAGGATGATTGACTCTACAAGTGTCACTTAAAGGTTCAGAGTTTAGAGTAAAAAGTTTAGGGTTAAAGATCCCACAGTGACATCTATATATTTGATTTATTGAGACATTATTTTTACACTTGTTTTTGACAGCAGCTTTTATTCAGCTGAGAGTGAATTTTCATTGTTTGACTCCATCCAGAGTATAAGTAACTCTGCAATTGCTTAAATTATTACAACACCCAAATTTGAACGATACTTAGCTTGCTGTGTAGATAAAAATGGGGAAATAGTGATATTGCTACACAGAGCAGAGAACTTGACAGCCCCCATTTTGCCCTGCTCCAAAAAAAAAGGCTGGAATGAGTGAAAAACTTTAATTATCTATATTTATAATTTAGTCGAACACAGATCATGGTCTTTTCAAATATTAGAACAACTTCATTCCAACACAATATGCCGAGCTATTAATTTCTGATTTGTTAGCATGGATTTTAATGTGCTGTCTGGCTCATACTGTATTTGTAGTACACATAATTACATAAGACAGAGCATTCAGAGCTGCTTACAGATAACAAGATGTCATCTCCCATGGTAGCTGATTTGTCTTTATGTAACCGAGGGGGGAAAAGATGCCTTAAACCTGTCACCCTGCAAAACAAAGCCCTGTGTTCAATTAGCTTCACAAAAACATTGCAACGGTTCTGCAGACCTGATAGTATTTTCCTCCTTAACTCATATTACCAGCTTTAAATTAGGTTTAATGCTTTTGGCATGAGACCCGAGAGAACCCCATTCCTCCCTTTCTCTCGCCCGAGAAGTGGAGCTGGGAGCAGACGGGATATTTATTGCTTTCATTTTGTTTTGAGACAGCAGCTTATTGCTTATTGTGCTCCATTATTACTGCCTCCAACTGGGGATAATTTATTCAGATTAAACAGCACTGTTGTGTCTTCCACGCCTTTTACCAAAATATAAATAAATAAACACATTGTCTGAGTTTGGGTGAGAAGCACTTTATTAGCAGCAGATTGTTTTATGAAGTGGCAGCAACATTGAGAGTAACCACATTTAAAAATTAAAAGGGAAAGCAGTTTACCAAGGACTGTTACCCACAATAATAATAAAACATGCAAAAATACAAATGTTATGACCACAGGTTTACTCCGTCATTTGTGAAAACACCAGAACAGTCATACCTAAGATATGAGGCTGGTTTATTAACCTTTACTGAGTTTCAAACTAGTACAATACAAATATTACTGTAACTGTCCAATGTTCTTCCAAAAATAAGCCTGCAGTCAATGACATCGACTAAAACACAACTGTGAACACAATATGCTGGTATATGTTTAAATTTCAGACTTATAACAAAGTGAAATCTATTCTGGTTTGGAAATTTTATGTAACATCTACCCATACATTGTTTTCACTTGTCAGGAGCATTCATTCATTTTCTGTACTGTTTTTCCATTTTGGGGTCGCGGGGGGGCTGGAGCCTATCCCAGCTGTCATTGGTTCTGAACCAGTCAGCAGCCAATTACAGGGCCACATAGAGAGACATATAACCAGTCACACTCATACCTAAGGACAATTTGGAGTCACCAATCAACCTAATGAGCATGTTTTTGGTCTGTGGGAGGAAGCCAGAGTGTCCGGAGAGAGCTCACACATGCACAGGAACATGCAAACTTCACACAGAAAGGCCCTGCCCAACCAGGGGATCGAGCCAACAACCTTCTTGTTGTGAGGCACATGCACTACCTGCTGTGGCACCGTGCCGCCCTTGTCAAGAACATTACAAATCTAATTATGCATGACCTTAAAAAAACGAAGCGTACAATGAATCAAAATGTTCAATGCATCTTGCATTTACAGTTCCCTTACATGTCCACACACTGCTGATCCATACTGGCTGTGTTTGCCTATATTTAAAAAAAAAGTGGAATCCAAGTAATAAAACTTAAAATGCTTATAAATGAAATAATAGCAAGGTTTTAATATTAACAACCACCCCACTTAAATTTCAGTTATTCTACCAAAAAACTGACTCTTGACTGGGACCGTTAATGAGCCTTTTATTCTTCATTTTTTAATATCCTTGGCTGTGTTAATGTTGTAAGTACGAACACAGCCTTAAACAGATTATGTATTTCTATTTGATCTTGTTATTTCCACTTCAGCTCCTACAGTAACTCTAAAACAATCTGTGTACAAACAAGTGTTACACTCGTACTGTTAAGTGCAAAAAATGTGCCATTGAAACTCTGTCAAACTGCAATTTTTGATCTGACTTCCAATGAAGCAAAATACATGCTTTTTATTATATCTGAGTGTCAATCAGAGCTTTACCTTGGAGTTGATCATTTTTACTATTCTACATCAGATGCCATCACTTGACCATATGAGTGCAATTATCTGACACTGCACAAAAAATAAAAGAGCATAAAAATCCATGATGCTGCTGATCATTGACAGTTCCCAGGCTGTATTCAACACAAAAATTAACTTTGTTGTAGTGTATTAAAAAATATTTTGTATGTTTTTTTGTTGTTGTTGTTTTTTCTTGGTGTTTTGTTTTTTCATCCAAAGACATGGTGGCATCATGACCTGGCATTTAAAGGGTTAAAATTTTCAAACATGTATGAATATTTTATGTGCATGATTAGGACTTATATTGGTGGGAAAATCAGAAAAACTAAAAATGGATAATATTTTATGGAAGGACATTTTTGTACTTAGCTGTGTGTTAATATAAGACACAGCCATAAGGGCTAAACTGGCATAACAAAATATAAACCAAGGATGAAGAAACAGAACAAGAAAACATATAAACCATAAAAAGCATAAAGGTGGATTTGTTTACCTCAGGAAAAAAAAATATATATATAATTCAAGAAAATATATGCAGCATTTTAGAGCCTCATTCACAGTACCTATGCCCCTGCAACATTCACTGTGAACACTGTAGAGGCAGAATCAGGGGAGGAGTTGGACCCCTCTCTGTTCTGTTACCGGAGTAGCATCAGAGATGACTGTCTGTGCATGTGCACTGCACTCTCTAATGCTCCCCTTAGGTGAAATCACAGTGTGAATTGACACATAAATAACAATCACGAGCCACTTTATTAGGAACAACTTGCTTGTAGAAGGTTGGACCCCCTTTTCAATGTGCATGGTTGCATTTTGCTGGAAAGAGGTCAATTGCTTTTATTTATTTATTTATTTATTTATTTATTTATTTTTTAAAAGTTTGTAGGTTTGCATTTCATAACGTTATGAATAAATCATAAATATGCAAAATGTGTATGAGAGTAGGAAATGTGTTGACAATGGCCCACATTTATCAAATGTTCTGTGACCAAAAAGTAGGTGTATGATACAGATCAACATTTATCAAAGTGAGCCTGATATGAACTTGGGTTTGGGATGCATTTATCAACACTATAGTCAATGGTACACTGGGATTGGACAAATACTCAAGTTTGATGAATCACACTTGTGAGCTGGTGTAGGACAATTTTTTGTCTGAACAAATTTCTATGCCAAGTGATAAATGAGTGCTAATACCTTTTGAAAATCAGGCCAGGTCCTTAAAATGATCTTTAAAAAAAGAAGTGTAATGTTGGTGCACCCATTAGCCAGACCCACCTAAAGGTCGCACATCTTTCTCCTTTTCAACAACTTCTCTCAGGTCCAACATTGTAGCATGTCTGTAAACCTCTGTTTCAGCCTTGTTTAGAAGAGGCTGTTTTAGTTTAAATACTTAAGAGCTCTGTCTGGCCTCACCCCCTCAGAAAGATAATGTGGCTTCTTCTTCCACTGCTGTGACTTAACGTTCACTGTGGCTGCACAAAAATGCTGAGTCATGTTCCTTTGACTGGAGTCAGCAGTGGGTGAACAAACACCTGGCTCAGGGAGTGTCTCCTATCCCTTCATTACACCATTAGGGGAATTTTTAAGACAGACTGTGATTTCTCTTATGTTTGGGGGTTGTAGACAGACCACAGACACATATTTTTGTATAAAATCATTACAATTATTTTGCATAATTTCTGACCTTTGAAAAATGACCAGACAGAGAATGTGTTTTCAAAGCATCACTTAAAAATGGTCCTTTTCACACCATTGAAATTATTAAACTTCCAAAATTAGGTGAAAAAATATTTTAACAAATGAAAACAAAGAGAATACAAGGAGAAGATCAGCACAGTATTGAAAATTTATGACAATATAGACTACAAAAGACCAACTTTTCCATTTTATTTTTGAAAAATATGGATTAAATTATCGAAGACAATGTTCTACTGTCTCCACAGCTCACAGCCACAGTACAGCCTGTCCTATCTGTGCAGCCAGCTTTCCCCGTATGCCCTCCTCCACTGTCAAACTTTTCTCTTTTGGAAATTGTTGATTTCTTTGGTTACTGTGACTATATGTAGTCTGCTGATGATGGCATACTGATTGTTTAGAGTAAAATGTGTTTACTGTTTCTGTCAGGAAAATGTCCCACACTGCCCCTGACTGACAGCCCAGATGGAAAGAACGACAGGAGAAGGAGCTTTTCTTCAGTCTTTTACTTACACAAGGAGTGGAGCAGTTTACAACAAGGCAACTCCCTCTCACAGTGAAGATCATAGCATCTGTTCAAACTTATATGCAGCGCTACACAAGTGGGTGTTTGTCCAGAAACAAGCATCAACCAATAATATTGCCGTTCAAAGTTACACAAACAGTGGTCATATTTCTCACTCAGAAACTGTGAGTTCTTCTGCTGATTTGACGGTGTAATCTTCACTTATCAGAGACAAGATGTAGTTCTTCTGCTGATGTGATGGCATAGTCCTCTCTTATCAGAGACGAGATATTCTGTCTTGATTTCTCATTTCTGGTTTCTAGTTTCAGCTTTTTACACAGGCATATAAAAGGATCAAAATACGTGTATAATTATAATGATAACAGATATATACATCTTCTTTACAGTTTCTGTTCAAATTAGAATATCTTTATAATCACCATTTGCAGAACTTTAATCCTGTTTCATACTGCGCTTAGGCGTCAGTGGCTCTGTCAGTGATTGGAAGGTTGCAGGTTTGAGCCCAGCTCAAGCTGTCACATAGTGGTGTATCCCTGGGCAACACACTGAACCCCAAGTTGCTCCCACAACTGCGAATGTGTTAGTTGATACAGATGGACACTTACATAGAAACTCTAAACCATCAGTGACTGGATGTGAGAGTGAGTGCGTGTGAACGGGTAGATGTGTAAAGCAATTTTGAGCAAAGAGACAGAAAAGCACTATATAAACTCAAGTTCATTTACCATACTGGTATGTCTCTGATGCCTGACAAGACTTTGAATATCAATGGTGAAAAGTCCAGCCTTAGCCTTGAGGACTAGCAGTCCTTGGCTCTGTCCTAATGTATTAAGAATTCATATGCAGAGGCAGAAATGAAGACATCAATTACAGGCCATATTCAGTCCTGGGGGCAGCTGGTTTAGGGTTTCAGAAAATTATTTTGAATAGCTCTGTGTGCACTGTACCAGTTGGATTATAATTTTAGATTTTACAGTGGTCATAAAAAAAACCCATTCCTCCAGTTTGGAGTCCCATGTGACTCCAAACTGATAAAGGCTATTGATGACTGATGAATATCTTGAGCTGTGCTCTTGGAGTACAGGCATTGATGAGCCACCAGAGCCCTTTTGCTCTTCAGTTACTTTTTATATTTCCTTTTTTATTTTTCATGAAAATAGTGTAATGCTACAAAATGCCTCCCTGAAGTGGACCTCCCACATGGACACATCCGTAAAAAGGCCCAGCAGAGGCTGTACTTCCTGCAATAGCTCAGAAAGTTCAGCCAGCCCCAGGGGCTGCTGATCATGTTGTACACCACCGTCATTAAGTCTGTCCTCTGCATGCCCATCTCCGTCTGGTTTGGATCTGCAACCAAGCAGGACGGACACAGACTGCAGTGGACAGTCAGGTCTGCAGAGAAAATCATCAGAGCCAACCTGCCCTCTATCAAGGACTGATACTGGTCCAGAGTCAGGACATGGGCAGGTAACATCACTGCAGACCCCTTACATCCTGGATGCAAACTGTTCAGACTCCTCCCCTCAGGTCAGCGTTACAGAGCACTGTACAACTAAACCAACTTATCCTTCCCCCAGGTTGTAACTCTGATGAACACTTAACACAGTGTCAGAACAAACACCATGCAATAACCTAGAGACACTACACCAACTAAACTACATAAAATTATTCATTTCAATCCAAAGTATCACATTTTAATCATTTAAATATCTTCCCTCCATTCCTACACTCTGTTTTTAAATGTAATGCTGCACCAATGTGCCTTTACATCTGATTATTTATTTTCCACTTTGTAGTCACTCCTTAGGCATGTAAATATCATCCTCCCATCCTACATAAATCCATACACGCCGTTTTGTTTCTGTTAATTCTGTCTTGCACTGCCTACCTAATGTAAATCATTCCCGTTCATATTATCATACTGATATCCATTGCATCTTTTTCACCCCTCACCACTGCACAGATGTCTATGCAGGCTTGTTTGTAGTAGCTCTAACTTCTCTTTTGCACTGTTGGATCTTAAGGAGGTTCTATAAGTAGAGCTTCAAAATGAAAAAAGAAGAAATGGGAGTGAGACCAAATAAAACAAGTAAGCAATTTATTGTAAATAACCATTAAACTGAAATAGGCTGTTCAGCAGCTGTATATATATGGACAAAGTTATTTCTGCTACACTACTTTATACCTGAGATGAAGTTGTTAGATTTTTGGAAGACTTCATTTGGTCAGCATTGTCATTTAAGCTGGTATCAAAACTTTTTCTTTATTCAAAGATAACAGGTTTGTTTCAGGTAATTCTGACTTAATATGATACTTACTTTGTACAGTGTCTAGTAACAAGGGACATTAACTAAATATATATAATGTTTAAAAATATTGCTTAACATACTACCACTACCATACTACTACCATGCACAAGCGGATTTTTTACCTTAATTTTTGTCTCAGCCCCTTAAAGTAATGACAGATAGTTTAGATAAATTGTACCCATAGTTCTATTGCGTGCTTATTTTTTTAGAGAAAAATAATAATAGTGTGCAACAATGATATTTACTACCCACAAAAATCATTGTATAGTGCATTGTTTCTAGTTTTTTTTATAGGCACCTTTTAAAGCCGATCCCTTAAACTGTCTGGAACCACATTAGCAGATGTAAGGTAAAATTTAAAATTTAGGTTCCTCTTTGATTTAACCCCCCAGAGGAAACATAAATATAAATAAAACTCCTTTTTAAAATTCATTTTGAGAAGAGGTTGTACAGAAGTACCGTAAAATACCAAATAAACACCAAGTTCCAATTAATCGCCGAGTCCAAATAAACGCAGGATGTAGCAGCACATTTTGACAAATAAACACCCGTTCCAAATAAACGCCGAGTTCAATTTATTAGGCACAGCCTACGAGCTACACACCTGCAAACGCTGAGCAACCAACTGACAACTGACCCTTGAAAAGTGATTTATTCAAATAGAAACATGATCAGACTGTACCTTATCAGTGCGCATGGTTTATTTTTCTCTCAGGACGTCCTGTTGGCTCGCTTTGCCTCCCTCTATATGTCAGCAAATGCACGTTGGTGTGAGGCACTCTGTTTTACGACAGTGCAGTTACACTCAACGACCACTATGTCTAGGGCACTAGAGAGCTGAAAGCCGGAATCTCACATACTAGGGCTTTGAAAATTCAAAGAAGAAGACGCTGTCACTGCCGCTGCATGTTGCTTGCCCTTAACTAACATCAGGAGGCCAGTCACATCAGTTACTGGTACATTGCTGATGATCGCCATGGCACGGGTACAGCGAAAAAAAGTAAGACCTTAACTTAACTAGTTCCTTACCAGTATTAAGAGTGTTTAGAGAGTGCTGAGTTGAAAGAAGAAGACAAAAGTATCACTATGGTACTGTAGTCTTGCCTTGAAAATGTAAAGGTGATATTCATACTGGTGTAAATACATAATATGATTACATTTACCATATTTCTTCATTTTTTGCTAAGCAAGATTTTTGTGAGAAAAGAATTAAACGCCTCTTCCAAATAGACGTCTGGTCCCAAATAAACGCCTGGTCTGCTCAGTGATTGAAACAAATGAACGCCTCAGCTATTATTTGGTATTTTACGGCAGTTGATACAATGAAATGAGTCTAGAAAGCTGGTCATCATTCATAACAAGTCATCCAGCAGGTTGTTCTCTCAGTCAGAGAGAGGAGAGTTGCTTGTTTTACAGCTGGAAGGTCATTAGTTTGATCCCAGGTCCAGCAGTCCCATATTGTTATGTCCTTGGGCAAGACTCTGAACCTCAAAAAACCCACTGCTGTTTCAGGAGTGTGTGAATATGTATGAAATCAAACAAATGATTTGTTAATACTGTGTAACATAAATGGTGTTACCTGGTTTGCCCAGCGCAATAGTCAGTCACACAGTTAGTTGACAATCATACATAACTGAAATTATGCGGGTGCTGCCGTGCACGGTGCTCAACAGGGACCAGCTCTGTGTCCAAACAGTTCAAATCCAAAAAAGCCTCTCCAGCAAGAAAGTCCGAGTGTGAGTGAGTGAATGCCAAGCTCCAGCATGCTACTGCAGGGAGGACAAAGAGAGCAATCAGTGCACACCTGCATCAATTAAGCTGGCACTGCATCCATGAACCATCACACACACCTCTCTCCCCTGCAACTGAGCTCAACCACACCCAACTACCACATACTGATTTCATAGAAACTACCATCTGCATCTGAAGTGTGATGTGTCCGGCCCTTTTTACACATGTAGCCCTGATATTATCAGGATAATGTCCGGTGGGCAGTTTGCCCAAGTAATTCCCTGGCATGATTGTTCACACATGCTCCTTTCAACAGGGAGTATCCCCTGCTAGTCGGGGGGAACGCTGGGGGGCAGCAGGACAGAGCAGAGCAGAGCTTTACGCTATAATCACAATTCATAACCTTATTTCACTGATTCATGCTCAAAAGTGTATCAACAGCATTGAAGAAAGAGTTGAGAGGAGCACTGTAGCACACAGAAGTGAATATGAAACAGCATCACGGTGAATGATGGTTACACCGGAGAAAGAAAGTCGCATTCATTTCTGAAATATGTGCAACTAATAGCCTTTTAAAGTAAGATCAGTCCCTTTCACTAATACTACTGCCTGTCACATGGGGCCAACTAAGATATTTTGACACTCCTGTTTTGTTATCTGCTATACTGTCTCCACAACATTCACAGCAGAGGTGAAATGTCACAAGGGCGTAAATATTATGCCTTAAAACGACAGTGTGAATTGAGCTATTTTATGGTGCTGGGGGGTTGGGGTGAATGGATGACGAAGTAGTGGAATGGCTCATCTGTTACTGTACAATATTTGGTAACTGTGGTGTTGTTGGGCATGTGCGAGAAGTCTATATTTGGATCTACCAAGTATTCTCAGGCTCTCGTTTTCTTTAGACAGTGTTGAATTTGTTTCAAAACAGCCTTCATAGTACATAAACTTGATAAACTTCTTCCTTGAGAGGAGGTTGTATGGAAATATATGGTTTTCATTCATTCATTTAATATGGACTAATAGCTCACAATGCTAAATGTCAGCCTTTAGCACCACAGACAGTGCAACTTTTCTGCCTTGTATTTCCACCTTAAAGTCACTGAATTGTTTATCACTACCCTGATTCATCACTTGTTCTGAGCCGGAGCCAGACTTGGAATGCCCTGCTGTAACCCCTGACCGTGAGTCCCACAGTCCCCGAGCAAACTAAAGCCTTCAGTATGTTTAGAAATTCAAGCCCCCCCACCACACAGACACACACACACACACACACACACAGACCTTCACACTTCCCTGGTTGTCTCACCTCTGAGTGTAGAAGGTTTTCTCACTCACTGAATTCTATTAAGTAAGCAGTGAATGTAAGCTGTCCCCCTTGCTCAGGTGCTTTTCGACAACTTCTAGTAAATAGAAACTACAACCAAAACAGTCCTGTCTTTATAAGATAAGAAGACAATGAATTATATTTTTAATCAATAAACATGGAATTTAACTAATTATTTGGCCAGTGTAGAGCCTGCTTTTGCCCCTAAGAAGTCTGATTGCCAGTTGCTCACCAACTGACAAGCCTGTTAACCCCAGATCCAGAGGATGATAGGCTGAATCACAGATGGGCGCCAGTCACTAATTACAAGTCCAAGTCTTCTGTGTCAAGCTAAGCCAAATCAAGTCTTGAGTCTTTAAAGGCAGCCAAATGCTGTCAAGTCTTATATGGTATACACAATGATGAACTGTAAAGTCCCTACTAATTGTGTTGTTAGTAGCTTTATTTTATATTTTCCAGTAGTTTTGTGGTAGCATCATTGTGCTCTGAGTCAAATAGCTTTTCAGTAGCTTAGTTATTTTATTGATCTTGCAGCATAGTAGCATACAAACTAGAAAAGCACTCAGAGAGCACAGACCTCCACCAAGCGCCACAGTTCCCTCCGTATTGTGATTCACACCAAAAAATTCCTGGATCCAGACAGTGATCCAGATCACTCCCAAAATTTAAATAGTTCTTCCATATCCCATTTCTGACAATTTCCTGAAAATTTCATCCAAATCCGTTCATAACTTTTCAAGTTATTTTGAACACAGACAAACAAACAGACAAACAAACAGACAGATGAATGCCGGCAAAAACATAACCTCCTTGGCGGAGGTAAAAAGTTGCATTTCTCCACAGCAGCATCAGAGTGCAATCACAGTCCTAGAATAGACTATTTAAGGATGAGTCAGACACACAAACATGTGAGCGTGGACTGTATTTCTGCTTGACAGTTACAACGCAGTCTAATCCTCGATGCCCTTGGTGTCTGTGCTGCAGGGTAGGTTTTTGTGGTAATAAGTTGATGATGGTTCTGGACTTACTGCATAGACACATAAAGATGTCTTCCTGGATGAGCCTATGTGTCAAAAGTTATGCAGTATTATGATATTTAGGAAATTTTCCACTGCACCTTATCTATAAAGAGCATTTCTTACCTATGTGTCTGCACCTGCAGGTTGCCCCGGTGAAGAGGATGCCATTGTAATTCAAGCAGCAATGCTGCACTGTGTTCATAGTCTTGTTTGCAATTGGGACACGTCATTTCTTTAGGCATTGGTGTTAAACTTAACAATCTGGCATACTCTCGAGTTTTTTTTATATCAGTAATTACCAAGAGTTGTCAAGAGATGCTTGTAAAATGTATCTTTGTCCTGAGCATTACTTTATTTACAGGTATCAAGAGAATACAGTGTAGAGAAAGTGTTGAGTCATATCTATCAAAGGGCCCACATTTCCTGAAGGCAACATCATTTGAGGTTGCTTTGCTATGCTGTCACCTACAATCCCACACCCTCCTCAGGCGATGCCACACTCCCACCAAGCCAGAACATGGCCAAAAATTTGAAACTGAAAAAAATAAGATCTGAAAGTGAAAAAAATAAGATCTGAAGGTGAAAAGAAGAAATCTGAAACCAAAAGATTTTGCTCCATAGTCACTGTGTTAAGAGGGAATTCTCAAACGTGAGGTTACAATGTGACCTTATACTGTGCATCAGAAGTGTGGTAGATTCTCCAAAGTCAAACTGCCATGTTCTAGTTCTATAGTTTTATTAGTAGCTTTAATACTCTGACCAATTTAAGCTTAACAACTTGTGAAAGTTAGGCAATTATCTCAGAAAACAGTAAAAAAATCCCTGAGGCTTTTAGTTAAGGGAACCTGTACAATTCTATCTTCCTGTTTGGTCTACAAACATCTGTCATCCCTGCAGCATGCTATACAAATAAAAGCTTTTGGGACATGTGACAGCTATAGGCTCAGTATTTTGTTCTGAGCTAATTGTAAAAGAAACTTTGGTCCACTTCTTTTGAAACCCAATTCTACAGATTCTTCAGAGATTTGTTAAAGAAACGTTGTAGTTTGTGGATATGCGAGTAACTATTGCCTTTCTGTCAAATTGATCCAGGGTGGCCATTTGCCCAAGACCTCTGGCAAAGTGAAGAGTAAACAAGTACAACCTCTGATAGGGAATCAAAGTTTCTCAATGATTTTATATCACAGATATACATTCAGTTGGGCCAAGAGGAGCCAAAGAAGATCCACTGACCACTTTGTTTAAATTAATATTTTATAAGTGAACTGATTGTCTGGATAAAGTCAATTAACGTGATATTAATGAGTTTAATAACTTGGCCTGACCGAAAAGTGGCTTCAGTGTCAGTGAAGACCCGACATAAATGTTCAATGTCATTAATTAGAAGTTCACTTTACTCTAAGTCCTGCACAATGTGTGAGGTTTTTAAAAGGATTCTGTGTTCATATTCAGGATTCAGTGTTCATAAAATAACTGATGTGCAGTTTTGTCTAACACAGGATGTACAAAAACGCAGGACCCCTGAAAGGCCTTTTATTTGAAATCTCCAGTCCTGTCCTTGAGTCTACAGCAGTCTTTATGTAACTATGAGATAACAACACATGAAAACAAACCCTGAAAGCCTGGAGCTGTAAACGCTGTGTAAGAAGTGATTATCAATTCCATGCCATGAATAGATGATAACAAGAAGCTGTCCTACCTTAGAAATAAAAGCATCTTTTCATCACCAGAGTGGTATGTCTTTAAAACTGTTCACCTTTCTCCTGACGACAAAAGATTTTACTCAAATTGTAGTCGATTTCTGCACTTTAGACCTAACCTGGTCAAACTCTTGTAATGACCTGACCTCCTCATGCCAGTTGATTTTCTTGTAAATTTCTATATTGAAAATTTCTTTTATATCGACAGATTGTTCTAGATTTAACAAGTCTTCTTACCTGAATCCTGATGATGATCAAAGGCAGATCTGTCTAAGGAGAAAATGTAAATGAGTGATCTTACCTAGTTTATGTCTCTAAATACTTTCAACAAAATGCAACTTATTAGTCTAGTAAGACTAGTATACTGAAGATATCATTTTTTGAAAGGGACACCTCACCTTGAGGAATTTTTAGGATATTCAAAAAAGGTTCATATAATTCAAATTGTCTGCCAAAATTAATTAAGATTAGAAATTAGGTTTTTGTAATATTCTTCTGACCTTTTTACCTCCACCTGGGAGGTTATGTTTTTGCTGGCATTTGTTAGTTAGGCTGTAAGTTTGTTGGTTTGTTTTGTGACTTATGAACAGAGTAACTTGAAAACAAATGAAAAAAACTGATACGAATTTTGTGGGTATTTGAATTTGGATGTGGATCCTAGAATTTTTCAAGGATTCATTAACATTTAACATTAACATTGGGCAGTTTTTACACCAATAACTTGAGTTCTCAGAGGATTTATATGACATTTTCAGGGAATGATGGTCATGGAACAAGGAAGAAGTGGTTAGATTTTGGTGGTGATCCAAATCTGGATGCAAATACAGGAATTGGTTTTGAAGGATTGGCTAAAATTGAGAGATAGGGCAGTTTTCCACATTTTTGGCAAGAACTTTCTCAACAATGTTGGCAATGACTTAGCAGGGGTTTGGGCTCCCTGAGCTCTTCTAGTCTTAAACATGTGTTTTGGCTGCCATGGGGTAGGTGTCAAACAGCAAAAACACTATGATGCTGAATCGGGCACAGCTGACATTTTTTAGGGTAAGGATTCACTGTGAGCAGGGGCAGGGTGGCCATTTGGGAGGTTTTGGAGGTCTTGCCCCATTCCAGGCCAAACTAGATGAGTTTTAATTTTCAGCTTATGCTGTCAGTAGTTGTTGTTGTATAGATGGTCCTCAAGCAGCTGCCACCCAAGGCCCAGGGCATAGAAAAGCAGGAGACTGGGAGACTAGGTCAAATACTTTCATTACTGAGTAGGAATTGTAGTACCCAATCCCAATTTCTACAGATCTGTGATTTTGTTAAACCTGATTGGCTTATGTGTGTTCATCATGACATGAAACAAAATATCTGAGGTTGGAGAACTTTAAAAAGTAAAAATTGAGCTAAGGGAGGAAATGAGTGGTTTTACAAATATAACTAAAAGCACAGTGACTGCACAAGATGCTACTAAATGTGTGAAAGTGACAGACATTTTCCAGGGTAGAACGTGTCAAGGTGACAGGCTACAGATGAGTCTGGAAGTAACAAGAAGAACAGGAGAAATTGATATTTTGTGTAAAGTCCCAGCACAAACATAAGATACTCATTTTGTGTGCATGAAGGGAAGAGTTAAGCTACATGGCCCTGATGAAACATTTGTTATGATACATTGATATGATTTATAAGGCCATACAAGTAGGCTATAAGAGATGGCTTTTCTTTAAACAGAGAATACACACATAACCACACACAAGCAATGAAGTAACAGTCAGTGGTGAAAATCCCTCTTCAATGTTGGGGGTGACAATAAACAGTAACATTTCAGAGAGTAATTTGGTGGGGGAGGGACATTAAAATAAATGCTATATTTTTGCTGTGTTGTTTTGATACTTTCTCAAATGTCTTGCATAGTTATATTAAATAATAACTGTAAGTCATTGTTCCTTGTTAGTCCATATCCTACCTGTCTACAGGTTTTTTTATGCTCAGCCAGCAATTCCAAGAGTTGTATTGGTTGGAAGGTGTGAACTACAACATATGGACAATTCACAGATTCATCACAAACTAAGATGAAAAGATGTGCTACATACAGTACAAATTTCGTTTTAGCTTAAAAATAAACACCCTTTTAGCTGCGTGCTGTGTTAATTTAAAACATGCCGGCAGACTTCGAACTCAGGAGTTGAAATTTTGCTTTTCATGTTGTGCTTGTTGAACAAGTGGAGTGATAAAGAACTTATCAACCATTCTGTGTTTTAATACACTTACTTCGTCCGATCACCACCGCTTTGTCCGCCTGCCTCTGTGTGGACACGGCTCTGCAGCAGCAGCTACGCCGGTCGCTGGGAGAAACAGTTTGGACCAAACCATCGTGAGTGGAGGAGGGTTGTAATCTTTAACAGTTAAAATTGTCTGACGATGTGTTTTTAAGTAGCGTTACTTGTATTGTACAGTCAAAACACGTTACTGTACTACTAGAAAAGTCTTATTTGAACCAGATTTTTTGGGGGGGACAACTTTGTGGAAGGGGGGGACACGTCCCCTGCGTCCCCCCCCCCGGATTTGTGCCTATGGTAACAGTAGCTCATAATGTTATGGGTTCACAGAATCAGGATCACATGGGTTTTCACTTTAAGTTAGTGTTTAAGGCAGTACTTAAAATCATATTCTAATCAAATGCAATATTTTTTTTATGCTAGGATTAGGAGAAGTGTGTTCAGTGATGCTGTTTTTATAACCATAAAGCTCTCATGTCCTGCTAAATCAGTTTTCTGTCCTCTTGATGTTGTTGGAAGAGGCCTGAGGAACAGAAGAATATGACACCTTTAACTAAACTCTCAGTTTATGGAGAAATGTGCTACGCCTCTTTACACAGAATGCCCCTTGAAATGCTTGCTTTTACTTCCTGGGTTATTATGTAATAGCTCTACAACCTCCACCTACATGTGTGTTTTCTGCTAGTCACAGGCGGATGCCATGACTGTTTTGAAGCATAGTGTGGCCTGTAACCCTTCTACCCCCTCCAGTTGGACATCATTTGGGCAGCAAATCAACGCCAAGCTCATTATCATAGCCTCCTGTATCCTCCCCAACCCAAAAAGATCTTTTTAAAGGTTTTTTCAAAGGGGAGGGAAAAAGAGCTGCACCTGATCCTCCACAGAGACGATTTTTTCTTTTTCAATCCTTTCTTTACAGACGCACAAGACATTATTTAAACGTTCAAGTACACCAAGACATGGGACCTAAAAGACACAGTTAATCATCTTATTAAAAAACACTTGATGTCTATTTAAGTAAATAAATAAATAAAAGATACAGCTCATTAAAACATGTACTTGGTAACTGATACTGTAGACTTCTTTGTTTTGTAAAGTGGAGGGATGTGTTTGTCTCTTTACCTGCCAGAGGAGTGTTGTATGGGTCAACTGCCTTCATCTTGTAAGCCTGAAGAATTATGTTATTGTATATGCTTGTGTCCAATGATTACTGATCTTACTGATTTCTCACACAAATCTTGTGCAGAGTTTGTTTATGGTTATCTTTATGATATTCAGTTGTGACAGTGAAGGATGCATATGACAGTTGGAGATACTTGGAGTATTTTTCATTTATTTCTTTTATTTTATTTGTGTTTATTTATTTTCTTTTGGGTGGCAGGAGGCTGTTGGTATTCAACTTGCACTCATACAAAACAACAAAAAGATAAAAGATAAAATAAAAAAAGAGAAGAATTATTTTTTTAACGTGGGGAGTGAGCATGGCCCAATGACAGGCAGTTCTCCAAAGAAGCTTTGACAAAGTGAGCATGAACAAGAGGTTTTGTCAGGAAATTATCCTTAAATATTAACCAAAAACTGTTGGCATAGCTTCAAACTTTACGCCTGAATATTTTATACTACTTCAAACTATAAGGCTCTCTTATTCCTAACCTGCTGACAGTGGGTCTTTTTCTCTTCATTTAAAACACCCACATTTTGCTCCAAGCTTTTTAAATCAGTTGTCTGTCAATGTTGAGCTGCAACTCTTAGCTGCAATCTGTCTTCATTTAAACAAAGTAATGTGACCTCTAACAGACCCAAGCACCTGTAGCCTTACTTGATCTTTACCTTTTAACCATTACAGCCAGCTTCACTAATGAGGGCAGTATCAGATGCTCTCTGAAGCTAATGAATGCCAATTCCACATTACTAAGAATAAAAAGTTAATTCGCTTGTTGACTACCGCATGTCATTTCTTCAGATTTTTCTCTCTAATTGCCTCTTTTCATTTTTGGGATGCTTCATTTTGCTATGAAGCTTAAAAGTGACAACACACATTTCCTGTGGCTCTGATTTCAGTATTGAAATTTCACTATGCAGATTAACTGGTTACATGTCAGAACTAGAAGTGCTCCAAGATCACAAAGCTCCGCTAAGGCATTTCCAACATTGTTGAGCAAGTTATTATGGTGGAAAACTGCCCTATCTCACACTGCTGCTAAATCCTTGAAAAAAATCATTGATTCACATTTGAATATGGACAACCACCAAAATCACGGTGCCATGACCAACATCACCTGAAAATTTCAGGAAATTCCACTGAGAACTTATTAAGTTATTAAAAAAATGTGGTAAATTTCTCTATCTCACAATTTTTAATAAATCATTTAAAAACCTTCTGGAAAAACATAGGACTTCTTTCTTGTGTCATAAACAACATTCACTGATTTTTTTTCATTGGAAAAAAAAAACAGGCTCAGAAAACAAAACTAAAGGAAGAATTCAGATTTTAAATAGTCTGACTTTTCTCATTAAATTCTGTTTTCCCAGAATTCTAATTATTTTCCCAGAATTCTAACCAAAATCTTAGAGTTCCATTTTTTACTGAATTCAGCATTTGATCTCAGAATTGCTAATGTCATAATTCTAACTTTTTGTCTTTAAACGCTGCCTTTAATCTGAGAATCCTGACTTTTTTTTTCCAAGTTCTGACTTTAATCTCAGAATTCTGAGTTTAATCTCAAAGCCCTGCTATTCTTTTTTGTTTTGTAAGTGAAAAAATAAATAAATAAGGGATAGTAGAAGAATTAATCTATTACATTGAACATTTAAATTAAACAGAAAGCAAAAGCAGGATGCAAAGGCTCTTAAATCCGAAGTTTATTTGTGACAATTTGGTTGTTATTATCAGCCAAAGTTCCTGATGGTGAAAAACATTTTCATGGTAACAGCTTTTTTTTCTATTGGTAAATTTAGTTCCCCTTAAGATAGTGTTTGAATGATTGCAAGGCTTGCAAATGTGACTGCATTTGATGCCTTTGACGTAAGTAACATATGGTTTCTCTATTCTAACATGTTCTTTCATGGCTTTAGGGCTTACCAGGGGGTATGCAGCACCTACAGCCCACGACCTCTTAAAAGCTGTTGACATTAGCCATCTTCTTACGCTTTTAGCTTGTTTAGCTTTAGCGTGTGGAAATTCTCTTGACGCTTTTACTCTCCCTCTCTCTTAATGGTTTTAGCTCTGTTCAAGGAAAATGAGGTTGCTGCAGCTTCCCCTTTCCCCTCTATGTCTCCAAGGGCCACCAAAGTGTCACATGCTGTCCCTAATTAAAGCATAAGAGCATGCTGTGTAGAGACAGGAGAAACTACTCAAGATGTTACACGTTTTAACCCTTAACACCCAGCTTCATATTCATGCAGCTCAACATTTGCTGGCATCCATGCTTACTCTTAAATAGGCTCGCTTGACAGCTTGGGGTAGAGTGTCTCATGAACATGTCAGCACTATCCTGGGGGGTAAAGTGCATCACAAATCTATCACAGCTCTGAGCCCTCACTGTGTATGATTTCCACATCACCAACCTATGTTTTCATAACGAGACCAATATTTAAAGCTGTGACCCACAGCTAGAGCTTTAAATTTTTTGACCTCTGTATCACCCAGGGGTGGTCTGATGTAAATGTGCACACCATCAGCATATTGTAGAGTCTCCTGGTATTTCCTCTGTCATCACAAGGCCATTATTTGTAACTCTCCGACTTATTTAATGGAATAAAGTATCATTGTGATCTCACTGACTGGGCTGCGTTGTATGTGTGCAAAGAACAATATCACTAAATGAAAGAAGAGCACAAGAAAAAGGAAGCGAAGCAATATTATACCAGCTCCATGCCTCAGGCACTTAATACTGGTGGGTGAATTTGGTTGCCAAGGCAACAGAGCATCCAGCATTGCAGAAGTGCTTAAATACATTTTTTATGAGATTGTATAAAATAGGAAAAAGAAGGTAAACTGAGAGCACTGAGATTTGGTATACCTGCTTAAATGAAGGAGCAACACAATAAGCTTAGCAGCAGGGGAGCACATCAGCTCTGATATCTGCAGAATTTGGGGCAGTAAGTGCGGCTTGTTACTGTCGTCAGTTATTGAAGGATCACTTCATAATCCAACAAAAACTAAACAGCCCATAGGCAATGTAAGCTGGAGGTAATCATAGGAAATTCCCATGTTAATAGCCGGTAGGGGGAAAAAATCTAATTGGATGTTATGTAGTGACTGATAGCCTAATCGGTAGGCATGCTGGTCGTGTGAGGGGAATGGATGTGTTGACATAAGAAAAACACTTATATCTACAAGAGAATACATTACTACCAGGCAGTCTACAGCCCCCCTACCACACCTCCCACCCCCATGTGCTTTGTCTCAAATCATTTCACAGCTTCAGAGGCACATCAAAAGCCTCGGTGGCTGCAACTTAAATCTCACAGTTGGCTGGCCATCAAATTGTGTGCATCAGTGATGATGGTAATGTTGTGTAATAATGGCTGTTACTCATGTCAATGAGGAAATGCAGGTGACACCCGAACATCAAAGACAGCAGCTCCAGCAGTCTGCAACAGGCTGCAACAGGCCGAGGATGAAAGACAGAAGGTACATGTCTCACACTTTGCTCTCAGTTGGACAACATCATCTCAGACTCAAATTTAAAGAGTGACTTCAGGTTTAAGATTTTCATGAAGCAATTTTGGAGGAACATAATCAAGAAAAAATATTTTAAGCTTATAAAGTAATACACTACAGTGAGCCATGGAGTCATTTTTTGTACTTCTTTTGCAAACCTTAGTTCCAATGAAGTTTGGATGTTGTGTAAAACATAAATAAAGACAGAATATAACAGTCTGCTAATCATTTTCAACCTATATTCAATTGAATTATCTACAAAGACATTTAATGTTCAAACAGATACTTTATTGCAAAGATTCACTCATTTTGAATTTGATGCCTGCAATATGATACAAAAACACTTAAACTTATGACTAATCCAAAAACACCTTTTTGGAGCATTCCAAGGGTGAACATGTGAGTGTCACGTTTTGTATAAAAGGAGCTCCCCCTAAAGGCTCATGAAGGATGGGACAAGGTTCACCACTTTGTGAACAGTTGTGTGAACAAATAGTCCAACAGTATGAGAACAATGTCTCTCAACATAAAATGGCCAGGAAATTAGGGATTTAATCATCTACAGTCCATAATATCATAAGATTCAGAGGATCTGGAGAAATCTCTGCATGTAAGCCTGAAAGCCAACATTGAATGCATGTGACCTTCAATCCCTCAAGAGGCACTGCATTAAAAAGTGATATGATTCTGTGAAGGATATTACCACATGGGCTCAGGAAACACTTCAGAAAAACATCGTCAATTAACACCTACACGTGAAAGTTAAAATTAGGTCAACAACAACTCCCAGAAACTCTGCCTGCTTCTCTGGGCTCAAGCTCACCTGAGATGGACTGATCAACATGGAAAGTGTGCTGTGTTGTGATGAGTCCACATTTCAAACTGTGTTCAGTAAACATGGGCGCTCTCTCCTCTGGGCTAAAGAGGAAAAGGACCATCCAAATTGTTACCAGCCCAAAGTTCAAACAACATTATCTGTGATGGTATGGGGGTGTGTTAGAAACCATGGCATGGGTAACTTGCACATCTGTGATGTCACCATCAATGCCCAAAGGTACAGATTTTGGAGCAACATATGCTGCCATCCACTTGATATCTTTTTCAAGGACATCCCTGCTTATTTCAGCAAGACAGTGCCAGATCACATTGTGTGGCTTTGTAGTGAAAGAGTGTACGAGACTAATCTGCCTGCAGTCCAGACCTGTCTCCCACTGAAAATGTGTGGCACATTATGAAGTGCAAAACACGACAAAGGAGACACCAGACTGTTGAGCAACATCAAGGAAGAATAATAAAGAATCTCACCTACAAAGCTTCAACAATTAGTGTCCTCAGATCCCAAACACTTATTGAGTGTTGTTAAAATGAAAGGTGATGTAACAGAGTGGCAAACATGCCCCTGTCTACAGCATTACCTTTCTGTCTTTCATTATAATCATGTTGATCAAACCATGCAGTCGGGTACAAGCGTGTGGTCTGTCAAGTCTGCATGATCTTATGTCTCTGTTCACCTAATATGACCTAGGTGACATTGTAACCTCAAAAAAATGGTGAAGTCAAACCTCTGCATACCGTTAAAATCCACTTGTGTTTGTATGAGAGCATGTAAGTGCTTGTTTGCTCCTTTCCCTCATTAAACAAGAAAGGTGGTAAGACTGTTGTGAAAATGGTTCAGAAATGTTTTAAAGGATTTGTTAACATTGCGAGATGGGACATTTTTGCTAATGATGAGTTGAGAACTAGGCTAAGAATGTTAGAAATGCCTTGGCTGTGGTTTGTTTTCTTTGAGCACTTCTAGTTTTTAATCATAATGTAATTAATGTCAAAGTAATCATTGTTATTCAGTTTTTACACAGATTCATGTCACAACATTAGAATGTTTTAGACCATCTCTTGAGGATTTTTTTGAGGGACATGACCCAAATAGTTTTTAATTGATGACCCTTGACCTATGGAACTGGAAAAATAGTATTAGTGTCTGAATGTGTTTTTCAGTGCCTAAAACTATGCATCTATGAAGCTGGCTGCCCTTACAAGTTGTTCGGCAGGACACAGCCTATATTTTATTGTCCAGAAAGATATGCCTTAGGCCGGAGATAGTTGCTGCAGGGTCCCCCCTGTGAGAGTGTTTGCTGGAAACATTGGTGGCCCCTCTGATTGGGTGTCACACATATTAGACCCAATCAACCTTTACCCTAACCTGCTGCTGTCGAATCACAATGGCTGCCCTCTGTCCACTCTGTCTTTTTTTCCCCTGCTGTCTTGATAGCCGCTGCTGTAAAGGAAAGGTCTCTGGGTTTCCATCGACTGATGGCTGGCAGAGCAGAAGAGCTCTACAGGATACAGTAAAAACTGTTAGGGAAATAGAGTAATTTCTCAATGGATGAAAAAGACAGTTTCTATAAAAAGGACTACTGCTCTCTTTTACCTGGTGCAATTATAATGAACAGTCTTTCTCCCTTCTTGATTATAGTGATAGAAGTTCTCTAACAAGGTCGATAAACTGGACCATGAGCTTGTTAATTTGACTGACAAGTTTGTTAATGTGATTGGCAAGTTCAGCATCCAATCAATCTAAGAAAATCTCTGGAGATGTTGTCTTACACATTCATTCATTTGGATCTTGTCTTTGGCTTGTAATGTTAATTAAAGTTTTGTCTCTCATATTGTCTTCACAAATCAGTAAAGCATGCCTTTATATCTGCACTTACTGGGCTTGATTTTTCAGGGATGACAAATCCTAAGTTGTCCGTCTTTGTATTGGCTGATGTTTGCAGTTATAAGGACAAATTATTCAATGAATTGTAGTTGTCAAGAGACTGAGGCACTGGTAGAACTTGCAGCAATGCAACATGCAATCATTTCCTTTTACCTCACGTTTGGACAAAAGCTTTTTACATTTTAAGATCAACAAAGCCATCAAACTGCTTCTGTACTTCTAAGATAATCGAACATTAAAATATAAAAGACATATGTCTTAAATCAAGATATCAAACTGATAACTTAGTAAACTTACAGTCACTGTTGATTACATAAATTATTACAGTCACTCGGTTCTCATTTGTTTTTCACACATGGAAAAAGAAATTGTGAAAGTTACATACAAGTGCACATGTGTGCACCAAAACTTCAACAAGCACAACTGGCAATCACAATCAGATAATATAAGATATATACTGACAGGGGGATCTCACAAAGACAAGCTTTATGTTGCCATGGTAAATTAAGAAGCTGTCTGACAAGAGCAAAAAGGACATAAAGCCCCAATGTGGGCTAATCTACTCCTGGTTCTTCTTCCACTGTGTCTTATGACCAAAATATCATACTCTTCGGTTGTGAACAGCTGATTGGGCTCTTTTCCACCTTCATTCCCCCTTTTATTGACTTAAATTCCATGTTTTTTACCTCAATAAATACAATACATATAGCTCTTCAGTTTTGTTTTGAGCTTGTACATGTATACATAGATTCTGATAAATGCAACACATTCAAGTGGTTGTAAAATTATAAGTATTCTTTTAAAATTGACAGTATCCTTCAATTTGTAGGAATTTGGCCCTCCGAAGCTGAGAATGACCTTTGTGTGGCCCTCATGTTAACAAAAGTTGCTCATCCCTGATGTAGACACTTAGTATTTCTGTTTATTCAATAATCCATGGATCTATTATAACACACATTAAAAGCCCATTACTGGGAGAGAATGAGCTTAACAGTGACAGTGTTTGCAGTTTGTCATTCATGGGTGTGGGGAAAAAAAGTTATAACACCTTGCAAGGCGAGCATTTTCATTTTAGATCTGAACCTGACTAAAATATACAAGCACATACCTCCTCTACTGCTTAGCTTCTTCTGCCTAACAGATCTGTGTTTGTATTCAGTGCACAAACAATACTTTGGCCCTATCTGAATGAGCTGAAGCATATGGCACAAAGTCCACAAGGGCATGTCTGACTACCTTTTGCTTGTTAAGCAGCACACATACAGGATGCTAAGTGAAGCGCAGGGTACAAAAAGGGTTATGGGGAAGTTGTATGATTATACAGGGGTGTGTTTTTGGAGCAACATTGATCAAATCAATCAGAGAGTCTGCTTTAATTTCCTTTTCAAAGCTAGGCAAACCTTTGTAGTATTTGTGGCTGTAAGTGTCTCTTCTTTATGTGTCTGCCTCTAAATTATTGGATGTATTATCAAGTTTGTAACAGTACCAATCTGTCTGTTCACATGCTTTATCTTTTCTGCTTTTGCTGTGTTTCAAAGATGATCAAATCAATAACTGCAAGAGCATGAAACAGACCAGAACTTAAGGACAAAAGCATGATCAAAACCAAGGTTGTTCACTTAAACACATTAATGGCAACAAAATCGAGGCCTTAAAGGTCCCATGTCCTGATGTGTTTGACTGTTTACATATCTTTGATGTCTATTAAGCAAGGATTTGATTTAAGTTCAATGAAAAAATGAAAATTTTTGTCCCTGTAGAAGATCCGACGTTGCTCTTTTTCCTGACCTTTGGAAACGCTCAGATCTGAGGGAGAAGGGATGCTAAATGATTCTTTGAAATGAACTCTGCATTAATTGGCTGCCCTTATGTCTGATGGGAGGGGGAAGAAGAGGTTGACAAACACTTATTGCACCTAAAATCACCTTTGATCCACTGTCTTACTCAGAAATTGCAAAAATGTTAATTTTGCATCATTCTCTATGAATTTAAATTTTGTGCCATACCTTGAAAAAAAAGAAACAGTGTGTTGTGAAATCATCTTGGTCTGTCAGGCATGTTCTTATTTTGTGTCCTCTAAAACACCCTATCAACTTTTAATGCCTCCATCCCCCAGTGGTGATATCACCACCATAAATGACTGGTGACTTTGTTTGCCACCAGCTCCAAAATATATGGTCATATATATAACTATACACCTCCTCCTCTGTGGCATTTCAGTCAGAAAAACAATTCATAGGTGATGGCGGAGGGGTGAAGTCCCCTACAAGCAAGCTTGTCTTTTCTCTGGACAATTTTCCATGTTCCCAAACAGCTATTTAACAACAGCATGGGCAAGGCTGAACTAATACCTATTAAGCACTTACAACTGCCATGAAATGCATAGTTCTTGCTGTATAATAGTTTAGCTGTATACTTTATAAAGAAAAAAAAAAAAACTTGAGAAAAATTTAAAGAGGTCATATTTTGCTGTAAATTAGGTTCATGTCTTTATTTTTGAAGACAGATAAGGCGTGTTACAATCAGAAATGTTCCAATAACCCTTTGTATAACTATACTGAGTACCCCTGATAGTGCTGCATTCTCTCTGTGTCTGAGATGCACTGTTCTAGCTCCTGCCTTCCCTGATGAAGAAATACTGGTAGGAGGTCACACTGGTAGGTCTGTTCAGGGGGGCTGTGGGGGGAGCAAGATGTTTTGGATACCTTCTGGTGCCATGGGGGGGATCCACACATTATTTGTTTTGTTATAACATAAGGCGTGCTCCAAACACTAATAGGCAAAAAATCTCAATGAAGCAGAATGTTGGCTCATGAAATAATGTTGATATATTTTAGCCATAAAATCAATTTCTATGCAGTCATTTTTATTCCAAAACCAGGTTCATACAAAAATACTTGGATTGACTTCTCAAATGATAAAGGATAAATCAAAATTTGCAGACTAAATTAAGATTAATTAAAATTTACTACCAGACTTTGGTACATAATGTCTCATAGAATGAACTGGTTGCCAGCCCTTATTGTAACATTACTTCAATCCCATTAAAAAAGAACCTAGTTAAGATCAGAAGCCAAACATTTGCTCTTGAAGTAACCAGTGCTGTGTGATGGACTCTTGTTGTTTAGTACCACTTGTATTTGGAAACACATTGTAAATTCATCCATATCTTGCAGGCCCAACATTTAAGCAGTCTAACCATGTATTTATCAGTCATCTTTTTGTCAGATGATTTGTTGTTAACTTTTCTCATAGCCCCAGAAGGGATATCTGATGACAACTGCGGCTGCTTGAGTATTCCCAGCAGTAAGTCTTGTCGCTAAGATACATCTACTGTTCCGTCTGTGGCCACTTGTGTTAAAAAAAGGACTCCCAAATACATTCCCAGATGTCAGATATACTCTTGTTGTCAATGGAGAGAGCATATTTATCTTGCATGCGATCACTTGGCAGAATTTCAAAGTGGGATGCACTTTGAGAGAAATTTAGAAAGCATTTTTGAAGATGTCCTCCAGCCTGACTGATATGGAGGATCAACAGGAAGATGACAGATGTTAAAAGAATATCTCCCCCCATAAATCCCTCTGTTTTTTGAAAGGGTATAAAAGTATAATTCTCTTATAAATGAGAAAATTAGATTGACTTGTTTGTTTGTTCAGACAGCACAAAGCATGCTGAGTTTAAAGGATGGTGCAGAGGGGGAATTCTGGGTGTCAGATCTGAATCCTTCAGAACGGTTGACATAATTTAGATTTCTTTCAGACTTAAATGAATTTCAGGCTTTGACTTAAAGATTCAAAGAGAGTCACTTTAACTTAGCTCTGCAATGTCATTGTGATGGCAGATTAAACAAAGAATACCTCAGATAAATGTGAGGCTGTCTCCCTACAAAAATTTACAGCCTCAAAACCACCGGCAATTAAAGTAGGTGTAGAATGTAATGGAAAAAAAGTATGTCTTAGTTCCTTTTTCTTAAAAATAAGTTAATGTGGTTTTTGTTTCATTTTCAGATAGATAGATAGATATAGATATATATATATATATATGTATTACCAACAAGGGGGGTCGGGGTTCGAATCCCGGTATGGAGCAAAAGACATCTACCAGTGTGGGTCCTTGGGCAAGACCCTTAGCGCTATTGCCCACCTCATTAAATGAGTGCGTTAACACAGAAAGTCAAACCGGCTCAGACGTCGCCCAGGTTAACAAGGTCTGCGTCACATGCTGAGGAACCAGGGCATTGTGATGACAAGAGGGCTGCTGGAACAACACAGAGAAGGCAATGGACACGAGATGAGAACAAGGCTCTGTTGGAATGCTACTTCTCCAGTAACCCTAGCCAGCGGGATTACATGAACAGACTGCGGGATAAATGGTTACTTTGATACCCACAGTCAACGCTATTGTGGAAACAACTAGTGCCTCAGTGTTCCAACAGCCACAAATGGCAGCTGCTATCATGACTAGAGATTGATAAGGTACAGCACGTTAATGCTGCGGCAAGAGGCAGCCAGGACGATAGGTCAGCTGGGGGAGTTAACATTGACTCCCCCCCGAGACTGGGTACCAAGCCCCAGAGTTGAGCAAAGAGCTACTGACCTGAAAGATAAGATCATGGGGAAGATGAGCGCCTGTCAATCCCGACACCGGCAAATGGCAACCACGAAGAGGCCACTAGGAAAGCAGCAACGGCCAAGTACCAGAAACGAGTAGGTTCGAGCAATTAACAGCAATGCCCTGCCAGTGATCAGATACCCAGCTGGAATAATATACTGGCCAAAGGAAGAAATCCAGGCCACAGAGGTTAAAACTCAGAAGTTGCACACCATGCACGGGGGGTTCCACCCCAAGTCCAGTATCCAGAGGCTATACACTAAGCACAAAGAAGGAGGCAGAGGGTTAGTGAGCATCAGAGCCACTACCCAAGATGAAACATCCAAGCTCCATGACTACGTCAGGAAGATGGCCCCAAGAGATGAAGCCCTTAGTGAGCATCTCAGACAGCGGAAACTGACAGGAAAGGAGGAACCAGAAGAACCATCATGGGAGGAGAAACCCCTGCATGGGATGTACCACTGACAGATAGCCTAAAAACAGAATACAATGATTTGCAAATCCCTTTCAACCTTTATTCAATTGAATACACAGCAAAGACAAGATACTTAACGTTCGAACTGTTAAACTGTGTTATTTTCTGCAAATATTAGCTCATTTTGAATTTGATGCCTGCAACATGTTTCAAAAAAGCTGGCACAAGTGGCAAAAAAGACTGAGAAAGTTGAGGAATGCTCATCAAACACTTATTTGGAACATCCCACAGGTGAACAGGCTAATTGAGAACAGGTGGGTGCCATGATTGGGTATAAAAGCAGCTTCCCTGAAATGGTCAGTCATTCACAAACAAGGATGGGGCGAGGGTCACCACTTTGTGAACAAATGCGTGATCAAATTGTCGAACAGTTTAAGAACAACATTTCTCAACGAGCTATTGCAAGGAATTTAGGGATTTCATCATCTACGGTCCGTAATATCATCAAAAGGTTCAGAGAATCTGGAGAAATTACTGCACGTAAGCAGCAAGGCCGAAAACCAACATTGAATGCCAGTGACCTTCGATCCCTCAGGCGGTACTGCATCAAAAACCGGCATCACTGTGTAAAGGATATCACCACATGGGCTCAGGAACACTTCAGAAAACCACTGTCAGTAACTACAGTTCGTCGCTACATCTGTAAGTGCAAGTTAAAACTCTACCATGCAAAGCGAAAGCCATTTATCAACAACACCCAGAAACGCCGCCGGCTTCGCTGGGCCCGAGCTCATCTAAGATGGACTGATGCAAAGTGGAAAAGTGTTCTGTGGTCAGACGAGTCCACATTTCAAATTGTTTTTGGAAAGTGCGGTCGTCATGTCCTCCGGACCAAAGAGGAAAAGAACCAGCCGGACTGTTACAGGCGCAAAGTTCAAAAGCCAGCATCAGTGATGGTATGGGGGTGTATTAGTGCCCAAGGCATGGGTAACTTACACATCTGTGAAGGCACCATTAATGCTGAAAGGTACATACAGGTTTTGGAGCAACATATGTTGCCATCCAAGCAACGTCTTTTTCATGGATGCCCCTGCTTATTTCAGCAAGACAATGCCAAGCCACATTCTGCACGTGTTACAACAGCGTGGCTTCGTAGTAAAAGAGTGCGGGTACTAGACTCGCCTGCCTGTAGTCCAGACCTGTCCCCCATTGAAAATGTGTGGCGCATTATGAAGCATAAAACACAACAACGGAGACCCCAGACTGTTGAACAACTTAAGCTGTACATCAAGCAAGAATGGGAAAGAATTCCACCCGAAAAGCTTCAAAAATTGGTCTCCTCAGTTCCCAAACGTTTACTGAGTGTTGTTAAAAGGAAAGGCGATGTAACACAGTGGTAAAAATGCCCCTGTGCCAACTTTTTTGCAATGTGTTGCTGCCATTAAATTCTAAGTTGATGATTATTTGCAAAAGAAAATAAAGTTTCTCAGTTCGAACATTAAATATCTTGTCTTTGCAGTGTATTCAATTGAATAAAAGTTGAAAAGGATTTGCAAATCATTGTATTCTGTTTTTATTTACTATTTACACAACGTGCCAACTTCACTGGTTTTGGGTTTCGTACATGGCATCTCCTTTCAAGGGGGTTCTCATGTCTAGGTGGTTGTAAAGGTAGTTATTATGGAGGTATAATCACTAATATATAATATATACACATATATGTATAAATAAACACACACACACAAACACACACACGCACACATATATATATATACATATATATTATATAAATATATATATATATATATATATATATATATATATATATATATATATATATATATATTTTTTTTTTTTTTTTTTTTTTTTTTTGGTCATGATCAATGATTGAACCCTTGCTGTGAATGACACAACTCAACAGATGATAAGTCAATTATGCAGCCAAGATTTCCATTAAGTGGCACGACACAGTGCTGCCTGATGACCTGGATATAAACATGGAGAATTCACGGCTAATTCAGAGGACGGCAACTGCTGGGCCCCAAAAACAAAACAAAAAAATGTAGCAGAAATATATAAAACATATTTGTTGCTGACATTTTATCCTTGTGAGCTTGTTTTGGGTGATTGGGAGTAGCAGCACTGACATCTTTATCCCTCATTTCCAGTTTTTTTTTTCTTTCTCAGAATGGACTGATCCCACAGGGTGACTCAGCTTGAGTCTGCAGTCTGTCTCTGCAGGATGCCAAGTTGTTTGTAAGCGTGTGTAAGATGCAATGGCAATGTTGGTCAGAGTCTGTTAAGTTCTGACTTTTGTCTTAATAGACGAGAGACAGTTTGGAACTGGTTTAAGACTAACCTCACGTTTGACCTGGTAGTGTTCTTCACAGAACTTTAACCATTTGTGATTTAAAAATACATTGTTAATGAAATAAAGTCAGTGAAAGGTCTCCTTTATGTGCCATTTTAAGAGAATACAGTTAATATTTTGTCATGGGAGAGAAGCCCCCTGAAAATACAATATGCTCTGTCAAGGTCATGTTTTCAAAGTAATTATAAGCACATCAGAGGAGAAAAAAAGCAGTTGTGGCATAATTCATTCATGATTAATTTTTGGACACCCTTTTCTATTGACCTGACATGCACTTATCCATGGAATGTATTTCACTGTTTCATCTAGGCAACATTACATAGATAGTGACTGGTAAGGGAAGACACTTTATAACAAGAAAGAACGGGCCAGATGATGTAGAAAACCTTGTTTCGTGTTGTAAACTGTGTGATGTTTTTGTGGGCGGGGCTAAGATGAAGGCAAAATAATCCTCAAGACAAATTTTCCATCTCCGGATTTGTGTTTGTTCTGTCCTTGCCAAATTGCCTATAATAAAATGGGTCTTTCTGGACATGTGAGGTCACATACTCTTTGGGACTGAGAGTGATACTTAATCAGAGCAGTTGACACAAAAGAAAGAGAGCAAACAGGTCATATTCCATCTATCAGCCATCATTATTTTTCCTTTTTTAGACCATTCTTTCCCCTCATTAACACAGAGAAACAGCCGATTTGAGCATTCAGACCAAATGCATGCAATCTTCCTATGCATGACCAATTCATCTTTAGTAACAATTTCTGGTTTATTGTGACCTGTATTAGTCTCCACTTGTTGAGTATTCCTGTATAATTTGTGAAGTAAAATGAATGAGGTTGGATTAACCACAAGGTAAGAGGCTTGCAGCCCCTTCTCTGAGTTTGTCCTCTTTATTTGACACAAAACAGTAAAAAGCAATTTAATAAACATTGTTGGGTACTGATTAAATTTACATGACAAATTCACTCAGGATTAAAATTGACAAACGAGAATTGATGTTATCTGTGAAAAATGTGTGTGAGAGCAAACTCTTTTATGTGAAGAACAAGAATGGTCCTCAGGTTTTGTATATTTTATTAGATTAGTGTAGATTATATTAGATTAACTTTATTAATCCCTTTGGAAAACTCCTTCAGGGAAATTAGGATTCCATTTGCAGTTCAGCATAACAGATAAAAAGATACATAAAAAAGATAGATATGAACAAACAAACAAACATATATATGTGTATGTGTATATATATGCTTATTTCCTCATGATGCAGGCTACATATGTATATATATATATATACACACACACACATATATATATATATATACATATATATACACACACACACACACACACACACCCACACCCACACACATATATATATATATACATACATACATACATACATATACATACACACATACATATATATACATGTGGGGGTATATCTATATCTATCTATCTATCTATCTTTCTATCTCTCTCTCTCTCTCTATATATATATATATATATATATATATATATATATATATATATATATATATATATATATATATTGATATAGATTGATATAGATATAGATATATATATATATATATATATATATATATATATTGATATAGATTGATATAGATATAGAGATATAGATATATAGATATATATTTATATATCAACATAAAAAATAAGGATATGTTGTCCAAGTCTGAATAACTATGGCTGCTTTCAAACTACCTTTTAATGGGCTGACTACATGCTTCTTGTTTCTGCTCGTTTTCATCCCTACAAAGCTGCACCCTCTCTCACCTGACAGGATGCCCATTTGTCTGACCAAGCAGAAGTGTTCAATTTGAAGCTTTGCTGTGGGGTTTATGCTGGATGACAGACATGACATCTGGTAAATCCAGCTGCTTTGCAAGGATACCTTTGCTATAGCACTGAACACTCAGTCATAACTTCAGCTTGAAGGCTGTTGAAGCAAAGCTGAGCTGCATTATTTTCATTTTTAAGTGCTTTTTTCCTCATCATGTAGGCCACTTCTTCATGAGGAGTGTAAAAAAGAGCTGATAGTGCATCCGGGATCCCCCTGGAATGATTTATAAGATGCTTCAGAGATGTCAGGGTATTCATTTAGCAGCTGTTGGATTATAAACAACGGTCCTCTTCTTCTTTGGTAGCATATGTCAGAAGTCACATTATACAAGTAATAAACAAATGTTATTCAGTAAAGACATTGATAATCTTGCACATCAGCCAATGATCAACCAATATTTGCTAGTTTCTCAATCTCACTTCATGAGTAGCCAAATTTGATTTAGTAATTTTTTTAAATGACAAAAAATGACCTGGTATGTGTTCTGAAATACATCTGACCTCTGAACATGTGTAGGTGTATATCCACAAAACCACTCTTTGATGACAGGCATATTGTATGAGAAATCTCTATGTTCTTTTTAAATATAAGAAACACGTAAGACCAAGCCTGATGTTCTTAGTGAGTAAAAATACATCCACCTCTTTAATTAAGTGCTAAGAAGGTTATAAGGAGAGAATGTCAAAGATTTTGACGCTCTAAGCCGATTTTCTCTTTCTCCTCAATCCTAATTGAGTCTCATCGAGCCACTGATTGGATCCTGATAGGCTGTCATCTGATTACTTGCAGGCTGTAATTTTTCTTTTTAATCTAATTGAATCAATCAGCAATGAAAAAAAAGATTTATTACTATAAGTCTTATTAGACATTCCACAGAGCTTGGGCTTTCATTTATCATAATCTGGACCCCAGAGATAATTACTATGGTACAATAAAATTATGTTTGAGGATTAAAAAATTGTTACATTTAATTGATTTTTGCCTTTTTGTTCATTTACGTCAAATTAATTTTTGGTCTCAATAATGTCTTTAACACTTTTTAAAACAATTTAAGAACATTCTTCTTTAAATCTCAAAAGATGACTGATTATAATGGGTCTTAAACAGTGTGGGCCTGTCTTTGGTTTCTCAATTTAATCATATTTAAAAGCTTTTTGTGAAACAGCAGGGGATGGCTCTGACTCTAAACTATGCTGATGGGCCTCAGAAAAAGTGTGGCTAAATCGGCTTGAAGAGTCACAGTGGTTTCTGATGCCCCGAAACACAAAAACAATCACTTCATTTGTCATGCTTTAATTCCTGTGGAACCACATTTCACATTCCCAAGACATAAAGTCTGTACATCTGAAACTCATTACACGCTTATTACCAACCAATTAGACAGCAGAGAGCATGGGAGCCAGTTCAAGAGATGTGACACACCTTGTTATATTGAACAGTAAGCTGGAGAAGCTAAGCTTTGGCAGTATGGACTGAAAAATGCATGTTTACCAGTGCTACCTTTATTGGCCACTTTATGAGGTGTACTTTTTAACACGAATAGCTAATCAGTCAATCATCTGACAACAACATACTGTATTGAGGCATGTAAACAAGGTCAAACAACCTGACATACCAGATAGACAGTTCAATATACACTATACAAAATCTATAGAATGTGTTTGGGAATGAGCAAAACCTTTCAAACAAATTTAAAGCAGGTGATTGGATTTGCTCCATCAAGCACAATCATTACGGGCTAATTAGATAATGTAGTAGGCAAGCATTAATGCCTTGATGTAAATTACTAAATGTGAGCCACTTTGTAGAAAAAATTCTTGCCCAAACATGCCAGTAGTGGAGGGAAAATATCCGTCCTATGGAGAAGGGCTTCCTGTGTCGTATTTGTTTTACTATGCTAATTTCTATTCTAATCTCTGTATGAGAAGTCACTCTGCTGTCGTGCCCGCATCTCCTGCCTCTTCTTGCTATAAATGATGCTGATGGGGCCATGATGCTACAAACCAAATACAGTCAATGTAAAGTGAAGCTTGGCAAGATGGATCTGCCTGATTACAGACATTGAATCAGGCAGATCCGGCTGCATTGCAAGGTTAAAGGTGAAATAGAAAGGAGTTAATAGAAAGGAAACAATAACTGAAATAACCTTTCGTTACAACCAAGGTATGCAGAGTACCATGAATGCAGAGCACTAATTTGAAGTGGATAACCCACAGCAGAGGACGACCATACAGGGTGCCATTCCTTTCAGCTCAGAACAGGAACACTTTTACAGGCTCACCAAAACATTCACCGTAGAAGACTGGAAAAATGTTGCCTGGTCTTATGAGTCTTGATTTCTGCTGCAACACTCAGATGGTTAGAATTTGGCGCAATCAACCTAATGCATGGATCCATGCTTTATGATTTGAGCATATATGCACCATCCATCCAATCATCTGTACCGCTTATCCCTTTTGGGGTCACAGGGGGGCTGGAGCCTATCCCAGCTGATAGGTCTGTGGGAGGAAGCTAGAGTGCCCCACGTATGCATGGGCTCTTCCCATGCATGCGTGGGCCCTGACTGACCTGGAGATTGAACCGGTAACTTTCTTGCTGTGAGGCATGTGCACTATCTGCTGCGCCACTGTGCTGCCCTACAATGCACCATGTATTCTTAAATTATCTCAAAATGGTTATGATATGATAAATGATCATGTCAGACCTGCATGATGCTATCATGTCAAAATGGACCAAAATCTCTGAGGAATGTTCCAGCACCTTGTCTTGAATCTATGCCATAAAGAATTAAGGCAGTTCTGAGGGCATAAAGAAACCTAGCCCAACATTAGCAACGTTGCCTTAATAAAGTGGCTGGTGAGAGTCTGTATCCTCACACTGGAAAATCAAATCTAAATGTACAGAACAGTATGAGCCAGTCTGACACTATTTGGTAAAGTTTAATATTTCTTTGGGGAAATTTTGCCAATACCTAACTGTTATTAAGTCTGATATCAGCCAGACCTTATTACTCTGATATGAATATGAAACATGGTCTTCATGTCATTGTTTATTGCAAACCCCTGACAATGAAAACAAAGTCAGAGCATGCAATGGGTATTTGAAAGTATAACTTATGGTCACCTGAATACCAAAGCCAGGAGTAAAAGACACAAATTTTCAGTACTGGACATTGTGAACTTTCCAGACCACGAATGAGAGGCAGCAAGTGGATGCAGGACAGTGGTAGGGTCTGTCATTCCCAATCAGAGGGTCTTTGGTTGGATCTCTGGCCTCCAGCCACATGATGATGTGTCCTTGGGTTTGCCTCACAGGCCATTAAATTGGAGGACTCTGATTAGGTGTGGAGGACATTCATATACCATTCATAATGAGGGTGTGATATAAGGGGAGTAAAGCAAGCATTGCCTTATTTTACCTTAGAGTATATTATAATAGAAAGTACACTGTTGTTTTTTTTTTCTTTTGGTTTCACTTTAAAATGACTGGTATAAATCCAGGAAAGAGGCTTATGGGAATCAAAACTAATGCAAAGGATAATGTTTGTAAAATAATGTAGAAGGATTTTACCACCCTGAAAAACTGTGCCAGTACACCGATGATAAATGAGATCAGAAAAGACTGAAAAGTAGGTCTGATGATATTAAAGTTTGAATCATCCATCAGTTTCCAGGCATGAACGCTCGCTAGATTTATAAGATTAAATTTAAGCCTCATTCACAGTCCAAATATAAAAAGGATATGTTTAGATTAAAAAAAAAAAAAAAAACGTGGGCCAGTTAAAAAAAATGGATGATGCTTAAATAGAAAGCAATTGCGTTCAACAAATGTGACAGAATGGTTTTTTTTTTAAACAAAATGACCAAAGTACGCTGCGTTGCAAGTAAATGACCTTGACCTGAGAGGCAAACACACAAATAAGTGGTCAATAGACTACTTGATCTACCCATTCACACCTTTTCAGGTTCATATTCATCCACTGATTTCTATATAAGTCACATCACATTCTCTACCTTTCCCACTAACATGACAGTAATGCTGAAGTGGGTGCATTATGGGGTTAAGTGTCTTGCCCAAGGGTATGTGACATGTGAGAGCCGGAGTTGGGCTAAAAATGTTGAACACCGTTTGACGGAAAATTGACCCTCAGGGCTCTAATTTCGTACACCAGGTGCAGGTGCGGCACAGCTGCGCCAATGGGGTGTGTCTAGGGCATTTTGCAAGTTTCGTGCACGGCGCAGTCTGGCGCAGGGAGGCGCACCCACGCCTCCGTCCCTCCCGGCGGCGCAAGTAGCAGAGAGGGAGGAGAGAAGGCGTGAGTGGGTTCAACACAGCCGAGTGTAATCTTCAACAAACAAATGAACGCCTGTCCTCGCCTTTAAATGCGCCGTGGACGAGGCGCAGTGACAATTTCACCTCGGTGGCGAAGATGGTCAGAGCCGCTGTCACTTTTACAGCAACTAGGAGAGCACAGGGGCCACCGGGCCATGCATAGGAGGCCATGATGCGTGCCACCTTGTGGACCACCTCGTGGGACAGATGTAATCTGTTTCTGTCTCACTGAGTACAAAATTAAGTGACAATTACATTTAAACACAGCAGCAGACTAATCCAGCATGCTTGTGATCCACCTGCATTCCTGGTCTGTCATCTCCAAATAGCAGAACCTTTGGTGAAATATTCCCCCCGATATCTCCTCCTCATCCTCCTTGCAATAATGTACTCAATCTTTTTAGATCAAGTTAAGAATAAAGATTAAAACAGAGAAATATGGGCAATCACAGGTAAATCCTTTAGACATCGAGTGACTTACATTTATTCAGCGAGCGTCTCGCTCTTTTTTCTTTTCTTTTGACTTTCATGAGATGAGAGAAGCCTGATACTCCGTTTGTTTGTTTGTTTTTTATAGATAACTGACTGATGATTTATGAATATTTTAGTTCAACCTTAATGTAAAACGCACTGAGCTTGCCTACAATGAAATATGGCCCATGACTAAAATTGCTATTGCTATCCTGCTCTTGTATTCTTATAACCATAATGAAGAAATTGGGATTTTAAGGATGATGTTGCAATGCTTCTCATTCAGAACTGTAAGGCATGGTCACAGCTTGACCATCACATCTGTCCAGGTGAGGCAAATGCTCTTACTGTGAGCTTATGTTCAAGGAACTGTGCTAAAAGAGGCCCTGTCACTGTCTTAATCAGAGCACAAAAGCACAGAATACAAGTATGCATCAAACTAATTCCAACTTTGAGTCCACTTCAACTATCAGCCAAAAAAACTCTGAACAAACTTATTTCGGACTGAAGGCAGTTTGCAAACACGCAGTTTCCTGTTTCCTCTACTGTATGTTTCTGTGGACTGTGTAGTAATGAGGCCCAGGGAGGCTTAAATCTGCATCATTCATTCTCCCTGTGGACCTCAGTCCCTTTTTCTTGGCCACTAATCCTTCCTTTGCAGATTCCCAAGGTAAGGTAAACAGGGGGAACAGTGCAGTGGTTGCAGTTCAACAGTTTATTTTTAGAGAACATTTCTGATATGTGTTGATATAATTCGTCTCACACAGGGACAGCTGACTTCAGGATCACAGGCCCTCTTTAATGTTAAAAGAGATGGCATTGCAGTTTCAGTGGACAGTTTTTAATGGCACAATTTAGGGATTAGGCATAAAAAGAACTTGAAAAACTGACGTTTAATGACTTTGAAGCTTGGGTTTGAATATTCGTTTTGCTTGGAGGCAGGTATTCTTGTACTTTTGATAAGCAAGAAAATCCCTTCGGTCTGCTGATGGGGGTTATAACAAGTGTTGGCTTAACAAAGCTTTGATAATATAAAAAAAAATAAAATAAAATCACTTTGACCTGTATCAAGCAGTGTTTTAGTAGGCTCTGTGAACTAATGATAACCCTAATGCAAAACTCTGCAAAGTGGCTATATGGAAAGTGAAATGGCAGCAAAAAGGAGGGGCTCTTAGACATCATGGATTAAAGATATGACATCTACATATGCAAAAAGTACAAATCAAGAGGTGGTCACATGTTGAAAAATTAATTGTGCTATTGGGTACAATATTGGCTTAGTGGATCCCAAGATAATAATCCAATCATAGCAATAAAAGTTTGAAATATTTAATCTTGTAATGTAATTTTTTATTAGTGGACCATGATCACGGGAAGACTCTGAAAACGTTCTCTTTTGCTTATCATCCTTCTGAGACCCTGGGTTTGTGTTTTATGTATTTTGCAATCTCTTATCTATACTCCTCAAAATAAGTTTGTAAATGTTATTTTGGTCAATTATTTCTCCCCTTTATTAATACCAATTGTGTCTTTATACTGTTGGAAAGCCTGATTAGTCCCCTTTACAAACAGAAAGCACTCAGAGAGCACAAAACTCTACCAAGGTAGCTCATATATTGCTGTTACATTTATAAGCAATAGTTCTGAAAACCCACACCTAGCACTCGGAATCATTTTGATATCATAATTAGTTATACAGTTATTGAATAAAAACAATCCTTCGCTAATGGTGGTTTGGTTCACCACCAAAATCTAATCATTTTTAAGTTGGGCCATTACCAATATTTCCTGAAAATTTCAGCAAAATCTGTCCAGTAGTTTTTGCTTATACTTGCTAACAAACAGACAAACAAACATATGCCGGCAAACACATAACCTCCTTGGCGGAGGTAATATGGTACCACTTGTAAGGATCATGCATTCTTGGAATGAGCAACACAGCTAAATGTGTGTGTAGTGCCACCAAAATTGTGCTGATGTATTGCAATTGTGGTTTTGCCAATAATTAAGTGAATGTTGCACACATCTAAAAACCCTGCAGAAGATGTATGTTTAACTTTACACTCGCAGTCAAATCCTATGCCTGGGTGGCCAGTTTAAATGCATTTGTTTACACAAGTTGCCATAACTTTTTACCGTATTTATATATCTGGCATCATTCCCACAACAACTTGTTTATTAAGGCTTTGCCCCAATTTTTTGACAATGCAGTAAAACTTTGATGATTTATGAATGAATAATGTGTTATTATGGGTATACTTGACTAATTCAAGCCTTGCCTTTGATGAAAGAGAGCTGGGAATGAGCCACTTTACATAACCTCTACCCTCCCCATTCAAACATTTACACAGAATGGAGACTATGTGCAGGTTTCTGCACAAACTGGGCCTCTGCTAAGCAGGAAATTCAAGCACACATGTTTCGATCCCTCCCTTGACAAATCACTTTGATGGTGATTCGCTTGTCTCTTTGCATTCACAGCAACTGTCCTGAATTTTGCACCAGTCAATTTTCCCAGCTTGTATGCACATGATGCTTTAAAATTGTCTCATTTCCAGCCTCCAACTGTCAGGGAGCAGAATCCGAGACGTCATGGTTAAAATAATTATACCTCAAGAAGTGGCATGATGAATTTATCACTGTCACACAGGCCTATGTAGATACAATTACATTTTCATTGATGTTGCTTTGTTCTTTTGTGCTTCTTTGTCATAAGGTTACTTTAGAAACAAGTTGATGAGAAATACAGATTGTTTTACTTAATTTGCCTGAAGTCTTAAAGTTGCTGAGTGTAAAGCATTTATGTAGCATGAAAGTGATGATATTGGACAACACCCAGTTTTAATAGCATTAATCTTGTCCCACATTTCCTGTCCTATACCATACAACCACCACATGATTAAAAATCACATTAGGCAAGAATCAGTTCCAACTAAGCCCATGCAACGGATGACAACTACAAGCTTCACTACAGGTGACTTAATTGTCAAGAATATCAAGCTACATTTGTTTATTGAAGATGCTATTCAAAATGAAGATCATAAACACCTTTTTAACTGGAGTCAGAGGAATTCGTCTGTGGTCAGCGTTTTTCTGTATTCAAAACAAAACAAGTTCTCGAATCATTCAGGAAGAGTTTCTCCACCAGGTCAAACACACTTGGTGTTGTAACAGCACTGAAGTTGAATAATTCTGCAGCGTTTCACACACTTTACTGGTAAACTGGTTTGCTTAGGACTCAACATCAAATTCTGTTTTGTTTTCTTTGTTTTCCGACCTCCAATCACAGTGGTGCATTTTTCTCTTTCCTCCCTCTCATTTAGAAGCAGCTGTCGCAGCACCAAGCACCTCTGCTCTATTTTAACAAGGAAAAAAAAAAAACACACAAAGCAATTGTTATCACTAATTTATCCCCAAAAGCAAAGATAAATAAAGAGGGACTTTAAGAATGAACCTTTTAACAGTACACAATTATAGGTAACATTACAGCTCTGGAGAAACAATGACATGGTGCCATTACATGACACAAGAAACTTACTGCATCTAAATGGTTGGCCATTTTCTGCAATTTAGCAAATTAGAGCAAAATCGATTTCAGAAGTTTTATTACATAACGTGGGCTACTGACGGATACTACCAGAGGGCACAACAGAGAGTTCAGTTTAGTTTAGTTTACTTGTTTGCACCATATTTAAAAAAAGGAAACACAATCAATGAATAATTTACAATATAGTGCAGGGGGGGAAGGGAAGCCCGAGGGCTTATACGAAGTCATATCCCATCTGAAATGAACATTGATGGTGAATCAGTGTAGGGTGTAAAACAGGTAATCCAATGCTAAAATACAATACATTTCTGGAACAGAACTTAAAAACATGAAAAGGAAATAATAAGAAAAAGTAAAAAATAAGAGAGTCAATATGAAAGACGGCTGTCCCCAAAAGGGTGCCTCAAGTCATACAACAGGAATCAAGGTCCGAGGAGAAGGCAGCTGGACCCAACAGAGATGAACGCAGCTGTAACTGAGGATAGCAAAGGTTAGCAGAGGTCTACTCTTGCTAGCATTTATAAGTGTGATGGATTAAAATGTCCTGACTTTAAGCATGCATACATTTTTTACACAACAAATATCAGGGCTGACTTAGTTCAGACTTCGCTTGATGCAGCGGGACATTTTACTCAACGTCGGCAAAAGTTGGGCAAAACTGTATTGTGTGACTGCAGCTAAAGACAAACACATACCCACTGTGCTGGAAGTCACAAGTACACATGGCAACTTAACCTGTTTGTCTGAATTTCAAAGCTTTGAATATCGATTTCAACCATAGGATGTACCTGCCTTCAGCTTGTTAGACAAACACGTTTGTCCCTGTGCAGTTACAGGGAATGCAATTGATTAATTAGTTTTTATAAAACTTGTTATTGCTTCCTCTTGCCATTATGCATAGCTTAACAGATGCAGGTGAGGCGTAACTGCTGTTTGACTCCACATGCACCTGTAGTCTTGAGGCACAATAAGCAAACCATTTCACACTATAGATATCTGACTCATAACGTGGGACACAATATTTCCATATTACTTGCCAGCTTAGAGCCCGTTTACACGACAACGTTGTCACTGGAAACAGAAAGGTTTTTCCTTCGCTTTTTCACAAGCACTGAAAATACGGTAGGGTGCATACCAGGCCAGTAGTTTGTGATGTAAGTTTGTAGTGAAACAGCAGTGTTACAACACGCGTCTGCTCACCAACGCATTCTGCTGAAGACAAACTTCACAAATAATAATGGAGAGTGCATATCAGCTGGTCAGAGTATTGACACAGCTTATCCATATTTGTTGGAGAAGCAATAACAAATCTAGCACAGTTAGCAGCAGACATGTTGCTTGGTAATTGGCCGTAGCTGTTGTTGTTGTTGTTGTGCCTAGGTGTGCGCAACCTTTTTCTGAAAGAGAACGGTGCAAGCGCCATGCGTCCCAGTTTTCCCTGAAAACGGCGATTCCTATTTACATGGAACATGAGAACGTTTTTAAAACTTTGTACTCTGGACCCCAGTTTCAAAAGTTTGCGGATTCAGGCAATCCGGGCACCGTCCTCCTGTAAACGGAAGGTGCAAATGCAACGAAAACTCTCTGTTTTTGTCCGTTTTCATTATCGGTTAATCGGGCTTTCAGTGTAAAGGTACTGTGAGGTAGAGCTGGTAGTCCTCTAATCAATAGTTCAGCAGTTTGTTCCCATGTAGTCCACATAGTGGTCCTCATGGTCCTGGGGTCAAGGCACTTTACCTTGAATTGGGTAGCCTAATAGCATATGCACATGTTTGATGGGTAGTTTGGCACTTTGCATAGAGACCCCTCTCCTCAGTTTACAAATGCATGTGTGTGTATGAAATGGGGACTGCAGTGTTAAGTGGTCTGAGAAAACCAGAAAGCTGCTCTAAGGCTGTATGTCATTTTTAAGACCTATGACATAAACTATAACTGAAAATGTATGAAACAGTGTTGTGCAGTAATGTAGTAGCAGCTTACTACTCACTGCCATGTGCTTTGAAATATGCAATAATGTAATGTAAATATGTGGTAATGTTAGCTTGAGGCGAAAATTGTACCACTGGAAAAATACAAACCCAGCAAGAAGGAACATGTAATATGTTGCATACTAACCCTTCCGTCAGTTCCTTCATGACTGTAGAAGTCCTGAATGGCCAAATGCCAGTGTTTGGTTTATTAATGTAATGTTAAAGTCAGTTTCACAATAAAACATTTGACCATGCAACCCTCTGCTTTCTTCAAACAAAATTCAATACTGTTAGCGTTCTGCTGACCCCCTTATGATTTATATCAATCTTGCATGACATTTAGCTTTACAGTGTAAATCATCCTTTACATTTATAAATAGATTTTAAATAGATTTCATCAAGAGCATGATTATGTGCTGCCTGACTTAAGTTCAACAGATATACAACTCCAGATACATTACTAAATGCATTACAAAAGGATTTATTAAATAGTTCAACAGAAGTAAAAAAGAAGCACTATTGTTAGGAGGCACAAGTATAAAACAATATATAGAAATAAACACATTTTGTAATGTTAACTTTAAAATTAAAAATAGATCTCTTCAATTTTAACATCAGCATGACAAAACCATTGAAGAGAGGATGATATCTTGAATTCACACTCTGAGATCCCCCTTGAACTGACAGGAAAGCTGCTGCACTGCTTCACAGCATAAAGACGGCACGCCTCAGTGGGTACCAACAACAGATGGTGTTCACACTGAATGCATGTTGGCTTGTAGGAAAACTTAAGCTTTGTAGTGGTCTTCAAAACAAACATAAAAGTAAGGGGGGATGGAGAGAAAATGATGACACTATAAAACTGGCAGGAAACAGCGTGGCTTTTGGAAGAGTCAGTGTGCTTGATTTTTAAAAGGAAGAAAGGCTGCATTTTTCAGTGGTTTCTTTATGAGAACCATGTATTAACATATTTTTTGAGTGGTGTTTCATTATTGAAAAAAAAAAAACATGTATTCTTTGTGAATGAAAATGTAATTAAATTAATGCACACCAAATTGCATCTGAGTGCATTTACTGTTCCAGAAGGGAGGCTGTAAGGGGGTGTAGGAAGATTCTAAGGGCCCACGACTGACTGGGGCTTCTAAAAGCTATTATCTCATATGTTTTTAACGTATCAATTTATTTGCCATAGGCCTGTAAATATCTTTTTACCTTTACATCCAAAAAATACCAGGATTTTCTTGTTTTAAATGTCAAAAAGCAATATTCAGATAAACATTTATTTATTACAGGATAAAAGTTTTGTAAATGCATTTTGTTGTGCCAAATAGCATATTAAAATGTTGTGGTCCTTAGAAAAACAAGACAAATGCATAAGCTACATGTTTTGATTATTTTACAGGGTTCAAAGATCAGAGATTCATTAGGACTGATTAGGTATTAATTACAAACATTTGACGTGCACCTCGGCTCTGTGGTTCTTGACCTTCAGGTGTCTTGTTTACGGTCACAGGAGAACAGAACTTCTCCACGAAAGAGTGCCAACTCCAGAGTTCAATAAAAGCACGGAATGACGGAAAAACTCCTCGGTGATGGGGAGGCATTCTGTCCGATAAGACGAAATAACTTGTGCATGAATGGGTTCTTCAGAACATGAATGGCAAATGGCTCTGTTGATTAAAAAGGTTGCAGACCCCTGCCATAAGTGATAAAAAAGATTATATAAAAGTCCAGGGCAAGCGTGGCATGCGCAGTGACTCGGCAAAAATGTGCGTTTGACAAACATGCAGGGGCCGCACTAACACTAAGGTTTGATGTCAAGTCGGGGGCCACAAAATATCTTCCTGCTGGCCACAGTTGGCCCGCGGGCCGCAAGTTTGAGACCCCTGGTTTAGTAAATCAATTAACTCACATTTTATACTATTCAGTTGAAGAGTGCTTTTTCCACAGTTTGAAGCTTATTTGTAACCTTGCAGTGCAAATGGACCTGCCTGATTCATTGTCTGAAATCACGCAGATCCATTTTGCCAAGCTTTAACTTCCAATGACTTCATTAGCCAAAAGCTGGACGGCTCAATAAGGGAAGGGAGGCGGAAACTGAAGATGTGACGAAAGCGGGAAGTGACTGCATGCTTGAAAACAATGGTGGCTTCTGAAGCGGTCTCCATTGATGAGGCAATATCTGCAGTTTTATCAGAAATTAACTCAATTTCTTCTTGAAAAGAGGAGCATTTCTTACAGGAAATCATGTTTTTGCTCCTCTGCCAACCGGTTCCTGTAAGAGTTTGATTTGCCAACTGGCTCCTCTGGTCGTGAAAAAGATGGGAAGGACTCCAAATCCCATTGTGATAATCGTGTTTCCACTGGTGGTCCTAAAGGACGGTCAAATCAGAGAAGCCGGGAAGCTGGGGATCACTGCTGGGGAAGTGGGAAAGAATGTGGAAATCCTCCGCGGACAATGCTGGTTAGCCTGTGGTAGCCCCGAGTCATGGTTACTCAACTATACCTGGCAAAATATGCTCTCCTCAGAAGTTTACGGGGAGAACTTGGTGGGGATTGTCGTTAACAAGGTTCATGTCACATATAAGTGGTAAATGATACATCTGTGTTGTATACTTTAATGTAAGACTGTAGTCTAAGGACTGAAATGTAGTTTAAGCTAATGGCTAACAAAGGGTCGAGCTGCTACGTCATACTGTGGCTTGATATGGATTGGTCTGTGATGAGTGTGACTGGCAGACTGATTGCTGAATCATCAGCTGTAGTTGTTTTTGAAGGTTCTACCCTCTGAAAACATTTTCTATGGGCTGTTCTCCAGATGGACTAGTGAAATATTTCTGTGGTGGATATATGGAACTGTCCATCTGGCTTGTCAGGTTAGCTTATTTGTGACTTGAAACAGAATAACTTGGCTGTAATAACTATTAATGTTCAATCAGCAGATAGGTGTTGTCATGCTTATTTATCAATTTTCCAAATGCACAGTTTGACAAACTTGACAGAGTTGACGAAGATGACAAATATCCTATTTTACTTTATTTTTAATCATTTAGAGTAGATTTTGGTTATTTTCTTGATATCTCACCTCATTTATAATTAGATCTCAGGATGACATTACTGATTCTCATGATAATGAGTTAATTTTATAAGCTCCTGGAAAAACAGATTCCATTTTACCTCAGGGGAACATGCAGTGATATTCTAAGGTAACAAGATAAACACATTACAAGTCCCACGTCATGCAAAAATCAATTTTCTTTGCTTTTAATGACACATTTTACTGAACTCTCAGCTCATGGAGAAATGTGCTGTGCCTTTTTAAAGAAAATGTCCCTTCAAATGTTCTTTTTTTACTTCCTTGAGTTTATGATGTAATAGCTATACAGCCTTCACTTAGATAGGTGATTTATGCTAATCACAGGCTGATGCCATGACTGTTTTGAAAGTCAACTCCATGGCCTGTAACTTTTTCTCCCCCACTCCCATCAAACATCATTTGGGCAGCCAATCACCACAGAGCTCATTAGCATAGCCTCCCATAGCCTCCCTGCCCCCTCAGATTCAAGCATTTCCAAAGGGAGGTGGAAAAATGCTCCGTCTGATCCTCTACATATTTCATTCTGTCATTCAATGTAAATCAGATCCTTGCTTAAAAGATGCCAAGGAAATGATGTAAACCTTTAATCTGCAATGAAAAGAATCCCATAATTTTTCATTATCACCAGAAAAATAAATACATGGAAATATGTGGATGTATTTTCTTGAAGGGCTCCCATACAGGCCATCATACAAACTGTTACCTAGTGTTAGTTCGTGCAGGTTTTTTCTTTCATCTTCTCTGAAAACAAGTGTTTGTCAGGACTGAGCTGAAATGATTGAGTAGCTCTGTTTATCACTGAGAAATATGCTGTGTACAGCTGTTTGGCCTGTGGGCACATAAACAGCCTCTTTGCTTTAACTTTATTCCATTTTAAACCCAATTATTCAGTTGAAAAATCTCATTTTTGGGTAAGGACAGAATATTTCCCTTGGTGCAGACACTCTAATCTCCTGATTGGCTTCTTCCTGCTGTGATTCCTGCAGAGGGATCATTTTACAGTGAGCCACACAAAGTCGCCTGCATTGGAGACTAAATACAGTATTTCACACTTACATAATAAGTGAGTTTATGGTTGGGATTTAAAGAAAAGGCAGGTATGTCAAAATGCCTGTGACATTTTACTCACCACTTGATACTTACATGTTCATTCATGAACAGAATCATCCTTTTACCAAACAGTTGTTCATTTTTTTTCTTCTTAAGCTTTGCTTTGTGATATTGCAGCCTTTTCACCAGGATAAGTGTTGCAGTTTACATCATAGTATTGTAGTTAAAGAAAACATATGTCCTAATACAAGTATTAGTAACATACATCATATAGTGACTGTATTTAACAATATTCTGTCTCTTTGTTCGGATCAATCTGAATTTGTCCTTTAGTTCTTAATTTTTATGCAGGCTAATTGGACAGAATTTCTACCAACTCAGTGATAGATTTGCTGCATGGTGGTTTGACCTGACACACCAGATAGACCTTTTAATATATTTCACTTGTCCATTTGGGTCACAGCCCATAGACAGTGCTTTGGAATGGGCAGAACCTTTCAAAAGCATACCCAGCAGGTGAATGGGCCATCATTCCTCCAGTCATATTCATTTTGGTTCAGTTAGATAATGCAGTAGACTCGGGCTCTTCTCCCTCTGTGTTAATTACAGAACGTAAGCCACTCCATAGAACAAACATGTTGGATGAAGAGTGAAAACCTCCTATCTATCGAGAAATGCTTTCAGTGTTGCTGTTTGTTTTTCATTCAATAACAAAATGTGGTCCAGATCTGATAAAATTGCTACTGAAACTGTTAGCATCTATGCTAATCTCTGTGAGCAAAACGACCCTGATAGTGTTTCATTTATGCCATTAGTCTTTTATGCTGCTGTATTTACACAACCTTTTCCTGTGAATCAAATCAAAGACTTTTTAAATGCAAGCATTTGCCGGTATTAACAGTTAAAGACTTTTATTGAAAATATTTTTCAAAAGTCTCCTTTAAACATTGACGGAGCTTTACGTCCTTGAGTCAAGTGGTGGACCGTACCAGCTTCTTTGGATCTTTTTGGACTTAAACATGCAAGAAATTGTTTTAAACTCCATCCAAGCTGCTGTTACCAGTTTACACTGAGACATACAGTCTGCAGCCTTGGATCAGACCAGTCTCTGTCAATGAGTCACAGCACATAGTCTGTGTCTGAGCTTCATAAGGACAACAGCTCTCTGTAAAGCAGACATGCTAATTAAGGTTGCTTTAACCTGCAGAGGAGGGAACATACTGAACATGGGGTAGACGCCATGCTGTTTGGTGTTTGTGTTTGAGTGTGCTTGTGTGTCCACACCACTCTGCTGTTTGTGTCAGAGAAATCTCCCTGTTGTGCTGCAGTTATCTTTTGGTCCATGCAGCTGGATAAGTTTCAAGGAGTCCCCCCAGTTATGAATACAGGCCTATTGTTGACTCAATATGATGATTACTTTTTTTTTTTTTTTTTATCAAAGACAGTTATCATCCATATCAGTATATTATGACAGCCCTGTTAGTGACCATGCATGAACCATATACAGTATGAGGGCTCTTGATCTTGCCCATCTGCGGTGTGTCTTCCCCTGCTCTGTCTTCCCCTTTTCGAGTTCATCCTCTGTCTCTGTACAATCAGTAAAGGCCCAGAATGCCCAAAAATACATTTAAAAAAATGTGTTTCTGATGCTGTTTTCACATCAAATGCAACAAAAATATTAGTGTTGTGATTTTGCACAACAAAATTTTGTGCACAAGAATTTTCACCCTTCAGACTTGGAAGCGACAAGAGAAGGGACAGCCCTCTCCCATATCCACAACAACATGCGTTTCTGCCCTCTTGGTCCATGATAAACCATGTTGGATATTTATACAATCACTGTCTTATTCCTGTTCTCAAAAACAAGAAGCTAAATGTCCCAGAAAAGTCAGAAATAGAAACACATTAATCTGATGATCCATAACATCCTTTGGAACCACACATGGAGTTTCACCACGATGTCTGGGTAATGGCCCCTCTGTTGCCAAATCTGCCCCACTTCACTTGTCTTTTTTTCCCAGTACAGCCAGGGACTGACTCCTCTGAGCCCGGTCTGTTCTTCTTCTAGTAAGTGCTCCAGAAGTTCTTCCAGAAGTTTTTGACACATTTTCTGTGGTAAAAAACACATTGAATCACTGCTAGTAACCCAGAAAAACACACCATTAGCTAGCTAGCAGTTGTGCTGGTTGACTTTGCCTTTATTTGTTTGTGTCATCCCATTCAATGTCAGTGTATTTTCATTGCGTGAAAAACTCATGTTTGATATGACCAAGCTTAAGAAAACTAATCGGATTGCTCTTTGTTTTCTCTGCTGTATTTACCCACTTTAATAACACAGATGATTTCCACCTCAGGCGTGCAGCATGAGCATCCTCTTTTTACAAAAGTAACCTAAGTGGGTTTGACTGCCTTTTCTACAAGATATACCTTATGGAGTGCCATCGTACTTAAAATGGCCCCTCAATTAAAAGCAACAACTAGAGGATCTCAGTGGTGCATTTTGCACAAATATGTCCATGCAACTAATACTGCAATGAGAGAAATTTGGGGTTAAGTCTTTTGCAAAAATACAATCAACCTGTGACTGCTGGAAGCTGGAATTGAACCAGCAAAAATTGGTTGAATGACAGCCAACTCTATCACTGACTAATTGTGTAAAAGATAAAGAAAAATACTATTTTTTGTTCATAGCCATTGCTATTTGCTAACACAGTATCACTCAAAAATAAAATAGATCAGGTTTTCCTCTCGTCACTGAAAATAACAAATAAAGCACATCTTTATTTATAAAGAAGTATGCAAATTCAACCAGTGAGGTTTTGGTCTGATGAAAGCTGATTGCACAGTCAATGGGATTATGTCAAACCTAAATATTTCCTTCCTTATATGGTGTAGGTGCAGTCATCACTGGCATAGCAGGGTCATAAGATGTATGCAAGTAGTGTACTTCTCAAAAAGAGTTTGGAAACATTACTTTGGTCAATTATTTCTCCTAATTAACAATACCAATTTTTTTTTATTGGGTTTTACATCAATGGAAAGCCGATTAGTCACCTTCACAACGAGATGCAACTCATAAGGATTGTGCATCCATAAAAGGAGCAACACAGCTAAACATGTGGGTAGTGCCTGAAAAAAAAGTGACAAAATCCCCTGCAAGTGGAAGCTGGTGTTCCGGTATGAGGAGTGGCAGCTTTTTTGGGTGTCAGCCCTGGAACCATTTCCAAGCTTAGGACCTGTGAGACTGGTGAAGTCAAAGACAGACGGCAAAGTACATTAGGTTTCAATAACAACAACCCAAGAAGCCCTGGCATTCTTTTGTAAGAGAGGCTTTTTTCCCTGTTTTGTTTCCCACGCATTTAGCTATGTTGCTCATTTCATGAAAGCACAGTCCCAGGTGACCAATCAGGCTTTCCAGCTATATATGAAATATGGAATTTATTGGTAATATTAAAGGAGAGAAACAATCAACCGAAATAATGTTTCCAAACTTTCTGAAGCGTATACTATGACTTTTTTGTTTCAGAGATTTGATGATATATCATTCGTTCAGAAGACAATATGCAAATTTAAGCCATGGCATGTTGTGGCATTTATGTGACAAAAAAATTGTATACCTTTCTTTATTGTGGCACAGACATAAGTCGCAGTACTGATGGAGCTCCTCTGAAAAGTGGTCAGATTTTGCTCCAAAAAGGCTGGTGTTGCAGTTTCTTTGTTTTTACCTTCCAAATTGTTTGTAAGTGACACTTAATTTTGTTTTTTATTGCCAAACAACGAAGATAAAGAAATTCTCACTTCTGGGAAATTAGAAGTAAATTAGAAGTCTGCAAAGTTTTGATTCTACTAATAACCCTCCCATCCCTCCCTCATTGTGCTGAGTAGGTGCAGCCATTTGAACAGGTAGTCAACATTTAAATATGTTGCTAAAAGCTGATTCTACTATTTTAACTCTAGGTTTATGTGTTTTGCTTTTAGATCCAACTTAGCTTTACCATTGTGACTTTAAGCAGAGTTCACAAAACAAGATAACTGCCCCAAGTTTAGGATTATTTTCCCCTGTACTTATGCTCTACCAACAACTATGTCACAACTGTATGTTTGATCATTTTATTCCACATCCTTCAGTGGACAGGGTCAACTCTTTTTCCCCTCATAGCCGTAGGGAGAAGGGTTGAACAGGATTTTATGTGAACAACGTTATATTATAGAAGTTTGGGTTTGTTCTCTGCTCTGTTTTCATGCAGGCAAGACAGCAATTACTCCATCTTTTTGTTTTTAACACAATGGCTCAGACAGGGTTTAATTTTTGACATTCTGAGTGTCATTATCACATGTAGCTCTGATAAACGAGGTATTTTATATTGAAGTATTTAAACGTCTTGTATTCTACTTTTAAAATAATCTTGGTCAGTTGTTTTTGTTTTAATTTGTCACTATGGATAAAGGATGACAGTTTAATGGCCATGACTTTTCAAGCAAATAAAGCAAATAAGCAAACATTCAAACAAAATGTGTCCCTTTCTATACAAAATTATTTGTAGCAAAAATTTTCCAGCAGTAAGTCCAACTCAGAGAGTGACATAATTTGCACAGTCAGTCTGTTTCTTTTCTGATTTTAATTCAATCAAAGGTTTTTTAATTAAAGTTGTTCTCTGGAAATTGAAAGCCCTCCCTGACAACACCTGAGGCTCTTGCTCTCTACCAGCAACCACAACTGTGAAATTGGCCTCTTCACTGCAGCAATTTGACTTCTAACCCCCCTAATTTCACCGTGGCTGGCCCACAGTTTTGTCCAAACCTGCCACACCACTGACAAGTTAAAGAGAGCCAGTTGCCACAGGCCTGACTTACTCTCCCGAGTCTCTTTGTTCTGTTGTTAAGCTCTTACCTGGAAGGCATGCTTTTCATATAATACTTTTTTTTTTTCAGCTTTTCGCTTTGGAAGTCAGTCAGTTTTATCTTCGTCAGCAGCCACAGTCACTGAGTGAGTGGGGTTTAATCAGCCAAAATTTCACTTGGCATTGAGGCAGTTGGTTGGAGGTGGGATATGGGGATGTCCTCCAAAATATGAATGCCCACAGTCTCTGAGGAAACAGGCATCTGCTGTTTAGAAAATTGGTGGCACTTTAACATATGTTATATTTTAAAACAAACTAACCCAACACAAACACATGAAGTGCAAAATGCATTTTTTTATCTGTTTGTCGGATATTAATGCTGAACAATAGGCAAAAGAGATAATGATATAAACATATTCATATCATCATCAATGGTGAATAAAAAAAATCCCTAGTTGCCATTTTCCTTAAGAAGACAATCTACTGTAGGAGTTCATAGACTTGTCAACTGCTCATCATAAGGCATCAGTAATTGAAAATTATTTTCATGATTGATGTGAACAGAAAAAAAAATCACAAAAATAATATTCGAACATTATTTTAGAACCTGTCTGTTGTTTTGAGTGAGTTTTATTTGCTGTGGTCATTATACAACATTTGGCTCTTTGTTGTGCCTATAAGTCAGTGTTTCTCAAATGGTGGGGTGCGACCCCTAAGGGGTCTAACAGGTGTGGCCTATCTGGACAGGAGCCAATCCAAAATTCTGCACTGTGATAAGGTTTGCCAGGTCAGCGTTGGGATTCATGTGAAAATCAATTTGGGATGTTTGACAACAGGCATTCTTTTGGTAAACATTCAATGTGTGAGCATCAGTTTGGAAAATTTTTGTCTTTTGACTCTTGCCGTAAATCTTCTCCTTGAGTCTTCAAAGAAAAACTACGTGTTGTACAAAAGGGTAGGACTAGAAATTAAATTTATAGATTGCATGGATATGAAAAGGGAAAATAAATACTATTGGATGTTGTTTTTACACAAAAATACTGAAAAGCAAAACCAGTATCTTCATGATTGAAAAATCTTAACTTCGCCTTTTAAGCAACTTCTTGGGTGGTTCGTGGTCACAACAAAATATTCAGTAATAGATCTAGACCTTTTTAAAGTGTGCTCTTTTTATATCTGCACAAATTGTACCTCCAAGAAGTCATGTTGTGCTTTTTCAAGCTTAATATTCCCTATAGTGGGATTGCCACATCTCCGCCTCATGATAGAGAACATTTAAGGACAAGGCAAAAGTCCATGACTTGTTCCTCTCCCTCTGTTTACAGTGCCAGTTACAGCCTACCCCAGCCTTCCTTAATAGACCTACAAGCATCCTACCATTGTTTGCTCTGCACTGGGCCTAATTGGCTCAGGGTTGTGAGCCCAGTGCAGAGCATTGACAAAATGGCTGTTAACAAAAATCCAAGAACCACAGAGTCGTAGACAGTAAAACAATTAGACAAAGCCATGTGACGTCAGCCTTTGTTTTTGAAATGAGCCTTTAAAATGTTGATGGTACCTTGTAATGAATGCTGCCAGCCATGTCAATTATGTCTGTATTTCCAAAACAAGAAATCCTCAGTAAAGTAAAAACAGGAGCCATTTACAAAAATCACCTTTATCACTGTGAGAGTACATGGATGTACTGAAGCCATCTTTTGAACCAGGCTGTAAAGGCCATAAAAACTGCCTGTTTCCTACACACAATCATAACACCTCCACGGTTCCTGCAACCAGCCCCAAGTGGATACTCAAGGAACTACAGCTTTCTGCACTTCTGCATTGGTTCCATTTTTAGCCCCAGAAGTTGCCACCTGGAGTAGATGGTTTGACCAATCAGTGCAGACTGGGTCTGTTTGACAAGGTGGCCTTGAAGTAACAGGAACTCTAACAGAGCATCTCAAAATGACTAATAACACAAGTTGATTTGAGGTACTCAGTATGTGAAAACCAGAAGGTTTTTTTAACATGAGCATTTGTGATTATAATCCAGCGTTCATTAACATGGAATGTAAAGCTGAGTTAAGATAAAGTATCACCACTTTAAGTTTTGAGGCTTTGAGGTTTCAAGGCTTTGTTGCTAATTAAATAATAATCTATGACTTTATCATTAATATAAGTAACCAGGAGGTGGTCTTGTTGCAGTATGATTGCATCAAATGCTCCGGTGTAAAATGCATGGTATACTACTGCAAAAGCCCCAATAACATATTGGGTGTTGGGAGTTTTTAATATTACACTTTACTCATCCTCTATTTTATCAAATAATTCATTAATCATGTTTGAGGTATTCCCCTTCAAATGATACTGCTTCTGGCTTCCAGTAAGTCTTACTGTGTCCATGTCAATGACAGCGCTAAACCAGTAGAAACCTTGAAGTCACCCACACTCTTACTAATAGCCTCTGTCAGTAACAAGGTGAAGATGTTAATAATACATTCATTTGTGAAAGGCAACTTTAATTTTTCAGGAGGTCAGAGGTCAGACTGTATTACAGAAAAGTTACCATGAACTGGCATAAATATAGCGTGTTTCAAAAAGACACATATCTTCAGTCAGAAAAATGGTAGCAGAGATGGATCATTAGGCACCAGGGAGGTCATCATGTTAACTTAAGATCATATAAATAAACTATCCCATGTCCTCTTCTCCTTATGCCCTGTTTAACATCAAGATGGCAATTTTCTGGTTGGACTCAAGTTATGTTCCATCTTTCTCATCCTAAGTCAAAAAGAGGTCATATTTTGCCTTGAATCAGGTTCATACTGTATATTCGTTTTTGATGACTGCTAGGGTATGTCAACAATCACTTGTTCAAAGAGGTGCTCTATCATGTGGAGGAGATATGTTAAACATACCAATCTGTTTTTTTTCACACAGCTGTTAGATTTTAATACAATCATATTTATTTATTTCCACACTATATGTGGTCCTCTGTGTCATCTTGGTAGCTGAATCTGCTACATGGATGAACTGACACAGCTTCTTCCATTTCACTGGCTCTTAGCTTTGTGTTGGCGGGTAAGAGAAATACATTCTCCCCCATCTTTTCATTTTTTTTTTTTTTTATAAGGGATGGTGAAGTAAATACAATACAGTACAATACAGGACAAAAACTACCAAAGAACTCCTTGGCTTGCAAATACAACATGTTAGAAAACTTGTTACAACAAAAAGTAATTAGAGTGCTCTGATGGATTACTTTAACAAGTTACCTCCAAACACTTGTTATTATAGTCTCCTAATATACCTGTTTGTGTGTATGTATGTTTTCTTTTCATAGCTAATTTTAAAGTTCACAGGAAGGTGTACACACAAAGCCTTTTTGATTCACTCACAGAGCAAACTAGGAGGCGCACACGTATTGGCTTTTCAGCTTCGTTGTGTGAAAGTATTGAAAGTTGATTGAATACGACTAATAAATAAACCTAATGGAATTAAATTTTTATTGCATTTTTTTTTTTATTTAACTGACAAAAAAGGCAGAAGTAAATAACTGAGCTTAAAGTGGGCCTCAAAGGGGGCTGGCAGGTGAAGGGGTAAGGTATATGCATCATAAGGAGCTTGGGCAATGCAGCTGAGAGCTGAGAGTAGCTACGGTACATCACGAGCAAGCAGCAAAAAAAGTAACAGAACAGCAGCTACCAGTAGCAAACTCAGCTTCCCTATGTAGAGGATTTAGATGTAACAAGGAGTGTTTGCTTTGCAACAATAACACATTGTGTCTGTCATGATGGTCTTTCCAGCTGCCATGACAAGAGATGTCCAATTACCAATTTTAAAATCAAGAATTTTTCTGGCTTAAAGTTTTTTGTGACTATATGAGGTACTGTAAGTTCACAAATAGAAAAAAAACATAAATCACTGGATTGGTCATTTAGGGGTCATATTTTTTTTATTTTCAACAAATTTGACATAATTTATCTTTAATACAACAATATGCAACTTCTATACTTCAAAATTGTTGTTTTAAAATCAATCAAAGAGTTAAATTAATCAGCGGAGGGTTGTGTAGAGAAACTGAAAAACCATCAGCGAATTAATGCGATAGAGAACGGGTGTGAATGACCTGTGATGTAAAAGTGCTTTGACCAGTTAGACAACAAAAGTGCTATAAGCTTGAATCCATTTCCATATCCTATGTCTACATCATGTCTAGTGCATTGTTTTAGTCCACACACCAGCCTTAAGCACAAAGAAGCCAGTTAGCCCAACACCAGCAAAGTTGAATGGCTAAAAAAAATGACCAAGAGATGGAAGTGGACAGTACGGGATGTAGCTAAGAAGAGAAAAAGAAATAGGGTGACTGTTATCTTGCAGTGCAGATAGATCTGTCTGATTCAATGTCTGTAATCAGGCAGATCCATCTTCCCAAGCCCCAGTCTGCAATGACTGTAAACGGCCCAAAGTGGCACAGCTCAGTGAGCATTCTTTAAAGCAGGAAGAGGTGGAAGCTACTAGCAAGATGACAGAAGGAAGTGACTGCTTGTACAGAGATTAACATAGATGCTAACAGCTTCAGTAGCAGTTTAATCAGATCTGAACCACATTTTTTTTATTGATTGGGAAACAATTAACTCTGAAAGCATTTATCAAAAGAAAGTATATTTCTGCTCCATCTCCAACATGTTTTGGCAAAGTTGCTCCAAGAATTACCTCCCACTTGGTATTATACACAACGGCAGTAGCCCCTGCCTACTGCATTATCTGATTAGCCCATAATGAGTGTGATTGATGGAACAATCATCCAATCACCTGCTGGATATGCTTTTGAAAGGCTCTACCAATTCTCAAACACTTTCTGTGGGCTGTTGCCCAGATGGACTAGTAGGATCTATTGAATGGTCCATCTTGTATGTCATCTAGCAGTCTTCAGAGCTGCCACTTCAAGGCGGTAAATTTTCATATTATTAGACAAATCACATGACTGATGATGCCCAATTCAAGCCCTGACCCCTTCACTGAGAAAGACTTGACAAATTCTTTTGAAACTTTCTAGCCAGAGTGCAGTTATACTTTGAAACTGACTTTATTGTGCTTCTAAAACACACTAGCATCCCATAAATATAAACTGATCATAAGATCATAGTTATTTTACAATGCCATTGTTGCCTACTGTGATATGTGGGTATTTTTGAAATAAATCTACAGGATAAACTTCACCCTATAAAAGCATCCTTAAGTAATACACAGACAGGCATGAAGGCGACTGACTTGGCCTTATGGTTCTCTCATCTCATTAGTCTGCCTAATTAGATAATAATGACTGCTTTCCATTACTGAATGCTGTAACACACACAGTGTTCAGAGCTTCAAATCACTTTCTCATGCCAAGACAAGTCAGCTCAGCTGACAGAGTGGTTCAGAGATCTCTTGCTCCCTCACATCTCTCCTCTTTCATGTCTTTGTGATAACTGCCCCCCACACACACCCATACACACACACACACACACACACACACACACCCAAACACACACAGACATATACATACACACATCTCTTTTTTGCATTCTCAGCTGGTTCCAGAGTTAAGCTCATGCTGAAATGTTTCTCTGATGGACATGCAAGCAGGCTGCCCATTAGCAGTTTTTGCTTGTACTGTATGTGTTCACCGCAGGAACATAAAAGGAATGCAGTGCTCACATGACAGGGTTTGTCAAATGATGTACACATCCTGTGGTAATGAATACTGCAAAGCATTTACACTCCAAGCACACCCTTGAAAAAGAAACTTAAACTGCCTGGTGGGTTTATGCCTCAGCAAAGTATACAAGTGTCAGGCAGTAAAGATGAAATGGGGGATCACGAAGAGTTTGTGGTATTTGCTGTATGTACACTGTGCATATATTATCTGCAAGAGATAACATTAGGGTCAATGACCTTGAACTTTGAACAGTGCCAATCAATTTCTTATTAGTTGATCATTTTGTGATCAATTTCTGCAAAATTTGTCAGAAATTCTTGAATGAGATCTTGTCATATCACAGTCACTTATTTTATTATCTATTTTATTTAACCTTTATTTAGTATTTAGTATTCATATCATTTAACGTCCTCTTAAAAGTGTCCAGTGAAACCAGCTCATTGAGTTTGAGGTCTTTTTGCAGCTCATTCCAAGCAACGGGAGCAGCAAATTTGAAGGCCTTTTTTCCCTGCTCAGTTTGGACCTAAAGAACAGACAACAAGAGGAGATTCTGAGACCTAAGATTATAAGATCTTGGACTCCTTTGACTGATGAAGGTCAGAAGGTATGAAGGGAGGAGACCTAAATGTGTCTTGTAAATGAGAACATGCCAATGCTTAAGTCTACGTGTAGACAAAGAGGACCATCCTACACTTGCATACAAGACGCAGTGATGAGTATGGGATTTTAAGTTTGTGATGAACCTCAGAGCTCCATGATACACAGTATCCAAGGCATGTAAGCTCTGAGACGAGGCATGCATGTACAAAACATCACCATAATCAAGCACAGACAGAAATGTGGCAGCAACAAGTTTCTTTCTAGATTCAAATGAAAGATAAGATTTGATTCTAAAGTAAAAACTCTGTTTCAATTTTAACCTCTTTACCAGTTGTTGTATATGCGGGGTAAAAGAGAGAGACTCATCTGTTAAAATGCCAAGATATCTATGGGTCGACACAGACTCAATTTGGGTACCCTCAGAGGTGTAAATGGAGGACAGGGTCAAAAGCTTTGATCTGAGACTAGAAAACAGTTTTGTCTTTTCAGCATTCAAAACAAGTTTCAAGTCATAAAAATTTCTCTGCACAATCGTAAAATCCGATTGCATGAGAGAGAGCTTGCTCTGGTGTGGGTGTCGCACAATACATGGCAGTGTCATCAGCATAGAAATGAAAGTTTGCATTAGTAACACTGTCATTTAGATTGTTGATAGAAAGGATAAAAAGGAGTGGCCCCAGGACTGACCCTTGAGGCACCCTTTTAGTCACTGTAAGGGAGTCAGAAGTGAGGCCTTCAGCATGCACACGCTGCGTTCTGTCAGTCAGGTAGTTACTGAACCAGTTTACTGCCTGTTCAGATAGCCTTGCTCTGGTTAGCCTTTGTTTAAGAATTGCATGGTCGACTGTATCAAAGGCCTTGGAGAGATCGATAAAAAAAGCTTCTCAGTGCTGCTTATTATCAATAAAAAACAGATAAAACAGATAAAATGTCATTGGTGTTTAAAAAATCCTTGAGCTGTTCACTGACCAGAGATTCTGATACCTTGGCCAGGACACAGAGCTTGGAGATGGGCCTGTAGTTATTTAAAACCATAGGGTCTCCTCCTTTAAGCAAAGGGAGGACAAAGGCTGCTTTCCAGATGTGAGGAATGACATTTGTGCTCAAGGTGAGATTAAAAATGTGAATCAAAGGTGGGGCAATAAAATCAGCAGCTAATTTTAAAAAGTCATGAGAGGGGGTGATCATGGGGACGAAGGACATTTGAGTTCGGCCCTTTCAAAATGTAATCAGAAAAGCCATGCATCAGAGGGAACATTTGAGTGAAATAAAAAAAATATATATTCAAAAGCATTATTGAGGTACCATGTTCATAAGCAAGAGATGAACATGGGGCCCTTTGCCTTTGACCTTTGACCTCCAAAATCTAGTGGACTGGTTGATTTGCAAACAGAAAAGAGATGTTAGCCGATTTTGAGTAATCCCTATATAAACAAAATTAGTCCCTGAAGTAAAGGTGGACAAGACGGAAAGTGTGTCAGAACTTTTCTAAAGAAAAATAAATGCATCCCTTTTCTGTGATCATGGAAATGTCCCCATGTGCATTTTCAGTAAAGCTTAACCATTTTTTTGTCCTGACAAGGACTATTTCGTATTTCAAAGATAATGACTATGCTTTGGAAACATAAAAATGAGTTTAATAGACTTACATAATAGTTATTTGTGTAATAGATTTCAAGGCAGTACTTTATTTCAATTTATTCAGTTTCCTTTATTATTAACAGCCCTTAATATTGATGTATCTGTCTTAACAGCATTTAGACCATCACAGCAAGAAAAAAGTCAAAACTGTACTGTGGGCTCAAGAACTATCCATCCATCTATTATCTACCATCTAGTTGGCTTATCTCAATGTTTGGATGAGACTCTGTGTTATTGTTTCACAAGTGAAGGTGTTGACTGGAAAACCATGGCCACTTGTATCTGTGGTTGTCATGATTATAACAGTTGTTTAAACCAACAAAAATGCCCACAAAACTTTTTCAAAACAGGATTTGATCAAGATTATCAGATATCTTGGAATGAAAGATAACCAAAGAAAATTTTACCCAACATGCCTGCTAACACCAGTTAACATAGCCACGAGTTAAACTGTGACACTAGACATTGTGATAGGAACAGATATGACAATAAAACAGCTTTTACATAGAAATTGCAAAAACTTTGTATATTATGGACACAGTTACAAGGTAACTCTGTTGTGACAGGGATGTTGTTTTAATGGACCTGTGTTGACAAGGATATTCTTAAAAACAGAGAAGGAAAACTTTTGTTTTTAAAATTATCCGCTGGAGTGTGGACATAATTTGAATGTGTAATATGGTGGTAAAAGTTGGTAAAGTGTTGTCTGGGACAGTTCAACTCGGACCAGCAAAGTACAAGAAAGAAGAAAACTTGAAAAAGTGAGTTGTCATTTTTCAGAAATTCTAAATACATGTACTTATACATCTTTATTCCATCTTGGCACATTGACAGGCAGGTGCAGCAGAACAGCAAGGCACAGGTCAAACCAGAGCTGAGTGTCAGCTGACAGCTGCAAAAAAAAAAAAAAAAAAAAAGAGGTGAAGGCCTATTTGAGACCACGCCATCAATGAGCCTTAAAGTACCTGAGCAGCCATTTTGTGACAGAGTCAGCAAGATTTACTGTGCCAGCTTTGTCATTATGGCTTTTTTCATGTCTTAGATAGAGGGTATGACACTGTGTGATAGTAGGTGTTTTTCTCCCAAAACAAATTATTTAAAATTTAACCAACATGTAAACCCAGCTATATCTGCTTTCCATAACTTATTGGTCAATCATCTATTAACAAATGTCAGATAAAAATGTAAACAGATATGTAGTTTAGATTCTTTCAGTAAGGGCATTTCTGTCCCATTTGCTGTAAGGGTGTAGAGTTCAAACAGCATATAAGGCTTTAAGTGATATATTTCAGCAAAAGAGAGGGCCTGTGTTATATTGAAACATTTGAACCCTTTTTGCCAAATCCTTCAGAGCAAATACATGAATGAATCAGTAATTATTAGCAGCAGTTCACAACACACACATAAATGTTACGAACTGCTGCTGGTAATTATGGATCTCAGAAACATTTTTTTTATCAGGGTATAAAAGAACAAAGCTCCTCTTTGGTATTCTGGAAGAATTCTCTTCATGGAGTTCAACAGACCAGCTCTCAAGTCCTCAGTTTATTATCTCCTTGTAAAGTCTGGAAAAAGAACATTGGGGTTAGAGCTGCATGGGTAAAATGAAAAGTTTCTGCAGTCAGTCATTATTACTGGGTCTCTGTCACATTTTATGCCACCCACAGTGAAGAGCACAGTCTGATGGCTTCTTTTATAAATTTAGCTATTGGCCACTTTGGTGGGAAGAATTAATCACAAATTTATCATGCTGGGTGATCAATCACTGTTCATGGTTATTTAATTTTGCCATGACATGGATATCTGCACCATGATTGTCAAGGTTGTAAACACATACCTTGTACTGTTGTATTCACAGAATTTCAAACCAACACAACTCCAATAGCTCGAAGCCTCAAACTACCAGCCACAGAGGAAGGTAGACAGATACTAGCACTGACTGACTGATTTGTGACACATACAGAATTGCTTTGTTTCCACGAAGCAGTCCGGTTCAGTTTGGCTTGGTGCGGTACATAATTACGGGTGTTTCCACTGCCAAATGAGGACAAAAGGTATCCAGAGAACTGACCAGTGCCATCCAACTACAGTCTTTTGATTGGTCGCAAAAACTTTCCCAAACATTCCCATGCAACAGCAGCAAAGAAGAAAATGCAGCATTTGAGTCTCATCTTTAGCATTTTTTCCTCTAATACTTTAAGAACAGAGTGAATAAGACACATATACACACACTGACTGTGTGTTTACACTGAGCATTTGTTACTGCTCATCAATAAGGAAATCATTTTCTCACTTTCTCAAACTTTAACATAGTTATATCTGCAATTATTGCCAAATAAATATGGTGTTTACCTTGCTGATCCCATCAGCCTACAGACAGTGTGTGCTAAAATGCATCAACAATGCTTGAGTTGATACAGTGCTACCAAAATTTTTGTTTCCTAAACAACAGCTAAAACTGCTGTTGTAAAATGAGTTTTAGCCTGTTGCTTGCTTGTTTTAGATCCAAGACTATTTAGATAAGTGAGCTGCAGCTGAGAGCTGGCACAGAAACAGCTTAAAACTCTGCAGCTCTGGATACTCACTGCTAACATCAGCATGTAAAGTTCTGTTCATAGCCTACTAAAAATGTGACTTGTTAACCGAGTTATGATTGCAGATAGCACAGAAACAAAACAGACAGTAATAGCTAATGCTAAGACACTTATAAAGTTTTTTTATGCGTTTAGCAGTACATCACCAGTATCTTTAAAGGGAGAGGAGGCTGTAGTTCTTGAAATGAAATGAAACGTAGGATCCTGTTTGATTTTGTAAAACTAAGCTATAATTATGTTACCGCAGGGCAGAGTGTAGACAATGCTAATGGTGAGGTCTGACTCTTGGTCAGTTGTAATAAATGATTGATGATGAAATTGATTATGGTGTTTATTTTGTTACTTTTACTCTCAGAATTACAACCACGTTTGCAGTTTACTTCTAACACAACAGGGAGTTACATACAGCTGAAGTCGTTTGTGCCCTCTGGTGGTGTCCTCCAGTCACACATGTTGAACACAGACAAGTACATAAACAAAGACAGTCATGGTGCCAACAGATGAGAATGCAAAGACAAACAGCAGGTATATCTTTAGCTTCAATAAGTACTGCTTGTCTGTGAGCACTTTGTCATGGTTTGGTTATTTCTGTTATATTTAGTATATTTTTTCCTTGTGTTCTTTGGTTTAGACCTCTTGTTCCCCTTGTCTCTCGTGTTTCCAGTTTTATTTTGAAATCCCTGTGTTCCTTGTGGTGTTTCCTGCCCTCCCTTCTGTGTGCTCTGATCATGATTCCTTCCACCTGTGTGATTGTCTCACCTGTGCTTGATGTTTCCCCAGTGTATTTAGTCTCTGTGTTTCCCTTTGTCTTTGTTGAGTCATTCGTCTTCCATGTGCCACACTTCCTAAGAAAGTCTTGTGTTTCCAGCGTCACCAGTGTTCCTATTGTTTGCAGTTTGTCTTTTTCAGTTGAGCCTTTTTGTAGTGATTTTGATTTTTACTTTGAGTTTAGTTTCTAGTGTTTGTCTTTCTTTGTTTTGCCAGTTTTGTTTTGTTACTTTGCTAGAGTTTTTTGTGAAGGATTAGTTTTAGGTTTTTTGAGCTTTTTAGTTAATAAAGATTTTTGTGTTAATCTGCATTTGGGTCCTTCTCCTTGTTTTTTGTTTTTCTTTAGTTTTTATGTATCCTGACACACTTAAAGGTATAGGGCTCTAATTTCCTGGCGCAACTCAGAGTGGCGCAGGGTGGCGCAGCCTGGCGCAGTGGTAATTTTGTCCGGCGCACCGCCATGCGCATCCAATTTGGCAATTTGGTAGACCGGCTGCGCCGAGATGGGTGTGACAGCACACCAGGGGGAGGCGTCGAAAGATTCAGCTTAGCGCAGTGACAATTTTGTGCCAAAAAACCAAGCAGAAGGTGCGCTGAAAGCCCTCCAGCTCCAACCTGGTCTATTCTCGGCGCAGGCGAGGCGCACCCCATGTAGTGGTAATTTGGCTGACAGACGCACAGTGCGCACACGTCACCAAAACCTCACAGGCAGGTATCCACAGTGTCAGGCACATTTCAATGCAATAAACAATCACAACAACCACTACTTAATGTAACCGTCTGAACCAGCACATACATTTGTATCTATATTAATTGTCCCGTCACATCTGACGTGAGATCATAGAAGTTTGTCATAACTAATGAGTTCACATCTCTCAAGCCAACCACAAACAGCCACATCATCCTATAAGGAGTATCCGGCTTCTGTCATCTCATGAAATTAAATAGAAAAGAAAAAAAGAGGGAGACGCTCACTGAATAAATGTAAGTCACTCGGTGTCTTAAGGATTTACCTGTGATTGCCCATATTTCTCTGTTTTAATCTTTATTCGTAACATGATCTAAAAAGATGGAGTACATTATTGAAAGGGGGGTGAGGAGGAGATATATTTTCACCAAAGGTTCTGCTATTTGGCGATGACAGACCAGGAATGCAGGTGGATCACAAGCATGATGAATGGATTACCCTGCTGCTGTGTTTAAATGTAATTATCACTTAATTTTGCACTCCTATTATGATACAGGAACAGATTATATCTGTCCCACGAGGTGGTCCACACGGTGACGCGCATCGTGTCCTGCCCCTGCGTGTGTGATGACACCTGTGACCGACTGTTTTTATTCCGGATCACAGAGTGACAATCCATGTCTGTGTGGGAAACATTAGTCAGTGAGTACATTAGTTCTGCCTAGACGGGACCACAGAGAACTCACAGACAATGCTGCTGCAGGGCCAATAGCTGCAGTGTTTTGTGGTTGGTAGGTGAGTGAAAAGGATACAGTTGGAATAATGTCAGTTAATACATCCCATTATATGATATGATATGATCACGGGGTGAAACTCGAGCAGATGTGACGTCACTGAGTGACGGCGACAGCGACCAAAATAAGGTATTTATGGACAGGCGACGCTACTTGGGTGGGCGGCGCGATTTCAGTTGCAAAATCGCATTCGCTGTGAACGCAGCTTAAGGCTGAAAACAGGATGGTCCCAGCTAAATCAGGACATCTAGTCACCTACATCTTCCCTTATTCCCCCTGCCCCTTTCTGAGTCAATCCACTATCTCTCTACTATCAATAAAGGCTAAAAAAAAATAACTCTAACACAGAACCATATTCTGTCCTTAATGTCTGTGAAGGATGAATGAATGAATGAATGAAATTTATTTTGGTACAGTTGCAATAAAACAACTAAGCAGATCAAAGTAAAAATTCAAAGTTTTCAAGATGACCGAAAGGGCGTAGGCAGAAGCCAAAGCTTATTTAAGCCTACCCCTTCAACAAAAACATAACTATCACAGAAAAAAAATTACAGCAAGAATAATGCTGATGCATTGTTGTTGTCTACATTGATTATAATTGTATACATAATAACTTAGACATATTAACTTACATGATCCATGCTGTATTTCAAAACCAATTGATTCTTATAGAGTTTTAGAGCCTTACCAGTGTTGTTCATATTTTTATATTTTCAGAAGAAGAATTCCACAAATTTACCCCTGTAACTGACAGACAATGAGATTTGACATTTGTACATGTTTTTTGTTTTTTAACAGAATTATTCCTCTAAAGATGTATTGACTGTCGCTTATCATAAAGAATTTCTGGATACTTTCTGGTAATTGTCCAGTTTTAGCTTTGTACATTGTTTTAATTGTACTGTGTTCAACTAAATCTGAAAATTTTAGAATATTTAGCTGCAAAAATAGATTGGTTGGTTCACGATAGGGCTTTTTACTGATAATTCATATGGCTTTTTTTGTAACAGAAGGATGGAGTTTGTAAGTGTTTCCCCAAACCTCTACACAGTATGTCATGTATGGGACGATGAGTGATAGAGTAGAGGCCTCTTTATTTTTTCTAGCTGGAATCCTCTGCATTTAGATCCCTGTGTGATAGAGGAGCTGCTCTGTTAAACTTCACTGTATTCACCAGGTTTGATGGAAACAAAGGACCTCATAGCTCCAGTCTATCATGCACAGTTTGCTGTCAAGCTTTGGCCCATGCTCTGGTAAAATAATTGTTTTTCCTTAAATGGATATGCTGATGGAATCAATAGAGCCATTAAGTTCATCTATTCTCCCCTCCAACTGTATGCTAGCACAATGCACAGCAGAGAAGATGCAATTGCCGAGCTTGGAGCGATGGTATTGCCTGTCTTTGATGTCATGAATATAAATGATGATTATCTTTTGTGCTCCTCTAATGATGTTTACTTTCACGTTTGTTAAAAAAGTCATGTCCATAGATCAAGGGAAGGAAAAGAACAAGAGATGTGGGATGCTCTTTTTTAGCATCTAGATGACACACTAAAAGTTTGATACTTTATTGATTTCATATTGATTAAAAAAAATAATCCAATCGATATAAATATCAAAGAAAAAAGGTAGCAAAGCTCAGGGAGAGGATCTTGGTGCATTTTGGAAAATATTTTTTTCTGGTTTCTGTGTGATTCTCTAATATTAATCATGTCGATGTGTTTATTTTGTTTCACACCTCAGTAATATTTCTGTAAATTGGGTCTGATATGATTAAATGTAATTAGAATTTAAATGTTTAACCAGAAGAAAATCAAGATGTAGAGACAGCTAGTGCTCTGCTAACATTCTGATCTGAAATGCCAATACAGCTCCTCTAAATCTTTAATTTGTAAAGAATCCTTCCTACAGTAAAATATGAAAGCATACAAGTGGAAAGTGAAAAAATCAAGCATGAAAAAGAGTAAAACTTTAATCTGACAATCGACTGTACCAACTGTGCTTTGTGACTTTCAGTAACAGTTTGATCACAATTACTCAAATGGACTATGTGTAAAAAGATGATTAAATTAATCTTCTTCAGTGTATTCTTCATGTCTTGCTTTATTTTCACATTTATATCATGTATATTTGTCTTTGAATATTTGCATGCATACAGTCCATCATACCAGCAAACCAGAGAGAGAGATAGATAGATAGATAGATAGATAGATAGATAGATAGATACAGTACCTGTCTAGTCTGCATTACATCATCGTCTTAAGGTAGAATAAACTCTGAAGAAGATACCTGCGTCTGTGTGAAAATGTTTCATTTGCCAAAGATAGCTGAGAACAGGTGTCTTTGTGGATTCAGATGAGAGAAAGAGACATGGAAAGATTCTGGAGAGAGATCCATATGGGACATAAATATACCCTGATGTCTCCAGCTGTAGCTGTGAGGCAGTGAACTCAAACTGACCTTGTTTAAGGTGTCAGCAACACACCAAGGAACCTCATCATGTGGAGTCACAGCGGAGTCAACCCTGCTGTACAATCTGCTGTACAACCCTGCTGTACATATACTGATTCATATCTCTTATTGGAGTGACCATACAAATAGATACTTTGTAACATGGCACACAAGATGGACTAGTGAAATATATTTCACCAGTCCATCTGGGAAGGAGCCCGTAGAAAGCGTTTGCAGAGGGCAGAAACTTTCAGAGGCATATCCAGCAAGTGATTGGAGGATCGTCCTGTCAATCAATATTTATTATGGGCCAATCAGACAATGTAGTATGCAGCACCACAGAACTGAGCCTTTTCAAACAAACTGTCATCAAAACATGTCAAAAACAGAGCAAAAATATCGTTTCTATAGAGAGGTTTGCAGTTATATTAATGTAGTCCAGATCTGATGAAACTGCTCCTGAAGCTGTTAGCATCTATGATTATATTATATGCAGTCACTTCCTGCTGTCATATAGCTCGTAGCTCTCACCTCCTTCTGCTCTAAAGGACACTGATTGGACCGTGCCACTTTGGGCTGTTCACAATTGTTGCAAATTGAAGCTTGGCAAGATGGATCTGTCTGATTACAGACATTGAATCAGGCAGGCCCAGCTGCTGTGCAAGTTTACCAAAATTGTTCTTTTCCTGAAAATGAAGTTGCCATTCAGTTTAGATTCACCTGTATGCATCATATTTTTTTCAGTCTATGGGCAAACACCTCGTTGCACTGCATATTTAATTGGGAAGTAGTCAGTGTGAAAACTATACGTGTAATTTAGGAGGAGATGATAAAAGTTTAAATTGTAAATAAACTCAGGCTCTTGTCACATATTGATTGCAAGTTTCTCCTTCTACTTAAAAACCAGGGTGGCAGATGCACTTGCAGATTTATTATCCAGAGGGCTAAGTATTAAACTGTAACCATTTTTGGTTCCTCATGCAGTATTTTGGAACAGCAAATAAATCTTGTAGCTTGTTTCCCGTATGGCCTTATGTTTTCACTGTTTATGCTCAAAGAGAAGACAGCTCCAGGTCTGTTTATGTGATACTGGCAGACTTTGCCAATTAGGGAGATCTGTGAGAAACTTGTTTGGTAAAAGTTTTGTTGTGTTATTCTCTCTTAACTAACAGATGATTAGATGATTGTGTAGAGGACAGTGAAAAGATGGTACATTTCAGAATTCTTTAAACGAAAACAGTGCGACATGCAGCAAAATCAAGTAGCAAATTAATCATCACACAAAATAAAAATGGCAGAGAACTTGAACCAACAAAGTGATAGTGGAGCTACTGTTTTGTATGTGTTTGTGATATTGTGTGGTAAGAAAGAAACAACAGTGCTCCTGAAGAATTTTCAGGTTGAACACTGACTGATGTACTTCCCCAGGTGTAACCAGTCTTGTTGGTAACCCTTTTCCATTAGTCTTGTGACCCAGTGACAGTCATCTTCTGTCACTGTCTGATAGACGACAAATGCCTCCGGGAATTGATGTTCATTTCACCCTTATACCAGTGAAGCCTAAATGTTGGCTGGACTTTTTTAACATCATGGTGTTTTTATCCTCAACTTAAATACCCTTTATCCTGGGTCCACAACATCACAATGTAGAGCTTTTTTCCTACTGAGTTTCAGTTCAGCAGTACAATATAAGTCATACAGTGGCTACACTTATCATTTAAGCACTATGAATGAAATACTTTTTTAAATTTTAATTTTTAAAGAGCTTCCTGGTGCATGCACCCCATTCTTTGATCTAAGTTTTGTGCACTTTTTAGGTGTCAAATTAAAGAGTAATATAGGATTAAACTGCCAACATTTCTGTAAATCATTTTTGAAATGATGTGCTATAGAATAATACTTCAGAGCTGACATCATCTATAATACCTAATGTTCTCTTAATTATTCTGAAGCCATGATATCACATGTTTAAGATCAAAACAGAATTTGTGTATGAAATTAGTGTACAAGCACGAGCTTGCATTACTCATGAAAAAAAGGACAAAGAAAGCAGACTGTGGGTCTAAGTGAGGATTTACTCTTCAAAAAAGAAGATAACAGCAGTGGAGTGCTTTTGTACATTACCTGAGGTGTATGAGAACACTGCCTTTTATTTGCTTATGTAAAGGCACAGAATATATCCAAGACAGTGTCCTGGGCACCCATGCACATTCAAAAGTTCTGAAAACATTTAACAATTTGAAAAAATCGTTCAAAATGAAAGATAGCAGAAACAGTCTCCATTGATCAAGAGACACTATTGCAAATTTTGCAAGAAAATGTGACACAACAAAGGGTGTGCATAAGCTGTCCCAAAACATCTAACCCTTGATCAAAAGTAAAAACCCCCAAAAAATTGTAGAGATATTTTTTAGAAGGCATCGTTACATTACATTACAAACTTGGGTCTTCCAATACGATGATGAAAGAAAGTGGCAGTCAATGCACTGGAAGATACCATCATCACACAAGCTGGAGATACACTTGCAGTTGTCCCTGCATGCTAGTTTGCATCCATCGGCGTCATGAATGTTTTTGTTTATAGACTTGCTTTTATGTGAAGCCTGTTACTGAAGGACACCTCTAGGGGGCGCAAAAGACCTCAGGCTTTTTATAACTACTTGTTGGGTCAGAAGTACGCAGCAAACATGGCGTTAATTCTGAGAAGTAACTAAATAAGCACCAAAAATCAATATTATCATGAAATATTTGTTGGTAACTGATGACCAGTCATTAAACGTCACCAACAGCATCGTCTGAACTGCATTTCTACAAGATTTTTTTTCTGTGCACCTTTGGAACTGTCTTGTTGTATGGGTGTAATGAGTAAAGTGTTAGCTGGTGACTTGCAGCAGCCTGTGCTGATAGATCAAAGCACCGGAAACAAGGGTTTACCCTTCACTTTTATTAATCATTGTATCAAAAAATACTTGGTTGGTTTATATGTGAGAAAATACTGCCAAGGAAACCAAACTAAACTAATATATCTACAGACAAAGTCAACAATGTTGTCAACTGCAAGTACCAATGCAATGGTCATTAGAATTATTACATCGAACCTACTTCCTTGTTTACTGATTCCTAAAGCAGAATTCGTCAGTCATCAGTTGGATGAACTGCCACATTTATTTCTATACAATCTCACACATTATTTAGATGTTAATGTTTGTGGACTTGATTTATCAGTTTGTCTTCGAAGCTTTCTGTTATGGTTGTTTCTGCTGCTGTGATTGATCCATCATTTCTCCCTGCGTCTATACTGATCCTTCTGGTGACATGTGGAAGGCAACCTATATATGCGCTGCATTAATTCTGGATGACATGCTCCACCAACGCATTGAATCGATACAGGGGATGTGTGTCGGCCATCATGCGTCATTCGCGTCTGCATAGTTAACAGCAAGTACAGTACATCTCCAGCTTCAGGGTGAAGAAAGCACAACAAAGCACATCCAAATTCAAGGCCATCTTGGCTGTTTTCTTTGAAACTTGTGGAGTTCGCATGTTCTCCACATGTTCTTCTCTCTGCCCACTTCACCTTCCCCCACAGATCAGACCAGCATCGGTGGCGCAGTTGGATTGTGCGGTTAGTCAGTAATCGGGAGGTTGCAGGTTAGAGTCCAGATCTGGGCGACACATGGCGATGTGTACTTGGGCAATACACTTAACTCCACTGCGTCAGTGGGAAAGGGCGTGAATGTGTTAGCTAATACTGATCTAACATAGAAACTCAGTACCAGGACTAGTCGGTAAGTGTGACCTGTGGTGTAAAGCAGCTTTGAGTAGTCAAAGAAAAGGAAAGCACTATATAAGGTAAAGTCCATTTACCATTTACCAATAAAACATGCTTGTTAGGTTAATTGGCGACTCTGTATTTCCTTAAAGTATGATTGTTTGCATGACTGGTTGCCTGTCTCTCCATGTGGCCTTGCGACCGGTCTATTTCTTGTCTAGTGTCAGCTGGGATAGGCTTCAGTCCCCACAACCCTGAAAGGGAAAACTTGACAAGATGATGGATGGGTCAATCGGGAATAAACACTATTACAAACAGGTTCTAGAAAAACATTGAGAAAATGTCTGAAGAAAGAGAACACAGCTGTGGAAAAATGGTTTCATTCTTCATCAAGACAATGTGCCAGGTTATACTGAGCTCTCAGTAAAGCAGTTTCTAGCCCAAAAACAAACCATAGTTCTTTGATCACCCTCCCTATTCACCTAATCTAGCAATGCGTGACAAAGGAACATCTAACAAAAAAATCTAAATGCAGCGATGTATTGATGTGTGATCAATAAATATCGCATATTGGGTTTATGTATTTGTAAAGCCTTCAGTAACAATGTAATGCCTCCTTGGAAAAGCTTATCAGTTTATAAAAATTCTTCAGATTTTCCATCAATCCAAACATTATCAAGCTATTGAAAATTTGCTCATGGCCCCATCATCCACCCCCATGAACATAACTGAGAAGATGTACTTAAAGTTCAAATTAGCATTCATGCATGCCAGAGTATATGACTGCCTGGAATGTAATAAGTCTGTTCATGTCACATAAGTCACCAAGTATTCATTAACAAGACCTAATTACCATTTCAAAGCCAGTGAAAATGGTCACATTGATATGGGAACAAGAGAGGCCTTTGGAATGAATCAAAACAATTTAAGGGGTGAATTCCAGCAATGACTACCAATTCAAGTGATAAAATGAATGTTCCGCTTCAGCACTTCAGGAGTAGGAAAATGAGTCTTCTCGTCCACTGTGAGTAAGAATTCATCGTCTTTAGGCTACAAAGGTAACCTGGCAAAAAGGAGAGGTTCCTCATCATGCAATCAAACAATCAATCACAAGACACAAGAGCAGCAGTGATCATTACTCACACAAATCAAACATTTCAGAAGCAGTAAATCACAGCAAATCACCTCAGCCAACAGAAAGTCATGCGACCACACTCAGAAATTATTATGGCCAAATTTTTTCTATTTAAATGCAAATGAAGAAACAGGTTTCCCCAAAGCACGGAGCCACTGGCCAAGGCGATTATTTTAATTAAATATTTTATACAGAGTCAGTGTTATTGTTTGGTGTTCTGGGCTGGTTCTTTATCAAGGGTAAATGTAAGCAAAGGCACAGACATGGTTGAAAAGGTTTTACCGTGACATAGAATTTGGAGCTGAGCCTGTTAATTTTGGGATTCCTTCCACATTTAGAGATCATAAGGCTTTCAACACAAGCCAAATGGATACAGAGTTTTCGTCTCATGTAGAACAAAAATGTCCATAACACTGGGCATTTTCAACTTAAAACAAGGGCTCTATGTCATAAATGTGTCCCCTTTAACCATCATATACAGATACTGGCATCAAAAGAAGCTGTAAACTGATATGACGCTTAAAGGGTTAGTTCAAGTTAGTTGAAGTGGGGTTGCTACAGGTCCATGGCAAAAGTAAATATGAGTGCCAATAAAGGAACTTGTAAGCTTTGTCTCTGGGGGAGATATCAAGATGGTAGCCAGCACATAGCAGCACATGGTGCCACCAGAAGCCCCCCAAATTAACCCACTATTAGGTTAGAACTAATAAAAAGTCTATGCTGGCTCGATAATACAATAGAGTAACTGTTCCTCAACAAAATCCCTGTGAGTAGAATTATTTTCTAATGCAGTGAAAGGCCACATATCCTTCCGCCATCAACATCCCCTCATTAGATAAGGTCCAAGTGCTGCAACAGGGTCAGGTATAGTGTGCACAAACGAATATAAATCGCTAAGTTTTGCTTGTTGTTTTAAATATGGACATCAGGACTCACCCCTCTTCAGCGACAGAGCGTTGTTTATGCAGTGCCCATTTCACCAATCAGGACTATGACACACAGGACTATGACAAGTAGTTTGAAGACTTACCAAAATTAAAGAGCTCTGATGAAAGGTCCAGAAGAAGCAGTGTAACTAAGTCCCACTCATGCTAGCAATGGACCTCTTAGTTTGCAGATATGGTCTCACAGTTCATGCATTTGCACCACCAGTACCCACAACTAATTGCATGTTGTCGTTACTTAAGTCAAAACCTCTAATTAAGTTTTAGTAGTGTTTGTTGTTTCCTCTGATCACCTGATCAGCTGATGACGGATACATAACACCCAACATTCCCAACATACAGAAGTTCAAAACACAGGGGCTTTGTCTAGGAAAAGTTGAAAGCTGTAAACAATCTTACTGTATCATATTATTCAGCCAACATTGTTTTTGAGTAGTTTTAACCTATAAGTGGGTTAACTACAAAGTTTTCAGTGGCACAATGTACTGCTATGTACCCCAGGATATCTCCCCCAGGAGCAAAGCTCACAGGTTCCTGTATTGGCAATCATATTTATTTGTGCCAATCAGAGATTTAGTTGAACGGCGCTGTTGCAGCAGTGTGACTGGTCTTTCGTCTACCCTGTTGCACACATCACCCAGTTTGTAGCCCTGAACTGGCTTCAGATCCCTGTTGCTCACGGACAGCTACATATTGAATGATATTGATAATACTGATGACATTGCAATTGAGCATGATAATAATTATGATGAAGATGATGATGATAGCTGGTCATGTTAATGATGATGATAAAAAAAGGAAAATCTACTTCCATAGACCCAAAGCTCTCCCTGTCAGCAAAGTTATCGACTGGACTTGCAGCTGTGTTTTCTGAAGAATTAAGTCTGACTTTTCTGTTCAAAATCTTGTTAGAGTTGTAATTGTGTTGTATTGAGCGACTAATAATGTAACATTTTAACAGTGATAAGTAAAAGGTTCATAATCAGCTCCCTGATACCTGAGCTTGTGAGTACTTACTTCAGAGTAATGGTTACAACTTTAAAAAACACACTGCTCTTTGGACACTACTAACTAGTATAACATTCTATAAAGACACTTGAGTGATGATCTGTGCATTTTCAATATGGTTCTAAATCTACAACCATGGCCCATAACTCGTGTGTAAGACCCACTGCTAAAGAAGTAGGGAGGGGGTTGGATGATCTCCCCAAACACTTTCTATTGGGTCTTTCCCAGGGGGACGAGTGAAATATTGAACGGACCATCTGATGTGTCACATTTACTTGCTGCAGCACTTTTATTCACCAGATCCTCATTTAAAACATTTTCTGTCCTTTCAAGTCCCCCCCAATAAGCCCAATCTACTTTGATTGTTCTATCTCTAGGATTCAGCATTTTGTTATTTACAGAGGACCAATTGGACTAGTTCGACAAAAACATTGAAAAACTAAACAAAGGACACTGAAGTCATGACTGTGACAATATAGAACTTTTATTAGATTTACTTTATTCTATAATGATGTTCAAAAATAAATCTAAGGATTGGTTCGCAAAAATATATCTTTTTTAAAATGTACATTCAGCCAGCCGAAGTTTAAATCAGATTTAAAGCTTCATATGTCCATCTTGGCCGAGAGAAGACAATGGCACACTTCATCTAGATTTGGATCTTGGTCCATCTAATCTGAGTCTTCATCTGAATTTTCACTTTGTGTCTCATTCTCATCCCCTGAACTCCATCCTCTGACAGACTTATGTCTGAGTCTGCATCGTTGATTCTGTGAAAGATCATTTCTGCCTCTGTCCTTTAGCTGTCATTTGAAAAATAGTGTTACCTACAGAAGTATGAGTTGGGTGTATAGAAATTTCTTTTTTTTTGTTTTAAAATGAACAAATCTCTGTTCTGAAAAAAAGTCTGCTAACCTTTCTTGTTCTTTAATAAAATGTACTCATTGGAATGATAACCAATTTAAAAAAAAATGCTTTTAGGCAATGAGCAAAGCCAGAAGCCCTTTTTATATGTGATATCATTTTAAAGCCTGGGTCATCCTCTTTAAAGATCAACAGAGCCTCTTGGAGTAATATGTGTATCACAAGAGGAAAATGCAAAACTTCACTGACACTACTGTGGACGAAAATGAATTGCCAGTTCTCAGGAGGGTATAATACAAGTTTTTGGTTTCTTAAGACTTACATTTCTGAAGTAAACACATTTTCACACACAGAAACAAAAAACATCTCTCCTTTAGCTTTGAGCATTGCTGCCAGACATCTTCACAGAGTAGTTACAGGTGATGCCTTTCATTTCAGTGTGACCTGTGAGGCCTCAGAATAAAAGCTGTGCAGCAGCCAATGGTAGCAACAGAAATCTATTTTAAAGCCTCAAGGAAGCTCAGAGATTCTCTTTTTCTCAATACAGGGTTGGCCTTCTATATTTACCATGTGTTTCTTAACAAAATAGTTTATTTCATGGCTAGGCTAGTAATCACTGTCCAGAGCATGAATGAACCCACAGAAAGTACCCTAATGATCCAGACTTTTCTTCGCTGAGATATTAGCATTAACTTTTGTTTCAGACAGAGTAAGAGCATAGTGATGTCTGCAGAGCATGAAGGCATCTCTTCTTTCTGGCGTCCACCCTCTTTTTCAAAGAGACTTCTGTCTCCTGGATCCTCTTGAGATGTAATTATTGTGCAGTCAGCTCATAAGACCCAAAGTCTCGGGAAATGCCTCTCTTTTGTCAACCGTTCCTGGTTGTTATCATCAACAGCTTGCATCAAAAAATGAAGTTTTGTCAGTTTCCTTTTGCCAAAATGTGTACCAAATTTTAACAACCCAGAAAAAGGACAGTGGTTCACAGCCTGCAGGGAGACAATCAAAAAATAGGAGTACTTTATTATTCAGACCAAGGAATTTTGCCAAAGCTCAACATCTGAAGGCATACATTATGGCTGAAAATATAATGGACAATATCACTCACAAATAGAAATATTGATTCTAGCAGTCATATGCCATACACTGCCATGCATAATACTTCAGCTTTCATTTTCCCAACAATGAGCAGAGAGTTGACACAATCTTTTTAATGGTGCTTCAGTCAATACAGAACTGACTTCCTCAATAATTTATGCCTCTCCATGGCTCATTGATTTTACATTAAGTTTTATAATTCTGTGAGCACTATGGCTACAGCGAAAATGATTGTTCTGGCCTCTGCAGAATGAGTATAAGTGAATCCTGTTGTTCACTTCTTGGTGGTTCCATTTGGCTTCTTACCTGCTACATTGAAAAATCAATCTGGTAACTATGAAGAGAACAATAGTCGTGTATGTAGTCATCTTGTGTTTTCTGCATGATAATTGTGTCTTGCATGTATACAAAGAGAAGCAATTACAGGCACAACGTCACTGTCACAATCACATGACTGCATGTAGACTGTGTGTGCACAAAAGGACTGTGTTTTTCATTATAGAAAATTCTTCGTCTACAAAGAAAACCTGCAGATCCTACAAAACCTCCATCAAGGTCTTAACAGTCGTTATTAGACATGTGTAGAAGTATGCTTAATAATGAAGCACTCATTGTGGACATCATTATTCAAGCATTGAGAACTGCCCACATGTTGTCTGTTGTTACAGTAGCTCAGCTCAATAACATTTTTTTCAGTAGCCAACCTTTTGGGTTGACTCAACTGAACATATGCAATACAAAATAATGAAGGGTGATAAAATAACTGTAACACAGAGGTATAACTTCTCCAGCCACCGCCTCGGTTTTATTTACACAGCAACCCATTTGAATCGACAAAAAATATGTGCTTTATGGCAGCTGCAGTAACAACTGTAGGCACTAGGCAGTGATCATCAACAGCTTCCCATCTGCCCCCCAGGATATTATCAAACTCTGGTGAGGTAGAAGAATATGTTTCGGTTTTGAGGGTTTATTTTTGTTGTAATAGCCCTATAACTATGAGAGGAACCCCCAAAACAATTGCTATTTAAACAGTTTTATCAGGAAGGACCTGATGTTTAATTTGACACCTGACAGCCATTGTTAGCCAGTTTTTAAGTGTGGCAACAAGTACACTGAGAGTCAAAAACAGTGAAGGAACACATGACAGTTTTGGAAGGCAGAAGGCAAAATCTCTTTATTGCCCCATGTGGCTGGCAGTAGTATGGTCTTTTTAGGGCCAACACAAAAAATTGGAAAACATAGATTAAAAGATATAACTAATAAAGGAGTGTTTATGGTAGAATTTAGGCAGACCCAGAAGGTCAAGGGGACTCCTAGTGGCTGGAAGTTTGCTGGTTAAAGGCTGATAATTGCCTTGTAGCTGAAGATCAAAGCAGCTGCATCTGTGTGTTAGTAAAAGCTTAATGTTGATATGAATCAGCCTTACTGGCCAGGTATGTTAGACATACAAGGGATTTGACGCTGAATTACTTCACTGTCTAAGTACAGACTAGATACACACAGAGTGTATATACATATACAAACAGAAGCAGAAAATCAAAAAGCAGGAATTAAACTTTTAAATAAACATTAAAATCAAGGTTAGGATAAGAATAAGGTAAGGTAAGGTAAGGACAAGGATAAATAAATAAACCAATAAATAAATGCCTAAAGAAACCTAGGCATATAATAAATAAACTTTAGGTGACTCAAGAGCACAAACCTCCAGCAAGGCATTTCCAACTTTGTTAAGCAAGTTATTGCCAAAAATGTGGAAACTGCCATATCTTGCACTGTGTCTGAATTCGTGAAAAAAATCCTGGATCTGCATCCGGATTTGTATCTCCACAAAAATCTATTTGCTTGTCTCTTGGGCTATGACCAACATTTCCTGTACATGTCATCCAAATCTGTTAAGAACTTATTGAGTTATTAGCAAAAACATGGAAAACATATATTGGTCCTTGGCCTATTTTGACCAGTCCTGAAAATGTAATTGAATTCCTTTCATTACTTCTTGATGTGTATATAGCAAACTGACAAACTAAAAAATGCCAACAATTACACAACCTCCTTGGTGGAGATGAACATACATATAGGATGTCAACTAGGAGTAGGAAAAGGTATTTCTGGTTTTATTTTAGAAGTAGACAGAGTACATGTTTGGACATTCTCAGGTCTCAGAGACAGGGGGCAGACCTCAGAAGACAAAGCAACAAGTCTTGGGAGAGCCTCTATAACATGTCAACCTTCATAAAAGAAGTCCTCAGGAAAAAGGTGAGTAAGGGTACCTACACACGTGGACAAAATTGTTGGTATCCTTCCGTTAAAGAAGGATACCAACAATTTGACAATGGTCACTGAAATAAATTGAAAACTGACAAAAGTAATAATAAATAAAAATGTACTGTAAATTAATTAATGAAAATCAGACATTGCTTTTGAGTTGTGGTTCAACAGAATTATTTAAAAAAAAAAAACAAGCAAATGAAACTGGCCTGGACAAAAATGATGGTGCCCTTAACTTCATATTTTGTTGCACAACCTTTTGAGGCAATTACTGCAATCAGGCAATTTTCTGCACCTGTCTACAGGTATTTTGGCCCACTCCTCGTGAGCAAACTGCTCCAGCTGTCTCAGGTTTGAAGGGTGTCTTCTCCAGACTGCATGTTTCAGCTCCTTCCACAAATGTGCAATAGAATTTAGATCAGGGCTCATAGAAGGCCACTTCAGAATAGTCAAATGTTTTGTTCTTAGCCATTATTGGGTGTTTTTAGCTGTGTGTTTTGGGTCATTATCCTGTTGGGGGACCCATGACCTGTGACTGAGACCAAGCTTTCTGACACTGGGCAGCACATTTTGCTCCAGAATGCCTTGATAGTCTTGAGGTTTCATTGTACCCTGCACAGAGTCAAGACACCCTGTGCCAGATGCAGCAAAGCAGCCCCAGAATATAACTGAGCCTCCTCCATGTTTCACAGTAGGTACAGTGCTCTTTTCTATGTATGCGTCTTTTTGCGTCTGTGAACATAGAGCCGATGTGACTTGCCAGAAAGCTCCAGTTTTGTCTCATCTGTCCAAAGGACATTCTCCCAGAAGCTTTGTGGCTTGTCAATATGCATTTTGACAAAATCCAGTCTCACTTTTTTATGATTTGCTTTCAAAAGCGGTGTCCTCCTTGGTCGTCTTCCATTAAGTCCACTCTGGCTCAAACAGCGACGGATGGTGCGATCTGATACTGATGTACCTTGACCTTGGAGTTCACCTCTAATCTCTTTGTAAGTTGTTCTGGGCTCTTTGGTTACCATTCATATTATCCGTCTCTATAATTTGTCATCAATTTTCGTCTTGCTGCCACGTCCAGGGAGGTTGGCTGTAGTCCTGTAGACCTTAAACTTCTGAATAATATGTGCAACTGTGGTCACAGAAACACCAAGCTGCTTGGAGATGGTCTTATAGCCTTTACCTTTAACATACTTGTCCATAATTTTGTTTCTTATCTCCTGAGACTGCTCTCTCCTTAGCTTTCTGTGGTCCATGTTCAGTGTGGTACACACCATGATACCAAACAGCACAGTGACTACTTTTCACCCTTTAAATAGGCAGACTGACTGATTACAAGTTTGAAGACACCTGTGATGCTAATTACAGGACACACCTTAGTTTAACATGTCCCTATGGTCAAATCATTTTCAATCTTTTCTAGGGGTTCCATCATTTTTGTCCAGGCCAGTTTCATTTGCTTGTCTTTTTAGATGATTCTGCTGAACCACAATTCAAAAGCAATGTCTGATTTTCATTAGTGAATTTGCAGTAAATTTTTATTTATTATTACTTTTGTCAGTTTCAAGCTATTTCAGTGACCACTGTGGGTTTTTCTTTCTTGTGTACCAACAATTTTGTCCACGTGTGTATTTGCATAAGGAGCAGTACAATTTGTATGAAAAATTTTAATATTCCTTTATTTGTATGGATGTAAATGATGCCAGCACAGATACAATCAGGTGAGTTTGTGAGTAATTTGCATGCATTAACCCCTTGCACATGCTCTGTGGGTTAAGAGCTTTAGTTTTCAGTCTCCACTGCTTAGCGTTCTTAAATAATTCTTTCAAGATTTGGCCCATTGTTGTCTGACAACTTGCTTTGTAGCTCTTCTTTCTATTTCCTTTTTTAACCGATGACTTGTCTCTAGCCTTTTTATTGAATGCCCTTTGTCTGATTACTTATTTTCTGAATAATTTGTTCCAGACTCCTTTTCGTTGGATTCCAATCTCTCTGACCCCTTTTTACTGACATCTCGTTTCTTTAAACTTTGCATTATTATTCAAAGTTCAAAGAAAAACCCAAGAAAAACATACACTTCTGAAGAAAGGCCAGGCCCAGTCAGCCTTGCTTGTAAAAGCAATAGCTCAAGCGTAATTTGTGGGTTTTCATCAAATTCAGTAATTTAGGTTTTGAGGGTCAGAGGTTGAAGGTCAAGGCCATACAACTTGTCATTATTTCTTGCTCGAGAGCGCAATTTCATTAATGTTAAATCACAAAATGACTTCTATAAACTTTATACAAATGTCCACCATGACAAAGGACTAGAGTGGATGGATTTTAGAGGTCAAAGGTTAAAAAGCTGAGACCATGGAGCCTCTTGGTTAGCCTTCACTTTTTAATGTGATACACTGTGTGTCCTTCAGCCTTATGGTCATCCCTTGCTTGTGAACTCTAAGAATTCTATGACCGATATCTTTGAATCTTTGCAGTTGTCTTCTCTGACCAGACCATGATTGATTAAATTTGGAAGATATAAGGTCAAAGGCCAAGTGACCCACCACTGTACTTTAGCTTTCTGGCAATTTCTCCCTTGCAGCGGCATGAAACCCTTTTTAAATACAGTTTAGGTAAAATAAATAACCCTTAGTTGCTTCACCATGACATGTCATTGAAGTCAAAAATTGCATGTATTTTAGGTATGTACTTATTTTTTGCAGGAGCATCAAACTCAAATTGACCAGGGGCCACTTTCAGTCCTGTTATTATCAAGGTGGGCCATAGAATTTTTATTTATTTATCTTTATTTATTTATTTTTTTTTAAGTAAAGGTGCCTGATAACGTAAACTTGGACTTTTTTGTTATCAGTGTTCAAAATTTTGGTCATACTTAATATAAAATAAGTAAACAGCATTTTTTTTAATTAATTCCATTGACAGTGATACCTACTAGTTGGATCGTATGAACAAAGACCACTGCCTCAGCACCAACAAGTGAAGGGTCGCTATATTATGCAACATTTGACCAGCTTTGGTCCACTTTACCAAGAGCAGTGTGAAAGAAAACCTAGCCAAGTGAAAAATGCCACAACGCTGTATCACTAAAGCAAACCAAGTCAGCGGAACAGAGAGCCTAAAGAGCCACTGGCATGTCTGTGTTCAACATACTGTTTTTACAATAAAAGAATATATGATTAGCACGCTGAATATTGAAAATACTGTAATGCTCAAATGTAGTCCTTTCTCACCCTCTTCACATAACACTTTCACTTTATCACACAGCAGTTTTCTCTCCCTTTAGATGCTACAGAATTCTTAACAAATTATTCAGGTTGTTTTGCTCATAACAATGTGAGTTGTGTGGCTTAAAAGCTTCACAGCATGTTTTTTTAATAAACTGCGACATACAGCCAGCCAAAGCCGCAAAACTGTGGCGAGCAAAAAACAAACACTCATTTTCAGTCAGCGTGTGTGACAAGGACACGTGAGGAACACTCTTATCTTTAAACTATGCCCAACAGAAATCAAGCACTTACAAACGATGCATCCAGAAAGAAGAAATTCTTACTCCTGAACATCCAGATAATGTTTCTTTCAGTTTGGAAAAGGAGCATGTGAAGGTAGAGGACCTGCTTTTGAAGACATGGGCTTGAGACACACACACACTCTGCATAGCGTTTAGAAGGAAGCTTTCAGTATGTTCCTTGATCTCACAGCTTACATAATAATAATAAATTAAGCAGTTTAAGCTGGCTTTATTGACGCAAGCACCGAGCGCAGCAGTGTTAAGGGGGGGAAAATCCCATAAGATCCCACACGCACACAAACACACACATACACACACTCCCCCGTTTCCCTCCTCGGCATATGCAGATAGATAAAGAGAGAAAAAGGTCCCTTTTTTTCTTTGCTGTGCCAGGGATTGCCAAGAGGAATTGGTTTATTCCACAGCTCCCTGCTCTTGTTGGCCTGCCAACCTCAAATCCTTACGGCTGCTACGGAGAAACTGCGAGGAGGTTGCCTCTCAGATATCATTCAGAGGGAAAACAGGACAGCAGTTAAAGTGGAGTGTATACACAGACTGAGGGATTCATTCCATTTGATTATTGCGCCATTTGAATTATTTAACACAAACGCAGAGTTGCTGGTGGTTGTGGGTGGAGGCAGAGCATCAGACATAAGTGAAGGCAGATGAGGAGAAAATATATCTGTGCAAATCAAACCCTCTGTGATGAATTTTAAAAATGAAATGCATTATTCATGACTAATCACTTCTGGCAGTGATTGCATGAACACAAATTGCAAGTGGTGGGGAACTGACAAATGTGCAACAAACACAACACATTAAAAATGTAAATACTTCTATTAAGCCACCAACATACAGGGGATGAGGTTGAAATAATCAGGGGTGCTGTTGCTTGACTTTTGATATGCAGGGACTCAGCAGGAGCCTGACATATCTTCACAACAGAGGAAGCTTCTTATCTCTGCTCTGAAAAATGAAGAAGACTGACAAACCGTGCATTAGTACATGGTTAGTCTGCGGGTTATTCCATCAAAATTCAGGTCCAATAAGCAAATTAAGGAAAAGCAACATATATAACAATCAGACAGAGGGGTCAGAAACCTGTCTCCTACTTAATGTAACAATTTATATAATTCCTTTGTTGGGATAATACATTTAAGATGAGGCATTACTTCTGAAAGGTTAATGTGTATTTCTAAAGTTCAAGACACAAGGTTTGATATTTGGATTTAAAAGGCGCAGAGCGAAGCACATTCCAAGCCATCTATTTCTGTCGAAATGCCACAAGCTATTTTTTTTTTTTATCAAGGTTAATGGCAGGCTGTAATAAATGGTTCTTGGGAAATGTAATTATTGTCTTCAGTTATTGGTTAGGGGCCACCAAGATCTACAAGGAGATCTTTGGACTTTTCTAATAAATTTTTAGGATAGATGTGTTTGGTCTTCATCTGATACACTGGATGGACTGCTTCACCAATTCATACAAAAGTCAGACCACAGTTGTTTAACACGAGGCTTCAGACTAACCCCAACTCCTCTACTTTGTCCAGCCTGGAACAGCATTTTCAATATGGTAACCATTATGGATAAACTTTAAAAGGAAGCTCCAGCGGCTAAAGTATGACATTGCTCAAACTTTGTTTAATACTTTTTACAGTCCATGGTAAATACAGTACATTGCTCTGGAAGTTGAAAAGATAAGTGAATTAAGAAGCAGTGTGTGGGACAGCATTTGGTCCCACATGGTGCTTAGACTCCGGCTCTCTCTCTCTTTCTCTCTCTATCTCTCTCTCTCTCTCTCTCTCTCTGGCAGCAGTAACATCTAAATGCACACCCACCTCATCGTGTATTCTCTTCAGATGTCTGACTAATTTGATGTCAAAAACAAAAGCTGCTGAAGGCTTTTTTTCTGGATAGATTCTTCTCAGAATCTACTAAAATAATTGGCATGGTTGGGCTTTGGCCCAGGCTAAATGGCCAGGGGTCCATCAAAAGTGTCAAGAAAAAGAGGCACCTGAAATAAAAGTTTACCTCAGATCCTGAGATCTTATTAGAAAGTGAAGGTAATGTCTTTTGGCAATTTGATGCTTATAGTGCATTCCATTTACGTTGGAACAGGGACGTATCTAATTTGCAACTGAATCTGAGATCAAATGGAACACACCATTACTTCCTCCTCAACTATTTGTTTTCCTCTCTAGGGACTGAAATGAATTTATCTAATGTAATGCACGACATTCTCCTCTGCTAACATTATTGACTAGATTCATTAATTTTCAATTGTAGAAAAAAAATCAGATTTCAATAAATATAAGGGGCAATAATTACATGCCCCCGTTATGGGCCAATTTACATCCAATTTATGTGAACAGTAGATTAAAGCAACGGTCTTCAGCCATGGATCACCAAAACTGATCCTTTATGTACCATGAAAAACTCTGTGTATGGTTTGATGCTATTGTATAAGCTTCTTGAATTGCTAGCTGGCAAACACTGAGCACATTTGTTAGGTGAATCAAACTAAAATGCAGCACCTTTGATGTTTAAATTGGAAAAAATGTAAACATGTTTGCTGCTGTTTCAGGATAGTCATCCTGTACTCAACACAGCCATGGGAAGATGCCCAAAATGTTCTTTTGCAAGATAAAAGTTAGTTAACAGTTAGTTAACTGAACAAGGTTGCATTTTGCCACTAACAGATAAAATAAAAAAAGCACTAGTTTTTACTTCAAATCTACAAAATTTGTTTTGTTATTAAAGTGAACTACTTGCATCAGTTGCATTTTGTAAGGGGTTTTAAGGTCTTTTTTTGTTAGAGCTCAGTCTTTCTTTGTCAATTAATTAACATTAACAAATCATAATTAAACATGTTGGTGAATTTTTGATATTTTTTTTATAAAAGCCTTGCTATTTTGCCCTTTCGAAGGTTTGTGTACTACCCCATTGAACAGTTAGCAAAAGTATGTTGTTCAATAAATGAAGATGGCTTTTGGAGTTCTTTCATCAGGTTACACTGCCACCTGTATGGGCTTTCAATACACCACAAGTTATGTAGTCACCAGCTGCTTCACCAAAATATGGTAAGTATCAACACAACAGCTTCAGTTTTTCCCTTCCAGCCAATTATCATCCAACTTCCAGCCACTGGGAGATCCCGCCACCTCTCAAAGGGGTGTGCCTAAATTCCCCCATAAACACACCCATTCGTTCAATTGCAGCATGTCCTCATGAGATGGTGCTTTTCTCACAAGAACACATCCAGTGGGCTTCAACCTTTGCCCTTATGGAGTGTTTTATTGATCTTGGAGGTTGGAATGTCTGAGTTGCAAATTAGATATGTTACTGGGAACGCCTAATCTGGCACACCAGATGGGCCGTTCAATTTATTCCACTAGTCCATTTGGACAAAGAAAATGTGAGGTAATTGCCAGTTTCCACATCTGAGTTCCGAGGTTAATAGAATGCACCATCATAGGAGGAGTGTTAGGGTTAAGCAGTCACTAAGTTTGGACAGTGGGTAGGTCCCAGCATGTTCTTGTCACGGAAAAGTCAAGGATAGTGGGAAAAGCTTAAGTGGCTCCATCTGTATCGGCTGATCACACCATAGATGATTTGAGTATCAATAGCAAAATAAAAAAACAAAGAATTTATCAAATAAATACACAAGTTGTAAATTTTCAGAAAATAAGAAAATGTGTCCATCCAAAGACAATGTCCTTGGACCTATCATCTGCAGTTACTGAAGGTGTCCTAGCGGTCTTTATTTCAGCCCAGTGTAGTTCATGCCCCACCAAAGCAAAAAGCAGGTATTAGTCTTGCATCTTGTGTCTTCTTTAAAATTCTGGACTCTGCATTAAAAAGAGGTTAAATAATACAAACTATATCATACAAAACTGTTAATATCTTAGTCACCAGCATAAATACCCTTTCTTTTCAATATCTGTTGGGTAACCCGATGAGTAAAATATCATATCTCTCAAATGCTGTAGAGCATTAATGGCACTTTGTGATGAATTGAAATAGGAACAACCTCAAAAATAACACAGAGCCTGCAAAAGCTGTTGAAATCAGAAGACTCTTTTTTCCTTGACAGTTTCAGCTCACTAACTGTGTCAATGTAAGAACAGACACTCAGCCTGGAAGAACTCAATTGCAGACACCGCAAGTCCATGAGGCAAAAAACAAGGTTTTATTGACAGTCTAGGGTTCGGTACACAAAAAGGCAAAAAAACAAACCAGGCAAAGGTATCTGAGTTGAGGCAAAAAAATGTCTGTGATCTTGAACTATGCTATGAGAAAGTGCTGGAGAGTGACGTGAACGTACAACAATCTAGCAACAGGACTGAAAGAGACATGAGCTTAAATACATGAGATAATGACGGGTAATGGGACACAGCTGGGGAAGCACAATGAGGGAGCAGGTTTGACAGGACCAGACAGGAAGCAAAACCCACGAAGACAAACAAGAGTTAGACATCTCAAAATAAAACAGGAAGCACGAGACAAAACAAGAAACATCAGAAAAATAAAAGGGGAACTTGACAGACAGCTGCTGATCATGACAGTCAATGGTTTGGACTTGAGATTTGAGATTTTTTTTTTTTTTTTTTAATGGGACAGTATGCATTAATGAATATTTACATGTATTTCCATCCCCAGTCCCATTAGCATGTTGGTGTTAACACATAAAACAAAAACAAACATCAATGATAAGAATAAAACAAACAGAGCATATTAAAAGACAAGCAACATACATAAACCCTGGACAACATTAACAACATTACAGTCCAAAAATAAAATGGGCTGGGAGTTGGAGGACCATGGGAATTATACACAATGCATAATGAGGTGCTGGAGTGCTAACTAAAATCTGAAAGTGTTCACAACGAATCCAAGATCATTTCTACTGATTTAATCATGGCAGTTAGAAAAAAATCTGTTATTTTCCATTTTACTGAGTTACTTTTTTTTTTTTAATGGGGTATGTAGAACAAAAGTTATTTCATAGAATGAAGTCCTCATTTTCAGTGACAAGCAGACATTAGAAATAAAAGAGAAGTAACAATGAAGAGATGCTGACAGCTTCAGCAGATCTGGACCTCATTTCTTTATTAAATAAAAAAACAAATAACACTACAAACTTCTCTATACAAAGTTTTTTTTTTTTTTCCTCTGGTGACGGCATGTTGTTTTGCAAAATGTTTGTTCTACTAAGTGGCATACGTTCCGTCCTTTGGACCTCAGCAGTAGCGCCCGCCTCCTACATTATCTGATTGGCCCGTAATGAATTTGACTGAGGGAATGGTCGTTCAATCACCTGCAGGATATGCTTTTGAAAGGGCCGTTTCCCAGGTGGACTGGTGAGATATATTGAACGGTCCATCATGTGTGTCAGGTTAGTGTTTTCTTGGCAACAATAAATAAGGAGTAGCAATTTTCCGCCCTGTGTCATCAATAAAATAAAGAATTTTCTCTTTTTTTGAAAACTTTAGGAAACATTTGAGCCAATTTTAGCTTTCTGAAAAAGGTATATATTACATACATCAGCTAATCCAGAAAAAACAGAAGTAAATCAATGTTAAATTTTGCATTTAATATTTAGCTGTGATCCATGGCTTCCAAATCTGAAAATACATCCACATTTTGTCAGTGAAAATGAAATGTTAGACATAACTCCGACATTGTTATGATGTGGCAAGGTTTCAAAGTCCCGTAACTCATAATAAATATCTTTTTGCTGTGGTGTAACCATTAAAGACCCTCTCAGGTGTACAGATGCAAATATTGAAAGATTGCTAAGTGTGGTCGCCTTGTAATGCCCTCACTAAAAGCCATTTTATATCTATTAAAAGGTAGCTATCTTGAAATGTCATTCATACACCAAGGAGTCAGAATCATTTAGCCAGTTCATCAAAAAGCTTATTATGCAGCAGTAATGAAACAATGTGTGACCAGACTTACAAGGACATACAGGCAACCTGTGACACTGTCACAATATATCATACTTTTTTTTTCTTTAATCCAATCTTATCATATGTTGTTGCCTTGTTTCAACATGCCACTTCCACACGTGCCTTTGGTGCAGCGGGAAAAGAGACATTTACATAAGGATATTAAACAGCATTAATCATTGAAGCAGACGAAATGTTTGCTTTGATTTATGGTGAGCAGCTTTTAAGTTAAAGATGGTGGGAATTGTTCCATCAGCAAACAATTCAATCACTCAGTGACATTTTCTTATAGAGGGCACAAGGGATAAGAAGAGGAGGGGGCTGTACACTGAGTAGTGGTGGTTGATTAATTAACCCAGCCTCCAGGGAGGGCTTTGCATACTCTTTCACAATGTGGTGGAGGCTGCTGGTGCAAGAGAAAAGACTGCCTCATTCCTCATTCATAGAAATAGCCTGCCTGCTCCAAAGTCATATGGCTCCGGTCTAAAAATATTCCAGAGGTCATTTGCCTGGCTTATTACGATCAATATTTCCACACTGCCTCCCCCTTACCCAGCTGCTCCCAGGTGGGATGCAGCTGTGGACAGAGAGGATGTGCAATACCGGGGGGTGGTCTGGGAACTGCACGAGGGGAGTGCAGAAAGGTCAGATCTCTGCAGTGATTCATAACGAGGACCAGACTGCTGATACGTAATGATGTCTAAATTGTAGGGACTCAGTATATGAATTAGATTTAAAAAATGTGACAGTCTGCTGTCAATAAAGCATGCTCTTTTTCTTACTCTTCTCTATGGGGATTTAGATAGTTAATGTACATTCTGAATTTTCTTTAACCTTTTAATCATCAGTCCCTCACACCCCTGGTTAGGACAATAAAGAATTCCAAAGAGACAATATCAAACAGTAAAAATATTCTTTGTAATATCTCAAGCTCAGTTGGGCATTAGTGTGATATGTTTGAAAATGTACAATGTTGGAAAAGTTACTCAAAACCTATACTTCTAAGCTGTACTTATTACTCCTTTAAACATACTTATCTAAGCACTTCACTCTTAAGTTATTATGTTCTTTTGTTATTTTCCCCTACAAAACCAAAGATGTACAGGGCTTAAAACATAGTTTACAATAGACGATAATGTCTTTTGCAATTTTTCAGGGACACAAACTTAATACTCAAAGTTGTTAAACCCACACTATGTAAGATTCCGGCTTTCAGCTCTCTAGGGGCCTCTATGGTCGTTGAGTGTAACTGTGGGGCCGTAAAACAGAGCGCCTCACACCAACGTGCATTTGTTGACATACAGAGGGAAGGAGAAGTGAGCCGACAGGACGTCCCAAGAGACAAATAAACCATGTGGACTGATAAGGTACAGTCTGATCATGTTTCTTTTTGAATAAATCACTTTTCAAGCATCAGCTGTCAGTTGTTAGCAACATGTACTTACAAGTCCTGCAATAACAGGGCAAAATCAGCATCAGTCGGACATGCCTCCTCGTCTTTCAGCTCACACCAGCGAGTGAACACCAGGCCAATGTTTATCCCTGTCTTGGCATTTAGCTCGTTACTCTCCCGGTTTCTTGTTTTCGTCTTGTTTTCTTTTCTTCAGGTTTTTCGCTGCTTCCACCATGATAACAACTCTACATTTAGCTTTCTTCTTCTTCTTCTTGTTTAACGGCGGGTGGCATCCAGCGTCAGAGGAGCATTACCGCCACCCACTATGCAAGAGTGTGAGCCAGAGGTCCCTATTTCCATTAGAAAAATAAGTGCACATTTACTTTAAACTAAATTCTATTCATTAAATCAGTTTTAAAAATTAAAAACTGCTTTATATTCTCCTTTTCCCAGTGCTTAGCTTTCACTTAAAGGGGGAAGTGACATATGCCATAAAGCAGTCAAAGCAGTAAACATTTGTAGTTTTTTAGTGTGGAAGTGTTCCCACCACCCACATCAAAGTTACAATGTGCCAGTGGAGGCGATACAGACCCCTCAGACCATGACAGAGTTGTCATTCAACCTGTTGTAAGGTGATGTACCATCACAATGACTCTAGAAATATAATATTAGGGTGCAAAAACTACATAGTGTTGGTTTAAGTACAGCTAACTCCCTCTCATTCTACATCATTAAATCTACTTAATGGGGAGTCACTGGGTGAATTAAAAACAGCCCACCTAGGACAAAAATGAAGTCAGGTTGCTTTCTCATATAAAATTTGTCGGACTCAGTTGGTTCAGGATGAAGTTGCAATATGTTAAATTTTATATCTGGTTTGGATGGCCTCCACTGCACTAAAGCCACCGGACTGAAGCCTGTATAAACATTTTATACAAGCAGATGTATACTGTATGTTGGCATTGAGAGGAGAAATGTTTATCTTGAAGCCGTTCAGAAGTTTTTGATCTGAAAATAATGATTTGACTGTATTTAGGCTGCCTCCAGAGAGATAAAGTGTTTATGTTTTCTTACTCAGGAAATGTCTGGTGTGCCTGCAAGTTGGCAGCAACACTGTTTAAGATTTTGAGGATCTGTATCTCAGTCATGAGGAACTACACACTTATCCATTAGCTTAGATACTTTTCCACATATCGGCTTCCATCTTTTACTCTTCTTAAAAGTGTTTTTGTAAAGTGACAAAGTGCTCAGCTGCTGCTCTATTGTGCACTGCTGCTTGCCCTTTGTATTCTGCTTTGATATTGTGCAGGACAATCTGATTTTGAATTCTGAAAAAAACAAAGCTGCTGATGTTCATTATCTCAAAAAAGAGGTCACAGAACCTGCCTTCTATTGTGACAGTTCAGAGCCATGTGACCGAATCTGAACCTTCTTATAAATACCTTGGGTTTGTGATTGACGATTCGGCTGTGGCCAGGCTTTTACATCAGAAATAAGTCTTGTTTTTCTTTTGCTGCAAAGAAGTGTCTTGTTGCTGCTACTGTCATGCCTCTGATTGACTGTGGTGATGTTTTATATCTGTGTGCATCTTCTCAATGCCTTAAATCATTGGATACTGTATATCATGGAGCTTTAAGATTCATAACAAATCTTAAGGCTCTAACTCATCAGTGTTCTCTGCATGAGCCATTTGGGTGGGTGTCTCTGACCCTCAGTAGACTGAATCATTGGCACATCCTGATTTACAAGGCTATACTTGGCCTGCTTCCATTATACTTGAGTAATTATATTCATGTGAGAAGTTCTGGAAGCCACAGTCTTTGTTCTGTGACTGAGTCATAAAATCTAATTTTGCTATCTGTCCCAAAAGTTCGTCTTGAAAAGGGCAAAAGAAGTTTCAGATATGTTGCTCCTGCAGACTGAAATCTGCTACAAGAAAATTTGGGTCTTGGAGAGCTGGTCTCTTTAAATCTTTGTAAGTGCAAGTTAAAGGCATTAGAGAAAGATGAAGCAGGCTGCAAATGTTTTGACATAGAGTTGCTACTCTGTGGCTACGTTTACATGCAGTCATTAAACCTTTCATAACCGGAATATTAGCAATAACCCGGTTGTGTGCAGCCATGTAAACACCAAAAAACCTTTGGAAAAACTGGAAAATGCTCATATCCCGGTTTTTAAAAACCTGAAAATCACCCCTGGGTTACTCCTTTTCTAACCCGAATATTTGGTCATGTATACGCCGATCGGGATATCCTCATCGAAAGGAACATTAAGTTATGTTCTGCACATGTTCTTCTCGCAAGGAATCTTGGTCTTTTGAGTACAGGAAGTACTTGTTGTAACATGGCTTAGCTCTGGCTCGATTTCCTAATTCTTCACGTTCTCGTCTTCCATTAATGAAGAAACTGACAGAGAATAGTGTCAAGTACTGGTGGTGGGTCAGTACCAGCACCAAAGCGCAAACGAAGCCGACTGTTAGCTGCTCCGGGCTGTTCATTATCCGCCGTGCTGCTGCTGTTGTTCTCATTGCTATTGGATACAGGAAGAAGAAGTGGAAATGACGCGCATTGCATCATGACGTTCTCCGTGCGTGATGACGTTCTCCGTGCGTAGCTGTTTTGTTTGGGATACTATGCATAGAGGAATAACCCTGTTTGCTCACCCATGTAAACTGGGTTATTCCGAATGTTTCAGAAACCAGAATATTGATCTTAACCTGAATATTGACTGCATATAAACATAGCCAATGACTCTGACTCTGTTGGTTTATACTGTATGTCTGTACTTGTGTCTGTAATTGTTTGATAATGTGCTGCTGCTTGTCTTGGCCAGGATACTCTTGCAAATGAGATTTTTAATCTCATGAGATTCTTCTGGTTAAATAAAGTTCATATATACCTCTCTGCTGAGGGACATGTAGCTTTTTAGGACACTACCACACTGCTTTATCAATAAACAACTAAGCTACTAAAATTCTATTGCACTCAGAAAACAACAACATTACTGATAAATTTAGTTGAATTTGGCTGTTTTTTTTTAAGCATACTCTATGGCAGGGATCTTGAAGTACATCAGTTAAAGGGACAGACTCAAAGGGGTCGGAGATTAAAACAAATCTAAGAAATATACATAATTTAGGTCTTATTAACATCTTATTGTGTTAATATAATTTTTTTTTTTACTAAATCTAAACAATTCTTAGCCCTTAAAACTGATATTAGTCTGTGTTGCCCATAATGCTGACAGCCACACAGAGTGAAATGAGAACATTTAGTTTCTTATCACTGGATTTGACACTAAAACACTTGTGCATATGTGTTCTTCAAAATAATGGCTGACAGGTGAATATTTGTGAAAATGATCGAGCATTAAGTGATATCTGATAAAACTTTGAATCTTCATAATTTTACATTGTTGCTATAACAGCTGTGAGGTTTCAATGACAGGGAGTATACTCCCAGAACCACAGCAACATTTCCTCACGCCTTCTGAATTTTGATACATTATGGGGACCAGAGGAGAAGCTGTGGGAGGCTGATGTTGCCCTGCCCTGTGCTCAGTGGAATGAAAAATTAAGCTGCTGAAACTCACTAAGAGGACAGTTCCTTTGTGGAAACAACAATTTGGCAGATTGAGCACTTAAATCAAACCCTAATAACAACCAAGAGCTGTTAGTCTGCTTTTCTTTTCTGGCTACTGGGACCTGTGTGAAAGTATAACATACTTGCAGTAAAGAAAATAAAAAAACAAGCAGAGCACTAAAAGTTGCTATTGTTTCCTATCATGACATGCTCCTCAGACCTCAAAGTACATGGTTTTGTGATGTAACAGGAGCAGAAAAGAGTACATTTCAAAGTTCAGGGTCACATGAGAACCAGCAGAGTGGCTGGTTTGGCAGGCAGGAGGTCTAATGTATTCAGTGGTTTACACATAATGCCCAGATGGCTTGTCTGGAAAAATCTGCTGAGTGCCCATTACAAATGAGGGAAATGTTGCTGATGTGGTGCAGATGTAGTAACTGCTTTGGTTTATTTCCAGGTCTATAAAAGTTAAAGCATATGAACAGGAAATCCTTGCATTAGACCATAGAGGGGTCCCTCTGTGAGCTCTCAGTAGTCACATCCACTTCTTTATGTGTGGACTTTTTTATATCAGCCTGTCCGTGATTTCCTGCAGCCCATAAAGTGCACACTTATGACAACCACGTACCTCCCCGCATGAGGCTATTTGTGTCAAATTTACTCCGCTTCCACAATTCTGCAGGGGCAATTGATGGCTCTATACGCCATATGGCCCTTGGGAGACTCTGGAGTCAGCGATCCAACTGAGATAAGCAAATGTCCAGTGTAAAACCCTCTCCATCTGAACTGTGTTGGCAGGGGGATACCTAAGAAATATGTTTGATTTTTGTTTTCTTTTTTCTTTCACTGTGCAGAACTCTTTTAACTGAGCCTTGTGGGGGATTGGGGCCTCTGTTGAGTCTGTCAGTCAACCAGTAAGGAGCGGTGAAAGGTTATGCTCAGCACTTTAAACACTATTGAATCTGAAAAGGATCAGAAGCAGCGTAACCTCTGGTTAGGCGGTGAGTTTTTGTTCTCAAATGATCACAGTGGAGTTTTTTTTTTTTTTTTTTTGTAGCATCAGTATTAGCTTCTAGATCTCATTAAATCCATCATTTATATTTTTTCTTTATTCTTAGAAAGTTTGCAAACTGTTCTTGATTTACCCTTTACGATTACCAAAAAAGAAATTCACCACCTTATTCAAAAGATCAAGTGTCTTAAAATGAAGATTGAAATCAAAACTGCACTGATTTTTCATCAGTAATCCTTTCATTGGATTTGTGACACTTGATTTTTTTATTGTTTTTTATTTTAATATCCTACCTGTTCAGGGTCTCACTTACATTTTGGAGCATCCCCTCAAAGTGACACTGTAGTAGCATTGAAGCAAACCCTAATTTCAATGAAGATGGGATGTTATGTAAAACATAAATAAAAAACAGAATACAATGATTTTTAAATGCTTGTTTACCTATATTCAATTAAATACACTACAAGACAAGATATTTAGGGCCTGATCTACTAAGATCCAAAATAACAAGCGTTAAATTGCTTGTGCAAACTAAAAAATTGCACGTGCAATTACTGGGCGTGTTGCAGGTGATCTACTATGACTGTGCGCAATTGATAACAGGCGCAAAAGTGGTGTGGACCGCCATCTTTAAATGAGGATTTTGCATGTGCTACTGGCTGTCACCATGGAGAGTTTGGGAGAGCCGAGTGCCGGTAAATGCAAAATGAAGTTTGAAACCATGGACTTTGGGGCAAACAAACACACTAGTGAACTCCAGCAGGGACATCTCAGCGTAGCCAGAAGAAACATAATTTGGGAGGCAATCTCTGTGAAAAGCACACAGCTCAAAACAGGTATTGCTAGATAGACAATATGTCTCTACTATTTTTATTTCTGACCCGAGGTTGCAGTAACCTTTTTTGCTGTCTGTCATTTTGACGGACAAGGTCATCACATAAACGTCATGCCATATTTGTATCCATCATTTTTAATTTTCCTTTTCTAATTCCAATCAAAAATAATCTAAATGACAGCATTCACATAGTTACACAGCTTCATCACCAATAACCTCTCATGTGAAGAGCAGTCTTACAGTTATTCACACACAGACCGCACAGGTACTCTTGCCTTTTACGCACTGACTGCATCACACTCTCCACGCACTAACAGCTCCTAAACTCGTTGTCAGTGCGTGGAGACTGTGATGCAGTCAGCTCTGAGTGACAAACAGAGTGATTATGGCTATGAAGGGGATCTTTACATAGGCTAAATGACCTCCTTCATGAAAACAGAGAGGGTTTACTTAAGCGTGTCTGAATGGCACACTGGATCATTCCTCTTTTTCAAGTCCATCATAATGACAGACAGCCTCCAAATCTTTCCATCATTCATCAAAAAATTCAGTCAATGAGGAAGATATTCCGTTAATGCAACCTCTGTTTCTCATCACAATGACCGCAGCCGTCTGTGCCTTTTTTGCACCTGCCTTTCAAACGTGCTAAATTCAGACGCAATAACACCACGCGCAATCAGTTGCGGGTTTGATAAAACACATTACGGTTGCTTATTGATTACATACACTTCTCCTCCTCCCAGTATTTTGGGTGTTCTAATCATCTGCATGTATTCTGCATATTCATGAATGCGAACACACTAAATGGATTGCGCATGCTATTTTGCTCATTTGACAGATGCAATCCTCAGTGCACACTATTAGTAGATCAGCTTTGCGTGCGCTATCAAGTTTGATAGCGTGTTTTTATACACGCAAACCTTTAGTAGATCAGGCCCATAATGTTGAAAATAATACACTTTATCATATTCTGTAAATAATTACATGCATTTGATGCATGCAACATGTTCCAAAGAAGCTGGGACAGGGGCAACAAAAGACTGTGAAAGTGGAGCATTAATTGGAAATAGCTGATTGTCATAATTGGGTATAAAAGGAGCATCCCTGAAAAGCTACTTTGTGAAGAACTGTGTGATCAATTAGTTCAGCAGTCTAAGAACATTTCTCAATGTACAATTGCAAGGAATTTATGGATTTCATCATCTACAGTCCATAATATCAGAAGATTTAAAATCTGGAAAAGAAACAACATTGAATGCCTGTGACCTTCAACCCATCAGGGGCACTGCATCAAAATTAAAAATTAAACTTGTCAAGGATATTGGCTCAGGATATATGGGCTCACAAACACCTCAGAAAACCACTATCAGTAATCATAGTTCATTGCTCCATCTACAAGTGCAAGTTAAAAGTCTACCGTTGCAGCATATCAAGAACACCTGGAAATGCAGCCGGATTCTCTGAGCCCAAGCTCATCTGAGATGGACTGATGCAAAGGTGAAAAGTGTGCTGTTGTCTGAGTCCATAGTTCAGATTTTTTGGAATATCATAGATGTCACATCCTTTCGGCTAAAGAGGAAATGGACCATTGAGACTGTTATCAACACAAAGTTCAAAAGCATCTGTGATGGTATGGTGGTGTGTTTGTGCTCAAGGCATAAGTAACTTGTTCATCTGTGAAGGAACCATTAATGCTGAAAGGCGCATACGTTTTGGAGCAATATATGCTGCCATTCAAGTGTTGTCTTTTTCAAGGATGTCCCTGACTATATCATCAAGACAATGTCAAGACACATTCTGCACATGTTACAGCGTGGTTTCATAGCAAAAGAGTGCGGGTACTAGACTGGCCTGCAGCCTGCAGTCCAGACCAGTCTCCCACTGAAAATGTGTGGCACATTATGGAGTGCAAAATTCAACAGAGAGCCCCAGACTGCTGAACAACCAAAGTCATACATCAGGCAAGAATGGGAAAAAATTCCACCTACAAAGCTTTAAAACTTAGTGTCCTCAGTTCCCAAATGCTTATTGAGTGTTGTTAAAATGAAAGTTGACGTAACACAGTGGTAAGCATGCCCCAGTCCCAGCAATTTTTTGGAATGTGTTGCAGGCATCAAATTCAAAATGAGTGATTAAAAAACAACAAAAAAAGCAAAAAAAAAAAAAAGCAAACAAAAAAGACTTAATTAGCTTGAACATTAAACAGCTTGTCTTTGTAGTGTATTCAACTGAATATTGGTTGAAAAGGATTTGCAACTCATTGCATTCTATTTTCAATCACACAGTGTCCAAGGTTGATTGGAATTTGGGTTTGTAGGTTTATATGAGGTATTTGATGTTATAAGTATGTTGGCTACTGGAGGTGCTGGCCAGCTTTGCCCTGTTCAGGGACAGACAGGTGTGAGCATGACATCTAAAGCCCTTTTCACAGTGCATTTACACAAAACACCACAACCAAGCTCTGACATCATCACACCTAGAGACACTCACTGTAGTTCTGTTAGGACGTTTTATTTGTGTCAGTTTGGGGTGGAAACTGACTTCGAGCTGTACATGGTGAGAGAGCTGATCATTTAAAGATGTCATCCACATAGAATTCACCCCTGTGCTGTTGCCCCATCAACTAATCTGATAAAGAAAACATCTGATTATCAAATTTAAACAAAGAAATCAACTCAAAGCACTTGCTGCTTTGCTCAGACCTGACACAGGATTTGATTGTATCCCATGCCCACTTTCAAATCAGGTTCAGTTTGATAAATACCAACTTGTGCGTGGACATGATCGTACACCCACTTTTTGATCGTAATCACGTTTGATAAATGAGAGCCTAGGTGGGGCTTGAGTATGCTAAAAAGGTATGATGATGTAACCTTAATGTCTTATCGTTGTCCATTATAGCAACAGAGTTTGAGTGCTGCAGGATGCCAAGTTCATAAGTATTTTTTATGCCTTTTACTTGAATGCCTGACTGGACTTTTAAGTGTGAATTAATCACTCACCTGGCTTCATAGCTGCTGAGTCAGGAACTGAATTTCACTCTCACAGGACTGGCCCTGATGTATTCCAACTGAAAAGATGCTGCCTCCAAAAGACAAACATCACAACACTGTGTAATAAAAATTATAATTTAAACAAGCTGCACTGGGAGAAACCAATGGAGGGTGTAGTGACAACTTTGTAAGTGATAAACTACTGGAAACATTGCTGAATAATGCACATGGTATTGATGGAAAATGAATGGGATTATGAAATATCATACATATCATAAGAATGTTGTGAAGAAGCTTTTAGGAGAAGAGGCGAAACGTCCTCTGAACCAGTTCAGCTGCCATTTGGATCAGTGTTGGACAAAAATGTGTTGTTGTTTTATAAAAGTTTCCACTTGTACGGCACACCCGTTTAAGTGCCTATGAACATAAATAGCTTATAAGCCGGCTATTATTTAACATAAGTCTTCTGTACTTTATTTATTATAGTTGTAAATATTAATTTTAGAACAATATCTTTATCCATGGTGGTTCTTGATTATACTTTCACAATATAACCACATAAAGCTGAGGACCCTCTTGAAAATGAGATGACACATTTCAAGGGTATAACCTCTTGTAAATTTTCCATTCAGCATAGGCAAATATGATGAGGACATTTTAATGATCTGGTCCATGGATCTGTCACTAGCTTCAATTTTTATTTTAGTCCCTTTGTCTCTGCCCACCTCCCTTTCTTTGCCCACACCCCCAACACAGCTTTGGTGATGGCTGTTCAACACGAGACTGGCTCCACTCCAAAGCACTGCACATGTGGGCTGGCCCAGTGCTGTGCTCATGGTGGATTTATGTTGGGTTTGGATAAATGTATATTTTTAAATATGTATAAATGCATGTATGTGTATCTATAAAATGAAAAATATGGCTTCAGTGTCTTGAAATAACACTTGTAATGAATTGGTACTATACAAATGAAGACTGACTGATTGATTAATTAATAATTATTTCTTTTGAGTTATTAACAAGACTGGATTGAATGTGTTTTCATATTCTTGCAAATACTTCTGTGCTGCCATGCCAGCAGGTGTCACTGTTGTATTTGTGTGTTCATTGTTATCTAGTACATAGTCACATGTTCAGTCAGAGTCACATGTTCGTTCATAGTGGCTGATCAGTGCAGGCTGATGGAGATAAAGCTAGGAGATCACCGGATTCAATCTATGTCCATCCTTCTTTGCTGCTTTATGTAGAGCATTGTTTGTAAGTATTTTAAGACTTACTTATCTAAGAGAAATTATTTATGGGTGTTTGATAATTTTACTGTTTTTGGTGAATCATATTTTTGAATGTTTATTTGTTAGCAAGCAGCATGGTTGCCATGCCTAGCCAAAGGTTACAACCTCTTGTTTGTACTGTGTGTTAACGTAGAAATGTATACTTGTTTTTTCACCAGTTTTACTCTGTCAACACTTGAAGAATACGTCAAATTAAAGAAGACATTACATCTGTCACTTGTTGAAGAGTTATCTGTCTGCATAGCTGTGTTCAAGTCGAACAGTGAGGGCAGAACAGTAAAAAAACAGTTTACGTGAACAGCAACAACTCTCAGGTGGACATACAGATCTGATTCTCAACATGTTTCACGACAAAGATGAAGAAGCCATGTCTGTTCGCTCTCATGTCTCAAAAGCATCAAAGAGCTCCAGAAAGTCATCAGCCAGTTTGGCTGCTGTTGATGCGAGAGCTAAAGCTGAGGCAGCTCGAGCAAGAGCTTTATTTGCTGAAAAGGAGATCGAAATGAGAGTAAGGCAAGCAGAGCTCAAGGTGGAGGAAACGCGCCTTGAGGCCACATTGGAAGCGCTTTATCAGCAACGTGATGCAGAAGCAGCCATTGCTGAAGCTAACGTTTACGAAGCCGCAGCCAGTGAAATGGGAGACGAACACCTGAGCAGTGGTCCCTTGGAAACTCTCCACACTTCAGAACGGGTCTGTCAGTACGTTAAAGAACAATCCATCCAACACGACAAAACAATTCTACGTCAAGACCCGAAGCCTGCTGAAGTGTCAGCATCTTTAACCTTTTTACCACCCAAAACTGAGGCTGATGCATCCGACCCTGGTGCTGAACCTTACGCTTCACTGCCTCACAAACTAGATTATGATGGTGTCTCTCAGCCATTTCAACGCCTTTCTGTGAGTCAACCACCACCATTCCCAAGACCTCAGGGTTCCCTTCAAGATAACCATATGTCTGACCTTGCCAGATTCTTAGCCAGACGTGAGTTACTTACTGGAGGTCTTACAAGGTTTAGTGACAAGCCTGGTGACTACTGGGGTTGGAAATCTTCATTTGAACATGCCATTCAAGGTCTGAATCTAACAGCTAGCGAAGAGCTCAACTTGTTGACTAAGTGGTTAGGTGATGAATCCTCTCAACACGCTAAACGCATCAGAGCAGTGCATGTTAACAACCCTTCTTATGGACTGACCAAAGTGTGGGACAGGCTAGAAGAGTGCTATGGCTCTCCGGAAGCATTAGAAAAGGCTCTGCTTGATAGGTTGGAGCAGTTCCCAAAGATTTCAAACAAAAATCCTCATTTACTACGGGAACTTGGGGACCTTTTGTCAGAGATAGATTCTGCCAAAAGCGAAGGCCACATACCAGGGTTACTTTACCTTGACACTGCACGTGGAATCCGTCCAATAGTGGATAAGCTTCCATTTAGCCTGCAGGAGAAATGGATGGTCCATGGATCACGACACAAACAAGAACATCTGGTGTCATTCCCCCCATTTTCTGTATTCACCGCCTTCATTAGAAATGAAGCTAGTATGAGAAATGACCCCAGTTTCGAGTTCCCAGCACCACCTCCCATCACAAGTACCAGAGTGGGTAGGCTTCCAGGGAAGTTTGATAAAACCAAAATGCCTGTCACAGTCCATAGCACGGAGGTGGTTCCTGCTGAACAAAAGAAAAAGGCAGAAAGGGAAATTGATGAGCCTAACAAGGAGTGCCCTATCCACAGGAAGCCCCATTCACTTAAAAGGTGCAGGGCGTTCCGGGAGAAGAGTTTGGAAGAACGCAAGGCTTATCTGAAACAGAACCACATATGTTTCCGCTGCTGTGCTTCCTGTAACCATCAGGCTAAGAACTGTAAAGTGGAAATCCATTGTGCAGAATGTGGCAGTAATTCACACCTCTCTGCTCTTCATACTGGTCCAGCACCGTGGACAGTACAAGCTATCATACAGCCCGCCAAAGATGACGGCGGGGAGCAAGAGCCAGCTTTGCCTATCACTACTTCCACATGCACGCAAGTGTGTGGAGATGATGCCGGAGGACATTCATGTGCTAAGATCTGCCTTGTCTGTGTCTACCCGAACGGTCAACGTGACAAGAGGTTCAAAGCTTACGCAATCCTAGATGATCAAAGCAATAAGTCTCTGGCCAGATCCTCTTTATTTGACATTTTCGGCATTGTCAATAACTCTTCCCCATACACTCTTAAAACTTGTGCTGGTGTCGTAGAGGTGACCGGGAGAAGAGCAAGCAATTTAATCATCGAATCAGCTGACGGTCAATCCAGTCTGCCTTTGCCCACTCTGATTGAATGCAACATGTTACCGGACAACCGTAACGAAATTCCAACCCCCAAAGCCGCTCACCATCACTCCCACCTCAGGGATATTGAATCAGAGATTCCAGAGCTTGACCCCCAGGCAGATATTCTGCTGCTATTAGGCAGGGACATTATTCAGGCCCACAAAGTGTTAGACCAGCGGAACGGGCCTCCAAATGCTCCATTCGCACAAAGGTTAGCTCTGGGGTGGGTCATTGTTGGTGACGTTTGTCTCGGCAGGGCTCATAAACCAGGGCATGTAAACGTTCTGAAGACAAACATCCTGGACAATGGACGGCCAAGCTATTTTCTTCCATGTGAAAACACGATCCAAGTGAAAGAAAGCTTCGACAGCAGAGGATATTGTCAGGTCAACTCTCCCGTGTACAGGCAGAAAGACTGGTTGACCAAGACAGATGACATGGGGAAAACAGTCTTCGAGTGCACAAGTGCAGATGAAAAATCTGCCCTCTCAATCGAAGAACTCACCTTCCTACAGATGATGGAGAAGGAAGTCTTCCAAGATGAAGCAAACAGCTGGGTAGCTCCATTGCCTTTTCGCTCCCCAAGACCGTGCCTTCCAAACAACAAACAGCAAGCCATCCAGCGTCTCACCTCAGTTTGCCGCACACTGAAAAAACACCCACAGATGAGACAACATTTTGTCGACTTTATGCAGAACATATTTGACAATGAACACGCAGAACTGGCACCACCGCTTAGGGAACAAGAGGAGTGCTGGTACCTCCCGTTCTTTGGTGTGTATCACCCGCACAAGCCAGACCAAATTAGGGTGGTCTTCGATTCCAGTGCACGGCACCATGGGGTGTCGTTGAATGATGTTCTTCTTACAGGTCCCAACCTCAACAACAGCGTGCTGGGAGTGCTCATGCGGTTCCGTCATGAGCAAGTTGCAGTTACTGCTGACATCAAGCAGATGTTCCATTGTTTTCTGGTCCGAGAAGATCACAGGAACTTTTTGCGTTTCCTATGGCACCAAAACAATGACATGGAAGAACCCATTGTGGAGTATCGTATGAGAGTTCACGTTTTTGGGAACAGCCCTTCACCTGCCGTTGCAATCTATGGGCTCAGGAGGGCATCCCAAGACCCAGAGACTGATGACTACAGGGTAAGAGACTTTGTGGAACGTCATTTCTACGTCGATGACGGTCTCATCTCATTTTCTTCAGTTGAAGAGGCGATCAAAGTTCTGAAGAGGACCCAGGAAACACTTGCCTTATCCAACTTAAGGCTGCACAAGATTGTTTCCAATAGCATAAGCGTAATGGAAGCATTTCCCAAAGAAGACCTTGCAAATGGCCTGAAGGACCTCAATCTTGGGGTGGATTTACCACCACTGCAAAGAAGTCTGGGACTACACTGGGACGTTGTCACAGATGAGTTTACCTTCCAGGTGTCCACTACAGAAAAGCCTGACACTCGCAGGGGAGTTCTGTCGACTATAAACAGTTTGTATGACCCTCTTGGGTTTGCAGCTCCAGTCCTTGTTCGAGGAAGGGCACTATTAAGGGAGTTCACAGCAGAGACCCGTGATTGGGACGACCCACTCACCAAAAGTGAGCTGCAAGACTGGCATGAGTGGAAGGATTCTCTCAAGGATCTGGAGCATGTCAAAATCTCAAGGACATTCACGTCTATCTCTCTTGGGGATGCTGCTCGCAGGGAGCTTTGTATTTTCTGCGACGCCTCGACACAGGCCATTGCAGCTGTAGCCTACATTAAAGTTACAGATGCAGAGGGCTACAGTGAAATCGGATTTGTGTTTGGCAAGACTAAGCTTGCTCCGCAACAATCCCAAACAATCCCAAGGCTTGAACTTTGTGCAGCCGTGCTAGCGGTGGAAACGGCCGACATGATTGTCGAAGAGATAGGCGTCCATTGCCATTCTATACAGTTCTTCACTGACAGTAGAGTCGTCCTTGGTTACATTTGGAACGAATCCCGGAGATTCTACGTGTATGTGAGTAACCGAGTGCAGAGGATCAGAAAGTCATCTTCACCACGGCAATGGAACTACGTTCCTACAGACCTAAACCCAGCAGACCAGGCATCGAGGTCGATCCCTGCAAAAACCTTATCTACTAGCACTTGGCTGAAAGGGCCAGACTTCCTGCTCAAGCCAACACATGGCCAATCAAAAAATAAGGATGTCTTCAATCTCGTCAAACCTGACACAGACCCAGAGATCCGCCCTGCAGCGATAACTTGCGCAACGCAGGTTGTGGAATCCCTATTGGATCCAAGACGCTTTGAGTCATTCTCCTCCTGGAGATCGCTCACAAGAACTATATCGAGGCTGGTCCACGTCGCTCGCTCTTTCAAGCAAGATAAGCCTAGAGGTGACTGTCGAGGCTGGCATACATGCAGGAGCCACAGCCCAGAGGACCTTCTCAGGGCTAAGAACGTTATTGTTCGCAGTCTTCAATACAAGGCCTTCCCTGAAGCCTTCGCAGCCATACAAGCTGGGAAAGAAGTCCCAAAACAGAGCCAGCTCAGTAAGTTGTCACCCTACGAAGACGAAGCAGGCTGTCTCAGAGTTGGAGGTCGTTTGTCGCAGGCAGACATGGAAAGTGATGAAAGGCATCCACTTATCATTCCTCGCGGCCACCATGTGACAACCCTCCTCATACGACATTACCACCAGCAAGTCCAGCATCAAGGGCGCCATTTCACAGAAGGTGCAGTGAGGTCTGCCGGCCTGTGGCTTATTGGTGGAAAGCAGAGTATCAGTACCATCATTCGCAACTGTGTGACCTGCCGTAAACTTAGATGGGGTACGGAAACACAGAAGATGGCTGACCTACCTCTAGACCGTCTGAGCTCTGATCCCCCTTTCTCCTATGTAGGAGTGGATGTGTTCGGGCCTTGGACGATAGTTTCTCGTCGCACTCGGGGAGGATTTGCCAGCAGCAAACGGTGGGCAGTTATTTTCAGCTGTATGAGTACTAGGGCCATACACATTGAAATATTGGAGTCTATGGAGTCTTCAAGCTTCATTAACGCACTGCGGCGATTCTTCTCCATTCGTGGCTCAGTCAAGCAGTTTAGGTCAGACTGTGGGACGAACTTCTTGGGTGCATGTAAAGAGCTTGGTATTGACTCAAGACACTGCAACAACCAGGAAATACAGGAGCTCTTAAGCAACAGTGGATGCACTTGGGTGTTCAACCCACCTCATGCCTCCCATATGGGAGGGAGTTGGGAACGCATGATTGGCGTGAGCAAAAGGATCCTGGATTCCATGCTCATGGGCATCCAACCCCGGGGGCTGACACATGAAGTGTTAACCACTTTCCTGGCTGAGGTGACCGCAATTGTCAACTCACGTCCTCTTATTCCTGTGTCCACGGACCCGAGCTTTCCGCTCATCCTGACCCCAGCTACTCTCCTTACCCAAAAGGTCGGGGTTCCCCCCATACCCCCAGGGATCTTTGACGAGAGTGACATGTACAAGCGACAGTGGAAGCAGGTGCAACATCTTTCCAACGTCTTCTGGCATCGTTGGAAAACCCAGTACCTCTCTACACTGCAGGAACGCAAAAAGTGGCAGTCGGCTGGGCCTAATCTACAGGAAGGGGACCTTGTCTTGTTGAAGGACAGTCAGGTCAAGAGGAACCACTGGCCTATGGGTGTGGTGGTAAAGACCTTCCCAAGTCGTGATGGTCGGGTGAGGAAGGTGGAAGTCAAGATATCCTCTGGAGGGACGTGCAAGACTTTCTTGAGACCCGTCACTACAACTGTGCTTCTCCTGTCAAATACTATTCAGAAAGCTAGTACCTAGGATGTGGGGTTCTGACGTCTCTTAGCCGTCAGGCGGGGAGTGTGCTGCCATGCCAGCAGGTGTCACTGTTGTATTTGTGTGTTCATTGTTATCTAGTACATAGTCACATGTTCAGTCAGAGTCACATGTTCGTTCATAGTGGCTGATCAGTGCAGGCTGATGGAGATAAAGCTAGGAGATCACCGGATTCAATCTATGTCCATCCTTCTTTGCTGCTTTATGTAGAGCATTGTTTGTAAGTATTTTAAGACTTACTTATCTAAGAGAAATTATTTATGGGTGTTTGATAATTTTACTGTTTTTGGTGAATCATATTTTTGAATGTTTATTTGTTAGCAAGCAGCATGGTTGCCATGCCTAGCCAAAGGTTACAACCTCTTGTTTGTACTGTGTGTTAACGTAGAAATGTATACTTGTTTTTTCACCAGTTTTACTCTGTCAACACTTGAAGAATACGTCAAATTAAAGAAGACATTACATCTGTCACTTGTTGAAGAGTTATCTGTCTGCATAGCTGTGTTCAAGTCGAACAGTGAGGGCAGAACAACTTCTAACAGTCATTCTGAAGACAATAAACAGGAATTTCATTTAATGTAAGAGTAGATTTATAATCAAATAGAAGACTAATAATCCAATGTATATGCAATTAAATCTGTATGACAATGAAAAACAATAACACTTCATTTTATTAACCAGAGTAGAAAATTGCCCAAGTTAGATCAACATTGTTAGTTTTGGCGTTAAATCAATAATGATTGTAATATAACTCTAAAATCAAAATTCTTAAAGCATTATTGGTATTTTTCACTTAATTATTAAATCACTACAATCTATCACAAACATTGTAAATCTGCATAAATTAATCTCAAGAACAGCAGAGTGTTTAACACATTTGTAATAAAAAACAGGAAATTACTAAAAACAACTGCATTCAGTATTTCCCTCCAAAAATAAATCTTAAAAAATGTAGCATAATAAGCATTTATGGTCAGGATGATATACTGCAAAATAATGAGGATTATCATGAAACCAAGATAATTTTTGACAATAGTGGTGGCATCAACATTCATAATCGTTCCATCCCTGCACATCCAGGCAAGATGTGGCACTGACCACAGCAGATGCCGTACACTCTGGCTTCTCTTCAGAGCCAGTAAAGTGGCCCATCGGGTCCTCCCTCTGCTGATGTAAGTATAAGTGATCCATTTAAGCTTCCCATGAGAAGCCTCACATACTCTAATGGTCTGTTAAGCATCTCCGGTTAGTGAAATGTTTGTCCTGTGAGAGACATTCTTTCACAAAGTCTCAACTTCACAGCAGTGCATTAGGTTGGGTGCATTTCCGAACTACACCTACGGCTGTCACTCATTTTTTGTATAAATGAGTGGCTGGTCAAAAAACTGTTCACCACACAGCTCTTTCTTAAAGCCTATGGAAAGTTGTATTATTGGACAAGTTCAGGATGAGCATAGATGTTGATACACCTTAAAGTAAATATAATATTAATCTTGTCTTAGTCATTGTGGCTGTAAGGTGTTAGATGCAATTAGTTTCTCTAATCGACTTGTCAGCGCCTTACGTTCCAGGAGGATAATAGCTGTCAGTTTGTGTAAGTGCCTATAGTGGTGATCATAAAAAGGCAAGGTTGTGAGAGGTCTCAGTGTGAGATAAATATTTGATGGGGATTTTAATAAAAGGCTTTACAAGCTGAATTATTAAGGGGACAAGTCTCGAATGAACTTCTCCCAGAACTAAACGGGTGTATGTTTAATTATTCATCCCCCATTTCACTACAAAAAAAAAAGCGGATCAACCTAACAAGTTGGATGACCTTCTGACACTGTTGTACAGCTCTAATAAGGAACAATGGAGCCTTTCAACCACGAGAAAGGTTGTTACAATGTCCTTCTTACACATCTTCTATGCTTGAATGTATGGGTATTCTAATGGGTCGTAACTAATAGGGCAACAAATATGTAAAACCTGAAAAAACTAAATCTGTTAAGATGAGAGTAGCTTTAAGCCCATCTGTATTTTATCAATAGGAGATACTGACTGGTGGTGATGATGATTGTCAAGTGAAAAATTCAACAGAACCCATAATTATCAAATTCATTTCAGGTCTGTTCTAAAAAAGAAGATTCTGACTTGTTTCTTAATAAAACCTGACAGTTCTTTCAATTAGCAAGCATTTGGCAACAGTAAACTCCTTTTGAACAAAATATGATTGACTTTTTATCTACTGAACAGTAGGCAGGTGGGAGATGGAAAGTAATTTGGTTGCATTGAGTTAATGCACAGATCATTGGTTTTGGTGAAAGAAAAAAACATACAGATGAAAGCCCAAGAGGCTCAGTCGCTCTCCAGTTAACGGTGACATTGCCTGCATGGATAAGAAACCCAGCCGGTGGTTGGCCATCAGGGCTAGCAAGGTCTTCTCTGCTGGCCTAGACACAACCAGCTTCATCAACTTCTATTTCAAAATCATACTATCATTATTTACATCTGTATTTAACTTAAATACAGTGTATATGAGGTCTGCAGTCATTAGTTTATCATCTTAATCTCATAGTCTCTCTCTACCTAATTGCACCACTTGCCGCATAGCTCATTTTATTTACAGCTTTCACTCAATCAGTTTACACCTCAGTGTTGAATCCAGGTCAAATAATCTGCCACAGGGCCTTCAAAATGTTTGCTTCCCTGTGCAGTTGAGATTAATTAGGGTTATTTTCAGTGACAGGCAGTCACACAACTACAAATACTGTGGTTGGTAGCTTAATCACATTTTCCAGATGCTTTGAAGTAGCATTGTTGTTTTCTTAGTCCAATAACTTTTCAGTTAGTTAGTGATTTTATTGGCCAAGTAGCGCTGTAGTGTCCCAACAAGCAGCATTCCATCACATAGAAGACAATGAGCTACAGTGCACATCAACAGCAGAGCACTCTGTCACAGTCCAAAACAGAGTTAATTTTGTAGATTAATTATTTTCATCATAGTTTTCATCAACCACCTTTTGTCCCCTGATGAAAACTAGACGATAACATTAAAAAAACAGTGTACATTGACAAAAGATAAAACTAAACTGACAATTTTGTCAACAAATGAAAACTAGACTAAAATGTTTGACAGAGACTAAATCCAATCAGACCTAATTTCATCATGTACAAAGTAGAGACAAGTTAGGAAACACAGCTACTTTGGTTGTGTGGAAAGGTTGGTTGAGTTAAGAGGGACATCCAATCACAACTGCCTTAGCTTCATTTTGGGGGGATCCAAGTTTAAAACATGACATCAGAAATACAAGGAAACATAAAAAACTGCCTTACACTTTGCAATTCATATATAGGTCGACTAAATTTACAGTAGATTTCATCAACTAAAACTAGACTAAAATTAAAGCAATTTAGATAACTAAATTAAAAGATATTTTAGGCAAAGACTAAAACTAAATTAAATTAAAAAGTGCTGTCAAAATGAACACTCGTCCAACGAGGCACAGGATAAGTAAAAGACGCAGGCAAACGCGGAGTAGACAGTGACTGCATATTTATCACAACAGTGATGCAGCCTGATCCTTACCGCCTTTGTCTGTGCTGCCGCCAAACCTGCAGGAAGATGAGCACAAAAACACACACTGAACACTCTTACAGGTGTCTGAGAATAAAATAATATTAACAATTCAAAAGGTAACTATCAGCAGCAAACAGCGGCCTCAGATTTTGGTGATAATGTTAAGATAGATGCAGATCCAGGAGTTTTTCCTAGACTTGTTAACACTGCACAATAGGGCAGTTTTCCACATTTTCAATAACGTCAGTAACAATGTCACCAATGCCTTGGAAGAGGTTTGTACTCTCTAGTTTAGATAGTTTTATGTAGCTGCATTTTATTTACTCATAGTGGCAGAAGGAGAAAAAAATTGGTGGAGGATTTACCAGCATGTCTTTTTGTAAGTAAAGTACAAACCTCAATATCCCACCAAGGTAGCACTTGAGTACAGCACAATACTAACAAAGACAGTAAACCTATCTTTTCACTTAGGTGCATGGACCGTCTCTTTATTCAGAAAAGGAGGTTGGACACAGAGAATAATGTTTATGGTCATGCCATGCTTTGTGTTGTGTTTTTGTTTTCTTTATATCATTGCTTTTTGATTTTATTGTCCAGGCTGATTCTTTTGTAAATAATGTGTCAGTGTGTCAATGTTTTTAGGATGTAGATTTGGTATGTTTTATTGCAGCAGTTTGGCTGTAATATGCACAGGCATGCTGGTTTTGTTATTTGGATGTCTTTTACCAATAATGTTGCTTTATGATAAAATATGCCTTTGCAAGATGTCTGTTTATGATGGTGCATCCTGTCATAAAGCATAAAACAGATAGGCTTATATGTATCTGCACCGAGTCCAGCAGGAGAAAACTCATCATACCAGTTTTCAAGTCAATTTATTGGCTCCCAGTTCATTTTAGGTAATGTCACTATAACTTTTAAAGCTGATTACAATGCAGACCTGATCCCCTACCAGCTCTCATGCAACCTGAGGTCTTCCAGTAAATCATTTCTAACCATTCCTTGATCAAACCTGATTACTAAAAGTGACCAGGCCTTCTCTGTCCGGGCCTATAATTATGGAATGACCTGCCTGAGGAGATCAGTAAGGCTCCTCCACTCCTAAATACTAATTTTTTAGACTTGCATTTTACGAGTTCTAAATTACATTGCATTGTTTTATTACTATTATTTTTTTGTTCTACTACCTTTAGGGCCTGATCTACTAAGATCCCAAATAACAAGCGCTAAATTGCAAACTAAAAAATTGCACATGCCGGTAGTGGGCGTGTTGCAGGTGATCTACTATGACTGCGTGCGCAATTGATAACAGGCGCAAAAGTGGTGCAGACCGCCCTCTTTAAATGAGGATTTTGCATGTGCTACTGGCTGTCACCATGGAGAGTTTGGGAGAGCAGAGTGGCCGTAAATGCAAAATGAAGTTTGAAGCCATGAAGTTTGAGGCAAATAAATACACCAGTAAACTCCAGCAGAGAAAGAAACACAATTTGGGAGGCCATCTGTGAAAAGCACACAGCTCAAAACAGACATTGCTGAATAGACAACATGTCTCTACTATTTTTATTTCTGACCCAAGGTTGCGGTAACCTATTTAATTATCTGTCATTTTGACGGACAAGATCGTCACTTTATCGTCATGCCATATTTTCATCCGTCATTTTTAATTTTCATTTTCTAATTTCAATTAAACATAATCTACATGACAGCTTCATCACCAATAATCTCTCATGTGAAGAGCAATCTTACAGTTACGCACACACAAACTGAGCGTTTATCTTAACGTGCGTCACACCCTCCAAGCGCTGACAGCTCCTAAACTCACTGGAGGGTGTGATGCAGTCAGCTCTGAGTGACAAACGGAGTGATTATGGCTATGAAGGGGAACTTTTTACATAGGTTAAATGACCTCCTCCATGATGTAGAGCGCAAAACAGAGAGGGTTTAATTTATGCGTGTGTATGAATAAGTATGATGGCACACTGGATTGTCCTTCTTTTTCCAGTCCTTTATAGTGACAGAAAGCTTCCAAATCTTTCCGTCATTCATCAGAACATTCGGTCAATGGCGGAAAATATTCGGTTGATGCGACCCCTGTTTCTCGTCACAATGACCGCAGCGATCTGTGAGTAACACTATGCCTCTTTGCACCCACCTTTCAAATGTGCTTAATATCAAAAGCAATCAATCAGTTTTGGGTCTGATAAGTCATATTACGGGTGCTAAATGATTACATTTGCATCTCCTCCTCCCAGTATTTTGCACGTTCTGATAATCTGCATGTATTCTGCATATTCATGAAGGAAATCACGCTAAATGGATTGTGTGTGCTATATTGCACATTTGACAGACGCAATCCTCAGTGCACCTGGTTAGTAGATCAGCTTTGTGTGCGCCATCAAGTTTGCACGTTTTTATACACACAAACCTTTAGTATATCAGGGCCTCAGTGTTTAACAATATTATTAAAAATGTTGACTGTTTGGTGTAATTGCTTGCAATTGGCTTTACTTTTTTTACATTTCTAAAAGTTCTATACATGTAAATGTTATTATTATCATTAGGTTTTGAGTGTCAAAGCTTCAGCATCACTATAAATAAAAACAATATATATCACATGAAGTAACGTAGCTGTGGCATCATGATGCAGTTATCAGTCTTATGTTCCTGTGGTAGGATGCCACTGAAGGCCCAGGTCATGGCCCACCCCCACATTCATAAACTCAAACATATTTGTCACTTAAGTTGTTAGCCTTTAAAACCAGGATCTTCAATCCCCTTCCATTGGTAACCTGCTGATTTGACACTTTTACAAATGCTGTGCCAGGAATTTTCTCCTTGGCAATCAAGAAATCCAAATAAGTCACTTGTAAGCTGTTTAAGAGCATAAATGTATGCTATGCGGCAGCACTACATTGAAGTTTAAGTTCATGGCATTAGACAATAACTGGGCTATTGTTTAGTTCTGCTTTATAAGACTGAAAAAGGCTAAACCAGGGTCAGGGTGCAACAAAATATTGGCCAACAGGCCCTTACACTTCTCACTACTGTCTAATGTAGGTACATACTTGACTCTACTTATGACAGTACTATTCTACACAGGTGTTTTTTTTTTATGAGAAGTTGGTACATAGATACATATTTTTCAAAATACAAATACAAAGTTATACTAAATGAATGAATACCCTCCTCCACCAATTTCTCTGCCAAACATGTTTTAATTTCTGCCTTTTGTGCATTCAAAGGGACAGAAATGTCAAAAATAAATAAATTATATATATATATATATATATATATATATATATATATATATATATATATATATATATATAAATTAAAATAAGTATGCTTTGGTGCAGCAGTGCCATTTATCAAGGGAGGGATGTTGTGCGAATGCATCCAAATTAAACATTTTTAAAAATTAGAGCACAAAGAAAAGTAACAAATATGCACTGATAAAAAAAATAGACAAGAAATTAGACAAATTTCAAGATTTTGCTTTAGGGTAGGTGTATAACACAGCTAGAAAAAAAAAGAGGTAAAGGTCACTTCTTAATTCCCAAACCAAACACCGAGCCAAGGATTCAAATTGTACAATATTCACTACAAAAGTGAGTTTTACAAAACAAACTGAAAAAACTTTTAAATGAATAGGTACTAAACAGCTAAATCTTGTTCGCAAAAACAAATACCTTCCCAAAAAAAGGATTAACACCAAAAGAAACAGACTGTTAGAAACAAAGTTCAAAGAACAAACAAAAAACATGAGTTTTGAGGCAAAAAGTGACATGATGCTGCTGTCAGGAAAACAACCGTCTCTCTGCGGGCTGAGGACATGAGAGCATTGTTTCTGAAAATTTCCGTATTCATTGTAAACATGGAAAAACAAAATGGTGGTGTGTCAAAAATGTGCATTATTAGGCTAAATGTTTCCTTGTTATTAAATCTTACATGACATTTGATGTAATATTTTGTAATTAGTTTTTTCAATACATCACAAATCATTAAAGTCCTTTACAAAAAAGTCTGTATTCATTTTAACTTTGTATTATTGCCTGCCAACTTTTGTTTCTTGTTGTTTACATGACAAGGCAATAACAAACTCAATATTATATCAAATTTTCTGTTACTTGCTATAGCGTTTTTCTCTCTCCCCAGTGTCCTCCTGGTATTCAAGAGCAGCAGAGAGATGAGCAAGTGGTTCTCACACTCTCCAGGCAGATGGTTGGTGAGAGGTTTGTTTTTCTCCCCCTAATTTTCTTTTCTCAGTGGGTTTATCCTTTATTTCTCCACCAATGCTGCAGTGTTTAGTTTGGGCTTGAGGGAGTTGGTAGTCTAGTTTTTGGTTTTGGTTCTTTTCTTTTGTTTGGGTCATTTTCCATCAGGCAGACTTAGAGTGAGAACACCAGATTTGATGGCCCTTGGTGTATTGGACTGGGTGTTCTTCCCACTTTTGTTTATTTTAGTCAGTGACTCCAGTTCCTTTTGTTTCACTGATAAGTAAACATTTTTCAAGTGTTAATCTTAAACGGTGTCTTTATGTTTCAGCCTTGATTTATATTACGCCATCTCAAAGAGGCCGTAACATCTAGCTTCAAGCTAAAGAGTTTGGGAAGAATGACACTTGAGTATGCTACTCCTTAGTGAGAAGACTACTTTCAAGTTTTATGCTCCCCTGCCTGAGCCACAGTTGGTATGTATTGGTTATTTTTGATACATCATAGCTGAATTCAGGCCCAGAAATGTAAAACTGCACACAAGAGTAACATTCAATTCAAAAGTCTGTTTGTGATGAGTAGAAATGTAAAAAAAAAAAAAAAAAAAAAAAAAAAAAATCAAACATTTTTCAGCACTTCTTGGCTATCCTGACCATGTCTTTATTTGTTCCCTACTGCCTTTGTAGTTTTGTATTCACATTAAACAACAACAGAGCACTTCTTGCAGAATTTCATCTATCCAGTCAACTTAAGCAACTCTGACACTTTTGAGTGTACAAACATGTTAACATACTGAACAACACAACAACAGAACTTACATTCATCTTGTCAGGCTGTTACTGCTTTCACTAATGAGATTCCCGAGCACCCATATACCTGACTGATTAGAATTCAGAAACACGCTTGGCATTACAAGGCCCCTCCAGATGATGTCAACATAATCAATAATGCCATTACCTTTCAATTAGCCGTAATCATGCCTAGCTTAATAGATTAATGCTGCAATAATATCTTTCAATAAAATCAAGCAATCTTTTTTTAGAGAGTCGAGGGACGCACCATCCTTCACCAGTCTTCAATTTAAGCTGCTCTTTACCATCCATTTGACATCTTCAATGACATTCCAGTGCATAAACACTTCTTCCTGTGGCTTCTTGTATAGCTGTGCGATTTTCTCCTTCTTTAGCCACAGAAATGAGATTTAGAGCTATCCTGCCCTCATGAAACATTATTTTACAAAGCATGAGAGACAGTATTTGGTATATTTCAACATTTTTTAGAGCAGCAGTAAAAATGTGGCATTAAATTTCCGGCAGACAACCCTTCCATAAAGGAAAAGATTTTATATCGCCTTAAACTTCATTTCCTGGGACACATCATGCTTTATTACTTTTACCAGAACCAGACCCTCTGCAGCCTTAAAAAAAAAAAAAAAAAACTTTGCCAAAGTTTTTTGATAGAGGTGTAAATACAAGAGAGAATACAATCCACTTTCATCACAACATCTGTTCTCTATTACTTCTGTGTCTTGTTATGTCATGGGAGAGGCTGTATACTTCAGTGAGAGCTTCTAACCAGGACGGGGTGTTCTCCTTGTTTATCCACTATGGTTTCCTGCTGGCGTAAAAGGGCTGTCGGTTAATTTTTAATTTCATCCTTTGAAACACATCAGTAAAGTGGGTTTCCTAATTAACCCCATTGCCTATGCAGATTGAGGCAAGAGATGGCCTGAAACAACACAAGCCTCCAAAGTCATGTCTGTTTTACTAAGACCCAGTTCCATCTTCAAAAACCTTGCTTTCACCACCAACTGGCAGCAGCATGAACATCTTACAGATAAAAAAGTTGAAACATGAACACCAGTTTGTTCAACTGGTTAAAAAAAACACCCACATACTATTAATTGATCATCGTCTTTTATCTGTTTGGATAGAATCACTCCCTCTTTCACCTTCCCTGCTGTGAATCGGCCCTTCTCTTCTGTCATCATCCCTTTTTATTTCTGAGAGCAGGAAAAGGAGGCCTGATAGGATAAATGCATAAATTCTGTCGGGAATGGTGAACAAGCCCAGTTCAGCCAAAAAAGGACATTGTCATAATTTTAGACAAAGTCCTCATACCTAATAACCAACCTACAATTTCCACAGACCAGCTGCTCAGCATTCTGGACGCAACACACACTCTGTCCCAAACTGTCCCAATTTCTGTCAGTCGGATTTCACATGGCCTTGTGACTAGAATTGCTGCACTACACTGGTTTGCTGGCAAACAATGTTGGGGTAACCTATGACGAAGTAATCCATCAGGGTGTTCAGATGACTGTTTTGGTGAAATTAGTAACACAACACATTAGTTTTGCAAGTCAAGTAATCTGATATTCCCTACTTTTTTCAAAAGCAACTTGTTACTGAAGAAAAACTGCACCACATCATTTTCCATTTTGTTGCTGCAAAACAAGACAGCCTTTTCTGTCTCTTCTATTTGACCCCACATGCATCTGAGTCTGCAGAGGTAAACAAAGCCTTGTGAGTTTCTCTGCAAGATTTAGAGGATTTAGTAGTGATGTGCAATACCACTGATTTCTTTCCAATCTGATACCAAGTAAAATTCAGGCTGATTTTTGCCGATACTGACCTGATACCGATACATTGTTAAAAGAAAAAAATAACTGTGTTTGAAAAATTAAACTAGAAAGAAATGGTTTTTTTTTACATTATAGCTTCATAATGAATGCAAGGCATCAGACTATTTGTTGTTATTGTTGAATTATGAAGAATTATATGTTTCCGTACTCTTTAGAACGTGGAGAACTCCCGTTGTTTGAACAATAACAGACATATATCATGTTCCAAAGATTCCTGGACAGTGCTACTCATTGCCAACAGCTCATTTTCTCTATCTTTCATTTGTCTTTTTCTCTATCTGGCTGCAGAACTAAAGGACTCGGAAAGTGACGTTTTTCTCACCCTAGCAGCACCCATTTCTCTCTAGTCCTCTTTGGATCACCTCATCATATTCTGTTTTATGGTTGATTCTCGGATGTTTACCGAGGTTTGTGGTGTTCCCACAATACTTCACCGTCTTCCCTTAACATCACATGCCATGTCGTTGCTGTTAATGGAGCCAAAAAAGCTCCACACATGACTTGTCAGATGACCTGAGTAAGTGATCACTGGGCAACACTGCGAGACTGTGACTATGAGCCGTATTACACATGTGAGTAGTACAGGCGGCAGAAGAAGTAGTTCCCACCAGCTGGGAAGCATTTAGACAAGTTTGTGCTTGTATTGTTACGTTCCACTGTATTCCTGTTTAGGGTAAACCACACATTTACCCCAAAGATTAGAATATCAATATTTTTACATGGGTATACACAACATTAGGATTTAGCTTAAAAGGTAGTAGATGGCACAGCAGTGCAGTAGGTTCTGCGCTAGGTCTCTGTGTCGTTTGCATGGTCTTCCTGCCTCATTTTGGGTTTTCCCCTGGCCAAAATCATGCTTGTTGGGTTAGTTTATGATGCTTCTTTGCATGCTTTACTTGGACATCAAACAAACATGAGGTTCCTTTTACACCCAGAGGTGTGTTTGTCTAAAAATGAGGAGTGATTGGTGCAAAGCTGTGTATTCCTGTAGTGAGGATGCAGAAAATGACTGTGCCTTAAAGCACTTTAAACCTTAAATCAAGTCGAAAGTCTGTGACCAGTGTGTTCCATACTATTTACAGAGTAATCAGAAAGGCAGACACACATTAACGAAATTTAAATCACACACCCCACTGAGCTTGTTACACACACACACACACAGTCAGTAATTCAACATTTACGGCCTATGTTTCTCTCACGTTGTGGAAACGGAGCATTAAACGTAAATCGTATTTATTTTCAGGTTATTTATTTACTTACTTATTCTGTGTGTTAGGGAATTTTATGTCTAATCAATGTGCGTCATTGTATCCAGATGTATGTGTTTGTGTATGTGCTGCAAACAAAATGCCCCCTTGGGACATTTCAGGTTTTCTAAGTCCAAGTCAAATCTATCTGTAACTGTTGCTGTTTTTAACCTTGGATTTGTAATAATTGATGAAGAACAGTATTACTTGAAAGTCCAGCACATCTTTTTGTATCATTTCTGATATTATCAGCATGCTTCATTGAAATATAACTTCAAATATAACTTCAACCCAAACATCCACATATTTCATACGGTGTCCTGTGTGTGCTCTGTGTGTTCAGTGGCACAATAAAAGGATATGATCAGGGTGTGATCCAAGTACTGTTTACATAGCAAGGCATCAGTTGGCAAGCACACACCAATTTGAAGGTTTCGGAGCTGACCACAAACCACAAACACACCACTGTATGATTAAAGTACATAATCCATCCTCTGTGCACCCCGCTCCTGGCTTTAAGCAAGGATTATGCCTTCTTGAAACTATTGACCATCACGCTCAAAACTGCTATGCACCATTCGCCAACATGCTTCACCCCAACAAAAACACAATAGACTTTGATATCTGATGTTCTTTCAAAACCATATTAAACTAGAAGTGCTTTGAGAGCAAAGGCATTTCAACATTTCAACACTGTCAGGCCAGTTTTGTCAAAAATATGAAACACTGCCCTGCCCGACACGGCTAACAAATCCTTGAAAAAAAATCCTCGATCCGCATCTGGAATCAGATCGCCACCAAAATCGAATCACTTCTTCTGTGTGCCATGACCATCATTTCCTGAAAATGTCATCAAAGTCTGTAGTGAACTTATTGAGTTATTCGCAAAAGTGTTGAAAACTGACTTATAGCCCAATGTTAACAAATGCTGAGAAAAATACCAGGATCTGCATCCAATTCAGATCACCACCAAATGTAATCACTTCTTTCTTGTGCCATGAATAAAATTCTCTGAAAATATCATCAAAGTCTGTTAAATCATTTTTGAGTTATCCTGTTCACAAACTATCTAACAAACTAACAAACAGCAGCGAAAAAATAACCTTGGCAGAGGTAAAGAGAGCTGTTTTTCTTAAATGTATGACAGAAGAACATAAAAAAAAAAACATATTTCCCAATGTTACTTTGTCTCTTTGTTTTTCTTGTGAATTTCCTGTGTGAAAAATAAATCTAAACAAGCTCTCAGTGTCATCAACATGAACCACATAGCACTCCTAATACTAAATGTCAGGCTGCATAAGAAATGTCTCAGCATGTTGTGTGTGTTTCCAGGCTTGAAATCAAACAAACACACTTCTAGCAAGATGTGCTTTTGGTGTCATGTTGTGTAAAACTGAGCCACAATTAAGACTGCTTCTGTCTCATGTCTACCATGAATACTTCACTGACTCCTTCAAAGTTGTGTGTGCTGGTTGACTGTAACATAGTCTTTGTGAAGCAATCAATACAATGCATTACTAAGGGCCTGTGGCTCCATGGCTGAGCATGTCATCTTCTGATCAGTGAATTTCAACTCTACCATCAGTGAGTAAAATGGTTAATGACATGTTGTTAGTTGTATGACTTTTGGAGCTGTAAATACTGTAGTACTGTCACTTTAATACTTACCATAATGAACACTGAACCCTTTTGTGCCTGATCTTCCTGTTTTTTCACTGATGACAGCAGCTGTTTTTAAGTTTCACACAACACAGAGCAAACTTCCAAAAACCACAAAAACTGTTCACTTGGGTTTGTTATGCATCGTTTCCTGAAACAACAAACTCTTTCCACATTCTTACTTGCCTGAGGCTTCTCTCATTTCATAGACCCAAAGGCCCTTGTATATCTGAGGCCTGGGAGTCAGGTCCAGCCTTCAAGACAATTTCTGTTACCCTTTTCTCTGTTTTTCCTGTTAGCCTTCACCGCAGGCCATCACATATTGATATCAAGCATCCTTTACTTGGGGCTGTTTTGTCTTCGGGCCTAAATAACCCTCTTTAGAAAAAAGGTGCTCTAAGCAGAATGATGTAAATACGGAAATAAAGCTGTCACACTTTAGATTTTCATAATTATTAATGAACTTTAATGGAAAGTTATTGTGTTTTTTGTTTTTTTTTTTGGTACTGTTTGTGACCAGCGCTGCCTTGCCTCTCATTCAGCCCTTAATGACATTCACACTCTGAATAATTTCCGAGAATCCCAACTCTTGGGTATCTCAGTCACAATAAGTCATAGGGACACAGGCATAGGAACATCAATTCAGCACATTGTGTCCCAGGACCCAAAGGTGCACAATGCAGGGATCACTGTGAAGACAGTGGAAGGCAGCTGGGCTGTCCAGGGGTGAGAACCCTGGCTGAAGCAATACCTTCTCTATCTGCTGGTTACTCGCTGGAGAATTTTGTGCAAGAAGTTTGCTCTGATAGTGTGTCAAGAACTTGCAAGCATTCAAGCATTCGAGTTTTGCACTGCACACATGTTGTTCTGGGTTAAATTATTTGGTCTTATTTAGTGTGAAATGTGTGACCATTCTAGACTCACCCAGCTGAACATACTTTGCAAAAAACAATAAAAGAAGGGACAATATAATAAAAGTTTTAAAACAACACTGCTTCTCTGGCCACAACTTCTGAATTACTTGCAATGTGAGACACATTGCTGCAACAACTACTTTACAGTAGTGGTGCGCAATACTGCATGATCCAATTCCATGTAAACCAAAGGCCAGTAACACAAACACCAACACAATTCTGACACTTTTTAATAATTAAGGTGGATGCCTCATCAAAAAGCAAAATCTGAATGGATTTTTATTACCTTCAAGTGTTTTTGTGATTTTCGTTTGGGTTACTTTTTATTTAAAACCCATGCCTTCTACTGTAAAGACACACACACACACACTAAATGCATGCTGCTACTGATAATACGACAGCTCATCTGTAAATCTTATGACTTTACCTATTGTGCAGCAAATAAGAACTCAAAAATGCTTTGTTAAATCCGCCTCACCAAAACCAACACATTGGCCATGATAATTATTCGTTTTCTTAGCAAATTGGGCTTCCACAGCCTTAAATTTGGGACTAAAAATTCGCCACCGAAGTCCAAACAAGAGTAAATCTTTTTTTCTACTTTCCAGAGAACATGGTTTTAACCAACAGAAAATCCAGCACCACAACACTATTAGCTGGTGTAAAGTTTCAAAAACAGCGTTCACAGATGTGTGCAGTGATCAGACAGCAGCAAAGAGGATCTCTGGAGCTTCAAAACATAGAATCTTTAAATGTTTAAAAATGCTGGTAACCAACATGGTGCAGGACTCTGCCTAACTTAAAAAGGAATTAAGTGTGCCTGCTCCATGCTGGAAAAAGAGTGAGAGCACTTGAGAGCAGCAGCGCCTACACAGACAGCCAGGTTGACTCTCCGATATAACCGCATCAGTGCATACAGAAGAGGGACTGAAGCTAAAGTATCAATCTCATTACACTGGTATTGATGTCATCGATATTTGGATCAATCCATCTGCCACTGCTTTACTGCAAATACAGCAACACCAAGGGTCATATCACATGACATAAACACTTGCCTGTGCAGGATTTTAAATGGGATAACAAGAGTGATTTCTGTTGATACTTTGACAACAATGTGACAATAGCAATCATTGCAAAAAATTCAACGTCATATTAGCTTTATGCTAATGAGGAAAAAACAGCAGTGATGGACAAAAGACAATTTACTTGTGCATTATAAAATTACTATCCCTGTTCGCACCGGTGTGCACTCATAATTGACATGTTGTCCAAGTAGGGGAGATTGGCCTGCTAATACTGACTGACGACTGAAGATATGCTTCATTAAGTTTTGTGCAATGAGCGAGCAATAGCTAACCTGAAAAGCTAGATAGATAGTTCAATATAATGGATATATTTCACAAGTTCATCTGTGTAACAGCCCAAAAACATTAGGGGAGGGCAGAACCTTTTTAAAACATATCCAAAAGGTGACTGTATAATTGTTCTGTCAGTTAAAGTCATTATGGGCCAATAGTACAAGTAAGTAGATATCGCATGTTGATTTGGACAAAAAACTCTCACCAAAGTCTGTCATGAGAGGGGCAGAAACACTTCACTATTGACATATGCTGTCATTATTTTTTGTTGCTCTTCAGTTAATGAAGAAATGACATCCAGTTCTGATCAAATGCTATCAAAGTAGGCAGCACTTGTGCTAATCTCCCTGTCATCACACTCCTAACTCCAGCCTTTTTCTCCTTAAAGGAAAGCCTCTGCAGATCAACCTCAGACATTTTAGATTGAAGCTTTGCAAGATGATCTGCCCGATTGTGGACATTAAATCAGGTGGATCCAGCTGCACTGCAAGGTAAGGCTTCAACAAGCAGATGGCTTTTTTCGACCAGGAGAAAGGGCCGGGATCAAAGTGAAGTACTTAAAGAAGAAGAAATGCTTGGGAAAGAGTAGCAGAATAAAAGGCTGATTGATTAAGTGTCAGTGCAGTGTTTGTAGCCACAGACTAAAACTCTCCAAGGAATCATTACAGTATGTTTCTGTGAGCTTCAGTAGCCTTAATTTATGTGAATTTAAATTGATCTCTTGTAAACAGTATTGTACCTGTGGACTCATAATTTAAAGAACGAAAAGAAGTTTTGTGTTTTAATACTGTCAAAGGTTTAACAGCAATGGAAGCACAGTCTTATTTATACCACAGAGCTGTGGATGTTTAATCTCTGTCAAGTGAAAACTACAGTCCATTGTTATATTACCTTCACTCATTATTTCATTAATTATTGGGATTTTAAGTACCCACGATCCTCCACAGACGTGTGTGTGTGTGTGTATGTATGTATGTATGTGTGTGGCGGTGGTCGTGGTGGAAGGATTCCAGGCTTGTTGCAGCCAAAAGTTTGTGCATACAATCCTTCTCTGATCTGACATTGTCAGTATTTCAACTTGAAATCATGTTGTCTACAGTGACACAACTGCAAAATTATACAGTTGCAGCAGCTCGCCAGGAAGCATCACTAACCAAATGCTTTGCTGTAAAACTCACAAATTTGACAATAAATGTGAACACAGTTATACCTTCCGCCAATATCTCCACCACTCTTCCCTCAATTTTGATAGGCAACACAAATCTCACTAAAGGAGATGAGGACATTGGTGGTAACGTACTACAGTGTAAATTACTTTTGACCATATTTCATAAAAGAAATAACTGCAAGGCCTAGTTATTCTTATTTGTCTTGTTTTAAAGGTTGTTTACCACTAATTACCTTAGCTCAAACACTGGGAGTCAATGGGTAGTGTTAGCCTGCCTCTGCCTACAGTCATCAGATAAACTCTTCAGCAACTCTAAATGGTCCTGTATGCTTGTTGTGACTCATTTTTTTACAGCGTTATGTTAAGTTATCTATTTTCATACTAAGATTAGCATTTTAGATATTTTTCGAAAGAAACGTACACAAAACAAAACCACAAGTGTTTGTTGACCTACTTACAAGCACTTCTGCAGTGGTTTACCTACCAGCTGACACTATCCATTGACTCCCAGTGTTTCAGCTAAGCTGATTAGCAGTGGGCGAGCTTTGCCCATCTCTTTCTTGTCAAAAGAATGGTGTCTATCTGCTTGTCATGGACTCAGGAGTGAGGCAAGACACGAAAAAAAAAAAAAAAAAGGTTGGCGTATCCCTGTAACTTAATTAGAGAACGGGGTAGCTAAACAAACAAGAAAACAGTTCATGCCAGAATTTTCTCTTCAACAAAAGTTAATCCAACACTAAATTTATTCTGGTACTCTGCATTGCTCCTCCGTGAGTTTCTTTGAGCTTGTGTGCTGTGCTCAAGTGTGTGCTTTCATAGCCTGGTTGAATCTTCTAGTGTGTGAGTTTAGAGGACTCTTTTGTGTGTGGTCTCCTATATTTCAAAATCAGTCCAGATCTGAAAACCTCTTGGGGTGTTGCCAGCTTTTGACCCAGTTTTATTTTGGTTTTTAAGGCCACAAAACCGCTCATTCTTTGAGAGCTAACTGTTCTCTGAAAGGGGAGGATCAAGGAGGCACATGAGAGGAAGAGGGCTGAGAACCAGGAGCTGGTAGAGACTTGCCAAACCTGGATCGAAATCCAGGTGCATGTCCACAAACAGGGAGAGAAAGATTAAGAGATCTGAGTAAATGGATAAATATGGAGACTGATATGGCTGTGGTGTTACTCAGTTAGATCTTACAAATATAATGAAATGATTAATATTTTAACATAAATCAATTTATTACAGACTCTTTTTTTGGATTATCTAGATATATATTTGTGTCAATACTTGTTAGACAAATTCTATGGGTGATTTTTTAATGTTTGAGTTGAGAGTTGCATCACCAAACCAATAAGATAAAGTTCTGTACGTGTAATTTCAGTTGTTAGACTTTAAATGAGTTAAATGAAGTATTGGTGCATAGGGTCTTACTTACAGATAACTGATATTGATTTGGGATCACACATTTTCAAACTACACACAGACCTTAATCATAAGTGGTTATGAAAATTGCAACTCAGTATTGATCAGTCATGATATTTATAATTTTCATTGTCTTCATTAAATCAAGCATCGATTCCATACCTAAGGTCATTATCGTTTGTCCCTTTACAGGCAGCAAAAAAGGTTGTATGGGTTGTCCTGTAATTCATGGATTTGCCTTGCCCTTATATAAGCTACGGGCAAACAAGAAATGATAGTGATAAAGATACCACAAAAACCCATCTTCCTTAAATGTTTTCTTTTGCAATTAAGATACCTCAAGTAAAAAAAACAATGCTAATAGCAATATAATAATAAAATGCAAATACAACATACTGATAACACCTGGTACAAACCCCAATTCCAGCAAAGTTGGGGTATTGTGTAGACACAAACAAAAACAGAATGATATACTACTCCTTACCTAAACTAAATTGAATTTACTGCAAAGATAAGATATTTAATGTTAAAACTCATGAACTTCATTGTTTTTTTGCAAATATTCACTCATTTTAAATCCGATGCCTGCAATGTGTTCCAAAAATGCTGGGACAAGGACAACAACAGACTGGTAGAGTTCAGGAATTCCCAAAAAACACCTGTTTAAAGCAATCCACAGGTGAACAGGTCAATTGTTAACACATGAGTGTCATGCTTGGGTATAAAAGGAGCAACACAGAAAGGCCCTGTCATTTAGAAGCTAGGATAGGGTGAGATTTACCACTGTGTAAAAACACATGGCAAGCAAATAGTACAGCAGTTTAAAAACAATGTTTCTCATCATGCATTTGTATTGAAATTAGGGTAAGTGCAACTCAAAATTCTACTGTCTTAAGCCTGTCTCAGCCATATATCAACAACACCCAGAGTGTTGTTTCTCTGGGCCCACTTGTAGAAGGAAAAGGAGCTCAAACATGTGGGATTAGGAGAGCCCCTGCGTTACCCTCACCTTACCAACTGAGAGGGTTTACACATCTGCACAGGAAGCCTTCAAGATGCTTTTTTCCTGAGATTTTCTAGGTATGTCTAACTAATAGGGGGGTCCAGGGCAGACCCAGAGCTCACTGTAGGTGAAGCTGGAAAAAATGGTCTGCAATAGGATTGATACACTGCCCGGCCAAAAAAAAAGTAGCCACCAAAAAACAGGGTCACACACTCTAATATTTCATTGAACTGCCTTTAGCTTTGATTACAGCACAAATTTGCTGTGGCATTGTTTCAATAAGCTTCTGCAATGTCACAAGATTCGTCACAGATCATAGCACTGCCCCCACAGGCTTGTACAGTAGGCACTAGGCATGATGGGTGCATCACTTCACCTGCTTCTCTTCTTACCCTGATTTGCCCATCACTCTGGAACAGGGTAATCCCAATCCCTTGAGTTCCCTTCACATTGTGTGTGTGGAAATGCTCTTACTTTCACTATTAAACATACCCCTGAGTTCTGCTGTTGTTTTTCTTCTATTTGATTTGGTCAAACGTTTAAGTGATCACTGATCACGATCATGCAGGATTTTTTTCGACCACATTTCTTTGTTGAAGACGATGCTTCCCCACTATCCTTCCAGTTTTTGATAATGCGTTGGACAGTTCTTAACCAAAGTTTAATAGTTTCTGCAATCTCCTTAGATGTTTTTTCTGCTTGATACATGCCAATGATTTGACCCTTCTTAAACAGACTAACATCTTTTCCACGACCACAGGATGTGTCTTTCAACATGGTTGTTTAAGAAATGAGAAGCTACTCATTGCATCAGCTGGGGTTAAATAAGTTGTTGCCAGCTGAAAGATAGTCACACGTGCAATAATTTCCAACAGGAGGCTCGTACCTATTTGCTTAGTTAAATCCAGGTGGTGACTTTTTTTTGGCCAGGCAGTGTAGTAATGGCATTCTTTACCCCCTACTCCTGCCTGGCTTGGATACGAAAGAACTGATGGATGGATGGATGGATGGGTGGATGGATGGGTGGATGGATGGTTGGTTGCATAGCTTTAACCACTTTAAATGCTATTTGGCCTTTTCAGTCCCATTCCATTGTTGCTGCAGTTCATAATTCTAACCTCATCAATCAGTTAAAATACAAAGCAGTGGAACCACTTGCCTCCATCTGCTTTATCCTACATTAACCATCAACAGAAACAACATCACTGAAGATAAATTCTCATTTTTAGATTGATTAAAATAAAAGTAACTTCTGATCAATTAAATGCTGCTTTTTTAATTAACATCATTTTTCTTCACTTTATAATCATTATAGCTTTTAATGTCAATACTGCACAGTCTCTTCATAATGGCTGTTATTGCTAATTCCACCATAATAACCATACATAGACAAGGACCCTCTTGATACCAGATGCATATCAAGGGGTTATCCTCTAATACATTTCAATTCAATTAAAATACAGTATGATAAGGACAAATTTATGGTCAGGGCATCCATACATGATTGCTATCACACATGTTCTTGTAAGTTCTTTTATCTCCGCCCACTTCTCTATCCCTGCACACTTAAATCCCCAACTCAGCTTAAGTGAATAGCTGTTCTGTATGAGTCTGGTTCTACCTATCCTATCCTACCTTTCATGTTGTACTATGAATACAATGAAGAGATAAATGAGTGAGGTTCGTCTTCCTCCAAAATCCAATTCCATAAAATACTTACAAAAAGAAGAGTATGGCATCAACCTACTCTTTTGTAATGTGTTGTTGTCAGGACTACAGTGCAGAACTCAAACTCGAGTCCGACTCAAGTCCTGATGTGTAGGACTCGTGACTCGACTCGGACTCGTTGTTGATGACTCTGACTTGGACTCGGACTCGAGCTCTGGCTGCATTAGGACTTGGGGGAGGACTCAGAGGACTCGAGCTTATTTATCAATGAATCCTTTGTATTTTTATTATTATTTTTTTTATTATTTCTTCTGGTATAAGGTCCTCATATCAGCAGGGGCAGATTTAGGATTGAAGGAGATCCAGGGCTTAGCCCAGACATTGCTTTTGAACTGTGGTTGAAAAGAACAATTAGAAAACAAAAACAAATAACACTGTCCTGGCCAAATTAAGGCACTTTGCTGATGAGCAGTGGGTCAAATTACCTGTCAACAGGTGCAAAAGCCTGATTGAGAGTTACAGAAAACACTTGATGCAGTGATCGTCTAAAAGGGTTATTATTAGTTTACAGGTCCCATCATGCCTGTTTTCCCAATATATTATATATTTCTGTTGAACCACAATCCAAATGCAATGTCATCATTTTCATTAATTTTTATTTTATTAAATCAATTTTAATTTATTATTTCTTTTGTCAGTTTCAACTTATTTCAGTGATAGCTGTTTTTTCCTTCTTTAATGGGAGGGTATGAATAAATTTGAGGACTACATATATATACATATACATATACATAAACATATATATATTGAGGACTCAGACTTAGGCTCAGGGAACTTTTCTAGTACTTGGGCTAAGGTACTGAGGACTCGAACTGGATTTGACTCAGGTAAGAGGCCTCGACTTGGACTCGACTCGGATTTTCTTTTTGGTGACTTGGACTCGACGCAGTTTTTGTTTCGGTGACTCAGACTCGACTCGGACTGAGGACTGGGACTCGACTTGAACTTGAGCTTTGGTGACTCAACTACGACACTAGTGTCTTGCAATAACATTTGTTGTGATTTGTCACTATACAAATAAAAATTGAGCAACTGACTGATGGTTGGTTGGATGGACAGAAGTTAGACGGATAGTTGGATGGATAGAAGAAGGTTGATGGAGGGATGGGATGATGGTTGACTTTATAGAAGGATAGATGAAGGGTTGGACAGGTAACTTGGACTAAAAGATGGAAAAGTGAATGGATGGTTGAGTAGATGATGAATGAATGAAAGGATGTTGTATGTATGGATGGATAAATGGATCTGCAGACTCAGTGAGGACTCCTTATTCTTTTTTGTCTATGATACTGTCATGTTAAAAAGCCACAAGGACAGGCATCAATAATTTTTTTATAAACTCATCCGGTCATTATGTTTTCCTTCAAATCCAGCCTGGCGTCCACTTGCACATTTTTCTCCCCTGCCCTCTTTTACCGCCTTTAACAAGCCTATCCAATGCCTCTGTAAATAAAGGCATAAAAAGCCCACAAAATTACACTTAAAAAAATAAATGCTATTCACTGGAACATAATGATATCAGACTCCAAAACCAACAACGAATATACATAATTTACCTAGACTGTTCGAGTCTCATAGGTGCACTTTGCCACAATAACGAAGACTGTCTGGAGGGTTTATTATGTTTTTGATCAAATGGTTAAGAACAAGATGAGTGTAAAGTCTCTGACAATAAAAGTGTTAACCTTATGATTTTAAAATATGTATTGGTAAAGCTCACAAACATGTTGTAATTTGATTATATCCTGAAAAGTTTGTGTGATCTTTATTTTATTTGTAGTGTTTTTGTATTAAAGGAATCCCAGACTTTCTTGCCAAAGTAACCTTGAGACAGAAGACTGTCCCTGTTTGAGGAGTCAAATTGTGTACATAAACGCACCCCCGCTGCTGCACAGAAAATCACATGCTGATGACTCAAAGTCTCCCAAGGTTACTTTTTCATTATAAGGAAGACAAACTTTAAATAAGTGAAAGGACAAAAACAGTCTGTGTTTACCTGGCCTTTGAAAGTGCAGAAAGGTGAAATAGCTCTCATCTTTATTAACTGCCACAGGGAGGGCTGCTGTTCAACAGAAATTGTTATTTTTTCATCATTTCCTTTTTAACTGCAAACCATTTCATTAAATTAGTAAAATCAACTCAAAATACAAGTCTCTGATTCAGAAAATTGGATTGCCCTCAGTACCCTTTGACTGAAAAAAGATAAGACAATTATTTTTTGTTAGTTCTACAAGTTAGTAGCCAAAATTGACTTTCTCACACTGTATTTCTAGCTCAGCAGACCCGGAGCCAAATAGAGATACAGACACTATCATAATTGAATATCTTAATTTTCACTGTGAAATTAACTAATCTAAAGAAATAGCTTACTTCCTACACCAAATTAACTTTAATTGTTGTCAAATATTACACCAAATAATCTTTTTAATGGTTTTCATTCAGAAAAATATATCCACAGCCTGTCTACAAACCACCTTACTTAATATAAATAATCTGTTTTACTCTTCAAGGTTTACTCTGTTAGAACTTGAAGATTTTTGTGTTTCAGCATTGAGCATCACACCGATTAGAAAAATAGTTGAAATTGGCAAAGTAAAAGTTTCAAACTTTAAAAGCTGACATATGGTTACATCATGATAGTTCAAGGTCAGCTCAGAAAAACAACTGCTGGATAAATTTAAATACAGTTTCATTATGATGTGTTTAAATGTTGTATCAAAAGAAAAACAGTTTTAGTTGATAAAATATACTGCTGTTTACCACTAAAACATATGCACAGTAATTCATATCAAAAATACTTGCATGTAAATATGGTGTGCCTTGAGGTTTGGGATGGATCATTGGTGTGCCTTGGGCAAAAAAGGGTTGAAAGTCACTAGCCAAGAGAATATATTTTGTGTTTTGTATCTTTTTAAGGTTTTGAATCTCAACTTTTTGCAATATTTTGGGTTATGTGCAGAATAAATAAGTGTCTCTTGCTTTTCCCTGCTTACAGTTTCATAAATACTTTGAAACTTAAAGCTTAACTTAACTTAACTTAACTTAACTTAACTTAACTTAACTTAAATTAACTTAAAGCTCCTATGAGAAAAAAAACCCAAAGGACACTGTCCCACCGAAATCTTATGTTACTATGCTGCAACCCAATACATATACATGCTTGATATAAAGGGATATTTTTTTAGCAGAATCTGAACTCTTACAAAAAATATTTTATAAAAGACATGGTATGACTGCTCTGCTCTGTTTTGAAGATTTTCTTCTGCAGTTTTTCTGCCCTAATACATTACAACAAAGCCCCATCTTCTCTGCTATTTTTGTGGAGGCTGAGAATATTTAGAAAAAAAATGAAACGGAGTGAAAAGGGAATCCCTTGAAGGCATGTAGGAATGTTGGGCGACACCTGCCAAAGATATGGATCAAACCAAAAGGGGGGATTGATTGTGTGTGTGTCCTTGTGAGACTTAAACTTAGAATATGGAGTGTTTGAGTTGCAGAACACAAGAAGCTGGGTTCACATACATTCAGAAGCTCATTCTAAGGCAACTGTTGTGTTACAGCGTGTGAGCATTCTACAATATGCCATAAAAATGTCTGTAATGTTTTTGTCTTTGCTGGTAGGTTACTGCTTCCATCTTGTTGGCACATATTTTGGGATGCCAACCACATGTTTAGCTGTGTTGCTCATTTCATGATTGCACAATCCTTATAAGTTGTACCTCACTGTAAAGGTGATTAATCAGGCTTTCCAACAATTTAACACCAATTGGTATTCTTAAAAGGGATAAATAATCAACCAAACAAATATTTCCATTTTTTATTTACGGAATATAGTTTAAGAAAAAGTGAGACTGATCAGAAAAATTCATGAAGGGGAGCTGTGTGGGAGGCATATTTAAAATGCCTTTAAAAAAACAAAGAAAAAAAAACATTACAAAAGAGGAATAAAATTTGTATATTACAAAAGCAATTAAAATGCCTTTAAATGTCAAGTAGATTAAACTTTGCAAGGGTTCAGCTGTGTTCATTTCTACATTCCATAAAGCTATCGAACTGCAGTCTCACCCGTCATCCAAGAGCATGAATAAATCATTCTTTGCATACAGATTTTATACATCACACTCAGGCTTGTTCTGAAGACCAAATACTAGAACACTCCTTAACCTTTTTGCAAAACTATCTCTGCAGCCTTTGCATTATGCTGTCATCTCAAGTCCTTTTTGCAAAATTGTTATGTTCTTCATTCTACTCCCACCAAAGTTTTTTTTTTATTATTATTTTTTTTAATTACTAAATGCATTTATAAGAAGTCAGAGAGTATATTTACCTTCCTCAGCAGAGCACTGGTAAAACCGGAAAAAAAGGTTTCTCCTGGTTAGGAGGAAATGTTACCAGTTAAGTGAATTTGATATAACAAACACAAACAGCCATTAGTTTTCTATATAGTTTAAAGCTGGGGTCCAGACTGTCTGGCTGCTGTCTATAGATTTATCTATCACACACAAACATGACAGAAAACAACCATCTGCTCTGACTCAAGGCAATCACTACATGTTGTCATGTGGCTCATGTAGGTTCTCCTCATGCACTAACTACGTTTTTATTAGTGGTGGGTCATCAGAAGTTCATTGACAATGCAATCAACACTTTGGGCCCTGTCATAAGCCTGACACAAAGCATTTTGGCATGAAGCTTGGGCGTCTTTCCTATTTTCCACCTGATGCAATTGGTACTTGTATGCCCAGCATGCTCCCTATTCAATTATAAATTGCACATGAGCTCAAATTTGCACCCATTTGTGTATTTCTCTAAAAATCTGCAGTTGTCAGGCACCAAACTATGTACTCTTATGTTGAGGGTGCAACACAAACAACCATGACCACCTGAAACCTGGTCTAAGGTCTTAAGTTTGCGGTGCTGCAATTTTGTGGGCAGGTTAAAAGGCAGAACCACACCTAAGATCATAAACAGACACACCTCTAAGCTTGTTTCACATGCCCAGGATGCATAGCAGCACACACACTCCACAGGTAAATATCAGTGCATTTGTTCATGAATTTAAAAGTCGGTCTTTGTTTATTTGTTTGTTATTAATAGAGGGCTACCACATGACAAGCTTCTATTTGTCCCCAAGCAATTTCTTCATGCGCAACCCAGCATGCATAATACACCCAGAAACAAGCAAAAACACACACACACACACACACACATACGCACAACCACACACAGACACACAATCACAGCCTTGACTGTAGCAGGGAACTTAACTTAGCTTGATATTTTATAATCATTGTAATCATTTCTGATGTTGTGGAAATGCTTTCGTGAGATTTTAACTTTACATGTCATACAGTGCCCTGTGTGTGTTCTGTACGTTAAATGACAGTAATAAGAAAGAAATGGCATTTGGCCAAGAGTGAACCAAACACTTCAATCTGCCATTTTACGCTTGAAACTCCATTTTCCATACAGTGGAATCTTTTTTTTTTCTTGTAATAATGCATGAAAAATCTCAACCCTTTCAAGCACAATCAAGTTAGAGACATCTTCTTTTCAGGACAACCTGGGCTATCTGAATATTTATGCTGTAATTATGTCAGATTAATGTATTTAAAATTATATAAAGTGTCACTTTCTGTAAGGATAAAAATGGTCTAATGACAACACTGCTATGTTTTTCATCAAGAATATGTGATTAAAAAAAAACAAGTTATGGATTCATTTCTTTGGATACACAAATACAATATTTCTGAAGAAAAAAACACACTTGGCTGATTAAGACATTTTTGGACAGGGTATATTTGACCTGGAGCCCTCCATAAATTGATGAAAGAGTGCACTTCGAAACAGTTGTCCCAACAGGCTTATGGTTCCAGAGATATAAGTTAACAATTTGAGTTTTGCCATATGAGGCCCTGCTGATCCCAAGGAGTTGGGGAGTTAGAGGTGCCGTTGGTAAGATTTTGGCACACAGCCAGCTAAAATGGGGATTAGAAAACCAGCACAGCCCCTCCCGTCCTGTTTTCAATAAGATCACTCCCTCACGTGAGTTTAGCCCCTCCCACAAAAATGTGCCCGCAAACGCAACATTGTGCCCGCTGGTATCAAAACATTCCAGTATAGTGAGCTGTTTACCGAAAGGCTTCTCAACGACGAGCAACACAACTGCTGCGACAATGTCTGATACTGAGGTTACAAAGCCCCATGGGGGAAACAGGCTGTGCTTTCACCTATAAAGTACATGCCAATAAGGTACTTGTCTAAGAGGGAATCTAAACAAATTTGTTTGTTTTATATTATAAAACCGAGTAATACATCGCATGTTGCGAAACAACACAAGAGGAAAAAAAATAACTTACCTGTCCAACAGAAACGTAGCTAGCTCTGCACCGGATTTGAAACCCTTGAGATCCCGAAGGTCCTCCACCTCTCGAAAGCAATGCCGACATTGATTCTTGTTTTATTTCGCGCACAGTCCTCCTCCTTCTTGTACGCCCGCTTTTCGGTAAGCGTTTCCATGGCCCTTGTTTTTTTGGTGGAAGCTGCCTGGGGCATAGGTGGAATCGGCACTTTCCCACTGCCCGCTGGAGTATTGCTGTCCGCCATTGTACAAGATTTGTTGTTGTTCTTTTTCTTCCTCATGAGCGTTCACGGGAACGAAGAGCTTTACAACCAATCATGATGAAGAATGAAGCGCCGCCCCTCAACCAATCAGGATAGGAGCCTCAGGGGCTTTTCTGATTGGTCAAAGATACCTGGAGCAGTCGAAAATTTTTGACAGCTCATAACAGAGACGGATGGAAATGCAGAGATCTCGCACTAGTGCAGTTATACTACTCTCATAAAGGGATCTCAATGGATATTCCAACATTTGATCTAAATGGAACACAAAAAAATAAGCATTGGCTAGCAAAATCCTACCAACGGCACCTTTAACTAACAAAGTGTTAGCTAGCAAGTGCATATAAATTTTAAGGGAATGACCCTCTGATTTTTTTTGGATTCAGGTTTTGCCTAAAACACACCATTTAATAATTAAGACAAATAGTCTACTGTTTTAGCTCTAAAGTGGAATCATGTCTTCAAAACAACAAAATAAAGATGGACATGCTCTTAGTCCGCCTTTACACAATGCGCTTCACCCTGTCTCAACAGGGCCTTTTGTGTCTTGATCGTTCAGTCATCAGCAAAGTGAGAGTAGGTCTTTAAAACATATTATTTACCACAGAAAAAAGTCCAGTATGAACAGTTTTGGACAATCATAACTATCTTTTGATAAAAATAACTTTCATTAATAGATGTTGGATCTAACAACAATAGTAGGAGTGGAAGTATTTAACAGTTCCATGATATAGGATAAATTAGACTAAATGAACATAACTATAAATTCTGGATTAATACTACACCCTTTATGTTATTAAATCAATTTACTGTCAAATGTTATCTTTATTTTATTTGGTTTATCTTCAGTAGCAGTTTGCCAGATCTAGACTGCATATTATTAATAAATGAAAAACACCTTCACTCCACTTCTGACATGTTTTGGCAAGAGTTTGTTCTATGAAGTGGCTTACAGTTTGTACTTTACACTGCAGAAGTAGCACCCCCACCTACAACATTATCTGATTGGCCTGTAATGAATGTGATTGACGAGCGATCATCCAGTATCCCGTCATGTATGCTTTGGAAAATCCCTGCCCAGTCCACAAACACTTTCTATGGGCTGTTTCCCATATGGACAAGTGAGATGTATTATTTTTTAGTGTATATTGAATGTTCCATCTGGTGTGTCTGGTTAGAAGCTCTTTCCTTTGTTTTTTAAAACCTTTATTTTGGCTATGCTGCCAAAATAAAGTTTGATAAATAGAAAACACACACACAAAGAACCATGGACTTTGAATCTCAGGGGTAATATATTAAGATATATTTTGTTCTGCTCCTGCCGGCAAACCTGCAATGTGTCATTAGCCTGCTACTTATCTCACCATTCTCCTACAGAGTGTGACTAATTTCTGCCTGAGCTCTCTCAGAATGTCATAGTCAAAGTCAAACCTCCCACTTTGGACAATCCGCTGCTCTCGGCAGAGACCAAAGAAATCCAATCCAAATCCAATTTTGCCTGTGATTGATTACTGTGCCCACTACTTAATTAGGTGAGCAGCTAGACTAATAACTGATGTAGATACATAGAAGTTATTTCCTTCAGCTTCTATTTAAACACACCATTGACCTTAGCAGCTGTGTCTGACCATGTGAAATCACTTAGGAGATGCTGGGTCATAATAACACATCTATCTCTTCCTTTCACTAATATGTAGATAATAAACTGATTTATTAAGAGTTGACTTCATATGCACAATAATAGTTCTGATTTGTGAAGTAGTATTTGCAGAAAAAAAACTCTTAACTACAATGCAACAAGCAATCAAGGCAATGAAAGAGAAGAGAGAACGCCATTACTGATATCTTGATATAACCACAGCCTTTATTGGTTAAATTACATTCTTCTGATATATAGACCTCTTGGATTTGACTTTGCAGGTCTATATCACCCCCCGCCTGGATGGAAGAGACAGCATTACCAAATAAATACTGCTGTTAACAAATTCTACTGAGTAATCTAAATATAACCATGATTATATTGTGCAGTGGGTTGTTATTAAAACCATCAAACATCAGTATTAGACACCAGGCTAATTTTATAAAGTGTAACTTGTAGCCAGTGTTGGGGAAGTTACTTTTAAAAATTAGTGTTTGCTTTTTACTCATTACTTCTTAAAAATAGTAACTTGTTACTTTACTTAGTTACCCTCTATGGAAAGCAACTTTTTACGTTACTTGCTACTTGTTACTTGTTACTTGTTACTTTTAACTTTTATGTTGCTTGACTTTGGGCAGAACCCCATATCTGTTCCTAGATGTGTAGGCCTACATAAAGTTCTTCTATGGAGGACGTAACAGACTATTTCCTTTTCTAATGTGATATATTACTTTTTTAAAGTGAAATCTACATAAAGTGTGTCGTAATTTTCATCTACATATCACAGTGCCAAGCAACCATTCAAAAAAAGAACGTCCCTTATAAGAAGCAGACCTGGCAACTTTGGCTCTGGCACTTGCGCTTTGTGCATGAGTGTGTTTGGGAGTGGGTGCGATAACCAGGGAACGAGGAAGTGGATAGGACAGACTACCTACCGCTCTCATGTTTTGCTTTATTGATGGGAGCTGGAGGATAATCAGGGGGATTCACACAAACAGAGAAGCCACAATAAACAACTGCAGATTAAGAAACAAGCCCAAAATGGGATTTGCACGTGACTTTAGAGAAAAACAGGCCCATAGACGCTTATAATAAGCAGACTTGGCAACACTGCTCGTGTCTGCGGACAGCTGAGTAGGCAGCATCGGTGTCAGATCTGTCCGTGGGAAAGTAACGTTACCCTGCATTAAAAAAGGAACTACGTTTGGTTACCACATTTTCAGTAGTAGTGCGTTACTTTACTTTTTACCCAAAAAAGTAGTTGCGTTACTTTGTAACCTGTTACACCAACACTGCTTGTAGCATATTCCATAACAATGCTCTTTGCAACACATGCTCTGCACAAAACTAGACCAGCTGATGCCAACGTTAGAAAACTTTGATATTTTTGCCAATCTTATGATTCTTTTTTTACACTCTCTTTTTTCAGCATCACAGATTTTCAGTTTCAACTTAAAAAACACATCATAAAACAAAAAAATATCCTGAAAAAAACAATCGTTTTTTTAATGTCTGTATTTTATTTTTCAATTCAACATTTTACAATGCCAATACTTGTTTCAGTGCCAATGCAAGTTTTTCTTCAATGCCAAGTTTCTTTTTCAATACCAAATCTTACTGTCAGTGTTGTGGCTCCATAGCCATATAATATATAAGCCACATATATCACATTATCAACCATAATGTCATTAAAATACACAAATCTACCAAAATGCTTCACCTTATCACCACTGCATGGGTGCATTTAAAAATCAGGAGTTTTATTTTTCAAGAGGAAATGTTGATTTGCTTTACATCAATTTCTTACACAAACAGAATGTCTCACTGAAAACAAGCCATTTTTTGTAAAGACTTTATGCTCTTGACACATGTGCACCCTTGATATTGAATCCCTATATACAAAAATTGATCACAAACAAGGGCTTGACCCATGAACACTCCTTCAACCACCTTCTTAGTCAATCTGGTCTTCTCCGTGCTCAAAAGGATTTTTTTCTTCTTCAACAATGTATCTTACTTACAAATTTACTTACAAACGATTGAAGTCAAACACTTTATAATATGTAAATCAAAAAAAATTATTTATATGATACAATGTCCCTGCAATAAAATATATGTTGGAAAAACATCCCACTCCTTTTGAGAGTGCATCACTGAGCACAGGAGAGCAATAAATAGAAACAACAAAACCAGCCCTGTTGGAGACATTTTGATGAGACAAAACACCACATTTCATCATTGTTTTTCTTTGGCATAAGAAACATGAAACAAACTAAAAGAGGTGGTAATATTGATCTTATCAGGCAAAAGAGAGAAGCATTTTTTGAACGATTGTAGCCAATCTTCTAAACTTGGTTTTAATATTTGTAAAATAATTTTACATTTATTTTAAAGGTTTTTTTTTTAGCATGATAACTTTTAGTTCTGTTTTATAATGAGTTCTTGTAAGTGGTTTATACTCCTTTTAAGTACATATATTTGCATTTTTTTATGTTTATTCATATCTAATTTATGTGTAGAGTCTGCTGTATCTAAACATTCGTATTTCCTTGTGTTATGTCTTATGGTTACTTATGTAAGTTTATAGTGATCCTCCGTTCAACAAGCACTTTAAAATGGCTACTACATTAATGCAGATACCATCCAATGGAAGCTGTCTCTCAGGCCTTTGACCAAAAATGGTGTCACTGATACCTCCCTTTGGACACTCCCCCTCACCTGTCAGCACCTTATTGGTTCAAAACCACATGATGACTCAATTGACACACCCTACAGCTGCTGTATTGGCTGACCCAGATGTGGCCTCACATGACTGGTCAAATCTTGTAACTGTTTAACTCTTTGAATATTTATTTATTTATTTTATTTCAATTTCAAACCTACCCTATTTAAGTGATGTTTGTAATGCATTTCTGATGACCCTGATGAAGGCCAAATCAAGATGAACTTAGGACTTAGGTCAGTGGACCTGAATAAGGGCAGATAGTAACTGTTTTTCTAAATTAGGTTTAAAAACAAAAAGGACTTGTTTAAAAATTGTGATCACAATCAGATGCCAATAACATACCTACTTAAATGTGTACCTAAAATATAATCCATCAACTTTGACTTAATTTAATGGCATCAGTTCAGGTAAACTATGAAAATAGTGAGTACAGAAAAAAAGTCCATTAGTTGTTTTGTTTTGTTTTTTTAACATCAAACATGATTAATGTTTCAACATAATGGACCATAAGTGCAATTTTCTAACAGGTGCCCTTTACTTTAAGTTTTCTCATATGAAGAGACCAGCACAGCGTTACTTGATGCCATAATGTGTTTTATCATATTCAGCCAAGTCATGCAATGTGCACATTAAATTAATAAGCCATGGATTATTGAAGCATTATTGAAGATTATGACTCATGTCCTTGTTGAGAAGATGTACTCATGCATATTTTCATCCTTGTACACATTAGCAAAGCCCTCATGAGCCCCCTCATATAACTTGTAACCACACATATTTCTGTTTTCTCTTCTGAATCTTACGTGTCCAGTACAGATTGCCCTGAGAAAGATTTATGCAGATTTAATATTGATTGTAAAAAGCTGCCAATCCTTACATAGAGAAAATACTTATTTTTCATGGACAGTACTACTCAGAATGCTGTCTCTCAAATCCAAAGATTTTACACATTTATAAAGCTAAAAAAAAAACTTGCCATACCTTACATGAGGCTAAGTATAAGTTGATGCAGGACAATAAATCATGCATCCTGGCCTTAACCTATCTGCAGACTGAATCCTCATGTGATTGGTAAGTCACAGATCACATTTCATTCACATAACAATCCATTTAAGCATAACCTTCTCTCTGTTCTTTGCCATAACAGGGTGCGTCCCTGCTTTTGCTGCAGGCAAAGCTTTGCCTCTTTCGCCCTAGCCTCCAACTTTTAAGACGAAAGCCTTTGGTGCTCTCTGTTAACGTGGGAGATTTCTTTATGGTGCTCCCTTGAATGTCATAGCATGCTGACTCTGCTAAACCAGGGAGCATCATTGAAGCAAATGCCGCTGGCTAAAGCATTGCTATTCATTTAAAGTAGTATGTATTACATATGGGAGCATAATCACATGTGAGTTTACACTAGCATGATATGATTGAAGGTTCATTAAGTTCCATCAGTGCAGTGAAAAGACCCAGAGCAGTGGTTCCCTACCATTTTTGCCTGGAGCAACTCCAACATGAAAAAAGTTATATTTGCTGTACAGAATGAGGGCAAACTTTTGTTGTATATCGATATAAAAGAATGGGCCTATATCCACATGGTCTTATCAAAAGACTTTTGAAGAAAGTATAAATGAAGTGTGTTATCAGTCATAAAGATATGTACAGTGTCCTTGAGTGTCATGAATATGTGTTCATCTAAACAAACTAAAATCAGACAGCAGCTTTTTTCATTCTTTTTCTTTTTTTTTTTTTAATTTCTTTTACATAAATTTGTGTCAGCTGGAAGGTAAAAGACTGTGACAGCGTTTATTTAATAGGAGACTGTTAAGAGGGCAAATCTGAAGCAAGACTAAAGTCCCTGTGCTTGGTCTTCTGTGTGTTCCTGTTAAAACACTTTGGAAACCTTTGTTTTAAAAAGTGGTATATAAATAATGTGATTGTTTGAATGAGCATTTACTGGCTTGCTATGAAACAGCAGAGGTGGACAAAGAACACAACTTAATAACACAAGTCTTTGAGACCAAAATGGCGAATGTTCATTCATTCATTTTCTATACTGACTATCCCTTTCGGGGTTCCCAGCTGTCACTGGGCAAGAGGCGGGGTACACCCTGAACCGGTCGCCAGTCGATTGCAGGGCAACGTATAGAGACAGACAACCATTTACGCTCACACTCATACCTAAGGGCAATTTAGAGTGACCAGTTAACCTAATGCGCATGTTTTTTGGTCTGTGGGAGGAAGCTGGAATGCCCAGGGAGAACCCACGCACAGGAAGAACATGCAAACTTCACACAGAAAGGCCCTGCCCGACCCGGGAATCAAACCAGCGACCTTCTTGCTGTGAGACACATGCACTACCTGCTGCGCCACCGTGCCGCCCATCTGGTGAGTGTTATGTCAGTTTAATTTTAAAATGAGCTAGCTCAGCGTTCAGCTCACACATCCTAAGATGATGTGGTTCAGATTTATTGTTTCTTTAATTTAAAATATAAGCTAAATCCACAGTCAAAAAAGAAAACTTGGTCACCTTTTTCCCCAGCACCAAGCTACTTTTACCAAGTTTACCCAATTGTTATTAAACTTAGGATGCAGAATGTATATGTAAATGATTTTCTGCAGATAGAGTGAGAAGCTCTGTGCTCAACATAATGATAATTAACACTAATCACCATGCACTCATAGGCCAGTTATCCCTCTTTATTTTGCAGGCCTTTTGTATCCAGCAGATGTGGTTTGAATAATCATTCAGGTTTACTGAATTAGTTTTAGGGAAACAAAACCCATTTATTTACATTGAATGAATGTGTTTTCAAAATTTGTTTTCAAAAGTCACTGAGGGAAGCAGAAAACGGGAGGGAGATTACACATTGATGAATCTCATCAACAAACTGCTTGTTGGTTTTGTGTTAGTGTGTGTAACAATAAAGTTCTGGAAACTCAGTGAAAAAATATTGTAGATGCCATCACCCATTGTTCAAGAATCAAAAAACACAATAGGTAAAATGACAAGCTGTACAACATAGCAAAAAAAATGAGCTTTTATTTTGAAAAAACACAAAGGATGTGCTTTCAAACAAACATTTAATCTTAACAGGTAAAGTAGATCCACACAGCGGATCTCACAAGTGGTTACACACAGCTGATGTGTTAATCAAACCGACTGAACCGAGCTCTAAAGTCTTGCTGACTTTAATCAGTCATCAAATGGTCGAGAGTGAACTACAATCAGTCTTCATTTATGGGTTAAAAATGTGAGCTTTCAGGTTAGTGTTCAACAAAAATGTTGCATTTACACTTACATTATGTGTTTACACACAACACTGCTACTAGTGAAATATTTTTCTCTAGTTTTTTTTTTGTTTTCGTGTCTTGTCTCACTTCTGAGCACATGAACTAAGAATGAACTGTGCCTGCAGTAACAAGGAACAGAAGGGCAGAGCTCACCCACCGTTAATTAGCTTAACTCAAACACTGGGAGTCAATGGGTTGTGTTGGCCTGCCTCTGCCTACAGTCATTAGATAAACTCTTCAGCAACTCTAAACGGTCTTGTGTGCTTGTTGTAACTTGTTTATTTATACTGCATTATGTTATGTTATCTATTTTTAGACTAAGAATAGCACTTTCTGTCATTTCTGAAAGAAACACACATGAAACTAAACCACAGGGGGCATGCACAAACCACTGCAGACATGCTTGTAATTACGTTAACAAAACAAAGTCTCTATTTATGAGTAGAAGAAGACTGGTACTAACGACTGTTTGGAGTTGCCGAAGAGTTTATCTTATGACTGTAGGCAGATGCAAGCTAAAGCTACCCATTGACTCCCAGTGTTTGAGCTAAGCTAACTAACGGTGGGCAAGCTCTGCCGTCTCTTCCTTGTTACAGCACGCACAGTCAAAAGAATGATGTCTATCTGCTTGTCATGGACTCTGGAGTGAGGCAAGACAAGAAAACAAAAAAAATGTTGGCACATCCTTTAAAAAAAAAGTTTCTCCATCAAATTATAACTGTGTTAAAGCACCAGAGCACTTGGCACACTTTGGTCCCTGTAGTATCATGGTAGTACACAGCTCAAATCATCTAGAACTGGTTTCTTGATAATAACAATGAGTTCACTGTACTCCAGTGGCCTGTACAGTCGCTAGATCTCTATCTAACAGAGCACCTTTTGCATGTTTTGTAACTGGAAATTTGCATCATACAGATGCAGTAATTTTGCAGCAATTGCATGATGCTATCATGTCAATATGGACCAAAATCTTCCAAGGAATGTGTCTTTCCAGCACATGAACCCATACCACAAACAAAATTATTTATTAAGGCAGAAGGAGGTCCAACCCGTCACTAACAAGGTACACCTAACAGAGTGGCTGCTGAGTGTATATATCTCCTCATCAAACTGTGTAAATCATCAATGAAAAGAATTAAAGATAAAATATTGACCACTCCAACGTATTAACTTGGCTGTCTAGAGGCCATGAAATATAGAATATTGGCTGTCTCGTCAGCATGTAGGCAAATCTCAGAAGTACCCACATCAACATCTTGCCTCTTTTTTGTAGTCATGTGTTTGGAGTCGAGTGCTCTTCTTGAGTGACAAAACCATTTCATGCAGACTGGAAAGCACTGATTTATGCAGACTCTTGACTGATGTCAGCTGGACTGACAGGGGATGAATGCAAAGAAAAGCTGGGGGCATCTTACCCAGCAGTGCTGAGGTGCCGGCACATCAAAGAGAGAAGCAAAGCTTTTTGATACAGAGGGGGGGATAGCAGGACAAGCTTCAACCCTGACAGTTCACCACAGTGTGCTTTTGTAGATTAATGTTTGGTCTTTCCCAGGCGAATGCCGCACAGAAGGTAAGCAGCAGACAAGCTGACAGAAAACACATTGTGTATGTCTCTCTACAAAAGCTGAAAGGAACAGCAGAAGGCGAAACAAAAGTTGTGTCAGATGTTTGCAGGGCCTGCAACTCAGGGTCAGTTCACAGCAGAGGGACTGGCTCACAGTGACAACCTTTGATGATGTGATCGGTTTCTCCGTGGGTTGTCTTTACTGAAAACTTTATCAAAGTATCATGTAGAATCAGGCCACACAGTGTAATACAAAGTACAAAGCAGAGACACAGTTTTACTGCCCTGTGTGTCCTCCATATCTTGAATATGGACACAGAGCAGGCTTCTGTGCTTGGGTCACATTTAGTGAGGTTCAGAGGTTATTTTTTTTACTTGCGCAAACATCTTAAGTTTTAATCACTATTACCAGCAAATTTGTGTTAGTTCTAATAATTTGTATATCCTTTTGCACTCAAAATGTATTAAGTCCATGTTAAAAAGGTGAGAAAATTCCTACTAGTTTCTTTAATTGGAAATTGAAAGAAAAGTGATCGATGTTCTGAACTTTAAACTATGCTGCACAGACCGAGAGGTAGTCGTAAGCTTTAAAGGGCTTATTCTTAGATGAAAGTGTTTAACACTGTAATCCATTGTGTATATGCAGGAATGCATGTGCAGAATGACTTACGGTACATTCACACCAGAAACGATCTGAGCGTCGGCGGCGTCCAGCTGCCATTCATTTTCAATGAGCGCCGGTGTCGAGGGGCGATCGAGGTGACGGCGACCTCGAGCGGTGCGATCAAAGCGTTGTGAGTGACAAGCTGAAGTTGGGAGAAGCTCAACTTTATGCAATTGCAGCCAATTGCAGGCCGATCTGGATTCCCATGCAGAAGATTTTGAAAGGGAGGACGAGAAAACAATGGAGGAAAATCTTATTATTGCTGTCTCTGGCTTCCCAAGTGTGATCCATGGTGAAAGAGGGAACTGAAGTCCAGTGTGCATCATATGTACACTTTCTAACCCCCCAAATAACCTCCTGCTTTGTGCAAACGTTCCATAAAAAGGGGGGTAAAGTCATAACAATCAAGTAGGCTACTGTTAAAAGGTCACAAGCCTGTGCTTATATCTGTTTATTTGTGTAGTTTTAGTGCAATCTTTATATGTATAGATATATAAGCGTGAAAACAAGAATGACAGTATATGGTCATCCAGAGCACATCTGCACCGCAGCTTGAAAGCCCCGCCCCTTCGGTCGCTCACATCGCATCCCCTGCCTGTGTGCTGCTGTGTGTTTTCAACTGACAGGAGGTGCGTTGTGGGCGACCAGAGCGTCAACAGGCAATTTTGACGCTTCTGGTGTGAATGTACCGTTAGTGATGACCATGAATCTGTGGTTCATTTCATAGCATGTACACTTTACTAGACTCTTTTACAGCAGAGGTCTCCAATCACCAGGCTAGACAGGTACCAAGCCATGGATCATATGGTACTAGAGAAACATCCATCCATCATCTTGTCAACTTACCCCTTTCAGGGTTGTGGGGAGTATACCCTGAACCCATCGCCTGCTGATCACAGGGCCACACAGGGTTTCAAACAATCATTTGCGCTCACTCTCATACCTATGAGAGCCACCAATTAACACAAGGAGCATGTGTTTGGTAACCTGACACACCAGATGGACCGTTCAATATACACTATAAAGAATATATTTCACTAGTTCATCTAGACAACTGCCCATAGAAAGCATTTGGGGAATGGGCAGACTTTTTCTCAAGCATATCTGACGTGATTGGACGATCATCGAGTCAATCAGAATTATTCTGTGCCAATCAACTAATGTAGTAGGTGGGTGCTACTGCTGCAGTGTAAAGTACAAACTGTAAGCCACTTCATAGAACAAACTCTCAAAATATTGTTTCTGTCAAGAATTGCTTTCAGTGTTGTCATTTGTTTTATTATTTAACACAGAAATGCAGTCCAGATCTGACAGAACAGCTGCTAAAGCTGTTAGTATCTATGCCAATTTCTGTACAAGCAGTCACTTCCTCCAGTCATTACGCTCGTAGCTACCACCTGTTCCCACCTAAAAGGATGCTGATTGGGCAAAGCGTCTGCAGACCAACTCCAGTTCTGGTAAATTAGAGCTTTGTAAGATGTCTGATTACAGACAATGAATCAGGTGCTGTCTTGTGCTAAATGTACCTTATCTTCTGTGAAGAAAGATCCCATTTTTAAAACCAATGCCGAGGAGGATATTTTTAACCAGCACTGTTTTTTTGTTTGTAAACAGGATGACTCCAAAATTGAAGTATGGATTTGGATGAAATTTTCAATAAATGTTGGTCATGGCACAAAAAAGTAGAAATTATATTTTGTTGGTCAGATACAGATCCAGGACTGTTTTCTTGCGGATCTCTCAACATTGCGACATAGGGCAGTTTTCCATTTTTTCTAATAACTCAGTAAGTTCCAAATGGATTTTGATAACATTTTCAAGGACTGTAAGTCATCACTCGTGGAACAAGTGATTAGATTTCGATGTGGCCAAAATCCAGATGTGGATACAGGAAATTTTTTATGGATTTGTTAACAATGTGAGATAGACCAGTTTTCCACATGACAATAACTTCTCCGACAATGTTGGAAAAGCTTTGGTGGAGGTTTGAGCTCTCAGAGTTTAAAGAGAGAAGAAATAACCTCTGGTAGGTAAAATTATTGACCTATCCAACAAAGTCCACAGGTTAAGTGCTCTGGTGCATCTCCCTTTCATGGTATCGGCTCAACTCTACATGTTTTGTTTGTTTGTTTACTTGTTTGTATTTGTTCCACTTTGAGGTATCAGCTCAACTCGGCTGAACTGTACTCGTTTTTTATACTGGGTGCTTTTTTTGTATTTAAGTATACAATTTAATTAGTCCCCTGCATCATAGGCAGGGTTTTCAAGCATGACTGTGCAGAAGTGCTTTGACATCCAATACAACAGCAAAGGAAAAAATAGAGGCAATAGCATAACAGGTTTCTACTAGTTGTCTTTCATCACAGTAAAGAGACAAGTTTTGTTCCAGGGATGCTTGTTAACAGCAAAACAACACACTATTAAGAGCAGATGATAGATGACTATGTCATACAACAGTACAGAGCAAATGATGGGATATCACAAAGTATAACTTCGACTTATGCACTGGAATGTCTGTGAGATTTTTTAACTTGTAATGAAACATTCAAAAGAGTAGTGGTGTCCTTATTTTACACACTTTGAAGCAGATAGGGCAACTATGAACAATAAGAAAAACAGAATGCAGCTAATGCGTTGCTTTTGCTTTGTGATTACATGTCAGTCCTGTTTTTGACCTATATTTCTTTAACCCTCATATTATCCTCAAATATTACTAACACATTTTCAAGATCTTCTTTTAGCTGCATCTGTCAGCACCTCTCTACAAGACTCTTGCAGAAATACAGTCAACTCCAGGAAGCACTGTCTTCAGAAGAGTGTTGGAGCTTGATTGTATTGGCAGTGTAGTGACATGAAGTTACATGAGGGAACAGAGTAAGGCTGCATTGCAAAAAAATCTGAACTGCATTGCAGATAGGACCATTTTTAACCAAGTGATGATCATAATATGGATGGCTGTAATGGAATACTTGATCAGTTGAAAAAAAAAAAAAAATAGGCAGACAGTGATTGTGCCACACACCTGATTCATTGAATATAAAGTAAAATGGTGGTGTTTCCTAATTGGGAGTACTGAATGGAATGAGTGAAGCAGTGACATTTCCCCATTAACATAATCTGGGCAAAAATGATAGATCCCTGATGATTTAGCTCTGTCTGTAGCAGGTCACACACACACCACTGCATATCAGTGATAATTGTCAAATGCTATGTTTCTCCAAATATATTATTTTTTAAAGTATTTTAAATGTTTTTATGTTTATTATCACTCAGTGAAAATGTAACATAAAAATATGTTGTCCTTCCTTACACTATTTTAGTAGCTGCACATATTATTTTTATTATAAGCTACTGAAACATTCTGTATTAACTTGTCACAATGGCACCAAACCAAAGCAGGTCAGTAAGACAGCTGAGCAGAAAGTTGGTCTGGTCTAAGACTAAAACAACTCAAACACACATAATGCTTGTGCTGACACATTTGCACTAATATTTGGGAGGGATCCAGTGTTTATATTGATTCCTCAGACTCTTGGGACAATTCGTGATATTCTGCCAAATGCAATTTAAGTTAGCCCAGGACTCACTGACCTGAGGGGCATCCGAAAAAAAAGGGGCTCATTTACCTACCTCATAAAATACTTGAAAGGCCCAGTGTGTGTGTATATGTGTGTATATGTGTGGGTGTGTGGGTGGGTAGGTGGGGGTTACAGACCTAATGTACTGTAATTACTTTCAGTCATGGACAGATATGTGGACCTGAGGGGTGAATGTTGATTAAAAGCTGGAGGCTCAGCTCCAGAGTACATAACTGACCTTCTGCCCTAGTCTTCATGTAATCTGAGATCCCTCAGTCATTGCATTATATTCTTCAGAAAGGTGGCTTGCGGCAGACCATGGGTAGATTTGTGCCAGGCCAGTCCTTTTGGTGATTGCTGCCACTCCTCTAGTCATTTTTACTAGTGGCATTTGCTGCCTCTCACTGTGGCATGCAACCTGAACATATGCCAGACACACAACTTATTAAACGTCTGAATAAATATATGATATTATTATACATAAATATTATCATGCTGAAGTTCTGTCTTCATATAAACTGTTTAGACTGTAAAAATAATGTATATATCATCACATTACTTTTTTGTGAATGAACAGAAAATGTCAGATGCACAGAGCTCCAGTATGTGTATGGGTTAATGAAAGAGTGGCAGCTGGTGCTAATAAGACTGGCCTGCCACAGATTCCCCAGCAGCCTTCTGCATGCTGCATCTCTGTGCTGCTGCCATTCTTTGGTCAAACCTTAAATCCTCTGTGACCAAATCTTTCTGTTCAGGTCCTTTGGCTGTGGTAAGACTTAATCAGGAAAGCCAGCACAGTGTCTTATTTTCAATTCAATTCAATTCAAAAAACTTCATATGTCCCTCGGGGGGGGGGGGGGGGGGGCAACTAAAGGCACATAGAGCAGCAGTGGATGAAATTACACACAAATGGTAAAAATGCAAAAATCAAGTTAAGTAAAATTAGGAATAAACAAGCAAAAAAACCAGTCCTTCCAACATAATATATACACAAAAAATATAAAAAAATTTAAAAAATGAACGAAGGAAGGAATAAAAATACTAGAAAATTTAGAACCCTGAGTGCTGGGGACCAGCATGAGAGTGCAAGCTTGGCATGTGTTTAAGGTGCATCAGATTAAACAACGTGGATGAAACTGAGGTAGTTATGTACTGGTGCAAATGACATTCTGAAGAACAGTGAAGAGTGCATTATTATAATATGGGTGCAAATAATACAGGTGCAAATGGCAATCGATCCGTGGGGAGTGCTTTATGGGTGTTTTGCGTTGAGGAGCAGCACAGCTATGGACACAAAGGTGGCAATACAATTACAGTTGCTGTAAATTGTTTTAATGTAGTTTGATAAGCCAAAGGTCATCAAATGTTGAGCCTAAGCGATGCAATTCAATTTGTTCTGCTGTAAAAATGTCAGAACAAGTTTACTTCTGCTCAAGCAATGTATAGTGATTACAAAAAAATAGGCATACATTTCCCATGATGTGTGTTGGGGTTCAAAGTCTGTGGGGGTCGGTGGGATCTTACTGTGCGTGTTTTTTTTTTTTTTATCTTTGTTCTTTTTTCTTTAACTCATTGAACTCCAGTTTGTGGCAAAGGGCCTCAGAAAAGAATTCTGCTTAGGACCCCACTTTGGCCAGAGGCAGCCCTGCATGTAATGTTCTCACGTGATTACTGCAAAGATCAGACTAACAAAAAGTCCACACAAGGACAGCAAAACAAACACAAACAGACAGCACATCCCCTGTAAAAGCAATCGAAGTGTGCACTTAAAAAGGTCCCCTGTCAATTAAATGTTACCGATGTGTTTGCCCAGGAAAAAGAAAACTTGACCCCTTCACGCCCTCTCTAACCCCACCACCCACACCCATCCATCTACACTTCTCTCAGGGGACTGTGAGCTCATGGGCCTTCAATCTACAAATAAGTCTGCTTAATTATGGCCAACTGTTGGCTTCACTCAAAGCCATGAATTATATTTTATAATGCCATCTGCAATCAGTTTGTTATATCTCATGCAATAGCTATTAATAGTTAAAATGCAAGCAACAAGCTCCCCATTAGGATGGGACAGATGGATTCACAGGACCTTGATCAATACTAGTCAATCAGGAGCGTTATCAAGACAGAGGCGAGCTGCTTTCACCTTAAGATGTAAAAGATCCTGCTGGTTGTGTTGTTCGAGGCAGCCCACTTCTGTGTCCTCCTCTCTGATTATTTTACACAAACAAACATTAAAAATTCAGAGGGCAATTAATGCACACAGTTGATCAGTTATTTAACTTAACAAGACAGTGTTGACAAAAGAAATGGTTTATTTCACTCCTGTGTATCCAACTCTCACAGTTATTATGTATATTTTTCATTTTACATATGCATCTGCATACATATAAAAGATGAATAGCTGTTCCCTCAACCCACAGTTGAATGACAGAAAGACAAAAAACTAAAATCACTTCTCAAAGTTATTTAAATATGCAAAAAAAAAAAAACAAGTTGAATACAAATAAATAAATGAAACAAGCAGCATTCCATGAACACCCACATTATGCTTCTTTGAGTTTTATATAAGTATGCTTAACATGCCTCCTCTGCATGATAGAGAACCTTCCCTGGTGCCACACCATTGTTTGTACATTAGTTTAAGGTCAGTGGCACGGGGTAGTAAGCCCATAGAATGAATGCAGAGTTGCTGACAACATGGTACAGAACAACACTAAACTGACTAATTACCACCAAGCAGACATGTCAACCACAGCTGACTAGGCCAACATTGGAAGGTGGCCTTAAAGGTCCCATATCCTGGTGTGTTTGACCATCTACATTAAGTCTTGGGTGTCTACTGAGCAAGGATTAAATTTAAGCTAAGTAGAAAATATGGAAAATTTTGACTTTGTAGAGGATCAGATGCAGCCCTTTGTCCCTCCTCTTTGGAAACGCTTGGATCTGAGGGACCATGGAGGCTAAAGAAAGGTTGTAATGAGCTCTGTGCCTATAGGCTGCCCAAACAGTGTCTGATGGAAGGGGAGAGGAGGGGTTACAGGACTCACACCGGCAAGTGGAGGCTGTATGGCTACTAGTACATCATAAACCCCAGGACGTAAAAACAGAGCTTTTTAGAGGCCTTTTCTTCACAGAGGCACAGCAGGTTTCTCCATGAACTGAGACTTTAGTAAAAGGCGTCATGTTCTTCTGCTCCCCAACCCCTTCCTAACAACATTAAAAACAAAGAAATTTGATTTTGAAGGGCATGGGACCTTTAAAGTTGCAGGGGCTCTAGTGGAGTTTCTCTCAGATTGACTGAAAATACAGCTGGATGAGGGGTACCCAGTACATGAAAACTAGAGGCTTTTTTGAACATTACTGATTGTGAGCATACCGTAGTGGTCATCAAAAATGAATATGTGAACCAGATCTAAGGTAAAATCTTGGCTCTTTGAAATCAAGAACAAAACATATCAAGACTATCCATATTGTGGAGCCAAGTAATGTGTTGTTACGTTGTGTTGTAATGTTGATTATCTGCTCGTAGAGAATGTAGGCTTTTTAGAATTTTAAGGGCAAGTATTGATGTGTCTGTCGACCACACATTTAAGCCTTCTATGATGATGATTAATGTCTTTATATGATATTCCTACTGCTGTACTGTGTATAAGAGCAACTGAAACAACCAAATTATCCCTTGAGGATTATGATGTTTTCATACAGACAGCCTGCTGCAGGTACATAATGATGTGAGACAGAGAGAGGTAGAGATCAGCAGACCCTCAGGTAAACTTGTAAACTGCGTGCTGTCCTAAAATTTGTGTGATAGTGAGAAATCATGAATAATAATGGTCTAGGTATTGACACATTGGTGATGTATATAACTTAGTGATGAAACTAATTTCTCCAGATCTCACCAGTACATGTGCTGATTGTAGGCCTGCAAAAAGTGTAACAAAGAAAAATATGAAAAGCACTTGCATTTCAATGTAAATGAGGCCCACAATGTCTGTAAAAGCTTTAAAATACACTTATATTATGCCAAAACTAGAAAAGCACTCTGACAGCGCAGACCTCCACCAAGATACAATTCTGGATCGCCACGCGTTCAATTGGATGGCCAAGTCTCCGCTCATGTCAGTCCATGTGGAAAAGTCCTTCGCCGGCATTGCAAGGGAAGCTGGGTAATGTAGTGACATAGGCTTGAAAAACGTTGACGTGAGTTTGCAAATAAACTACAATTCCCATAATGCAGCAGAAAAGGAGAAATGAATAGGATTTGCCATTATAAGCTTCAATGTTTTTTTATGGCGTCAATCTGGATTGGATCCAGATGAAATTGACCGTGATGATAGAGTTATATTACATACATTATCATTTAAATCCATCAAGTGATGTCAGAGATATGATTTTTTGAAATACGGCCCAATATTAACTGATGGGATTTTTCGAAAATTTGGGGAATTTTTTGCATCCAGACAAAAACGCGGATCACCACCAAAATGTAATGGCTTCTTCCCTGGACCAAACCACACCTCTGGTAAAATTTTCATGTACATCCATTCAGTAGTTTTTGTATAATCTTGCTAACAGACAAACAAACAAGCAGACAAACAGACAGACAGACAGACAGCCAAACAAACAAACGAATAGACAGACCCTGGCGAAAACATAACTTCCTTGGCGGAGGTAATAATTCTCTGACAAAACATGTCTTCACATCTTAGCATACAGTGAATATGAATTAAGTTTGGATAACTAAGTACAAAAAGGTCCACAATTAAGGAGAAAAAATGGTTACATGACAAAAAGTCAAGATGAGATAAGAGGAGTCACATTTGATGAGGTTATGAAAGGCAACAGTATAAAAATGTTGGTAATAAATTTAAGCATAGCATCAGATTAACATTAGAAAGCACTTGGAGAGCGCAAACCTCTGCCAAGGTAGCTCACATATTACTGTTACATCTATAAGCATAGTTCCATGATAAAGTTACCGTCATAATTTGATTCCTTGACCCTGAAAACCCACATCTAGTTGTCAGAATCATGTTGATATCATTATTAGTTAGATGGTTACTGAGCAAAATCGATTGTTCGCTAATGCTTGTTATCTGGATCACTACCAAAATCTAATCATTTATAAGTTTGGTCATTACTAACAACTCCTGAAAATTTCAGCAAAATCTGTCCAGTAGGTTTTGCGTAATCTTGCTAACAAACAGGCAAACAAACATACGCCAGAAAAAAAAAACCTTGGCGGAGGTAAATAACACAAATATTGTAAGTTAAGTGAGTGACTGAGTGAATATTAATCAAAAATCAAAAATACTGCAATAACGGTTACTATTGATAAAAGTATTGTTACTAACAATAATGATAAGTACATTAATGTAAAAAAAAAAAAAAAGAATAAAAGTGACTAAAATGCAAAGAGATTCAAAATCAATGTGATGTTTCTAATAATTTAATTTTTTGGATGAATCACGCCTACACAATTTAAGTTTGCAGTGCACTCTTTGGCTGTTTATTGGGTATTTTAAATGCATAAAACTGCTGAAAAATGTCTTTGCTCATTTTACTCACCTCACATCATTGAGGGTTCATTAAATTCTTGTTTTACATTTTAACGTGCAATATACAAAAAAAACATGGAACAATGTAGGGGGGGAAAGGACCATTTTAACATAATAGTGTATCATTTCCTCACTTTTTGCAACGTGAAGATTGTGGGCAGAGAACCCGATCATAAAAAAATGACCAGGCCTGCTCTTTATTTTAGGATTTATATATTAACACTCCATTGTCTGTGCTGTGCCCAAGCACTTTTCTCTCCCAGTGTCCAGTTTTCTTGTGTAGCGTGATCACCCCATGCCACACTAGAGCGTGGTACACCCTCCTGGCCCTGGCACAGATAAAACAAGTGTGGTAGCTGTGATCCAAACTAAGCCTCCAAACAAGCAAGGATCTGAATGTATTCCTCAATGGACATCATGAATTAATGACCAACTGCTCTCAATTTCCCAGCACAGTCTTAATGACTGTAGTATTTTAATATGAAAAGCAGAATGAGTGAATTAAAAGGAAACAGCTTCACAACAACACAGCAGGTTGTCTTTGCAATTCTATGTGCAAAATGTTGTGAGAACATTCAACAGAGAAAATGATGTTGTGCAAAGGATGAGATAAGGTAAGTCTTTCAGGCCTCTGTAAGCAGCCTCCCAGTGTGTCTGTCTGCTGATTACGTATGCATATCAGTGTCACAGAACAACAAACACTTGCACTGCCTTCAGAGCTGACTGTTTTTTGGCTGTCTTTGTTCCTTTTCCATGAGATTGTAGCTGCATTCGCTTCCAGGCCTCCAGTACAATACTCTCTCAGAAGGAATAATTTAATTTGTTTTCACACAGAACATTATCTATGTGAACAACACTTGAGCAATTGCTCAGTAATTTTGCTCAGGCAATCCAAAAAGATTAAGGAAAACACATCTTGAAGAAAACACAAAGAGCCCCACATGCTGCCACAGTGTGAGGCATTGCAGAATTCCAGGCTTAATTTGCGTCACTCCAAAAACATCGGTGGCGATTTCTCCTCCTCCGCCCATTCACAACGCCTCAAGAGGAGGCTGGTAATCACTGCAATTAACGTCCTCCTAATTAAGGCTTTGCTTGGTAGTGCCTTAATGGACCGCACAATACAGACAAATTAATCCATGCTAAGATAATATATCTGATTTGACAAAGCACAAAATCATTAACCTCGTGACCCAATGACAGTATCCAATAGACTGTGTGCGATGATTTGATTGGCTGCAGCTGGGGACAGAGCAGCTTGTTGGCAGCTTCAGCTTTGAAACAATGACAAGTTTTCCTTTTCAGATTTTGCGTTTTGCTGTGAAATGTATCATATTTTCAGAGACTGTCGAAAGAAGTTGTACCACACATCCATGTTGGCTGCTCAGTTGGCAATGTTAAATGTCCATCAACTTGAAGGTCAAGGGCCCAAGCCCAACTCCAGCCATGTGTCGATGTGCCCTTTGGCAAATCACTGAAACTAAGTTTTCTCACAATCCTGCATCATGGTGTGAAAACAGCAATTAAGGAATGTGGATGTAATCATTTAATAGAGATGGACAGCTAAAGCGGAGTACACACATCTCGAAAATCTGTCGGACTTAAGGCTCAGATATCCGCTTCAGATCGAACTCAGCAAAGGCCAAATTATCTGGAGGCCCTAAAGATTATCTTACCTGATTATCCTGTGCTGTGAGGTAGGTTAAGAGTCATTTTATCATCTTGAAAGAGGATGGGGCCACCCGGACTTGAAGTCATAAATATTAATTGTGTTGAATATTAACAACCATAAGTCCTGATGTGTGTGGATGGAAGTCAGCTGAGCACATCCTCTGTGTTTTGTCACATGGACCAGAGCAAAGCCATTTAGGGAGCAAGCTGGTTGGAGCAGGAAGCAAATGTAGCCATGGCAACAAGAATAAAGGGGAAACACAAAGTTAGACAGACATCAGAATGGAGGTCCAACTCATTGATTTGTTTAAAAAGCACAAGCATCTAAACAGCGCAACCTGTAAATAAGGAGAGGAGATGGACAGAAATCACAACCGCCAAGGGCGTTACAGGAAACAAGCTGCATTTAGCCACCTGACATTGTCCACCATATTTGTTTACATTGAAGTCACGTGTGTTCATGCAAGATCACAAGCTGTGAGAGCAGAGGCACTGCCTTCTTGGTCAATGAATTGGTTGGTTTTTGGTGTCCTTTGGTTTCTCTCTCTTTGTGGCACACCACACACTACAGGAACAAAACTGGTAAATCTGACATTATCTGTCCTTCACTGTTTCAAAATCTGTTAAGATTTTTTACATATTTATGTGCATACCAGGCGTTATATGGAAACTGCAACCATGTATGGTACATGCAAGAGTGAATGGGGGTTTGGTGGGTGTAAAAGTACTTTGAGTTTTCAGATAGCCACAAAAAAGCTGTAAAAGCTCAAGTCAATCAACCATTTTATCATTTAACATTTTTCTCTGTATTTTTTAGCACTGCCCTTGAGTGACTGTTCTGCTGCGTAGGTGGTAATTAGTAAGGTAATTATTAGAGATGCCACGGCTCAGTTTAGACCTTGGCACTGGGGTCACAGTTCAGTATCATTTCAGTTTATCTGAGAAACAGAAAAAGCCCTGCATGACTAATTGTTGGTTTCTTCAATTTATTTTAACCACAAGAAAATGCGAGTTACAATTTGCTTCACATTGGGTTGTGTAGAACTAACTTGGTGGTCTGTACAGTCTGTGGTATATCAATCAGTAAGCAAAAAAAGTAGAAAAATACAAGTGCTTCAGGAGCACAAAGCTCCGTCAAGGCATTTTTGACACTGTCAAGTGAGTTAATGTCAAGATGTGGAAAACTGCCCTATCTCGCACTGTTCAGATATAATTTAAAAAAGACCTGGACCTGCATCTGAGTTCCGACCATTATCAAAATTGTATCACTTTTCCCTTGTGCAATGACCAGCATTCCCTGAAAATGTCATGAAAATCTACTGACAACTTTTTAAGTGATTAGGGAAAACTGAACTTGCAATTTTAACAAATCCTTAAAGATCCCATATTTTGCTCCTTTTCTGCAGTTTAATATGGATCTTTGATGTCTTCATGAAACGTTAGTAACATGCTTTGGTCCAAAAAGCCCATGAATAAAGCACAGCTGCATTCTTTCCACACTCACATAACCGCTCTGTTCAGACTGGCTGGTTTTGAGGGCGGTTGCCTTCATATGCTAATGAGCCAGAGCAGAGCAGCATACAGGGGAATTTACGATAAAGCAGCGCAACTTGAGCGAAGCAGAGTGCAGCTTACAGTCATGAACGCATACAAACCCTTAATTCATTGTAGTTACCACACACACAGTTACAACAGCGAAGGTCTTTTCCCCTAAACATCACAGGATAACACACAACATGCTAACCACAGTGGGATAGCCACAACTTAGCCTACCTTCCAGGCTAACATTAGCACAAACAGAGGGACCTGAGGTTGGGTAAAGGGCTGATTATATTCAGCCAACTGTTAAGCTTCTCTTCCTGAACACACACGAACCAGAAATTCCGTTTAAACAGATAACAGCTATCCGGTTTCCCCCAAACATCACAGGCTAACGCACAACATGCTAACCTCGGCCTAGTCACCACTGTGGGACTGATTATATTCAGCCAACTGTTAAACTTCTCTTGACTAATGTAAGAATGCTCATACATTGAAGTTTATCCTTCAGACTCTTAACAAGTAATGTCATTATTGACAAACATGTTGTGACGTTATAGTTCACTTCACCCTGCTGTTAGCATTAGCTCGTAGCAATGAGTAAAATAAATACTACACAGCATTAAAATACTCACATTTCCATCATCAGGTTTGGTGACGGATTGTTGGTACTGAGCTCAGATTGAGGAAAAGTCTAGTTGCCAGTCCTGTGTTGAACTGACTGAAGTTGTTGGCCGTGAAGCGACTGGCACACACATGCAGGTTTTAGCCGACTGTAGCTGCTCATTCCCTTCAAAAATAAAATCAATCCACTGGGCCCTTTGGTCCTCCGAGGCTGGTAGCCTATATGTGAAGATAAATGTGCCTGTTTACAGCCAACAACCGAGCAGTGACAGCTTCTGAGCTTAGACATGCTGAACTCTGATCTCTCACTAAGAATGTAAACAACATGGCTGCTCTTCACAGAGGAATCTCTCCAGCAGGGGGGGAGGGGGATACTCAGGTAGACCAAACAGGTTAGGTATGCAAATCAAAACATATACCGTTATGTAACTGTATCCACAGACTCAATAGCTCGCTGAATGCCATGAGTATACATTTTTGCAGCCTGCTAAATACAGGTTTTATTGTCTAATAAAAAAGTGGGTTTTTTTGCATATTATATCCCATTTAAAAAAAATCCTACTTCCATTAAAAAAAGACGGAAAATCTGAACACAAGATACAAATGAATAACATTCCTTTATAAGAAAATATAGGATAAACCAAAATATAAATTATACAGCTCAAAAAAATGTCTTAAGGCATAAGGCAGCATTTTCAGTACACTAATGATGAGTACATACTTATTTTACGTCTGTAAAGTGGTTATGAATATTTATTTATCATTTTTGAACTGTTAGAAATGCTTTATAGGTAACAGTTTAGTTAAGTCTCTTTCATTTGTCATGAACTTATGCACATATATTAATGACAAGATATTTGTAAAATAGATGTATTTAACCTATTTTTTGTATTTAACCTACCCCATGTATATGTTAACACAATAATCAGTGTAGTCACTGATGTATAAAATTAGATATGGGATAAAGCTGATACATGTACTGATATTTCATATAAGAATACTTTTTTTTTCCATGTATTGACTCATGCATTATTTCATAATGGTTCATAGACCCTAAGCTTTAGCAGAGTGCAGTAAAACTTGCTCATGATGTGCATAATAGATTAGTTTATTTGATATACATTAACATTTATGAATTCTTTTTAATCCATGAGAACAATATTGGGGTTCAGGTCAGGGTTAGGATAAGGTTTGGGATTAAACTTTTTTAAACTTTTTTTCTAAAAAATAATGTGACAGTGCATTTGTAAATAAAATACAGAAAAAAACATAATGTGATATTGATAATGACCAATGTGTTTAATGATGCTTTACAAATGCAGTTCTTATGCTTTTCAAATGTGTATATAAGCATTGTACGTCTCTGTTTATGAGTGGCATGTGATTTTACTAATGATGTATTATTCATTATGAGTAAAGCATGCACAATACTTTAGTCCTGCATCACTTTAGCATTTATAAATGTGTATACAAATGATCAGAAAAATGTTTATAAGTACTTTAAAACTGGTGCTTAGTCTGGCAGGTTGCTCTACCATCAATCCAACGGTTGAGGGCTTAAACTCATCTATGGCTCGCTCATGTCAATGTGTCCATAGGCAAGGCCCTGGACTCCTTGTTACTCCCACAGCTGCACCAGTGCCTTGTAAATGGGTCGAACGAGCATAAATGTGTTAGCTAAAACTGATGGAGAGCTTGCGTAGAAACCTCAATCATCAGTGAGTGAAGGCTAGAGTAGTGGGTGTGAAAGGGTATATGTAACCTGCAGTGTAAGGTTTAAGTAGTGTAGAGCTTTGAATCGTCAGAAAGACTGGAAAAGTGCTATACAAGGTCAAGTCCATTTACTATTTACTATTTAATATTAGTGTATGAATTTGAATGTCAGTGGGTAAGAATGAGTAGGCGGGACCTGCAGTGTAAAAGCACTTTGAGGGGTCAGAGGGACTAGAAAAGTGCTATACAGACTCAAGTCAATTTAATGTGTCAGCTTGGTATTAACTTGAGCTTTAATAATGCTATACTCATGCAAAACTAATGCTTAATAGTAGTAAGTAACATCATTATGGGATATGATAAAGCACTACTTTTGTGAACCTCTACTTCTCTATTTTTTTGACAAGCTGTTGTGGCTTTTTCGTCTTTGTTTGTCAATTCATAGACATTAGCTAGTTATAAGCTCCTGGTTAGGGGTATGATACTTTGATTTCTAACTACCTTTCCTCTTTACACAAACATATCTTTCATATAACAGCATACATCAAGAAAAAACAGAAAAAATGCAAATACTGTAAAAGACTCTTTTACAGGTGATCAGTTTATGCTATATATCGTCGACGTATACAGTGTACATTGGTTCTTGTGGGTCAGAATACTTTGTTCCAAGTCATAAAATCATAGTGTGAAAATGTCCAGTGTTGCCCTTGAGTAAACTACTTTAAATATTTGTCCAAAACTAATTATAAAAAAAATCCTGTTTGACATTTAACTTCTGAGATGAAGTGAAATGCAGCAAGCAAGGCCTTCTCACAAAAGCATCCATGGATGTCCTTGCTAAAGCTTAGTAATGCTTTCAAAAGGCATAGCAACAATAGAAGAGTGGAAATTGAGCATCTATTACGTATTTTATTTTTTATAAATTATTTTCTTAGCTGAATAAAGAAATAACTTCCTGATGTTGTGTTAACTAACTTGGCAATAAACCTGGTATTGATTAATGTGGAGCTTCTTGTACCAGCTGAACAAGGCCAATGGTTTTATACAAATTCACAACTTGAGCTGTATTTACTTTCAGCCTTGATTTAGTTAACAGCTAAAATATTGGGAGAGATCATTATTTTTTTTCAACTGTAAGTGGACCAAAAAAAAGAACATAAGTTAGTTTCAGCCCAAAATAAGGCAGAGCTTCTTTCAAGACTTGCCATTTTAATCATTTTTCTTTTTTTTTTTGCCAGTCTCACAGCTCTGGATTATTGCGCTCTCTCTCTCTCTGTCTCTCTCAGTCTTTCTCAGACTCACTTCACTGCAGCTGCTGCTTTCTCCACCTACATGTTTACAGCACAGGGAAGCCTTGGTAAAGGCTGTGAAAAAGTCATGCTTGAGAGTACAAGGAAATAGCCAGCTGACGCAAAAGCTGACAAAGTAGGTTGTGAGGGGAATGGTTGCATAGAAAATAAAAATTACAAAGCTAGAGAAACTGGAGTGGAGGTTAGAAGTGAGAAAAAAAATTGATTCAGACTGTTGTCAGAGAAAATAAGAGCAGATTTGAGACATGCCCAATTGGATCACCAGGAAAAGGTCGGTGGCCCTGTGTCAAACTTTCAGTGCAGGTCAGTGCCCCTTTGTGATCTTACTATTGCATCTAGCCTGACATTTTTCAGAACAACGAAATATCAAAGAGAAAAAAATTAGAAAGTGTATATTTTGACCTGGCTAAAACTTAATGTACATATTTGTTGTTTACTTCTGAATGTTAATTCGTAGATTTCACATAACCGTGAAGAAGTGATTCAGTGATTTTGAAGTGGGGTTGTATGAGGTTCATTTATAGTAAATACTCAAATAATCAGCCTGGGCTATTTACTATACTGTCAACTTCAACAACAGCATGGGGGTGAATGTTCACGCTACTAATCACATTTACATACTTTACCTTTCTGGTAGTGAGCCCCTCTGTTTTGTACGACTTCAGCACACTGTATAGAATACATGTCCTTCAGCCTAGTGTTAAGTGAAAAAGACCAAAGTGACTTTGTTTTGACGAAAGTTTGTTTTACAAAGTGGCTCACGTTCTGTAGCGCAGTACCTCCCACCTACAACATTATCTGATTGTAATAAATGATGATTGACAGAACGATCGTCCAATCACCTGCCCAAAATGCTTCTGAAAGGTTCTGCCCTCCCCAAACACTTTTTATGGGCTCTTTCCCAGATGGACTAGTGAAATATATTGAACAGTTCATCTGGTGTGCCAGGTTAATGTTCTGCTGCAATGCTTGAAAACAAAGATAATATAAACCTAAGCTGTCTGACTAAATTATGCTTTTTGTTCAAATCTTTGTTTGAAGTAGAGAATTTCACACCCCTGAAGTCTCCTGATGGCAAAAAACTTTGATGGACCAAAGTCATATCAGTTTGTGGGTCGAGACAGCCCATACCAAAGTCCAAATATTGGCTATGTTTATGTTTAAATCAAATCAAACAAAATTCTCTTCATGTACCTGTTTGCTGAAACCTACAGCTCCTTGCATCAGGTAACAAAGTTCTCAAGGTTTTAAAAAGATTTTGTAAAATCCAGCACCCTACCTGTACCTGTGTCTAGAACAGCCAACAGAAAAATGTAGTTGCAGCTTTATGCCTGTAGAAGGCAGTTGCAATGCATATTTCTATATGTAAAATTTGAACACATTTCTAAATTTAAATGTCAAGATGTTGGCCTTTGTCACTCAACAACACTACTAAAGTTCAGATACATATTGTCAGCTTAAAAAAGTGGTCTGGGGCAATTTTGCCCATTAAAATGTTACACCAAAGTCTTCAAGCTTTTAAAGGATGACCTTGTATTTGCCCTCTCTCTTCTGGCTTTGTGTACATTTTTTCCACAAAAAATGTCTTCTTTGCCTTGTAAGACTTGCACTGCTCAAATTAAGGGCTGAATGGGGGATAATAATCATTAAAGGTACAAAAGCTCATATGTAACACAAATTTTTCAAAATGAGATTTTTTTAAATTCTCTTATTCATTCATCTTCTGCTCACTTGGTGAGTAGTGGGCATATCTTAGTAACCAGAGGGCAGACCAACGCTTGTGCATATCATCATCCTTAGATCTCTTTTGAAAATCAGACAGGCTCTGCTCACAATTCTTCTGAGACTCTTTCACTGTGCTCTGATTGCTAAATTAAGCAGCGAATACCATGCTTTGTGGTGCACATGACTCCCAACCAAAACAGGTCAGCCATAAAGAGAACAGAGATCCACATAATGCTTTTGACTGCTGCCCAAAAGTCTCACATTTAACTTGCTACAAAAGCAGGGTGTATGTGCTGAAATATGTGAATAACAGGCAGTCTTTTTAAAATGTGCATATTTTTTATAAAACAAATCATTTGCAATCAAAAAATCCCTATCAGATGAGTTTTCACTATCAGATGAGCTTGCAGAATCCCTACAGTCGTGATCAGTTATATTTGTTTCCATTAAATAAAAAAACAAATTGTGCAAATTGTCTGTTGATTTTAGAAACGTATTTGTTTTTCAAAAAATTACTCAATCATTTGGCATAATACAATTTCTGAAGTGTAAACAACTCACAGTCATTGCCTGCATATGCTTATGTTGTTTAAATCTGTTTATTTTCCTATATACAGTATTACTAATCGTGGGTCCAAGATGTTGTGTATTTCACATAATCTCAGCACTTTTTATGCTGCAGTGCCAGCAATGACCGAGGTCAGAGGCATTATGGTTTTGACATTTCTGTCTGTCCATCCACAAGACAATCATCTGCTAAGGCTGTTTTTGTGAGCTCAATGTCCAAAATATGCTTTATAGGATTTTTTTCTGTATCCACCACAACTTAAAGGGTTTTCTGACCTATAAATGTTGTTACAGTGTCAGATAATTGTGTTAAACAATGCCAAAGCGTCAAATAATTAGGTTAATGCATTTGGAAGTGAGTCCTGGAAGCTGTTTTGGATGGCTCTAAACGTTATGTCTTACAGTCTTTTTTTTAACATTTCAGTCACGTTGACGTCAATGTGTACCGTACTCGCCTACATGGTCATGCCCAGTCATATGCTCTAGGCCTATCCGTCTGCTGCTCTGCTTTGGAAGTTACATTGCTTTGCGCTGCTCTGCTTTCGACGAGTTCACAGGGTTAGCACGTTGAGCAATGGCTCCCAGAAAATGTTTGATCAGGTGTGAGGGAAAGTTAGTTTTGTTTACCTTTCCTAAAGAGGCAAGCACCAGGCAGAAGTGGACAGAGTTGCTTTTCCCAGCAAGCTAAAGAAAAATATCTCTGTGTTTGTCTGTCTACGGCACTTCACACGGGACTATTTTGTCAGTATGGGCCCATACGAAGCTGGATTAGCTGGTAAACTGGTGCTGAAGGACAACACCTTTCCGACGTCACTTGGTCCTGTTGAAGAGTCCGAACAGCAAGTTGTAAGTAACAATTTATCAGTGTACGGCTGTATTTCAAAATGTGAAGAGAAATTCTTTTAGTTTCTTTAAGTTTACTGTTTACTCTCAACTCCCACACTGGCAAAATAAGGAGGTGGGGCTCAGCAGTGCTCAGCAACCCTTCAGAAGTCCTCGGATCCGATCACAGTGGAGTGGGCTCGGCGGGAGGCGTACATGTAGGAGGGCGGGGGGGTGGAGTAAATAACACAGACCGTTTTTGTGGGATCCAGGAAATACAAGGAAGCAGTGCAGAGAGATGCACAGTGTCCTGAAGATCTACAACGCTTTCTGTGTGGGCAATCATGTGTAGCTGCTCTATAGGAGTCCAAAAATCAAATACAAAGGCCCAAAAATAAGTATAAAAGTTCTCCTTTAGGGGCAAACTGAGCACACATTGGAGATCAAAGGTCCAGGTCATCAGGTCTCATTTCCATGCCTTCCTTCTTAATGCATTATTACTTTCAAACGTATTACAAGGTTCCACTAAGACTCAGAGGTAAACTTGTTGAATTTTGGGGAGTCATAGGTCAAAGGCTAAGGGCATTGTTCAAAATGCATTTCCCGTGCTTGTAGGCACTTTATCAAGATGCTAGGGCTATTCCTCAAACTTTAGACTCAACTTAACCAAAAGATAAACTGAGGAAATGTTCAAAGTTGTAGGTCAAAGGTCAAGTTTATTGTGTCTTTTGTTCATCCTTCGATCATGATCCAGTAGGAATGCTTAATTTTTTTTATAACTTTGCACAAAAGTTAACTATGGCTAAAAGATAATTTGATTTTTTTGAAGGTCAAAGGTCAGAGGTCAAGTTCCTGGGCCTGATGTTCTTTTGCACCCTTTAAAGTAACAGCAAGAACCTGAGGTGCATATGGGTTTGAAGGTCACAGGACATAGATCAAGGCAATGGACTCTAATCACAATGTTTTGCTTGCTTAATGAAATATGTCATGAACATTTTGTGGTAGCCTTGTCCAAACTTAAGGATGCTGCTACTCATTTTAAAACATGAAAAGTCATCTGGGGCCCACCAAAACCCTAAACCCTAAAGCTGCGTTCACACCAAACGTGACTTTGGGACCTTGGCGACCACTCTCCATGTAAAGTCAATGTGCAGTCGCTATGGGTCGGGGTTAACCCTACTGCAACCCATTGGACGTGCTCTGGGCGACCATGTCGCTCGTTGCTTAGTCACCAAAGTTGAAAAGTTTGAACTCTCCAGGCGATGTTGCGTGTGGTTGTGTGGCAACAGCCAATCAGGATTGTGTGGGTGTGTGACGGTACCAGTGACAGACAGTTTTTATTCCGGTTCACAGAGTGACAACCCACCTAGACGCGACCCCAGAGAACTCACAGAAGACGCTGCAGGGCCAGCAGCTGCAGTGTTTTGTGGTTGGTAGGTGAGTGAAAAGGATACAGTTGGAATAGTGTCAGCTAATACATCCTATTATATGATATATAATATGATTGTGGTGAAACTCGAGAGAGCGTGACGTCACTGAGCAATGGTGACAGGTGAGGGTGACCAAAATGAGGTATTTATGGACACACGACGCGACTTCAGGGGGCGACGCTATGTCGTGTTCGGGGTGAATGCAGCTTAACACAACCAAAATAACCTGAACCTAAAAAGTAGTAACCCCCCTTCTGTGTGAACCCTTGGTTTTGCTGATATGTTTTCTTTAAGTATTCTCTTTTGAACCACTTTTTGACTCTTCAAACTCACTCTGAGTACCTTTTATGTCTTTGACTGATAAATTCATTAAATCAAGAGTAAATCAATGTGGTTTGATATTTAATGATATGTCTTCATCAAATAAATTACCATCAAAAATATGATGCAGTTTTGTCTATCCAACAGTATAAATGACAAAAAGGTAATGTGTAAAGTAAAGCTTCCAGTCGTCTTCCTACACTGCTTATAAAATTCCTACTAATCACTTAGCTATCAAAATGTACCCCACCCTTCTTTTTGACCCGCCAATGCATTGTCAATGTCAGGCAGTTGTCTACCTTGCAGAAGATTGCAACCGCCAGGTGATGGTTCTACTTTTGAATTGGACCCGCCATGCTATTACCTAGATGTATTACAAAGCATGCAACCACACTACTGAAAGAACAGTATTACCACTACTTCATTATTGCAAAAAACACCCACCACTGTACTGCATATAGCATTATACCCAGAGGGCTGTGTTCCAGCCAAAAAGTTGTAAACTTGGGATTACTGAGTTTAGCCTTTGTATTTCACCCTAAGAAGATGTTCAGCTGTGATGTATCTGATGAGCAATTTGGAAATCTCAGTTTCAAAGATCAGATTGATTGCAATAGTAAAACTGCCAGGTAGTAGCTGTAAGTACTCATACAATTGTCATTTTCATATATTTCCAGTTTCTGGAAATCCTCTACAGTGCACTTTGCTCAGCTTTATAAACTTTTCTAGATTAAGGGATATTTTTAGTCACTAATTATTTGCTAACAATGTGACCTTCATTGTTTACTCCCCTAATCCGGCAACACAGACATTTTCTTGTGCCTTTCAAAGCAGCCATGCTCTGCTCTCCCACACATATGCTTTCTCAATAATTCAATATACTCCCAGGAGATGTTGGCAGAGGATTGAGCTACAACGTGGCCCGTATGGGGAATAGCACTTAGACCTCATCCTAGTTATTGTTTGTTTGGTGCATAGTCAATATGGTGGCAGCTCTATCTCTGTGATTGATAAGGTCCTTGGTATAGGCCCCAGCTTTCCATTAGAGAAGAATGCCTCCCACTGATTTATGCTGTCATGCGAGCAGCTCATTTCCTCATAATCCTTTGTTTTTTTCTTACTGTCTTTATAGTTAGGCTCCATTCTCCTCAACCTCCAGCTCTTTTCAAGCATCCTTATCCTTTGTTTTGCGAGTCTTTGCTCTTTATAGACGGACGGGATATTGAATACACTTCTCCATTTCATTTATTCACTCATTTGTGCAGGGCGAGCCACCTCGTGCTTGGTGGGTTTGTGTGGTCGTGGGCTGAGAGACACATTTCGCTTGGCAGGAAGCCACAAGGGATGCCAAAGAACAGATGTTTCTGGAGCGGTGTGTTCTCCCAGCAAAGGCAGACGGAGCTACCAGCACTGCAGAGTGTGTCTCTCTGGGTGTGTGTGGGTACTTGGTAACTTAAGAGCCAAGAAGCCATATGGACACAATTATTTATTTTTCTCAGGAACAAATGGACTCTTGCTAACACTGGCAATTTTAGAAACTTATTCAAGCCAAATGAACTGTCTCATGTCACTGTGTCATCGAAGTCCTTAACTGTAATCACTTCATTAAATACTGAAGCAAGTTTCTGTGGTAATTAAAGCTTTTTCAAAATGCTAGGGTCCTCAAAAAGGTCACCTGACAGAATGCAATCACATATGATGGTGATTTACTAAATTCTGCTTCCTGAAGGTTATTGAGATGTGTTAACACTTTTTAACCAGATTTGATATTGAGGTAGTGAGAAACTGCAATACATGATACTTGATTCTGTTTGTGTTTTGAGGCACAGTGCATTGCGATGAAAAGGGAATCACGAGTCAGTAAATTGAGGCATGTTATTTATCTGTTCTCTGAATTTGGGGTGCACTTTTCTGATTTTGAACCATGGAATTCAATGGAAAATTTCCAGACAAAGTTGAAGGAGGGCTACTTAATGAGTCCTCACATCAAGGATCTTTGCATGTTAAGATATTTAGGCCTTAATGGAGTTTAGCTGCACTTAAGTTTAAGTGACAGCACTTTTGATATTCACATTTTGAGAACACTCTGGGTCATCTGCCCTGCTTTATCCCTATGTGGTCATCATCTGCAAACTTTTATTATATGAACCAATCACAGGGTTAGTAAATAGAGGATTAATGAAGTGTCACCTACAGTGGATAAAAGTTAAGACTGTCAGAAAGGTGAAGGAGCTAAACTGAAGATCAGCCTTTGGTGTTTATATGACCACTGCCTGCCAAAGACAGGAAGAAAGAGAGAGGCAGAGAGAAAACAGCAACTGCTGATCACTCAAACACACTTCCCTACTTTATGAAAAAGCACAACATAATCAGAGATGTGAAAAAGCTGTGAATTATTATGAGAACCTTTGTCACCTCAATGCAAAAAAGCACAGAGCTAAATTTAACTCCAACACCATGAAAAAATCATGCAAGATCTCACACACTTGTATGCTACTGGATCGTTGGTGAAGACAACCTGCTGCTGTGGACCTGCATAGTTTTACCTGTTAAAACTGAAAATATTTGGCCTTTTTTTAGCCCCATTACATTATTATTACAGATCCTAATATCAACCTCAGAGTGATCAATCTGACTATCAACACGGACGAACTGCTGATGTAGACCCACTTGACTATATCTGCTCAAGCCTACATCAACCATCAACAGACACAATATGATTTAACATAAATTCTCCTTTTTAGAATTATTAAACCCAAAATAATTGTACATTAACTAAATGCTGCTATATTAATCGACATCAGTCCTCTCCATTTCATCAGTATCATAGTTCTTTAAATTTCAATATCCGAACAATGTCTATTCATGGTTGTTACTGCTAATACCACCACTATGACTACCTTTACAACCATTTATAGAAGTGGACCCTCTTGAAAAAGAGATGCCGGGTCTTAAATGGTTACATTCCAATAAATTTAAATTCAATAGAAGCAAAAAGGATAAGGACACATTTATGGTCCGGACATCCATAAATGTATTGCTATGATGAATACTCATTTTAGTCCCTTTGTATTTGCCCACATCTCAATTTCCACCCACTCACACACCATCATGGCTTCCGTGGATGGTTGTTCAACAGAGTCTGGTTCTGCTCAAGCTGCTAAACAGAGTATTTTGTCTTGCCAATGTAACTGAGGCTGGTTGTGGCAAAGTGCTGTACTCATGGGGGATTAATGTTGGGTCTGATATAGAATAAAATAAAAATACACTCAAAAAATGAATAACTAAAATTCAATAAAAACACTTAAAAAAAGAAAAGAGTATAGCATTGACCTCCTCTACTGTAAAGTGTCTTGAGATAACATTTCTTACAAATATAGCAAATATAGATTGACTATTGGTTGATTGTGTACACATCATGATGTCTAATTAAGTTTACAGTCAAACTGGTCTGTATTTGGATCTTAGAGCTTAACGTGATTGCTGCTGATTACTGATTGCTCAATGTGACCAAAATATGCCAAAGTTTTGCTAGGAATGCTGTCATTATATTTCAGACAGCTTATCAAAGATGATATTTCTTGGTCTGGTATTTATGCCCCTTAAACATAAATGTGTCAGGGTATGAGGTAACCTACCCTCTGTTCCTGCTTTGAATGTTGCCAAGGATGTGTCAAGGGGATGGGGAAGGAAGAATCTATTAAATCAGCAAAGAGGTCTAGAGCTATAGGTTTGTGTATACTTGCTTGTTTGTTTGTTTTTTGTTGCTGTTTTTTGTTTTGTTTTGTTTTTTGCTTACTTATTTTTGTGAAGGAACTGCTGCATCATGCTGTACTATTTTTCCATAACACAATAATGCAAGGTGAATGAACAGATAGGTACATTTTATTCCATTGCAAAATCAATTTGTATATTTCATTGATGGCATTGCAGCATAAAATGAGCAAGGACTTCAGTGGACAAAATCAGGACCGATTAGGCAGAGAGATGGTACAGTAAGTGGTATCAATGTCATTGGCACTAGAATTTCAAACCTTCTCCCATACACACAATGTAAAACTTCATTCTCAAATTGGTGGAAAATTCTAGCTTCTGAGACTCTGTCACTCTGTTTTTCTCCTCTGTCCACAGGCTGTCCACTGTTCACTGAGACTCTGACTCTGTGTAAATATAAAATAAGCTCATGCTTTTCATGGTGGTTCTGCAGCTGTAAAACGAAGAGCATTGTAAGACATAAAAAAGTTTAAATAAAGCATATCCTGTCTCCATGAAGACTGAAATAAGATTGACCATTCTCCAACCCTTGCACTTTTCTGTCACCATCATAACATTACTTTGAACACCTCAATGACAAGCAATGTATCATTCATGGTCGTCAAACAAAACAAGCAATATATCTCTCTACAGACCTGTTTTTTCCTCTTGCTGCCAGTTTTTGACACCCCCGGTTACTCTGTGGTTTAGCTTCATCTTGGCTGTGCTGCAGGACAAGCGATCCCAGGTGAGTGTGCCTGACTCCTCCTGCAGTTAGATCACCGTCTTTCTGACCCACAGTGGGCAGAGTAGAAAACTGGGGAAATATGTCTCAGACTACCAGAGCATCTGCAGCAGTTCTCCCCACAGCTCTGTCCTTTCCCCGCTCTCCTGAGTACAACAGCAGCTGTGATCTGCCATGGCTTCCTCAAGGCAAGTGATATTTTTTGCATTGTTCAAAACGAAACCTCATAAAATGAAACTGTTTCGCTTTGAAGCAGGTGGCCTTATAAAATGGTATGGAGCTTCCACTGATACTAACTTTAATATCACTAAATACTGTGTTGCATTAATGAGTTCTAAAAAGCAGAAGTAACTAGCAAGAAAGCACCTCCAGCACCCCCATATCTAAGTCTGTGGGATTTTTCAGTTTGCAGTTTGATGTCCGGTACAAGACCTATGGTAAACAAAAGCTTTAGGGATTGTATCATGTTTCAAGACATAAAATAAAATGTTTAAATGTTCCACATGTTGATTCTAAAGCTTTGTGATATCTTGCAATAGATATTTGCCAAGAGTCGGCTAACTATACAGAGTTTTTCAAGAACAGACAAGAACATCGTTATCAATTGTCTTTGAAAAACTGTGGTGAACTTCCCATTGAAATAGCAATATCCACTAACTTCAGTATGTTTATTAAAGAGCCCAAATTTTCCATCACTGTGGTTTATACACTGCCTGGCCAAAAAAAAAGTCGCCACCACAAAAAAAGGTCACACACTGATATTTTGTTGGACCTCCTTTAGCTTTGATTACAGCACGCATTCGTTGTGGCATCCCCCACCCCCCACAATTGTGTGCTATTTATTCACATTCCCCTTGGTGTAAAGGCCTTTAAACTTAATATTTCAAACTTTAGTGTATTTACAAAGCAGTCTCTATATTTCTATCTTCATATTTCTGCAGATTTGCTGGGTTTCACATGTTTTCGCAAAGTTTATACCGTTTGTCATGCTGTAGTGCTTCCTTTAGCCTTTTTTAATTTTCAATTTCCAGTGTTTAATAACGTGCACCGAGACACAAAAGCAATTTTCTGAGACACCAACTTATCTGATGAGTTACCCAATTACAGATTTAATTGCTCACAGTAGGATTATAAAAATGATGTGATTTAATGAGCTTTTATTTGGCAGGATGAAATTGGAGAAGGACTGGTAAAATATGGTTGAATCAGTAGCTAACAGTTGAGATTAGAGGAACTATACTTGTAACTAATTCCAGCAAGAATGGTAAAAACAGTTAAAAAAACACTCAACCAACAGCTTGCCTCGATGGTAAACATCTCACACGCACCCTTTATAACTGTTTTTTCACCAGCTAAGCGTGTGTATGGGTGTCTGCAGGTTTTTTATATTTCCATGAGGTAAGGGTGTAAACTTTATTGTGTCTTAGACCACATTGATGACTTTCATTTCTTCACGGCCTTGTTTTGCTGTAATTGTGAAAAAAAAGAGGTCTCCTTTAATTTCCTGCAAACAGTGCGTGACGTGCACTGTGAATTGCATTTTCACTTACTGAAGCTTCATATTGTGCTCAAGCTCTGGTAATATTCCAAAGCTCATTTCTCCCTCTATAAAGTTTTGATTCAGGCATCTGAAGTTTGAAACAGCATGTAAACAAAATTAATATCAAGCCTAATGTAAAATAAAAATGAGATGGTTGTTTATGAGATTTCCCTGGTCGCTAAAAGAAGCGTTGCCCTCAGGTGGTGTGTTAGCGTTATGTAACTGACAATATAGGGCAGTGTGGGATGGAGCTGGATAAGACTTGAGACAAGAAAGCAAGCTGTGGCTTTCTCTTGAGACCCACATGAGAAGACAGGAAAATGCTCTTCATGATGCATTGAGAAATGTTGTTTCAGTGTATTACAATTGACAGCAGAATATGGAGAACAGAACACGGAGCTATTTCTTTTAAACGAGGATATTGGGAGGATTTGGGTCCTCTTGCTGGTAGTTACTCGACAAACAAATGCCAAAACTTTACTGCCTATGGAAGCTGCCAAATGTGTTCCAAAAACTTTTCAGTGCTGACAAAACCACATTTTTTTTGTATTCCACATTACAAAGGCATTCCAACTCAAGTGAGTCATTCTTCTCCCTGCCACAGCAAGACGATCAATGAAGGGGCAAGCTATGAGGAGAAAAGTGTCTATGTATTATTCACTCTCACAGAGTGATATCAAGCCTTGTTGGGAACCCCTGTCCTCATCCCAGGGGTAGAGAGTTGTGGTGTGCTAATGGATTTTGCAACAAGGCATCTCGGGGCGGTTTGAAGATGCAATTATGATGGTAATGGTCGTGCCACTGCAAAGCGAATGCATCAGCAGGAGCGAAAATGATCACATACAAACCCTGGCAGTGTGCAATAAGACAAGTTAAAGTGTGTGTCTCTAATCCTAACCTACAAAAACATCTGTGTGAACTGAGAAAGCTGCATGGTCGTGATGATAGAGATGGATGGATGAGTAATCAACATTTCCAACATCCAAGCATGACTGGACTTTGTCAATAGTAAATGGACTTAAGCTTTGATGGCAGTTTTATAGCTGTCTTGATACCTCAGACATTCCCACACTTATGGTGAGGCTGTTATCTCAGGCATCCATCAGTATTATCTTATCATGTTCATACATTTACCTGCCACTAACACAGGGATGGGAATCAAAGCAATTCCAGTTGAGAATCGATACCAACTCCCTCAAAGAATCAACATCATTAGTCTTTTTGCTTAGCAATTCCTCCCACTTTGTTCTGCATGCTTTGCAAATCAAAGACATCACACTCTCATCAGAGGTAGTCATGATAACAAAGAATTCAAAAATCATAGCAGACAGTGGGCAGAAGTGGTTAAAGTTGTGGATTATTTTTGGCAAAAAGACACTTCATGCTATTTCCAGTAAGTGGAGACATAAGCAACTTGCAGAACCATTTATCTACAGAGATGGCAAAAATTACCCAGATTCCTTACTTGAGTATAAGTAAAATACCTATGTAAAAAAACGACTTGATTAAAAGTAAAAAGTACTGATCCAAATATCTACTCAAGTAAAAGTAAAAAGTACAGGCTCTGAAGTGTACTCAAAAGTACTTTTAAAAGTAAAAAGTATTTCTACTGCATGATTCACTGGCTGCAAAGCTATTAAACACAGGGTATTTTTTATGGAATCTATTTTAGCAATGTTATTGTTTGAACAAAAACTGCCTGCCTAGCATCCTAATGTACTTCACTATAGTCCTTTAGGCATTTGTATTGTACACTTAAAGTTAACACATCACACTTCTGAACTTTGAATTTTGGACCAGGATTAGCTTCTAAACTATGGTGTCACAAATCATGCTCATAGGCCCAACTCTTAATCAACCTTTTTAATAGCACTTTTTTTAATAGCACATCAGGGAATAGTTGTTTGTCACTGTGCGGAGTGGCAGACCTGCTGTGACACACACACCACAGGCGCAGGCTTGCACGCACAAACACACACACACACACACACAGCAGTGTCTCCTCCTGCGTCTGGTTTATTCTAGTGGGTATACTCTGACATACTCTGATGGATTGTTGTCCTTATAGGGCCTCCATACACTGAAGACATTTTTGCCACATTTTTATCAAATTTATGCACCATTCACTGAAAACAGCTCTGAGACCCACTTATGGGCCTCCACCCACAGGTTGAGAACCGCTGCACTGGTAGACTGTATTTGGAGCTTGATCCGTCAAAGATTGTTTTTATATCATGGACAATACGTGATGCAGGATACCTCAGGATGAATTTATCATTTAGAAAACAGTGAGTGAGTGAAACAGGGGTCAGAGCTGGACTTATGAAGAATGTTGAGTTTTGATTCATCAAAAGGCTGACTCGTCATTTTTTAAGTCTTTGTGCTCACTTAAACAGTGCACATGAGCTGTCAAAACACTGTTTGAATTATAAAATCACACAAAATGACTGATGATCCCTCACTGTCCCTGAGATGATCGTCTGTCTGCGTCTTTACGTTGACTGGCACACGGAAGAGCGCGCGCCCAAAGACGCTAAGCGGTTCGGGAGGCATTTAGATCAAATGTTCACATGAACATCAGCTGCACTGCAAAATGACATAACTGACAGACAACAATGGTAACAGCCACACCTTATCAGGCCTGTACTCCACAGAGCGGATCGTGGCTGCATCAGACAACGGGGATGCATCCTCTTGTGCAAAATGCGGCCCCCAATGGATCGTGGGGCCCTACGCACAGCGCTTGTTCTGTGTAAAGAGAGGGGTGGCGCTGCTTAGGCTATACATATAAGGTAACAAGCGTTTTTTGGAAATATAAGGAGTAGAAAGTACAGATATTTATGTTGAAAATGTAACTGAGTAAAAGTAAAAAGTCGTCAGAGAAATATATAAAAATAAATACTTCTAAATATATATATATCAATATATGTATATATATATATATATATATATATATATATATATATATATTCATATATATATATGTATATATATATATATATATATATATATATATAAATACATATAAATAAATACTTCTGTAAGTACAAAGTACCTGAAAAATCTACTTAAGTACAGTCACGAAGTATTTGTACTTCGTTACTTGCCATCTCTGTTTATCTATGCAGCATGGCATTGAATATCAGGAGTGTCATGTGTTTGACATTGGTGCCACTTAAAACCCAACTTTTTCCACAAAGGATATCATCAGGAATTGATAAGGGAATTTGTTAAATAATTGGATCAAGAAGTATAATTGGTAATGGAACTACTATTAATAAAGTCTTATCATTTCCCATCCCTCTTGATGCAGCAGTTGGAAATATTTTGGCTGTGTTGGACTGTAACAATACAACAAATCCTGATATTAGGTCATACAACTATATTGTTGCTCCAATTCAAGTTTGCACGGTTCATGCGATCAATCCCTGTTTTGGCACAAATAACTTGCCTGAAATAGGTGGTCTCGGCCCACTTCCAGTCGACTCCTGAAGCAATTTCTGTGCAGTGAGGACACAATCGACCCAGCAACCAACACAAGCAGAGTAACATGGAAACTCATAACAATGTTGTAGGAAAGCAGGAGCAGTAGCAGTAGTGATAGTAAGTGCATTGCAGCTAATGAGGCTGATGACAAAATACTTAATAATAATGTTTTGGATCCCACAGAATCACTTTCTGTGCACAGGTTCAACACAACAGAAATATAGCAACAAACATTACTTATCGTCTCTACAGAAGGCCATTCAGGACTTGACGACATGGACTGCTTTGAAAAGTCATTTACTGACAAGAATTTAGTCCATGTCATCCAAACAGGTGAATTTATACTTTTTGTAGCTGCTCTCTGCTTTCCGGCATTGTTGACAGTTTCTCTGTGGACATGTTGCGCCCTGAAAAAAGGTGTCACCTTATATATATTTGATATTCGAATAACCGTTCAAATATGGGGATAAATATCCGTAACCGAATAGTAAATAAATATTCGAATGTAAAATATTGACTTTAGCAGCACATCAGGGCGCCTGGAGCAGTGGAAAGTTTCATCCAACAGAGGGCGCCCTCAGCGTAGCTTGACCGTCAGCCACATCCGCTGCTCTCTTGATCTCAGTAAACAACGAGTTGCCACTCCAAGCGGACATTAATAGCACCGAATCATCTGAGGAGTGCTGTGTGGTAGGATTTTAGGTTCTACACCATTGATGGCAACTTTAAAATCAAAGACCGGGCTGTGTGTCGGTTATGTGCAAAGCAGCTTAGTCACTCGTCCTCCACATCAAATTTGCGGGCTCAGCTGTCAGCTTTCATCCAAGTTATACAGCTGAGTGCAGCGGCGCTTCGTCAAGAGTTTAACCCCGTGTGACTGTGTTGTTTTCGGCAGGGTCTTTACCGAAGAGGCGGATAAGAGAGTCTCTGTACCTTACTACGGAGGGGGGGCAAAATAATCCAATATCTTCGGTTATTTGGGTGTATGTTCGAAAACCGTTCGAGTTTGATTTTTAGGAAAAGTGACAGCCTTACCATCAATACAGGTTCTTAGATACAATGCCTCATCTCTGGCAGCTTCACAAAATATGTAACTCATTTTCAAAATCACCTACATGGTTACAAAATTTTTAAGTCACCAATAGTTTCTGTTGTTTCACATTTTATGTGTATTTCTTTTCACATCACTGGATCAGAACAGAACAGAAGTGGCTAATTTTTCCCAAAACGTCACCTTAAACAGTCTTTTTCTCAGCCATTTTGTGTATCTCTTGCTTAGCTTCACATTTTATTTCCACACTTTAAAAAAATGGAGGAAACACAGACCTCTAGTGGGTTTTTTTAATGCAGTCAGAACAAGTCTTAATTTAGCTTAAACAGTGTCTTATTTTACATGAAAAAAATGTTATTAACTCTTAAAAATCACTCAAACTTCGGTTTAGATAATAAAAACTATGTCAGCACATATTCTCCAACATGTGTCATGGTATAAACAAGAAGGGATATTCGTTATTACCTGAAAAGGGGTCTCAGACATGACGCATCCTTTTTTGCAGCTTCACAGAAAATGAGGCATTGTAGCCAAGAGCTCCCTCCAGGGACCAGGCTAAACCAATCAGTCACAGATATTATCTTTCCAAAAGATTATCAATGTAGATCAGAGAAAACCATGTCTTACAGAAAGATATTCTTATATTTAGAGAGTTATTAAAGGGGTCATATCATTCAGAAACAAGATGTAATACTTACAAATAATGTTGTTTATTGAATTGCTGACTCAACACCTCCAGAAAATCCCACAACATGAGATCTGCTCCTGTCCCCAATATCCGGAAGCAAGATTTCCGCCCCTGAAAACGTCTCATAGCGAGATCTTCGTGAGATTTTCCGCAACCTGACGTCAGGTATTTTCAGTCTCTTCTCACTGGACAAGCCTGAGAAAGCGGCTCCTCCCTGCAGCTCCTCCCCAGTAATGCCTGAAGCACTGAGCTGCAGCTAAAACACGCCCACCAAGCTCAGCCGTTTATATCCTCTCCAGGACCAGCAGTTTCAGTAGTAGTTTCAGTGTTTGTTTTCTGTTGTTTCCCTGAGCTATATACTTGAGAGAAGACATGTCTGGGAAGGGTCTTCATCTGTGTTTTTTTGGTTGTGGATCAAAATCACAACTATTTTCACTTCCAAAGAATGAAGACACCAGAAAGCAATGGGCAGCCTTTGTTTCCTCGGATCAGCCACTGTCTCAGCTGTTTCTGTGTGCTCATCATTTTACCCCAGAGGGCAGTTTGATGCAGGATTTGCATCTCAACTGCTGCTCAAACAAGGAGCAGTTCCCTCCATAAAGAATGTCCACAGAGACCCTAAACCACAAGCGGTAATGTAATCAGAGGAAGTAATGTAAATAAAGCCATGATGTAATGTCGAGCTAATGCTAAGCTAGTTAGCGTTAGCGTCAGCTGTGTTGTGTAAATTCGGACTTGTAGAGCTCTTTTACGACCACACGGTAGCTAAAAAAGCAAAACTCACAAACAGTGCTTCATCCTCTGTTACTTAAACTCGTAAATAAATATATGATGTAATGTTGAGCCAATGCTAAGCTCGTTAGCGTTAGCATTAGCATTAGCGTCAGCTGTGTTGTGTAAATTCAGACCTGTGGGGCTCTCTTACGACCACACAGTTGCTCCAAAAGCAGAACTCACAAACGGCGCTTCACCCTTTGTTACTTAAATACCTATCTTTTAATTATTATGATGAACATGTCTTTGAAAAGGTCTGCACACCCCCCTCAGCTGCTGAAAGTAATGGGAAGCTATTGTTAGCAGTTTGACTCGCTGTTGTTTGTAATCACATAACTAATCTGGGCTTTTTTCTACTTAAAAACTCATCTGTATTCATGGAGATGGGCATGATTGATCGGCGAATCTCATAAGTAGCCATTTTAATCATGTAATAAAGGCCAAACAAAAGTTTAATGTTAACTGCAAAGTCTATACAACGATCCGCGGACAGCCGGGGCTAGTAAACAATGCACTTCCGTATGTCACGCCTCCGCTCGGCCTCAGCACCCCCTCCACTCTGTCTCCAGCTCAGCCCTCACAGAACTGGCCAATCAGAGGACAAAGCACACGTGGTCTCGGTTCTCACGTGTACTCTGTCTGAATCAGAGCGATTTGAGGGAGAGCCTGAAAAGTGGCTAAAGAGAGGCTTTTGTAAACGCGATTTTGAGGCGAAGAACGAGCTTTATGACCTGCAAATCATACAGAAGTACTCCATATGCATCCCAGATTGGCATAATGACAAGGAAAACAGCATGATATGTCCCCTTTAAACTAGAAAACATGTTGTAAGTTTTTTAACATTTTACGATGGACTCTTTTCAACACATAAATCCTTGAGCAATTTTTTTAACCTCACATGAATTTCTGCAATGACTTTTAAGACTCCCCTTAACACAAATTATACATTAAATCAAAAGAACTAGTTTATTTTTTTTATCTTTTTTTAACTGATTCGATTTTTAATTAAAATTTAATCTATCACAGACACTGTTACGTTGTGATAAGTTACCATGCTATCTGGTATCCCCTATGGTCTGCTGTAGACACTGGTGAGTGTTGAAACTCCCTCTTCCATGTGCACAGAGTTTGTTTACACTTATGAAGCAAGTTAAGTCACACACTGATAAATATGCCCATCTGTTTAATCTATCTCCATTTTGTTTTGTGGGTAGCATAGGCTGGTGACTTTCTTCCCATCATGCACAGGGCAGCTTGTAGTCGTTGGGTATAATGTTATGACATAAGGAAGCCTTTTGTGCAACTAAGAACTAGACAGTAAGAACTTACTGTCTGGGGAGCAAGGAAAAGAACCCATCGTGCTAAGAGCAGCTCAATACTGCAAACAACCTTCAAAGACAGAGCTGGTAATGATGATTCGAAGACTAATAACAGAGACACGGAGTAATGGTATCTGACCAGCTTTGATGTGGAGGCTCACATGTGCTCTCAAAACACGTGTTCAACATGATAACCACTGAGCCAAGGAGGCTCTGTACAAAGTCATCATCCTCTTTTAATGACGTTTTTCTCCTCCAGAGGTCTAATGATGAAGATCTTGAACTCTGTAAAACAAGGGCAGATAGAATCAGATCTCAGGAAACTGTGTCAGTGGGTAACACAGTTACAGCTAGAGTCTACGTTTCCTTCAGAGAAGACCGTTGGTTTGAGAGAGGTGTCAAGGAAGCCATTTTGTCAAGATGGAGAAGCTATCTCTGCACAGAGGTGGGGCACGAAGACAATTTCTATCTTCAACACACAATGCAGTCTTGGATTCCTTTCATAAACATTAAAAAAAAAAATGGGCCAAAGAACGTGGGATCTGAAAAGAAACGCCCACTGATCGCATCTCTGGAGGCAAAGAAGGTCAAAGACCCTGCCAAGGACTCCAAGGTGACCACCCAGATCATTTGCATATTAATAACAGACTTGGACGTTATACTTCTAGCGCTTTCCTTGTCCAATCTCAGAACAAATAAGCCTTTATGGAGAAGAGGCAAGAGGTCCTAATGGATCTGCACAAGTGCAGTTGACACTTGGACCAGTGTTTCATAACCATGACCTGTTTTTATGAGAACATACACAAATTCTTATCAATATCATTAATAAATGTTCAGCTTCAATTATTCTTTTTTCTTTGTTAATTGCTCTTGTTTATGAGTCCTCCTCCTGCCTAAGATGATCCTAATTGATGTACTTGTATTTTTCTCCTTCTGTGTCTACTGAAATTTACTTATGGCTCTGTCATGACCATAGCCTCATCCAGCTGGTTGATTCTCTATATTTTTTCACAAATGAAGGCCTATACTTTAACTGGCTTCCTCCAAAGCAAATTAATCTGCAGACACAGCAGTCTCACTGCTTATCTGTCTCCCGACATGTTGGGGGCCCTTCTTCACTCTTTGTTTAATGAGAAGCGGTAATATTGGAGATGGCAACAGTAGAGGAGGAATACCTCAAATGTTAGGCAAGGTGTTTAATTAGCATTTGTTTGTCCGTCTGTAAGCAAGATAACTTAAAACGTTTAGAATGGATTTTGATGAAATTTTGTTGGTCATGGCACAAGGGAAGAGTGATTAGATTTTGTTGCTGATCTGAATCAGGATGTGGAATGAGGAAGTCTTCCGAGGATTTCTTAACAGTGCAGGGTAGGGCAGGTTTTCACTTTTTTGACATGAACTGTTGGCCTTGGCAGAGGTATGTACTCTCAAAACACTTCTAGTTTAAAATGCAGCATCAGTTTAAAGAACAACTAGGCCTTTCTTAGATTCTGTGAAACAGAAAATGTAACCAGTTACAGTGCTGAACAAATGTATTAGACCACCACCCATTGTACAGTTCATGCCACAGCTGCCCTGAATTAACAGCATTGGTAATTACCAAAATGATCTTCCAAGTTTCTGTAATGGTTAATTCACCAATATGTAGAAGCTATTTAACAGAAATGATATTTTAATACCAAGATATAATTAATAATATTATTGTTATTCATGATTCTTCAAATTTACTGTTTTACAAAAACAGAGAAAAACAGTAAAGCATATTATTATTTCTTGATTTAGATGTCAAATAAGTTATTTTCTTTCATTCCTGAACAGACAAAACTAGTTTCAGTTGTTAATGTTATGCTTGATTAATATCTGACTTCTCAGAGGAGTCCAGTGAGTCGGCTTAAATTTGGATATAAAAAGGTGAATTCAGTTTGAAATTCCTCATTCCCATTCAAAATGTATGTCCAATAACAATAACGTTTTCAGTTTTTAACAAATTTAGAAAGATTGCTAAAACATTTATGTTTTATGACAGGGGGTCTAATAAATTTGTTGAGCAGTGTGTATCTTGAGTTCATCCTTCATCCAATTGCAAATATATAAGGAGCACTTTGCTAGTAAAGGGTTTGACCTTTTACCCTCAGGACTGGTGGAATTATTCATGGCATAGATTCAACAAACTGCTGAAAACATTCCTCTAAGATGGTTCATATTGAAAGTATCATGTAGTTGCTGAAGATTTGTTGTCTGCACATCCATGATACAAATCTTCCATTCTCAAAGGTGCTTTCGTGGACTGAGATGTGGTGACTGTGGAGGCCACTTGAGTCCAGTGAGCTAAGTGTTATGTTCAAGAAACCAGTTTGAGATGATTTGAGCTTTGTGACATGGTGCATTATCCTGCTAGATGAAGCCATCAGAAGATGGGATCACTGTGGTGATAAAATGACGGACATGGTCAGCAACAATACTACAACATCAGAATCAAGTTTGGTGAGACCATGCTAATTTAAGCCTCAGTTTCCTGTGGCACCTGGTGGGGTCTTCAGCCGTAGCCCATCTGAATTAAAATTAGACTTGTTGTGAGGTAATTTTCTTTTTTCTTTTATCTCAAATGTATACTTTTCACGTACCTTGACATGTTTCGGCGGAAACTTCCACCTTCCTCAGAAGTGTCTCTTGGTGGTAGGTGTGACGTGTCATATCAGCTGGTGTTACGGAGGCGTGACCCTCTTGTCTAATTTTTTGACAGGACGATCACGCCTCCCACTGTCTGCTCGCCTCTGCAGAACGCTGCTCCAAGTGTGTGAGAGCGTATGAGAGCATGTATGCCCCCTCATCCCTGTTCATTGTCCGGGGCACAGGGACAATGAACAGGGATGAGGGGCATACATGCTCTCACACACTTGGAGCAGCGTCCTGCAGAGGCTATAGACCTGTTGTGCATTCAGATATGGCCCTCTACATGCCTTGGTTACAAAAAGTGGTTATCTGAGTAAGTAGTGCCTCTTTTAATCTCAAACCACTTGATAAATTCTCTTTTTTGGACCATTCTCTATAAACCCTGAGGTGGTTGTGCATGAAAATCCCTGTAGATCAGCAATCTGGCACCAACATTCATATTATGTTTAAAGTCACTTAAATTAACTAAACTAACCCTAACCCATGAAGTGCAGTGATTTTTTTAGGGAAAATCTGTATTTCTTTGGATCCACAGTGAAAATCTGTGATTTGTGATTGTTTTTGTCTCTTTTGTTATAAAAACCAAGCACCAATGTTTTAAGACATCCATTTTGTCCCTAAGAATTGGGAAAATTTCCTGTTAGTCTACTGACAAATCAAATTTGCCCTGTGTATAATTTTCTAGTTTTCTCGATGACGGAGTCCAATCAGGAGAAGCCAAATGTCAACAAGAGTTATCCTTAATTTCCCAAAAGATTAAATAAGAAAGTTTTAGAAATGTTATGTGGCCCTTTTTAACATTTGAGACAAACATTGCTTCCAAAGGAGCACAAATTACTAAACGGAGAAAGAACACCTAGAGGAACAAGTGTAAATATGTTTAGAGATTTTGCTGTAAGTTTTTTGGATACTTAGATTTTGTTCTATTAATAGCCAAGGATTGACAGAATCATATATGGACATAAAAAGGTTCATTCACCATTTATCTTTGTGTGATTTGTATAAAGTTCAGAGAGATTTGAACTTTGTTTTGATTTGTTCTTTGTCTCTAGTAACACACCAATCTAATATCATTACATTCTAAATTTTCTGATAGCCCAGGTTTTTCTGAATTAAAATGTATCTTTAACTTCATTCTGCTTGAAAGGGTGGAGGTTTTACATGCATTATCACAATTAAAAGCCAGGCAGACTGATGGTCTGGAGCTTCAATGGTTAACAGCAAAAATCCTTTTAGAGCCAAGTAGTTTTATCTGAATTTCTTCACTCTGAGAAAAATCCACCCTCACCCATCTTAAGACTAACAAAAATTTCAGGACTTTTTGATTGGTTCATTGGCTGTTAAGGTGGTTTTTCTTTGGTTCTTCCTTTTGCAACTCACCAAGGCCGCTTCCTACAACTCACACTGATTGATGAGGCAGTCCTTCTGGATGGTGTTGCCAGCCAGCAAAGTAGTGTTGCAAATCTCTGGACGCTGGGCCCTCCTATCACTCGTCCTCCCATTACCCTGAAGACTGATTTATACTTGGGCACTGCACCAGGAGAGTTCAAGAGAGGACAATTTATTGCCAAACAGACAGTTTCCTGTTTTGTTGTAGTCTGTTTGGGTGTAAGCATCTTATTGTCCACTTTTTAAAATCACTGGTAAAGTGGTAACATTCTTACAAAGCCTGTTGTGTAAAATTCACCTACAGCTTCTGAATCTAAGTTTAAAGAATTACATTTTTCTGTAGATGAGGGATGAGTAATAAAAGTAACTCAGCAGAAGGGTTTTGCTCTCTTTTGAACACAGTCATCCAGTCCTTATCTATAATAAAGTATAATGAAGATGTTATCATTGTCTCTCATCAGCCAAAAGCCCAATAATCGATCACTAACATATGTCTGCTGTCTGTTACTTTAGGTAAAAGAATGATGAGGATGTTGACAAAAGAACATAAGTAAAGCAAAGGCAACTGAACTTTTGTGTTTTGATTTTTTTTTTTGTAGTCTTTGTTTTTAGCCTTCTATTTATTCCAGAAAGCAGCTCTGAGTTTTTGTTGACCTCAAAGTTTTTGCTTTCAAAACCAGTCATCTCTGAAGAATTTATTCCCTGATTGCATGAAAACTACCTTCAAACTATGTGAACCTTAAAAAGTGCGGTTGTTCCCCAGTGGAACCCTGGTAGTATTTGTCGGTGCTTAAGTCGTATCATGTGCACAAAATGGTTTGTTTTACTAGACTCTATAATCAAACCATTTTTCTTCAAAACTGTGATCTTTGAGGAACTGTTTTTCCCTGGTTGTGCTCATGCTACCTTCAAACTACTTTAGATGAGAGTCCCAAAAAGAATCACCTTCTCTGCTGTTTCCTGGCAGACCTGTTTTGGTATTTTGAAGGAGTTTCAGCATCACAGATAAAGTCAGTTTGGTGTAAAGCCTAATACTCTGTGTGTGTGCTAAATTCTGGTTTTATGGGGTAAAATCTTCTAGAGTTTGTCTTGAGTCCATTCCAAAAAGAGACATTCTCTGTTTTAAGGCTTTTAATGTCAGGTTTCTGTAACCTTGCAGTGTGGCTGGATCTGCCTGATTCAGCGTCTGTAATCAGTCATATTTTGCCAAGCTCAAATTTACAGCTATTGTGAGCAGCACGGCCCAATCAGCAGGAAGAGGTGAAGGATACAAGTGCGATGACAACAGGAAGTGACCACTTGTACAGGGATGAGTATAGATACTAACAGCTTTAGAAGCAGTTTTATCAGATCTGGACCACATTTCTTCATGATATAAAAGAACACTGAACACTGAAAGAACTTCTCGATAGAGAGCATACTGACGCTCCACTTCTGACATGTTTTGCCACAAGTTTATTCATCGAAGTGGCTTATATTTTGTATTGTAGTGCTCGCCTACTACATTATCTGATTGGCCCATAATGAATGTGATTGATGGAAGGGTCATCCAATAACTTGCCGGATATGCTTTTGAAAGGTTTTGCCAGTTCCTAAACACTTTCTATGGACTGTTGCCTTGATAGACTAGTGAAATATATTGAAAGGTCTATTTGGTGTCAGGTATGGTTTCTATTTACTGAAGTGAAATAAAGAATTGAGATATGGATATTTGCTGATACATACTTAAAAACTAAATCAGGTCATACTCTCACCTCTTGTTAACATACAGTATGTCCTGAGTGGTCTGTTAATTTACAAGCTGATTACTCATAGAAAAAAACACACACATACACTCATATATACATTTTATTCTTTTAGAGAGACAACGTTGGACATCAGCTTCCTTCTTTGTGTCAAGTGTAAGTGGATATACAGTAGTGGGATCACAAAAGGTACGGATTGGATTGGATCATGGATTTAAATAAGTAATCAGATAATTTTTAGTATTGACAAAAAATAATTAAAAGTTAGAGGAAAAAATGCCTTTACTCACAAACCTTTCTTTGAAACAGGAAAAACTTCTACCAGAGGTTTTAGATGGAAACAGCATGCAAACATTAGAATCAGATTTAAAACCTTTTAAAATAGAGTTACTCAAATTAAAATGCAACCAAAGGTATGATCATTCCTTTCCTTAACATTAGTAAACCCTAAGTACACAGCTTTTAATCATTTTTTGCACCATCTGGGGTGACTGAGATGTTGCCACTGGGCCTCTTTAGCCCCCACTCTATGGCAAGCCCTTTAAATATTTAAGTATTAGCGGTAATAGCAATCGTAGATATCAGTAATTGTTTTTCCACATGTTAGAATTCCAAGCCGACATATCTACAATGTAATTTTCACTAGTAACTATTCTAATTCAAGATATCTAATGTTTATTTTTCACTAGTGGAAATGGTAATTGTAGATGTCTGCAACTTAATTACAACTAGTAAACGTGTGCCATTGACTTCCATTCAAATTGAATTACAGATATCTGTAATTCAATTTGTACATGTTGTAATTCAAAGTCCACATATCCATAATGACATTTTGACATGTCGCAATTCTAATTCATGATATCTACAACCCAATTCTTACTAGTAAAAATGTTAATTCCTGATAACAACAATTTTATTCTTACTAGTGACAAAGTTCATCTATGATATCTATAATTGTACGAACATTACAGATATCATAAATTAATTCTAGATATCTAAAATGCAATTCTTACTAGTCGAAATTACACAATTGATATCTTGACGTGGAATTTTTACATGTAAGAATGTAATTACAGATATCTGAAATACAATTTCAGATATCTGTAATTACATTCTTACATGTAACAAGTACATTAGAGATATCTACAATTTTCTTTTGAACTAGTCAAAACTGAATTGTTGATATCAAAAATGGAATTTCCACATGTACAAATGTCATATGGTAATGAGGCTACATATCCGAAATAAATATGGTAATTTGGCTACATATCCGAAATGACGCCATTGCACTGCCCAAATATCCACAATGAGTATGCTAATTTATGCCTGCACAGGATTGGTTCATAGGGCAACTCCACTACTGTCACGCTTGTGTAGGCTGCGCGCTGAATCTGATGCACACAGTTGGGAGACGATGATTGAAAATGGAGCGAGACGGAAACACTGAGACCGCAGTTTCTGCATTTGACAGAATTTTTAATGTGACGAATCATGCCAGACAGGAGCTGTTGCAGAGTCACAACTGCATACTTGCTCCTACCAGACGCTTGTAATACAGGCATCTATTGCGCGCAGTTCCCTTTGACTGCATACACCATGTTGATAAGCACGTTCGATTGCAAAACATTTTCTCTGAATTTTACTGATCACTTGCTCCGCCATATTCTACGTCTCCCACTGCCATCTACGATTGTCACTGCCAATGGCGGGAGGATTTGTTGTATATTCATGAACTATTTAAAAGTAGACCAATGGCTATATGGTATGCTACTATGACGGCTCGTCCTGCCCACATATCCGAAACTGCAATTGTTGATATCTGAAATGGGAAATTACATTTCCACTAGTAACAATCCCTTTTCAACATGTGGATATTCAATTGTAGATATCTGTAATAATTATTCTTACTAGTAAAAAAGTTATTAGTGATATCTGTAATTGAATTAAAGATATCTGCAAATCAGTTTCTACATGTCAAAATGACATTTTGACATGTACAAATATATTTGTAACATGTAAAAATGTTTTTACAGATGTCTTGAATTAATATTTCAACATGTCAAAATTAAATTTTGACATGTTGAAATATAATTTCCACTAGTGAAAACTAAATTACTACATGTCAGTCACATTGTTTAAATGTTAAAAGGGCTTGCCATACCCACTCTGCTATTGCTTCTGTTAGTACCTGAGTGAGATCAGTGCCTGTTTGATTCTAGGGGCGAGTCTGCAGCAGGGGGTTCATATACCCCTCAATCCTCTGTGAGGTACAGTGCTGTCACTGTCACATAGCTCTGTGTTGCCTTGGATGTCCATCCGTCTGTTGTGAGAGCAACAGAGGATGCTTGAGATAACTCTTGTCAAGGTCATATAGTTCTGGCATGACCTTTGAGGTTAAGTGGCTGTTTGAGGGGCTCTTAAAGCATATTCAACAGTAGTCTTAAGTCTGCTGTGATAAACATCTCTATTGCTTTTAAAATACACTTTTCCTTTTCTGGATCTATACGTAATGGATGACTCAATGCAGCCAGAAGTTGTTCTAGAGGTCCTTTCACCTTGGCTCTCATTTTTGACACACTTGGGTGATAATGGTTTTCTATGCTTGATGCACTGCCATGCACATTCAGCTGCCACTGTACATAGATACAGTGACAGTTTTATCCACCTCCCTCCTTCCATCGTCATTATACTTAACAGGAAAGCCAAAGTTCTCCTGCACATGAATGTAATTGATAGGGTTTATTCCAGATCCTCTGCCCCTCCACTTGCCCTGATTCCCAGCTTCAAAGCAAAAGCAAGTTTGCATGTGATGTAATGAAGAGGCCGCCATAACAACATCCAATCGTAGCACACTACAACTTCCTGGCTTAATATTTTCCAAAATCCATCACCAAGAGGGAGGGAGATACTATTCAAAAAAGTTTTTAGCAGATAAAAAACTTGTGGTTACTCACACAAGATGTTTTTAAGGAAGTACTTTTCACGTCAGCCACAACTCTATCTTTTTAGCCTCCGTTACTGTAGGTCTCTTGTGCAGCAGTGTTTCTTTTTTTTTAGAGACTTTTTTAACGTCTCGGCGCCATGATATTAAATTGATTTTTTTTATCTGATATCCTCATGTTTATTGTGCTCCCTGATTTATGTCGGTTACTCACACTGTGTCTTGTTTCAGGTCTCCTATTGCCTTCCCCTGTGTCTCCAGTGTCTGTGAAAACCTGACGTGTTTTGTCTAGCTGTCTTTCTTCCTCATGATTATAGAAGCAGTGTCTCATTTGGAGGTTTGTATCCTTTAGTGGCCTGGCATTAATAGCCCATGGTGATTGCTCATGCTGATCTGAAGATGGTCTGGTCTAGAAAGCATTTGTGATCTGTGTCACCACCTATTTAGTCCCATACCATATCATCAGTAAGAGCCATAACTGTCACAAAGCATTCTCAAAGCTGTACAGGACCAATATACCAGATGTCAAATATCTAACCTTTGATTTAAAAACCATTAAAATTTTTAAAGCCCCTAGTTCTTTATCATTTTTATAAGCAAAGTGTTTCCATTAAGACAAATCCAGAGACTTACACTTCAGAGGCTATGACTTGGTGGCTTGGATTCCACTAGCTTGATTGCTAATTATTTCTGAGGATATGTTGAAGCATGAAGGATGCAGAGAAAGGATACTTTGTTGGCAAGGTAAAGAAGGACACATTTGATGGCCATAAAAAGACATGCCTTTTTGATTCCTTACAAAGATTCAGGCCTAAAAATTGGGACATAGCTATGGTCTCTTTGTTCCCTTCCCTCTGAGCCAGTCCATCTTGTCCATGTAAGAACTGTAGCCTTTATTATCGTGTTCCTTGTCCCTCTTTTTTTTGTTCTGACTCTTCTGTACTTTGCCTATAGTTTGATGCCTGTGAGTTTTGGTTCGTGCACTGCCTTCAGCTGTCACGTAGCAGACCTTGGGTTTGCCTTTTTTTGCTGAATAGTCCATTGGGGTTTAGTTTTGTGGTTCAGTATGGCAAATGCTGTCCATTTGCATTAAAAAGCATTGCACTACAATAACTATAATGACATGCTGTGTTGATCAAGTGAGCGACAGTGCATTTCATTTTACATGACAGGACAATCTCTTACAGAGGGCAGAGAGACATCCTCTATGACACTGATCTATCTGTCTGTGGTGGGGTCAATATACTATACCAATAAACAATCCCGTACAGTTACTATGATTAGAGTGTTTTTTATGTCAAGTACACTCAACTTTTCAGATCAACATACTCCTTCTCTCTGTCAATAACATGAGCACTCTGTCTCCATCTTTGATAGCTGGGAGGCTGTGTCACAGTTTGCAAGTCATAAATAATCATCAATACATTATTTTTTGATGTAGAATATATAGGATTTTCCTCAAGCACATCTGCATACAAGCCAAATAATTATGATTTATTTAATAGTGGTCACTGAGGATGCATGTGGACAGACATTCTAATACAAAGTGATTAAATTCTCATACTACAAATGGAGTTAATGAATTGACTCAGGTTTGGGAGGACCACACCTAAACCACACCTCCAACCCACTTCACTCCATTTGTCTTTGGCTACATTCACACTGCAGTCAAAAGTGACCTGAATCTGATTTTTTGGCTCAAATGTGACCTGTATCTGATTTGTTTTTGACAGTGTGAACAGCACAAGTCACATTGAATCTGACATTTTCGAATCAGATTCAGGCCACTTTCAAATGTGGTACTGAATCAGATACGTATCTGATTTTCTTGAATGCGACCGCGGTCTGAACAGCCAGGCCACATTCAATGCGACTTTGACGTCATTCTAGAGCAGGGGTCGGCAATTTACCTCGAGTCAGATTTTTTCAGAGTCACTTCATGGCCAAAACATAAGGAGACTCTAATATATAGACATGATTATTAAAAAGTTTATACCATTTTTTCCTAAAATGAAGAGTTTTAGTTAATTTTCCCTCTACAAGCATGATTAAAAAATGCATAAAGGTGGGAGTGACGAGAGAAAGTGAGAGAGCGCTGGTGCAATCGACTGAGGTCTCCATTACATGCACAATAAACAATAAACGTGAATGAATCATACATCTTTACTCTGTTTGTGTTATGATATCTGATAAATTTAGTTTATTAACACTGCACCAACAGTTTTAATGAATTTATCAGGCTAAAATAACAGTTTACAGGACGCGGAAAGACACTGATGATCCACTGCTGACCATCTCATCCGTGCGCATTCGCGCGCTGCTGTGTGTTTCTACGAGACAGCGTCAGTCAGTGAACAGTCTGCTCCTGTCTGATCTGCTCTCAGACAAACTAAGAAACATCAGAACAGATGATAAAACTAAGCTTTCGCCTCTGTTCATCTGTTCAGCGCGCTATGGCTCTGAGCTGTTTTTCTCTCCAGCAACAATCTCTCATCGGCCGGGGTCGACGGGAAAGAGCGGCAGCCTTTAGGTTCATAACAAATAAATTATACCCATAATTACTTTAATAAGAGCTCACTCAAGGTGAGCTGCTGTAACATCAGGTTCTGCGCTATGTGAACAAACTTCTCTAGCATTGTGAAGCACATTTTGGTCTGTGTTTGTTGCCCTCATCACACCATTCTGTGCTTGATGTCATTAATATTCAACTGAGCATGCGTGTCACTTCTGAAATATGAGCTGTTCACATCGCAGTCTGCAGACAGGCCACATTTAAAGGCGTAATCTGAACAGCCAAACAAAAAAATCGGATTTGAGCAATAAATCGGAATTGAGCATTAAGGGCTGCAGTGTGAACGTAGCCATTGACACTTCAGCCCCTTGGTTGGTCATAGGCCCTTCACATTGCCCCTCTTTTACAGCCACCTAAAGTACCAGCATGGGGAGAGAGAAACAGTCACAGTGCAGATGCTTTGAGGGTTTTCGTTCCCTCTTACCCCTCATCTGTTTTTTCCTCATAAGACACAAATTGAATGTAAAACCGAGCAGTTTTTTTAATCAGTAAAGAGTTACTTAAAAAGAAACAAAATCTGATGATGAATTATATAACTTCCTGAACTAAGGTATATGTAGCTTATTACAACAAAAAAGTAATCTGAGTGCTCAGTGTAGTGATTTTCAAACCTTTTTCTTTCCAAGGAGCACCTCAAATTAAGGTAAAATCTGAAGGCGTTCACATTCATGCAACACTTTACAATAGAGCAGGCTGAAGCCATACTCTTCATTTTAAAGATACACACACACACAACTATCTCTCTCTCTCTCTCTCTCTCTCTCTACACACACACACATATGTATATATATACACATATATATGTGTGTGTGTGGGTGTGTGTGTGTGTATGTGTGTGTGTGTGTGTGTGTATATATATATATATATATATATATATATATACATCCACTCAACATAAAGTTGAGTCAAAAATTGTAGCAGTAGACTCATGTGCAATGTGCTGTAAATATGTTGTAAATATTGACAGTCTGTCTTTAGATGTAAGATAATGCAAGCTTACAGTATTAAGAAATTCTTTCAAAATTGTATCAGTCTTAAATGTAAAGCAGGGACAACCTGTCATTTTCACGTCTTATGAAATAGATGCCCTGCTCAGTTCTAAGTCTGTAAAATGTCTTCATGTCATGTCTGTGCTTCATACAGAATTTGCTTTTTTTATTGCTTAAATAGGCTCTTTAGAGGGTTTTTCTGGTGTGTGTGCAAGTTCTGAATCCGTCATACATTATATATGATTGAACAGGAACAACAATATCACATTTGATTGTACATTTTATCCTGAAGCAGTTAGCAAACTGGGTTTTTTTGTCTGGGAATTCCCCCCAGAAACGTAAAGATACATTACAGGTGTATTCTCACTTGGTTCCCTCTGAAATTTGACCTGCCATCCCATTAGATATAACTCCAGCATCTCAAAAGCCTAAAAGAAGATTAACTTCAGTCTTTACTAAAGAGAGGTATAGGGAACATCAGATTTACGAAATTGAGGGTTGGCCCAAATTTCATTTAACGGTAGCCTGAAAAATCCCACCCCATTCCCCTTGGATTTCACTGACCAAATGAAGGGTTGGCCCAAACATACTGGCAGCACACTGCAGTATCATAAAAATGATTATGTCTCCACTTACTCCCTCTCCGTCTCCACTTTCACCTTCGGCTTTGTCTCTTAGCTCTGTTGCCATTTAATGGAATCTATGTCTATCTCAATATGCCTTCCATCAGACTATTTTCTCCTGACTACTTTCACAGTAAAACTGAAGAGTAATAGAAGCCATTTCTCCTGAAAAGATAAAGAAACATCTCTGTAAGGCATGAAGCCCCATGGAGATCATTCTTGTCTGCCTCTTTCACCCCTGCTGTCACAAACCAACAATGAAAGAGAGTAAAGGTTGATATGGAGAGAAAGTAATCTTTAGATCCAATCCAACATGTATGGAAAGAGCCTCTCAAATGTATGACTCTGATATAGGGCTGGACAAGCTGTCTTCTCTCAAATCATTGACATGAAAATCAATAATTCCCATGCCTTTTTCACCATCACAGAGAAGCTGAACACTGATCGCGTCACATTTATCCCAACATGCTTTTTCTATCCATACATGCGATCAATTCCATCATGTCTAACCATAAAACAATGTCTGAGTGGCCTTGAAATCCCCCACATGAAAGAATGGAACAGGACACAGCCTGCACTGGGGCTATTTGGCAAGAATTTTGACACTCACTGCTATCAATATCAAAACTGTACAGGATGTGGGGGAGCATTTATTTCATCAACCGGCTGTTTTGTCACCAGGCCAAATCCTTTCAGAGAAATGTTTTCAGAAGCTTGGGCATACATGTGCCAAAAAATTTCAATGATTTACTCATTTCAAGTATTTATCTGAGATCTCTGAGAAATACAGTCACTGGGCCCCTTCAAAAAGACAACCAGTGTCCTTCAGTTTTGAATAACCACAGACCAAGATCTAATCCCTCTACTATTGAGAGGAATAATGGAGAAGGTTGAATAACAAGAGGCAACATCACAACAAGGAAACTACACCAGTAGGCTGTTAAATAAAATCTACCTGAATACCTATAGAGCTTGGCTGTATTTATGTGTGTATTTTTAGGTAGCAAGATGACATGCCTCATTCCTAGAATCTCTGCTTCCTCGCAGTCAAATATTCCCTCATTAGCTAATCACCTGTTGGGGGTGTGTTCTATAAGGGGAGCCTCCTCCCCACTCACTTCCTGGTTGACTTACGTCCCGTCCTGTTGCCATCAATGCAATATTTTCTTATGAATAAGAAAACATTAATTTGATGTATTGTGACATCAGCCATCCAGCGTGTTTTGTTTGTTGTTTTGTATACTCTCATTTGTGACCACGGATCTGCTGCTGTGCTGTCTACTCTCTGTGCTGTAACGTGAGCATAATGCTATCCTCTCCTTGCATTCTCATTAGGCCTTGTGTTCATAGCTTTAGTTCAATACTATTAATGAGGGTTATTGTATTTCACAGAGTCAGCAGTGCCGCTTGAGTCTTGTAGACAAAGGGCCCTAATTTCGTGGACCAGGCGCACCTGCCCTGCGCTGCACCTGCGCCGCGCCAATAGGATGTGTCTAGGGCATTTTGCAAGTTTCGTGCACGGTGCAGTCAGGTGCAGCGAGGCGCACCCAAGCCTTCGTCCCTCCCACCGGCGCAAGTGGCAGAGAGAGTGGAGAGAAGGCGTGAGTGGGTTTAACACAGCCAAATGTAATCTTCACCAATCAAATGAATGCCTCTCCTCACCTTTAATTGCACTGCAGGTGAGGCGAAGGGTGCCCTAGCACCCTCTATTGGCCAGCCGTCACTGAATACAAGCAAAGATTGATTGATTGATTGATGGTTCTATATTTTGATTAAATATGAGAGATATTTGAATACTTCAAACGAAAAAGTACAAGTTTCAGAAATAAGGTGGTTTCATTTTAAGAATCTTAAAGTTAATATGGCCCCCCTAGATGACGGACCTGAAAGTGGCCCCTTGATCAATTTAAATTTGGTGGCATTACCAAAAGCAAAATTATGCACTTAGGTTGTTATAATGACAGCAGGACACTTGGTTCAAGGTTTTACTAAATAATTCTTTATAAAATCAAAATTCAATTTCAATTAAACTCAATCACTAAAACTCAAGAGAAGGGACCTCTCAGTGAGGACCTACCAGGGATGAGTTCAGTGAGGAGTAAGAGCGATCCCAGAGGAGAAAAATCACTCAAATCACCCATGACAAGCTCGCTCACACACACATGGGGGGAGCAACTTAACACTGACAGGATGCATGGCACACAAAAAGGAGAAGCCACCACCCAAGACACTAGGACCACCACCTTTGTCTCTCTGTACTGAAAGGAGGGGGGGAAGGGAATTAGTGTGGAAAATGCAACAAAATAAACCACACAAAAAACAAAATACCAGATAATCAAATTGATGTTGGTAGCACTAAACTGCAAATTAAGCAAAGTCAATAAATGTTAGTTGCCAAAAACACTTAATGAAACTAAAGAATAATCAGTTGCCATGAATATAGTTAACTTAAAGCCACGGACACGATTATAACAATAACCAAATGTAAACTGCATAAATATGGAGAAACAAAAGGTAAACTGAATCACTGAACAATAACTCAAATACTGAAAAGAAATGTTAACTCAATTAAATTAAACAACATTAAACAGCGTTTAACAGTTCATGCACACATTTAAAACTTGGCTAAAGATTAAAACTAATAGCCAGGTCCAAACATATAGATATGTGTCTTTATTGTCCACACTCAGTCTACTATGAAGCATTATTGCTTATCTGACATCTATGGTGTGCTGAAGAAGACACATTCTGGCACAAAAGTAGGCATGCTTGCAGGCTAAGCAGGCAGCATGAAGCGCCACAAGAGCCAGTCAAAGAGTGGCAAAGCAGAAATAGCAGGTGAGCAGCAGGATAGGCAATAGGACCATCACTTTAAAAAATATTCAGATATTTGTTTGAATTTAGAGGTAAAAATTTGTATTCAGACTGAAGGGGCAGCAACCTCTGAAGCTGACAACTGAAGTCCATGTGGAAATGCCAAAAGCGGTAGTACCCTGGGTGTCCACTTGGGGCATGTGGGGTATGTGGGGAAAATGTGTTTTTTACAGCCTTTATAAAAATATTTACGGGCTGGTTCAGAAAAAGCTCCAGTCTAAATTTATAATGCATCAAGAAGAGTCTACAAAAGAACAAACAAAGCATGCAGGATGGAAATATGCATCAGATTTATATTTTCTTATCCATATCAGGCAGCTACTGCTAGCCAACATGCATCAGTGGCAGTGGTGACCAGGAAGAGGGTGGAGAGCCCAGGACCAAAACAGAGAGAAGGAACAGAGTCATAGAGTGTGCCCCCAAGAGTTGATAGGCTAATCAGGGAACATGTGATGCTAGTGAGCAGAGACTCAGATGAGGGTTATCATTCTGCTACAATTAGATCTATGTTTTTTTTTATTTTGTGTGTGTGGTTGTGTTAATGTTTTTTACCCATAGCCTATAATGTTTTATTTTTCAAGTTTCATATTCCCTTCTCTGTGTTTTACCGTCTCCTCCACATAAAGGAGTACTTCTACACACAAGACAAAAAGCCAGTCTTTACGCTTCCAGTAGTGCACTGAAATGGCTCACCCCCACCCCTTCCCCAAATAGACGTACCGTACGTAGTCCTACATCCTATCATTTTTTTGTGGGCAGTTAAAACCAGTTGGCTCCAAATAGCAAGCCCAGTGCAGAGCAAAGACCGCGAATGCAGAGTAGTTGACAACATGGTATTGAGTAGCCCTGTACTTGCGAACTACCACAGAGTAGGCATGTTGACCAATTAGAGCAGATTAAGCCCACAAGGGAAGGGCACCTTAAAGGGGCAGGAGCTCTGACAGAGTGTCTCAGACAGACTGGGAATACAGGTTGATCAGTTTATAAAAACTCAAAGGTTTTTTTAAACACAAGTCTAAGTCAGTCTATTGTACCAAGGTTCAATTTTTGTCCATTTTCTGTTATTTTTTCTTCCTCTCAGTCCATCATGTCACAATTAATTTAAAATAGTGAGAAAATAACCTTTCCAAAAAGTGCGTTTAGATGATGGAAGGGAACACAGAGTCTGTTCTCAAGTATGCAGACACAGAAAAACCCTTTGGTTGGTAAAGCCAAATTCAATAAGAACAAACTCCAAAGCTGTCGTCTGGCCAAAAGTGGGAACAAAAAATATTTGATTTGCTTTTTCATGTGGAGACCCACAAAGTACTGACAACAGCTGACAGTGATAGACCAAATATCTGTCCACACTGACCAATCATTTCGGAATATCATTAACCATCACATCCATTTAAAAATCAGTCCTTTTGTCTGTCCATTCATTCATTATCTATAATGCTAACCCTTTAAGGAGGACAGGAGGAGAGGCGAGATGCACCCTAAACCAGTCACCAGTCAATCACAGGGCCACATAGAGGGAAAAGCAACCATTCACACTCACACCTACAATCAATTAAGAGTCGCCAATTAACCTAATAAGCTTTTTTTTGGTCTGTGAGAGGAAACTGGAGTGCTTGGAGAAAACCCACACAGACATCAGGAGAACACGCAAGGTCAACACAGAAAGACTGTGGCTGATACAGGGAGTCGAACCAGCATCTTGCTTTGAGGCATGGGTACTAACTTGCTGTGCCAACCTGCCACCCCAGTCCTTTTGTATTAAACAAAACACAAAAATCAACATTCTCTTTTCTGGTCTTCAAAACATTATCCAAGTTCAGCTCATGTCAGAAGAGAAAATTTTATAATTTTGAATCTTACAGAAAATATTTAACTTTTTTTTTTTTTTGCTGTTTTGTCACTTGAAAGCTCTAAATCTCCAATTTCTAACGAACCATTTGGGTCCCTAGACCTTTAGTTTTCGTCCTTAGAAAAGTATTGAACAGAATCAAAATGACATTAATGATTGTTTTATTGAAGTCGTCTTTTGCAGCCAATCTGTGGAAGTCCATCCATCCATCCATCTTCTTCCGCTTATCCGTAGTCGGGTCGCGGGGGCAGCAGCCTGAACAGGGAAGCCCAGACTTCCCTCTCCCCAGCTACTTCGTCCAGCTCCTCCCGAGGGATCCCGAGACCTTCCCAGGCCAGCTGAGAGACATAGTCCCTCCAGCGTGTCCTGGGTCTTCCCCGGGGCCGCCTACCAGTGGGACGTGCCCGGAACACCTCACCAGGGAGCCGTCCAGGAGGCGTCCTAACCAGATGCCAGAGCCACTTCATCTGGCTCCTGTCAGCGCGGAGGAGCAGCGGCTCTACTCCGAGCCCCTCCCGGATGATCGAGCTTCTGACCCTGTCTCTAAGGGAGAGTCCGGACACCCTGTGAAGGAAACTCATTTCGGCCGCTTGTACTCGCGATCGTGTTTTTTCGGTCACGACCCAAAGCTCGTGACCATATGTGAGGATAGGAGTGAAGATCGAGTGGTAAATCAAGAGCTTTGTCTTGTGGCTCAGTTCCCTTTTTATCACGACGGACCGGTGTAGAGTCCGCATCACTGCCGACGCCGCACCGATCCGCCTGTCGATCTCCCGGTCCATCCTTCCTCCGCTCGTGAACAAGACCCCGAGGTACTTGAACTCCTCCACTTGGGGTAGAATCTCATCCCCGACCCGGAGAGGGCATTCCACCGTCCCCCGGGCGAGGACCATGGACTCGGATTTGGAGGTGCTGATTCTCATCCCAGCTGCTTCACACTCAGCTGTGAACCGATTCAGTGAAAGCTGTAGGTCTCGGTCTGACGAAGCCAACAGGACCACATCATCTGCAAAAAGCAGCGACCCGATCCTGAGGTCACCGAACCGGAACCCCTCAACACCCTGGCTGCGCCTAGAAATTCTGTCCATGAAAGTAATGAACAGAATCGGTGACAAAGGGCAGCCCTGGCGGAGTCCAACCCTCACTGGAAACAGTTCTGATGTACTGCCGGAAATGCGGACCAGGCTCTGGCACCGGTCGTACAGAGAACAAACAGCCCGTATCAGGGTGTCCGCTACCCCATACTCCTGGAGCACCCCCCACAGAACCCCACAAGGAACACGGTCGAATGCCTTCAGGTCCATCTGTGGAAGTCTCCACATTAAAATTCTGAGATGGAGCCAAAGCAGTTCTTCACCCATCTGACAAAAAGCCACATCACACTTACTTGTAATCACAGCAATCATTCCCCTATTAAAACCTGCCCCACATCATTCTGAAAACCAAACCAGATACATTCTATAAAACCCACCCTTGTTTAGAGTGGTGCAGGAATGAGACTAAAAACGTGGAAGTGAGTTAGCAATTAGCACTTCCTGGTTCTGAAACATGTCTGAAAAAAAGGTTTGCAGTAAACACACACAACCAAGATTTAATCTTGAATGAGAAATAATAAAATGCATCTTGAATCTTGAACTTTTGTTATGTGTTTAAAATGACAGTAGCAAATGAACTGCTAGCAAAGACTATTGTTGATCATTTTTATTAATCAATCATTCATACACTATTGCCACAGCCATGAGGACCAACTTGATCAGGTCATCCGATTATGAGGAAATTCTCAAGCAAAAGGTCACAACAAGATGTTAAACACCGAAAATATTGTCATTGCGTCTGAGTCAAACTGCCATGTTGTACTTAAAGTAGCTTAAGAGAGGACTTTGGGACTAAAATCACATCGCTCACCCAAGTAGCTTGTCCATTAATAGCTCATTTTGGCCACCATTGCCGTTGCCATCACTCGGTGATGTTATGTTCACTCGGGTTTCACCGCGATCATATCATATCATATAATAGGATGTATTAGCTGGCATTATTACAACTGTATCCTTTTCAATCATCTACCAACCACAAAACACTGCAGCTGATGGCCCTGCAGCAGCATGGTCTGTGAGTTCTCTGCGGTCCTATCTAGGCGGAACTAATGTACTCACTAACTAATGTTTCCTACATGGACATGGGTTGGCACTCTGTGAACCGGAATAAAAACTGTCACAGGTACCGTCACACAACCACACAATGCTGATCGGCTGTTGGCGCACAGCCAAATGTGATTTCGCCTGAAGAGTTCAAACTTTTCAACTTTGGTGACTTATGGCCCTTTTCCACCAGCCCGCCTCAGCCCTACTCTACTCTACTCTACTCGGCTCTACTTGGTTTGCATTGCGTTTCCACCGGCACAGTACCTCCTAAAACAAACCAGTTTTTAGTACTTACTCTGCTTTGGTTCTAAGTGAGCTGAGTCAATACCAAAAGGTAACGTCAACCGACTGCCGGCTACTTATTGGTCAGAGGATGTCGTCACCGATGGGTCATGAGCGCGACGTCCAAAACAGGACTGCAGTACATACGCTTTGTTACTTTATGGCAATAACTTGTTGCCATCACAATGTTAAACACAGGACTTTATAATTAAGTGCTAGCTAACAAGCTAGCGGTAGCTTCCATTAGCTTACCCTCATACGTCTTTTCTCTGCAGCCCGATTGCTCTTGTCCTCGGCTTCAAACTGTTGTATAGCTTCCAAAACTCTCGTGTACTTCTCAAGAGTATTTCTTCTCGCCACCTGCAGCCTTCTTCTGCTTCCCTCTTTCATTCAGTTTGTAACAAAAAGCCACAGACCGAGCATCAGTATACTATTGCCTCCAAGTCCTCCATTGTTTTGATTGTTGTGTCGCGCTCAAAATGACATGAACGCAGTGTCACCCAGCTGTTTCACGGCGACCCCGCCCCCGCTTGGTAGGGAACCGGGCTGGTGGAAAAGCAGCACAATGCGAGTAGAGTAGAGCCGAGTAGAGTAGGGCTAATGGAAAAGGGCCAAAAGTGACAAAGCGACAAAGCGACCCGGTAGCCCAGAGCACATCCATCACATAATGGGAGGGCTGGCCCCTCCCCATCGTGGCTGTACATTGACTTTAAATGGAGAGTGGTAGCCCAAGTCCCAAAGTCGTGTTCGGTGTGTAGGTAGCTTTACATTGGGTGATTTTCACCCACACGATTGTGATCATGTGATTTTCATTGTGTTTCATTCTGTTGTCTGAGTTTCCCTGATCCCATCTCTGTTTGGGTGTGCGTGCATGTGTGTGGGTGATTTTCACCCAACATTAGTGCAATTGCAAATGCAATTTTTGTTTATCTTTTCCACTGTTAGTGATGCAGGGAGACTGTACCTTCATCACACAAGGCTAACATTTCCCATGAGTGGATCAAGTTCTGTTATATATATTTTTTTCAGGATTATTTCCTTTAATGATTCCCTATTCTTTCACTCAACCCACAATGTTTCACTTCCCTAAGTACAGTACATTGGGTTAAATATACCCAGCATTAGCGTTGGTGTTAACTTTAACACTATTTTTCTATTGTTAATAACAGCTTTTCACTCTCACTCTCATTACATTCAAGTTAAAAAAAATATGAGAATTAGGTTCATTTGTTAAGATTATCACAAAGAGCAAAACATGTAAGTTTCATAACTTTTTGTTCATCACCAAGTTTATTTTCAGCAATGATCCAAAACACAGTAAAAAAAAAAATCCTATAGGCTATTTGTGGCCTTGCAGTCAAGGTAACCAGCACGATGCTGACTTTCAAGTTGGCTGACAAAAAAAAGTCATATCTGCAACACTCTGTAGGATGTGCCTGACAGTTAAAATGGTTATTTTATGTTTATTAAATATGAAACAATCTGTTTTCTGGTGCTCCTTTAGCCAGCCTGAAGTTGATGCTTTAACATCTTCCTTACTTCCTCATTGGCTCATCTTTCATCACTATAAGTGGCCACTTGATCAAATCACACAAGCCAGTCTCAGCTAAATTCATATGAAGTCGAAAAACTTATTTTGTTGCATTTCCAGTTTGTAAATCTTTCAACAGAGCACCTTAGTATAAATTGCTTTAAAAATCCCAATGAACATTTTCCTGAAATATATATTTCATCCCTTTTCAGCAAATGCGTTTCATTCTGAATATTGTACAGTTTTGTATACTTGCTTGCAAAATATGTTCTACATATTTTTTAAAATGAAATTTTAATATTAAAGCATTTTGGATTGCCTTTATGTTTAAACCATCTACAAAAATGAAGCTGCCTTGCCTTTTATAGACAGTAAACACATTGAGCAATAATGAGTTAGTGCATCACCAAATGCTGTACAGCATGGGAGAGTGTAAAGGGAGAAAACGAGATTTCAAGGGCCCACAACTGACAGGGGCCCCTGAAAATGATCAGAATATCAGTAGTATTTATGTAATAATTTATGAACTTGTTGCTACCTAGGTTTTTTTAAATGCTTTGCTGTACCCAATAGATTGTTAAAATATTGGAGACTTTGGAAAGCAGATTACAGAGCAAAGCAAATATAATCTGCAAAAGTTTTGAATCTTTTTTAGCGTTTAACCTAAAAAAAGATTCAAAACTTTTTATAGGTCCCAGTAAGGACTGATTACACTGAAAAAATATTTTGATTGCTTAAAATGGTCAAACTGTCAGAAAGTACATAGAGTAGTTGAAACCATTTAATCTATAACTTCAGCTGAAGAGGGTTTTCTCCTCTAATTGAAGCTTATTTGTGTCTTTAATCGGGTGCAATAATTTATGATTCAGTGAAATAACTTCTGTGCAATAAGATAATGCAATAAACCAGTGCGAGCCGACCTCATTCAGCCTTATGAGAAGACCAAGAAGCCAGAGAAGATGGAGCTTCTCAACAGAGCCTGTGTCTGCTTGATTAGACAATCTTTGTTAAGTTAGAGAAGATCTTTGAGCTACCTGTGTTTTTTCAAAGGTCCTGTGAGGAAAGGGCGTTAGTTCAGTTGTTTATTCCTGTTGTTCGTAATCCTGTTTACCCTTCTGGATATTTTATCTTTGTTTATGGATTTTTAGGTTTATTATAGGCCTAGATATTGAGTTTCAGTTTGTGAGTATTTTATTTTTACTAGTGTTTCTTAGTTTGGCCTTTTCAACCTCATTTTGTTAAATTTGCTTCCATTTTCTTTAATAATAAACATCTTTAATTAAAACCATTTCAAATCTTTTTTATTTATGTTGCTTCCCTTTTCCCCATTGAGTTGGGTCATAACAGGTATTCTGCAATAATTTCAGGAATATTTCAGTGCAATAATCAAGTCATTCTTATTCCTGTTATTAGCGCTCCAGCACTTTTCTTGGTTACCGTTTTAGTTTCATACTCTTATCACGTGTTTGCTGTCTGTTTTTACTCCGCCTGTTTTTATACTTTTGTTTTTAAACATTTATTTAATTTTAAATACTTGTACCTCAAGTGTGCCTAACCCTATCTGAGCCGTTTGCAATGAAATTTCATTCATGTGTGCACCTGTGGTGTGTTTTTGAATGACAATAAAGAATTCTCTCCCTTAAACTGAAAACTTGGAGGTAATAGTTCTGAGCCGTCCAACAAAAGTATATATTTGTCATATTTATTAATCTGTTTGCTTCACAGAAGCTGGTTTGAGAACTGTGCAGAGCTGGTTGGGGATATGGCCCAATTTGATATATTTCTGTCAGCGCCCTTGCTTCACACTGACAGCATATGGTCATGTGATGTAACCTATTAGAATGACAGAATAGCAATTTGTCTTGTATTATTTGTTCAGTTTATGGCTCATTGAATTAAAACATCTTTGCTCCAGAAAATCATGTTACAGTTCAAGTGATACAGCAACCCTCTTCTTATGCTCTGTTCCATATTTAAGAATTCAGAGAGGGCCTGCTTAACCTTGATTTTTAGACCATTTTTTGCTGAAGGAAAAGATCTAAGTGACTTTAAGAGAGAATTAAAAGGGCACCGACAGGCCAGATTCTCAGGGAATGAGTTTTTGAGCCTGAAAACGATGTCAAGCATATTCTTTGGCCTTTACACTAAGTAGACCTCATTCCACTTGATTAACCATGGAGATTATTTATCAGTCTGCTGGACAGTGCATACCCTACCACCATGGAATGAGAGGGAAATATTAACTAAAAACAAAAGCATTTACTCATCCACCATGACCAACTGTTTTTTCACTAAACAGAAAATTCTGCAAGGAATCATAGTGAAGACTTGGCTGCTACTCACATTAGGAAAGGCCTGTGAAAACCAAAGCAAACAGACTGGAATAACATGAGGTAGTGTAACACTGGTGGTGGGCTTGGATGTGCCAAATGAACTGTGTTCATTTAATGTGCTTATTTTCTTGGAAGAGGGTGCACTTCATAGTTCTTTTTTAAAGTCATTAATAAAAAGTTACTGCTGTTTACCCTGGATACTGTTAAAAAAATCTTTTGTATTTCCAGAGAGGACAAGAGTTCTGAGCTCCATCTGCTGAGTCAAATTGAAGCAGACTGAATGCACCTCACCAGTGTCTCACTACGTCTGAAGCACTTCCATTGTTCTTTTCAAAGTAAAAGCTTAATCCTTTCTGTTCATGATAACTCTACGTTTTAAAATTACGTGAAAACGTTTTTCAGTAAACAAAGTTACTTGCCACGCTTTTTAGCTCTTTCTCTTTGTCTGGACTTATCCTAATTACTTAACTTTAAGACAGTAAAGGCCCTTTTTTAAGACTATTGCAAAGTGTTTTGGCATGAATCACAGATGTCATCCTTAATTTACTCCTGACATGTGCCATTTATATTTTGTGCACCCATGCTGTCAAAACAGCAAATCAGCTTGTGGTCCCTTTTGTGCCCAGGGGTGTGTTTGTCAGGCGCAAAGCTGTCATGTTCCTAACTTAAGGACGCAGAGACTGACTGTGCATTACACTTCCTCTTATCTGGGTAGAAGTCTAAAGTCTGTGGCGCAGAGTGTTTCTGCTATTTAGAGGATGCAATAGAGTGGGGTGACCATATTCTGAAAATCTAAAAAGAGGACCCTCAACAGCATGTTGCATCATGACGCATGAGGCATGCACGCTCAATATCTTGACAGGTAGGTGCATTGGAATAATGCCCGTGGTTCAGTGCAGCCCTTAATTACAAATATAAACCCTTTTACTAATATGAATATAAATGGTCGCCTGGTCATTTTTGCCTTTTTTGTCAGTAAATGTGTTAGAAAATTCCATTTGAGTAAATCATTTTGCATCTTTTTTCAGGTAAAAATGAAACATTCCAGCAAGCATTTGTCATTAAGTTGTAAATGCTTAAAACAGTGTGCAATTACAAGAAAAGAAAAAAGAGATTTGAATTTTCAACAGCTTCCTCTTTGTAGACAATACTAAATGAGCTTGTACAACACTTTTATGAAGACAAAACAGAAATGCAACCTACCTTATATTAACTATTATCTATTATTTATATTATGTAACTATTTATGAAATCCATAAAACACGAACTATGATGAAAAAGACGATGACAAAAAAGATGAACCAGGCGGACATATAGCAAAAGAACGGCAAGAAAACACTCCAGAATGATACTAATGTCACTATTTACTATATTTCTACATTATTTACACAGAAAATACAGATAAAACCACTGATAAATGACTTACATGTTTGTCTCTGAATCCTCTCTCTATCCTCACTACTAATGCTTTTATTGACAATTTTTACATCATTTACACAGATAATACTGATAAAACATGAATAAATCACTCACAAGATTCACTTTGAATCCCCTCACTCTGCTTTCACTCTTCCTGGCCCTCCTCTTCAGGCAATCAATCCTTTATTGTAATGTACCACATATCACTGGAAAGCTGCACTTCTCAGCTTTCACAATCGGTTGGAATTATTTGGATAGACACCTAAAACACATCCATGTATAATCAAGGCACATAATCCATCCTCTTTTCACCTTGCACCTTTCTTTGTGCCAAGAACATGCATCCTCCAAATAGCAAAATATAGCCTGACACAGCCAGCCGCTGTGCACTTCTGGCCATCAAAATAGGGTCCAAAGACTGTTTCACGAGTGTTATCAGTACTCGTGCTTACAGTTTAATATTCCAGCTACAAGCAGTATTTATTAATTCTTTGCTTTCTTCTATGACTTTTCTATATACACAGTTGTTTGTAACCTGTATATTTGTTATTCTCACGTCAACTGTTTTGCAACAGCCTGTAGAAAAAAACTGATTAATACAATTGTTTTATCGAAAGTATTAATGACTATACAATGCTTTCAACTCTTTTGCAATATAAAATTAATCCTAAAGATATAACTTATTGATGTCAAGTTGAATACATTTTTTTTTAATTATTCATGGCCTTTACTTGGGTAAAAAAAACATTGTAGCTTGGTGCAGCACTTTATGTTGATGACACCATGCTGTACCTGCCTATTAAAACTGATGCACTCAGAGAGCGGCAGTTCTTTAGGCCAAAATGCCTTGTTGATGCCTGAGGTCAAAGGAGAATAGCCAGAGTGGTTTGAGATGATAAAAAGGCAACAATGATTCAAATGCAGAAGGTCATTTCTAAACACACAACTCCTTAAATTTTGGAGTAGATTGGTTACAGCAGCAGAGCACCACATCAGGTGCCACTCCTGTCAGATAAAAACAGAAAACTGAGGCCACAATTCACACAAGCTCACGAAAGTAGACAAGAGAATATTGGAAAGATGTTGCTGGCCCAACGATTTTCAATTTCTACTTTGACATTCAGACAGTAGGCTTAGGATGGCTGAATTGGCAGAAACAGCACGTAAACCACAGATATATCTTGTATGAACAGTTCAGGCTGGTGGTGGTGGCTCATTTTTGGCCCCAGTACCAATTCAGCATCATATTAATGCCAAGACCTGAGTATTGTTGCTGCCCATGTCAGTCCCTTTATGACCATAGTGTACCCACCTTCTGATGGCAAATTCTAGCAGGATAACTTTTTTGAACATGACAATGGGCTCACTTTACTCCAGTGGCCTTCAGGGTCACCAGATCTCCATCAAATAGAGCACTTTTAGATGTGGCTGAACTGGAGATTTGCATTGTCAATATGGTCAAGCATCCCTGAGGAATGTTTACAGTACCTTGTTGACTCTACTTTGTATGACACAAAGAACTAAAGCAGTTCTGAAGGCCGGGGGTCTAATCTGGTATTAACATATACCTAATATGGTAGCTAGTATATGCCAATTTTTGGAGCACTTTTTAGATATTTTGCAGCATCCAAACATCTTGCTTTACTTAATGATAAATACAGAGAAGCATATAAGGAGATAACCTGACACGCCAGACGGACAGTTCCATATATCTGCCACAGAAATATTTCACTTGTCCATCTGGAGAAGAGCCAATAGAAAATGTTTTCCGAGGGCAGAACCTTCAAAAACAGCTTCAGCTGGTGATTGGATGATCGGTCTGTCACTCACACTCATCACAAACCAATCCATATCAAGCCCCAGTTTGCAGCTAGACCCTGTTGTTAGCCACTAGCTTAAACTGCATTTCAGTCCTTGGACTATAGTCTTACATTAAATTATACCACACAGATGTATCATTTACTACCTATGTGTGACATGAACCTCGTCAATGTCAATCCCACAAAGTTTTTTACGGTAATGTTGAGTAACCATGACTCTGGGCTACCATAGACTAACAGCCATTATTCGAACAGCATTTCCACATCTCTCCCAGTTTCCCAGCAGTGATCCCCAGCTTCCTGGCTCCTCTGATTTGATCGTCCAAGACAGAAAACACGATTTCCCATAAGAAAAGCTTTAAGTGACGTTCTTTGCTCTTCTTTTAAAGAAGAAATTGAGTGAATTTCTGAAAAAAATGCAGATATTGCTGCATCCACGGAGACCGCTTCAGAAGCCGCTATTGTTTTCAACATGCAGTCACTTCCTGCTGTCGTCAGGGTCCATCTCTCCTCCCTGATTGGGCCGCCCAGTTTTTGCCCATGAAGACGTAGGAGATTGGAGCTTGGCAAGATGGATCTGCGTGATTTCAGACAATGAATCAGGCAGGTCCATCTGCACTGCAAGGTTAATAAGGAGATGGAACATATCCTGTAGGCTCTTGGAAACTCCATAACAACTTGTAAACAAGAAATGTTACTGAACATGGATTCTTGTCAGGTTTCAAGGATGATAGTTATCTTGTTCTTATCTCAAAGAAGAAGCCCTACAGTCCTTAACCAAGTCTTGATCTGCTACTTGAAAGGATGGAATTAAGGGAGAACTGGAATAGAAGATGTCCTTATAGTTTCATCCACCATGTGTTAAGTTACAGGGGCTGTCAGTATAATTTGTGAGCTCTGCTTACAAACTAAACAGGTGATGTAACTTTCAAGTCTGTGAACTGAGATGCAGCCATGCATACATGATGGGGTTGTGCTTAGTGTAGCCTTGAGCATATGTTGGCTCGATAAATATTGCAGCACTGATGTGCTCAATAATTTGAAGAGGCTTTAAAAAACTGTCTTCCATTATCTTCCTTCTTTAAATGTGAAGATTATTTTGGCTGGCTGTATAACTCACTGCATGAGATCTAAATGTAACAGTGAGGGCCTGTGTCCATTTTACAATCCAGCTGTTTGTTGTTTAAATCTGTGTAAAGCTGACAACATAAAGGTAAAAGAAGTGCATAAACTGTAATTAACACTTGAGTAACACAGAGAGGAGTGGGATGAAGTAGGAAATAAAAGGCAGGGCAAATCATAAACTAAACCAAACAGCCTCCTCCCTCATTTAAACTGCACTGACTTACTGCATTTAAAATGAAAAAGAGAAAAATAAAGCACTGACTGCCAACTCTGCACTTACCTACCATGTCAGAAAAACAGCTTCAGCAGCCAGCCATAAACTGGTGATATAACAAATGTAGTGCACAGCTAAAATATGTCAAGCAATTTCATTTACATCCTCCTTGTTAACATTGAGTGTTGAAATGTATACTTTTGTGAGTACCAATTCCCATACATAATTTTTGATTATGTATCACATTTACGTCAAAAATGAATAACACTTGTGAAATCATTTTGAACACTTTGGTTTTGAGCTGTGCTTGAATCTCGACTGTTTGTATTGGTTTAGACAGGTGTGAGTTATAAAAGGAGAGTGTTGTTCCTGACCAATCAGGTGTAGAGAAGAGAACACAAAAGAGAAAAGAACATGAGACATGAATGTGCTTTTTAAGTTCGACATGTTTGTCGAGCACAGTTACTGATATATATTTTGAAGAGGGGTGGAAAGAGTACAAAATTATTGTAATAACTATAGAGTTGCTTTGATAAAAATTTACTCAAGTTCTAAAAGTCCTATGAATTTTATGAATCAAATTAACGCTGCTGTATGTGGTTTATTTTTGGGTCATTGTCTCCAGAAAATACAATAATCTGTCAGGGTCTTTTTATTTGGGTAGTTTCTGAGACTTTCAGACGTCCATGCCCCCTCCTGGCTCTGTATTCAACCTTTATAAAGTCTAGAGAGGGATGCATGCTTTTCAGCCAATAGGGGCTCAGGTTTGGCTGCATTCCTAAGGTACGCCTACTTTTTGGCCAATCAGAGAAGCAAACCAAGAGGCTGCTCCACTGAGGGATTCGTGTGTGTTGATAAGTGTAAAAAATGGTGAAGGTACTTGTCAGCAAAGTGGCTTTACAGATGTTGGTACAGAATAGGGGCGTCTGTGGTATTGTCTGATCCACTTGGTCGGTGTTTGGAAGGTTTCAGGTTCCAGCCCAGCTCTGGCTGTCACATGGCAATGTGTCCTTGGCCAAGACACTTTACCCCAAGTTGCTCCCACTGCTGCAGCAGTGGCGTGTACATGGGTATGAAGGGGTGTGAATATGTTAGCTGATACTGATGGACCACTGAAATAGAAACTCCAAACCATCAGTGAGTGAATGTGAGAGTGAATAGGTATGAATGGTTAGATTAGATGGTAGATGTGACCTGCGGTGTAGTCAAAAAGACCAGAAAAACTCCAGTTTATTAACCATTTACAAGTTGAAATTCACTCCTTCATGAAATTAGATAATACAGTGAAAATTCATTTTGTTCACCTTTTAGTGTCATAGTTTTACATGAGCCGCTGTATTTGACCAAATAATTACAGGATTTAAAATATGAATAAGGCTAACAGTTTGTACTGTTAGATATTATGACAAAAGAATTTAGTTGTAGGAGCATTTATCCTAACCCAGAGGCAGACAAAAGAGCATCCTTTTTGATTTATAAAGTAAGTTATTATTTTTCTTAGGGTTGAATCTGATTGCAAAAACAAGGCTATGTACTTTCAATTTATAAGAATTTAAAGCAGTTTATATTTCAATAGAATTTCCCAAGAAATGATTTTGTATATAAGTTTACATAACATTGTGAATAAAAGACTTTGTTTCCTGAGACAAAAGGCCAAAACTGTCATTATCCATGCCAAATTTCTGTGATGCAGCAATGACAGTACAATACTGACATTATAATAAAAACTTAATCAGAAGATGAATAAAAGTTCATGTCCTCATCCCTGAGCTAAATTAAATCTAAAAAAAAATAGTGCTGTTATGCATTCATGCCCACAATGGCAAAAAATATCATGCTAAATTATGCAAACTAGGACTAAAGACAAAGTGCAGCTGAGCCACGGTGCAGCTGTGGCTCAGGAGTGGAGCGGGTCATTCTCTGGCTCCTCCAGTCAACATGTTGAAGAGTCCTTGGGCAAGACAGTGAGCCACAAATTACTACTGATGGCATGGTCTTCAGTGTGTGAGTGCGTGTGAATGTAATTAGATTAAATCCTTATGAGCAGCTCACACTTTGCACAACAGCATCTGAATCAGTCTATGGATGTGTGTGAGAATGGATGACTGTTGGCAGGGTGTTTAAAGGACCTGAGGTGGTCAAAAAACATGCAGGTATTGGATGAGTTCAGCAATTTTAAAGCAATTTTCTTTGTTTTGCAGGCAGCTCTGTAGTCTCGGACATGGCCTATTTGTCCAAGAAAATGTTGTATAAACAGAGACTGTTCATTATTGCACTAGACAAGTCCTTAGGAATAACTAGTCAATCTAAAAGCCATGCTGGTAGTCTGGATAGTGAGTTAATTGCTGTTTTGTAATCTGGATCACTATTAGCAGAGTAGAATTTAATGCAGATCGACTATCTTCATGCTGACTCATTCTTACATTCTCTCTGTGTCTGTTCAGCTTTAAAGCCCCCAGGCTGTATGTAGTCACAATCTTTCATTTCCTAACAAGGCTTTTATTGTGAATAATTTGCATCAGTGTGTGAAAAATTCAGTGACCATTTAAATCTCATACCGATGCAGCTGTTTCCATCTTACAGCACCCGCTCTGTCACCACAGTCCTAGTCTGGCTTTAATCTCAATATGCTGTCACTTAAACTGAAAGAGAATTATGCTGTTACGGTGCATGCTAGTACCATTCAGACTTTTTTGAGAACTCAGAATCAGACAGCATGTATTAGTCATTACAGTATATGTTTATTTAGGGCTGTGCATGAGATCATTGCCTTAAATAACCCAAGAATATGTTATTGGTCACAAGGTGGCAATTCATTTGCAGCTCACTCACATTCACTTTGCACAACCAACATCTGACTGTTACATGTCAGCACTCTAGCAGCAAAAAACAAGGTCACTGAAGGAGATAAAACATGCTTATATAGACAAGTAAATAACAAACAACTGACAGACAAGAAGAGCAATGGAACGTATTTTTATGGTGTGAAGAACATTGTCTGATGTCTGTGGCATGTGATGTATGTCAGTCTATATTTTGCTATTTTGACCGCACAAATTCTTGGCTCAAAGCATGGGACAGGGCATAACAAGGAAGGATTGTGTGCTTGGATATGCATGATTATGTTTTAGGCATGTGTAACAAAAAGTTCAAAAGACTGTACAGGTTCTATTGAGACAAAAAATTATTGTAAAAATAAAAAAGTCAGTCTTGCAGAAAAAATCCAAGGCACTCTGATTGGATTTTGGACAGTCTTTTGTCCATTTTTAAATTTTACCTCTGTCCTTCTTTCTTAAAGAGTACCCAATCCTGCACTTAGCCATTACAAGCATTGATCTAGTGCAACACTCACCCTTAAGTTTCAATCAGTGTCAGCTCTCATTTCCTTTAAATCAGTGCATTTGACTTTTTACACAGCAGGTTTCATTGTCTGATCTGAGTTTTGGCTGAATCATTTAATTTCTCTCCTTTTATTGTGCCCCTTTACTCAGAAAAACACACAGAGAACACTGTATGAAATATTCTAATCCTCAGATTAAAGTGATTTTTTTATTTAAGCATCCCAAAGCATAATAATCAATTACACAAGTCAAACATTTCCACATTAGCTTAATAGTTAAACCATCACACATCAAAATCGAATCATTTTAAACCAACAGGATCTCACTTCAATATGTTTTTAAAACTGTTTGTTGTACATCCAATGCATGTTTACTTTAAATAATTTATTTTCTTTTTTTACCTGCGGGAATCCTTGGCTTTATTACTTCCGCCAAGGAGGTTATGTTTTTGGGAGGGTTTGTTTGTCTGTCTGTTAGTTAGTTTGCAACATTACTCAAAAAGTTATGGACGGATATTGATGAAATTTTCAGGGAATGTCCGGATTGGGAAAAGGAACAAATGATCAGATTTTGGAAGCGATCCGATCCAGAAGAAAACCGCCATTACGGAAAATGCGATTTTCGTCAATAACTGCTGAACTAATGTTGATATCATTATGATGAAAACGGTATGTTTTCATGGTCAAGGAATCTCAAAATTTAGTCAAAATAAACGTGGGACTAATATTTATGGTGCAAATGACAAATAGGGGGAACTGTGGCGCTTGGCGGAGGTCTGCACTCTCCAAGTGCTTTCTAGTTCTTAACTGTGTGCGAAAAACACATGGGCCAGTCTGTTTATCATATGTGATCATACTTATTGGTGCAATTTATTAGCATGTACACATTAGTATGTGTAAAAACCTTTAATCATGTGTGTTTGTCTTTTTTTTTGGGGGGGGGGGGGGGGGGGTTGTTAGTATAATGCATGCTGGAATGCACAAGAAAACACAGTGAGAAGCGCTTAAAAAAAAGAAAAATAAGACAAAGTGTCAATTTCTTTAATGTGCCCCAAAAATAGCAGGAACACTCTGCGTCACAGACTTTAGACCAGGTACAATATGTCATTTTCTGTGTCCTCAAGTTACACACCAGCTTTTAGCCTGACCACTCCTCATTTTTAGACAAACACAGACCCAGACGCAAACCCGCGGCCAACCCAGTTCTCTGTTTGTGGTCCATCTATGTTTAAGAGCACTCTCTGAAAAAGAAAGGGGCAGTGTGAGACAGCTCATTTGCATTTAAAGAGATAAACACCAAAAAAGGGTCTTGAAAAAAAGGCAGTTAAGAGCTAGTTTGAAGAGGGTCAAAAACCATCCATAATAGTTTATTCAAATTATATTTTGACCATAGCACAGCAGAAACATTACATCTACATCAAAGTGGTCTCTGTGTGAAGGTGAAAAAGGGGGATAATAGAGAGCAGAAAAATCACAATAGATCAAGACACCGTTTTTGTTTTTTTTAGAGCTGGAGTGAACTTGGGATATTCAGCCTCAGCATCACCATCCTATTTCAGTCTGCATCTGATGTATCTTTATGCATTGGCACTTCCTCTTTAATATGGCTCACACAGATGCTCTGATACATAATGTAGATAGCTGCTGGTGCTGTTTGAACTTTGGAGATATCTGCCTGTAGTTTCTTCTGATTTTGTTGTATCTATAATCTCTGTTCAAAAGTAACCTAGCTTGACACTAACATCATCCCCTACCATATTAATTCACTCAGACCTCGAATGGTAACTGAGATCCTTATATGTACTTTCCATCCAATACCTTTACCCCAGAGCTTTCATCTTTCTGTATAAATGCACATTTCATGAAGAATTTGAGGAGTAAAGAGAAAATATCTTAAGCCTTTTGTTAGAGCCTGCAAGGAGATGCTGGGGTGACAAAGGGTTAAAAGCAAGAGCGCAGTACTGAAGCAGGCAATGCTGGCTTCGAAACAGAGAAAATAAATTGAGACCTTGCAGTTTGAATAGGCCACCAATTAGTAAGATGTTTTTTTCCAGTGATTAAATCTGGGGTATGTAATTTGGATGAGACCGAAGGTGAGGCAACTCCCACCCTTCCCATCCCTCGAAGCAACCCCCAATGTTTGCTCTCTGGACTCTCACGGCTGTTCAATGTGTCGTTGGAGTCCAGGAGCTGAAAAAAATACATTTTTACTAGACACATCATTTTTAATGACACATGTATGTGATGATTGCCCACAGCAAATAAGTCATTAGCATGGGCTAAAGTATCACATTCAGTATAGCCACACAACATCTGCTTTCATATGACAACACTGGCAGACTAAATAAAGATTCAGGAAAACCTAGCTGATTGGAAGGAAGAATGAGAACATGCAATGATATCATAAACAACTTGCCATGACAAGCAGAGCCAGTATGCCTGTAGCTACTGTTAGCTTATGCATTTACAGCCTTAAAAGAGCCACAAATGGCATCCTGTCAAAGAACTATCATTCCATAATCATCAATCAAAGCACATTTCGGAATAACAAGGAAAGTATGTTCACAGCTTATCTTTCTATTAGAAATATTGCTAACTCTTGGTAAAGCTTCAGACACACTCCATTGTGCAGTTGTGTCCACCTCTAAAAACCCCTGACTGATCTTCACCCCTTTGCAGTCGCTGGTTTTTGTTAATGATTGTTAAGGTGCCTCTGTCTTTCTGTTCTTTGGTTGTTTAGCTGTGTAGGCAGTTGATGCCACTGTCAGTATAGCGACTCTATCTTTAGGTACCTTCCCCATTGATTAGATTTTTGAGCAAGTGTAAGTGCACAGACTTATCCCCTAACAGAGCAGCTATGATTGGCCGAAAAGTGGGTGCACCTTTGGGGGAGCAGCGAGTGGAGGGGCGTTATCTAAATGGAGCCCTTATTGAGCAATAAGTATGAGTCCCTTGCTAGACTTTCTGAAGGCTGAATAGAGCCAGGATGAGGTACAGGCTGTCTCAGATACAACTCAAATAACAAGATCCCAGCAGGTATTTTGTATTATGGAGCTTATGACACAAAAAAAATAAACTGCTTACTGCATCTTCACAATCCCACTTTGGCAACTATCATATTTTTCTTTTCATAAGGCAATAATGATAAATACAAACCAGAGATATCAGAGCCACACATTAGATGTGAAGTGACATGTGATTTTGAACATACCTCAGCATTCATCAAAAATGAATTTATATAAACTGGATTTAAGGAAAAATATTGGCTTTTTAGTGTCTGCCTATTGTATTGTGAAGGACACTTCTGGTCCTCTGATTAGCTTGTTTCAGTTGAAAAAACTACCAGATAGTTCAGTGGTCAAAATTAATTTGCAACTTTTGGAGATGAACATTAACTTGTTGACATTTACCTGAACAGTTTTCACTTATTGATCCATGGCAAGTTCTGTTTTCCATTGTTAAATTCATGCTGGCCCATAAAAAAGTTTATGAGAGTTTCCCAAAATTAAAGTAGGTTTGCCATAAAATTGGAATAAAAGTAGCTGCTGCTCAAGCCTGAACAAACTGCAAATTGAAATCATGAGAAAGAATACTTTGTTAATGAAATATTATAGCCTGATGGTAAAACTTAACTTGCACAGTGAAAGCAGCAAAGCTGGTAATCCAGAAGAAGTAAAAGTTATAACATTAATCATTGGACCTTGAATTATTGGACAACAGCTGTTAATATTTAACAGTGTTTTACACTGTGATTAACATGAAAAATAACAGATTTGAAAAAAGGATGTAATAGTCCTCAAGTGTACTTCTTGGCACCTATTTCTCAAATAAATTTTACTTGGAAGAAATCCTCAAAATTGTCAGTATAGACCATTTTTAATAATAAATACAATTATTTTAAGAAATGACAATCATGACTTAAAGTTCTGATTGCTTGGCAGCCTTTATTGAACTTAATCACCTTTTCCAACTTTTCATTTTATTTTGAAAATCATTTTGGTCACCCCGCCCCTAGTAAGGTGAGGAACCTTATTGTCTTTGGGAAAATTAATTTCACTTTTTATTGTCCTTCTCTATATGATAAAAACACAATACGGTCAGATCTCTAAGGCTCTTATTCTTCTTTTCATTTCCATAATGTCTACACATTAAATAAAAGCTTCTAATAATTCTTTAAGTCTTTGTTTTAATTAATTATTCACCTCCAGTCCTCATTACAGTTAATGCCCAAGGGTCCTTCACTGAGCTCATAGAAAGCACTCCTTCACATCAAATGTATCCGGATCTCCTGCGTTGTCATGCACTGCTTTGCCACCCTCACTGTCTAGACTTCATTTCTGCTTTTTTCTTTATGCTCTTTTTTTTTTTTCTTATTTCCCTCAGTCACATCTCTCCCTTGCATCTGGAGTAAGAAAGAGATGTGAGGAGTTTTTGAGTGTGGAGCTGAGGCTGTCACACCAAATGTTCAGTTCAAAAGCTTCAGTATAAACTAATCTCACTTACTTTTGACAGGTTGCACTGCTGTTTACCTTAACATTGAAAATAGAACAATTCAAACATGCTAATCCTATATAAATTTAATGGTTTGACACAGAAAACAAATGAAATATTATCATAGTTTTTTTGGTAACATTCAATATAATTGGAAATTTTCTAATTTATAGCTTAATTTCTTTTAGATCAAAGATGAGATCAGATAGCACTTTATTAATCCCTTTGGGAAAAACTCCTTCAGGGAAACTGAGATTCAGTAGCAGTTAATTATTATAAATAAAAGAAATATAAATAGAAAAGATAGATCTAAACAAAAACATAAATAAAAATATATAAATATGAATACAATAAATATATATAAACATATATAAAATAAAAAATAAAATAAAAATAAATAAATAAAAATACAATATATAGCTACTGGCTGGCTACTGCTTGATACTAATACATGTCTTTTAATTTCTATCATATGAGGCAATTCTTGATATTTATTGGTTTTTGAAAGGGAAAGGCACAAAAAACAAAGGAAAGGAGTGCTTCCTGGGCTCAAATAAAAGATTGCTGGAGGTGCTCTTTGGATGGGATTCACAAAATCATTGAAGCAAAAAGAAAAGACTCCAAGGTTCTCTTTTTAAACAATTAAAGTGCCTTTATATCAACGATGTGGTCAGGTAGACCTTAAAAACACACTTTGACACATTTTTGCATCAAGTCTTATTCAGCAAGTCATGCAAACAGATGCTAGTCTACAGTCGGCCCTTTTAAAGCGATGTGCTATCAATAGTCAAATGTAGCTTTGTACCAGTTTGCATGACTTCCTGATGAAAGCTTGAAACCAAACAGGTGGACGTGTATTTTTGAGGACTATGACCATACAGTTGAAATAAAGCCTTCATAATTGTTTACATAGAGTGTCCTGGAGTCTTCTTTTTTTTGTTTGTTTCAAAAGCAAAGGCACACATTTTGATGAATTAGTGCCTGTTTTTAGTGAGGCTGCCAAAATATGGAGCCAAAACAGCGACGGTGAGGATTGGCCTTGAGTTGAAACTGAAAAGCAGAAAAGTGAAAAAACATCTTATAAAAAATTAGCTTGAAAGAAGACTGACATGATGGGAAAACATTAAGACTGGAATTGAAAAACACACCATAATGCACTAAATATCAAAAATTAGGCAAACTGATGACATTGTGAGTTTTAAATGTATGTAATTTTTCTGTCCAACTAATTTCAGTGCCAAATCTTTGTTTCAGTGCCAACAGAAATGTTTCAGATATAAATGCTTCAATGCCAATGTTTCTTTTTTTTCAGCACAAATTTTATTTTCAATGCCAACACTCACTGTCACTGTTTTGGCCCCATACTAAACTCTTTTTTTCACACCATGTCATATTTTACACAACTACAGAAATTTATATTTCTTTCTTATCTGATGATCAGTTTCCCTGAGGTGCAAGTGAGCAGATCTTGGCGTCTATTTAGATTCTGAACTCAGCTATGAAATTCATGTATCAAATATTACCAAACAACAATTTATCAGTTAAAAGACATGTCAAACATAAGATCATCCATCCCCCAAAATCCTGCAGAGCAATTATTCCACACTTTTGTTTCCACCAGGTTAGATTATTGTAGTGCATTTTGCACTGGACTACCAAAACACTATCTTCAGCTCATTAAACACCACAGTGAGAGTCCTCACCTGTTCAAGAAAATTTGATCATGCAACTCTGGTCTTCAGATCACTTCATTGGCTTCCTGTACAGTTCAGAAGCACTTCCAAAATCTTCCTATTGGTCCATAAAGCTCTTAACGGTTCAGCTTCTGAACACACTTCTGACCTACTCACTACGTACAACCCTCCCCAACCCCTTAGGTCATCAAGTGAAGGTCATTTGTCCATACCTCTTATCAGATCTAAGTCCACAGAGGGGGTATTTTGTTACTGTGGTCCCTCTCTTTAGAGTACATTGCCAGCTGAAATTTACCTTACCTTTTTTCTCTTCCTTACACGTTCTGACTGGGTTTGCTTATGAAACACCACTCTTTTTTCATAACTGGAAATTCCAATTTTTCCCCTCAGTGTTTAACTGCAATACCTTGTATCTTATGGAATTGTGCATATTATTTAGTCATGTGAATTTTTTCCCTGTTTGTATTTTTATGACCAAATATCTACAATCTACAAGTGCAAGTTAAAACTTTACCATGCAAAGCAAAAGCCATAAATCAACAACACCCAGAAACCCAGCCAGCTTTTCTGGGCCTAAACTCATCTAGGATGGACTGATCAAAGTGGAAAAAAGTGCTGTGGTCTAACAAGTCCACATTTCATTTTTTTTTTAAATCATAGACATGGTCTCCAGACTACAGAGGAAAAAGACCATCCAGATTGTTATTTGTACAAAGTCCAAAAGCCAGCAACTGTGATGGTATTGGTGTGTGTTAGTGCCCATGGCATGAGTAACTTGCACATCTGTAAAGGCACCATTAATGCTGCAAAATACATACAGGCTTTAGACGAAGACAATGCAAAGCCACATTCTGCACGTTTTACAACAGCATGGCTTTGTCGTAAAAGGGTGGAGGTTGGCTAGCCTGCCTGCAGTCCAGACCTGTCTCCCAGTGAAAACGTGTGGCGCATTATGAAGTGCAACGCACGACAAAGGAGACACCAAACTTCTAAGCAAATGAAATTGTTCATCAAGAAGAATGGGGAAGAATTCCAACTTCAAAAGCTTAAACAATTGGTGTCCTCAGTAGCACTTATTGAGTGTTGTTAAACAGAAAGGTGAAGTAACACAATGGTAAACATATCCCTGTCACAGCTTTTTAGGAATGTGAACAAAAATATCTTGTCTTTGTTGTGTATTCATTTGAAAATAGGGGGAAAGGATTTGCACATCACTGTAATCTGTTTTTGGTTTCAGTTTCACTGAAATTGAAATTTGTAGGTTTCTTTCGTCAGTCGTCTCTGCATGACATGTTTTACATTTGGATAAAAAAAAAGAATTAGCAAATTACCATATTTGTGTATCCCAGGTATAGAGATGTCAGAGGAAATGTGAAATTGCTTTGTGCCTGCCATTTTGGCACAACAGCAGCAATACCTGAGGCTGCCTACAGGCCAGGTCGGCTCCCTGGAGTTTCCCCAGGGCTCCTTCCCACCACCTGCTCTCCCAGCTGTGTTGGAACTGTTCCAATAGTCCTGTTTTGTATTCTAGCATCCACGAGGCACGGAAAGGAACTATTGTCTCTCTCTATTTGTCTTTGTAAGGTGATAAGTGACATGATTGAAAAGTACAGAGGACAAAAAGGAATCATCGAGGGAGCATGAGGATGTAGCTTATTGGCAGATCATTGCTGCTATAGTCACACTGCAGGGAGCAAGTACATCTGGAAACATCTGGAAACAAAGGGAATCTTATTTCCAAGGTGATGGCATGCATGTCCTTTTGACTTTGCCTTTCAAGAAAATCACACATATAACACTCACACTTTTCACATTCTCTCTTTATTGGCATTCCAAAATAAAGACAGACAGACCATAAAAATCGAAGCATAGTTCATGCATTAGGAAGATGCTCACAGACATTTCTACAAAACTCAGCAACTCACCAGCCTGAGCATGTTCCCTGTTACATGAATACATAGACATAAGCAAACATAACGTATACATACATATTGATTTATATAAAAAAAAATACATTTAAATATCGAAATAAGGAATATGATATTCAATTCCCTAGGGTCCTTATGTATGCACATTGTATTCTTATTTCAATTGGATTTTTTTTTTTTATCAAGGTGTCTTGTCTGAAGAAATGTCTTTTCAAAGTTTCATGGATGGTTTGAATCAAACATTTGTGTATACAACAGCCACTGTAGAAATGTCATTACTGTACAGCTCCTTCCATTGGATTAACTTTTTTTTACCTATTGCAATAAAGGGTTTACTACAAATTAACACCCATCAGGATTACTTGATAAGTTTATGAACTGACCTTCAGGAAGGAAACTCAAACATGCATGTGACTCTTCATCTGCAACTTGCCTCTGAAAATATACGACAGCCTTTAACTGGATGGTTTGCATAAAGTGCTGCTCAATATATGCCAAGGATGGCTAAACACCATTATCTTGTCAAGTGTACAAGCCCAGTGATGCAGCTGGAAATTAGACATGTTAACTTCTCACTTGTCTTTGGATGTTTATGCTGTTATAAAGCCAAGTTGTGCCTTTTGCCTCTTTTTTTATATACGCTGTTAATGTGTTCATCAGTTTGCATGTACAGTGTTTATTATCAGGTGTGTGGTGAGGCAACTTATTATTACTTATTAATAGATACACACACATTTCTATGTGTTCTTGTCAACATGTTTGACAAATTGATTACCTCCTGTGAAAAAAGAAAATGTTGGAAGAGATTTGTTACAGATATTGACTGACACTTCAAGGCAGCCATTAGCTCTGATGAGGCTTACACTTGACTCTTTGCCAATGTTAGCTAGCATAACATGAAGAGCATCTCTGAGGAAAGCTTCCGCTTAACTGTAGAAAACCTCTCCCTACTGTTATCATCTACGCCTGCTGTTGTTTTGGACTGGGATGACACGGAGGAAGAGGATAATAGCAAGGACAAATATGTTTCAGCTGGTGGTAGACCAAGCCATCGGCAGTTGCTGTTGATAGCCAGGCATAGATTTGTGTGTATCACAGGTGTTACAGTCATAGATAGTTTACAATGGTGATATTACCTCATGGGAGGGGCCGTGCAACATCTAGATAACACCTGACAGACCTAGTTGACAACAAAAAACTTTTAACATTTTTTTACAGTGCATGTTGTTGGGTCTATGTCCACTCATCTAAATGTGAGTCATTAAGTCAATTGTCGGTTAAAGTCCAGCTTGACTCCATTGATATTCTGTTGTACCAGGTTGAAAAAGGCCGCTCATGGCAACAGAGGGACTGAGCTCAAACAGGCAGGGCTGCCAACCCTGTGAAGCTGCAAGGAGCTGCCTTGTTATTGAGAGAATTATTCTGTTCCCGCAGAACACTGAGGGTGAATGGAATTTTTTTTTTTGCCACATCTGAAACTGTATGTGGCGACCTGGGGAGCAATCCAACTTTGTTAGCCCTTGGGCCACCGCCAGCAGGTTGGTGACACATCTTTGGAAACACCTGCTGGGTAAGAGTGGGAGGCTTAATCACAGGCTGAAAAAAATACTACTGTGAATTAGTGCAGTTGTACAACTGAATCAAACTAGGCATTGTGTTCAATGTGCCTGCAGCCCAAGGACACTGAGGGGATCCTGTAATCTGATTTAAACTCCACAGTTTAGGTACAAGGCTGAACTCATTAGTATACAGGTGCTTTAATATGTGCCTTAAAGCTGAATTGAAGCCTACTAAAGAACTGATAGCCTTGTTTTACATACACATTGAACAATTCAAAATGGACAGCAGAACCATCTAGGACAAATCCTGAATCTCAACCAATGTCAGCTGGGATGGACTCATGCCTCAGTTCAGAAGAGATGAGTATGCATGGCATGTACCCATTACGCTTCAAAAAACAAAGGTTAATACAAAATAAATAAATGCTCTGAAAAACAGCTCGGGGCCTTACATAACTTAGGGTTTAGCAATTCACGTAACTCACAGTTTGGTTCATACTTTGTTTTTTGGGTCACGGTTCAGTTCATTTGTCAGTTTGACTGAAAATATTATTTAGTATTAAAACAAAAAAAATGGAGGGGCAGCTGTCTGCACATGCAACGATTCTCTTTTAAATTTAAAATAAAATAATACACAACAGGTTGTACGTTGTATTTGACTCACTGTCTTTTCCTGCTGTCAGAAGTTTGAAATAACTGAGTTTAAACAAGGAGCAAAAACGGTGAGCTCTTGTCAGTAACAGACTGCCTCCTCCAAATACTGATAGAACATAACGAGGCTCGAGCACTTTATTCACACACTTGAGGTCAGTGTCATTTACCTCTGAATATTGATGTGTAACCCTTATGAAATATAGAGCTACTAAACCCATTTCTGCTTTTTACAAATGAAGTTACATGTTGTCCCAGTTAGGTGGTGCATAGTACATTCAATTAAGCTCAAGTGTACAGAATGCTAAATGCTGTCTGCAGTTACCTCTCTCACTTCTCTCACTTAGTTGTCACTATAAGCGCTGATGAAAACCTTTAATTTGAGGTATAAAACTGTCAAAAGAAGCCTGAAAGTAATTTAATTGAGATTTTTAACTAACAAACTCATATTTTTGTGAGAATCCCATCAGTGAGCCATGGATTATGTTTTCTTGGTCTTTTCTGTTGAAGTTCTGGTGAGTTGAGATACACGTGTTGCAATGTTAGCCTGTTTTAACAACTGTTGAAAGAGAGAATGAGGTTGAAAAGTTGCTGTTAGTGTGAGTAGTTCCTTAAAACCAAACGAGGCTGTGTGAATGTTTAATGAGGTAGTAGACTAACTTTTAAGTCTGTTTTGTTCATGTTTTGTAATGCTAAAAAGATTGCTAATGCTTAAGGCTTAGCGCCAACCTCTAGCTAACCCTTTTAGGTTGATAATGCTAACTGCTAGCAAGGTAAATGGCTAAGCTTATAACTTGCTTCTGTGAGGGAACATGATTATGTTTTAAGTTTTATTTTCCTTATTTTGTCAATATTACACCTGGTATGTTTAAGCAAGATTAACAGAAGAAAATGGTGTAAGCAGTATTTTGCTGCATTTTGATATATTTTTGTCACTTCAAATATTATTTTATCTAATGAAAATTTACAATAATAATACATTGCACAATATATTAATTCTGCTGTAAAGCAATAAAGTTGTCAGCTGCTCAACTACACTAACTCATTACAGAAAACTGCTCATAGAACCTAGATGGATGTCTAGCATACCTATTATTCCCATTGGTTGAATATCAATAGCGCTACAAGTGCAAATCATTCACATTTTTTTTTTAGCATCTGTGATTTTTTGGTCCTTCTGCCCGCTTTGTCTTATCTGGACACTTTGTAAATACAGTGCAGATAAAATGAGGGAAATAGTAGGCCATACAGAGGAACAAAGCCCCACTGTGCTTTCCCACCACTGTGCAACTTCTGTGTGTTTTGTTGTGCTTGCTTGTCCTCCGAGGAAATTGATAGCAGGTAGTTACTGTAATAAGTGATATCATTTTGAGTTGTGTAGACATAAACGTCTATGACAAAGATAAATATATTTTCCCTTTTCTCTCTTCCAGACATATTCTTTGTAAGTCTGTGTGCACCAAACCATGATGGTTAAACTGAGACAGCTCGGGATGGATACAAACAGTGTTACACCCCTAGTAATAGTTAATTCTGGTGCATCCACATCAATGTATTCTTTTCCTTAGCTCAAAAGTACACCAATCAGACATAACATTATGACAACCTGCCACCCTGACTGGTCCGTAGCTCTACAAGCCCCATATGCAACAAGCTGTGATGCACTGTGTACTCTGACACCTTTCTATCATAACCAGCATTAACTTCTTCAGCAATTTGTGCAACAGCAGTTTTTCTATTGGATCAGACCACATGGGCCAGCCCTCATTTCCCACTTGCATCACTTGCACCCTATCATCAGTTCAGCAATGTTGTTTCCTTGGACTATTTTTGATAGATACTGACCACTGCAGACCGGGAACAACTCTCAAGAGCTGCAGTTTTCCAGTTATCTCATCATCACAATTTTCGCTCTTGTCAAACATGCTCAAATTCTTATGCTTGCCCATTTTTCCTGCTTCTAACACATCAACTTTGAGGAAAAATGTTCGCATGCTGACTTATATACTGTATCCCACCCACTGACAGGTGACAGGTGATAATCAGTGTTATTCATTTCAACAGTCAGTGATAATGTTATACCTGTTTGGTGCATATACTTGGTCTGTTCCTTGGGTTCATAGTAACCAATGAACAAGTAGAGTTATCTGAATTTTGGATCAGGAGGAACTAAAACTTGGGAAAAGCAAAAAAACTGTCTTTTCAAATGGCCACACACAAGGTTATTTCAAACCAGATTTTGGACTCAGATCGCCCATTTATATGATCAGGGGGCATGACCTCATTTAAGTCTTGTTTTCTCTGCTCCTCGTCTTCTCAATCTCCGCTTATAATATCAAACATGTTTGAAATGTCATGAACATTTCATACAACTCCAGACTGGGCTGCCCACAATGGAATACATGCCAGAGAGTCAATGAGAGCAAGAAGACATGGAGGCATAACAACCCAGATGCATTTAAAACCACATATGTTGTTATCATAATGCCAGCTAAAAGATGTTCTGATAACAAAAAGTGCTCCTTTCCCTCTCCAAAAGAACAGGATGAAAAACTCAAAATGGATCAAAACACAAAGAGCAAGAGTTCCAAATTAAAATCTGGGCCTCTCCAAAGCTCTTTAACACAGTAAGGATGTCAGGATTGAGCTGCTGCTAACACCAGCTCATCTTGTCTTTAGAAGCCTGGCTTAATACAGGGTTACCTTTTCTTTATTGCTCAGTCACAAGGTTTTTATCAAAGGCAAATTATCCATTAAGGTGTCCTTCTCTCCAAAGCAAGTGAACCCAGTGAACACTGAGAGAACACGTGCAACACTAAATGAAACAGTATGTAAGTGTTACTGAAGCAGTTCATTATAATGAAATTAACTTAATGCTGCTTTTGTGCCCATCAGTTCTATTATCATTGGTATTATCATCATTTTTATAATAATTCATAGTTGCAGAAATAGTGCTTACTGTATTTACTTTTGCTTTATTTTAGGTTGTAATAACCTTAACTATGGAGCATTAGTCAAGCAACAGTCAATAAACATTAATCATGTAGAAACACGGTTATAACATGCTGTATTTGATGCAATAGTAAATATTTGGTAAAGCATTAACTTAACTCATGATCTATAATGCATTTTTAATCAAAATTCAAAAATGCAGTAATGATAAATCGAAACAGCTTGAAATGCTTTATTGATTGAAATAAGCATTAGCAAAGTAAAGTTTTATCATCCCCAAATACTCAGGTTATTATCTGTAAAGGCCCTGTGTTTATTTTCCATTTCAATTATAAATAGAGTTTAACATACTATATTACTGTACCTAGAAAGCACTCAGAGAGCACAAACATCCGCCAAGATAGCTCACATATTGCTGTAACATCAATAAGCAATAGTGTCATGATAAAGTTACCATCGTATCATGATTCATTGACCCTGAAAACCCACATCTAAGCACTCAGAATTATATTGACATCATTATTAGTTAGACAGTTTTTGAGCAAAAACAATCTTTCACTAATGGCAATTATCTGGATCACCACCAGAATCTAATCATTTTTAGGTTGGGCCATTACCAACATCTCCTAAAAATTTCAGCACAATATATATTCAGTTTTTGTGTAATCTTGCTTACAAACAAAGAGACAATCAAACAAACAAACAAACATAAACCTTCTTGGTGGAGTTACTGGGGTTGCTTTCTCACCTAGCTTAATTGTTCCAAAACAAAAAAAACTGTGGTTTTTGGAAAAGTAATCTGATTAAGGGTAATGTGATGCTTACATGGTCTCTGGTGTGGGCCAAAAAGGCAGACTCTGGTTTGCTTGAAAACAGGGGTCTTGGTTTGCGTCCAACCAGAGTATGGTTCACGGTGGTGGTAAATCATCTGATCCAAATGAGGGAGGCAATCACAAAGCTGTATGTTGTGGCTTAAATTTGGCCAAATGTCATTCCGGTAAGCAAGCTAAGTCCTAAAAAACTTCAGCTTACATAACACTTTTCTAGTCTCTCTGACTACTTGTGCTTTTACACTACAGGTCACGTTTGTCCTTTGACACAAAAATGGGAGCAGCTTGGGGTTAAATGTCTGGCCCATGGACTCATCAATATGTGACTGCCTGAGCTGAGCTCAAACCTGCAACCCTCTGATTACTGGTAAATCAGCTATTGTTAGCATTGCCAGGACTGTCAACATGTGGTATTCCTAACAGATTCAAGTCTTCTTAACCACTATGATATAACCAGTTCTTATTCCTAAATGCCAAGTTCTGTTTTTTCCATATCACACTGGCTCGGATGGCAGAAGAAAGGACTGCAGCTACAATCTAATTAGTTTCAGGTGGCTCAATTACATACATTTCACTGGCATTGCTCTGCCTGACAAAGTACAGCAAAAAAGCTAAACAACCAAAGAATATTTGCCACAAAGTTAGAACTTTACTCCAGATACAAACCAAGTCTCACAAACTAATGTGAAAATAACCTAATACCCAACCCCAATCCTTATCAAAACTCAACCGTAACCCAGAACCAAGGATTTTCTGGTGTATCAATAAAGCATTTATAACAAAGAAAGCACTGTGAGAGCTCAGACCTCCACCAAGCAGCTCAGTTACAGCAGTGGCTTTTCCACTAGGCAGCCGAGTGTCCGCTCATGTCTGTCTGTCTGTCAAAGTCGGAAAAAACGTTCCAATCTACCAGGCTATTGTTAGCCGCTGTGTTAGCAGAAGTCCTCTGCTGTCATTGCAAGGGAAGCTGGGAAATGTAGTGACACAGGCTTGATAAACGTTGGCGTCAGTTTGCAAATAAAGTACAATTCCCATAATGTCGTAAATGAATGGGATTTTCCATTATGAACTTCAATGTTTTTTTCTGACGTCATTCTGGATCAGATCAGCATCAAAATGCAATGGCTTCTTCCTTGGACCAAACCACACCCCTGGTAAAATTTTCATGTAAATCCATCCAGTAGTTTTTGTGTAATCTTGCTAACAGACAAAGAGACAGACCCTGGTGAAAACATAACCTCCCTGGCAAAGGTAATCATGTTAATGGGTAACATTAACATTGGAAAACAATGCAGAACAATAGAAGTAAGAGATGCTGCCTCTCAAGTGAAGAGTTAGGCATTATGCTTAACTTTTGTGCCAACAAAGCATTTCAAACTATATATAAAAATGATTACTAAAATAAATAATAACGATTGATGCGTGTTAGTATTTCTAGTGCATAACTAAAGCTTTATTACTGTTTATTACTGTGGAGTTCATACAGAGTTATCATTTATTTGGTAAGATGGCACCCTCTTGCATCTCAAATTATAGTCTGCACTATAAGATGTTTTACATTAGTATGTAAACTAAACTGAACTTCTTTTGAAAATGGAGTTAGTCATACATGCTTTATGTACATTTCATTTTCTAAACTGTTTAAAGTCTCTCTTGGGAATGTAAGCAGGAGGATTCCTCGGATTATGGATGTTACCAGAGACCCTAATCATTGTGAAGTAAGTCAGATTTTCAGCAAAGGGATTTATTGTCCCATAAAAGAAAATAAATTTTGGGTTGAGATTGCATTACTTCAGCAAACTCGTAAATGCAGCTAAAAAGTGTGGCCAGACAGATTTTTTCAAGCATCGTTTGGCACAAAAAAGTGCTGCTATTTTAGATCATCAAATAATGATGTGAACACTCAACAGATTGAAATTGTAGGGGAGGTTTGTTATGAAAAAAGTTAAAAAGGAAAACGTTTCTGTGTGAGTCAGTGAGGCTTGGCTGCAGATATCAACTTGGGGGTTTCATGAGGCTTTATTTGATGTACTTAGTTATAGGTATAGATCTACTTAAGGGGGCCTCACTTTTCTCTTTTGGCCAATTACTGTTTATATTTTCCTGGCCAATTTGCAACTTAAACCCCTGCACACTAATCAAAGAAAACTAGTCCATTTGATGCACAAGATTTACCCTTTAAAACAAATTGTTTCACACAAACATATAACATATTAAGTAAATAATATAATGACAAACATCAACCATGCTGTAATACTTACAACACTGATGCAGAAGTAACCATTATGATGGTTCAATAGTGATGAGTGATCAGATGGGACTGGAGAAGCAAACATGACCCCCTTTTTTCTTTTTTTATGATTAGTTTTTATTATTTTTCAAAGTATAACAAACACAAGGAAATAAAACTTAAGAAACAAAACCTGACAAAAAATGCCCTCCCCAAAAAGGCATACCAATCCAAAGACAGACACTAAAGTCCTGGAGTTCAAACCACAAATCAAGCAAGAAAATATTTATATAAAACAACAAAGAAAAACAGAATTGCAGCATCAATAACATTAAACATGATCACAATTAAGCAGGACATCAGAGCTCATTTTTTACCACTAAAAAACTTCAGCAAAGGTCTTTAAGTCTTATCAAACACGCTTCCTCTGTCCTTGTTATAAAGTCTCAGATTCTCCAGGCGTGGAATATTGGCCATTTCAGCCATCCAAAGATCATAGGTGGGAACATGGTCCATCTTCCATACTCTCAAGATCAGTTTTTTAACAACTTCTATACCAAATAAAACAGTCTTCCTTTTGTGTTTATTAGCAGAAGTTAAGAGGCTAGTCACCCCAAGAATGGCAACAAGTGGGTCAGGGCTCTACATGACCAAAATGTATGTGTTAAGTTACCATCAACAGATTTACATCTATTACATTTGGGAGAAACAGCTGTGAAAAAACTATGTAATATTACCCTGGGATAATAAATTATGTGAAGAGTTTTAAATGAATGAGGTTATGTTTCAGACTCCTCTTTTTTTTTTCCTGATGTATTTTTTATTCTTTTTTTTTCCTTCACAAGAACAGAGTACAAAAAGAAAAAAAGCACAAATGGGGAGTGAAAGAAAAGGAAACCTAAAATAAACAAGTCTGATGGGAATTAATAAATCAACAATTAAACATAAGGGAGGGGGGAAAAAAGTAAAAAAAGTAATAATCATTCTTATAATAATAGTGATCATAAGCCAGTTCACAGACAAGTATACAGAGCACCATCCACCTCAAATGTCAATGGCCTGATTTTTCACACAGGAGATAAACTTCATCAAACTTTGTGGAGGTCCCTCGTAGCATGTACCTTATCTTTTCTATTTCAAAAAATGCATGACCTCGCAAATCCACCTACCGAAAGAGGGTGGATGGTCATTCCTCCAATTTAAAAGAATGAGACACCTTGTGAGAAGTGATGAATAAACCAAGCTGCTTTGTTGGGCTTTTGTCAGATTAGGATCTCCTGATAGTACACCAAAGAGACTGATGAAAGGGCATGGTTCAATTGTTTGCCCAAAGATCTCAGAGTATGTAGAAAATACTGAAGACCCGAATGTTGTTAATTTCATACAGGACTAAAATGTGTGGCAAAGAGTGGCAGGGGCCTGCTCCCACCTGTCACATGTGGGGCTGACCCCAGGAAAAAATTTTGAAAGCTTAGTTTAGACATATGAAGCCTGTGCATAATCTTAAATTGAATAAGAACATGCCTCACACAGACGGATAAGGAGTGAATATTTTTAAGTATTTTAGACCACTGCTGTTCAGATATGGTAACGTCTAAGTCCTTTTCCCAGTTCTCCTTCATAACTGAAGGTGAAGAATCCTCCAGGTCAAAGATGGTGGTGTACAGCGTTGATATTTTCCCTCTTGACTCAGGTTTAAATTCTAGTATTACATCAAGAGGTGTTTTAGGTGGCAGAGAGGGAAACTGAGCAAACTGGCACTGAACAAAGTTCCTTAATTGTAGATACCAGAAGAAGTGTTTTTTGGAAGATCAAACTTACTACTGATGTTCTCAAATGACATAAAAATATCATCCTTACAAAACAGCTTTATGCTCAAAATTCCCTTTCTGAACCACTAAACGGAGGCATTATCAATAAAGGGAGGCTGAAAAAGGTAATTAGCTGTAATTGGGGCATAGATGGACAAAGACACCAAACCATAGTGCTTTCTAAATTGAGACCACAGGTTCAAGGAACTCAGAACCACAGGGTTCTGACAGGACTCAGGGGGGTGTAGTGGAATTGACGAACATAAGGGCAGACAGTGCCATAGCGCACGAGAGTTGGATTCAATTTGTAACCAAGCGGGAATTTGGGGGCGGGTTGTGTCAAGTAGCCAGTATAATAAGCTTTTAATATTTGCGGACCAATAATATATTTGAAAATTTGGCAAAGCCATCCCTCCTCTCTGTTTTGACCTTCGTAAAAATACTTTCCGTATCCGAGCTGTGTTATTATTCCAAATAAATGAGGAGATAAGGCTGTAGACTCCTCTTTTCTTGACAGAGCATCACAGTCACAACCCTTGACAGGCTGCCAAAAAGAGCTGGTCAATAGTTAGTCTTTATAAGGTACGTTTTCAGATTTTAAAAGCCTTTTAAAATGTTGACGGTTATGGTCCAAATCCTGAAATTTCGGCCTGGAGTTTTAAAATTTCACATGCTGTGTTACAGAAATGTGTAATGGCTGCTTCCCAAAGGTAAAAAACATAAATGCCACAATTGGTTATTATTGGCTAGTCTCTGGAGGCAGATGACGTGGTGCCAGCCGTCATTACCACAGAGCTCAGTGGTGTCTCCACTCATTTCCACAAATGTTCACTTTAGTAGTCGCTGTAAAATTCAAAATTCACGGGTGACAGTGAGCTCAACCAATACAGACATTGCTGTGACTCTGCAGGATCAGAGGAGGTGTAATTTGTTTTCTGGAAATCATAAATAAAGCATGTTTTCCCAAAAAATGCTACAAACATTCTCAATTGTGTCTTCCTCAAGGCAATATATTATTTTATTATCATTACCATTTTTTCCCATTTTAACCTTTTTTTTGGCTTTTTCACATAAACAATCAATAAATTCAGCAGTAGCTACTGACCACTGAAGTTCGATGGGCTCCATCTATCAAACAAATCTGTGTGACACTTTAGGAGTGTTGATAGTTTACTTTGTTTGCCTAAAATTGCAAATACTGAAGGTCTTTCAAAGAAGCTTACAACTATGACTTCCTCTGGTGCATTCATATATTAAAACATCTTGATCCAAATATTCTGAAGCAAATAAAACACTGAATAGAATTGCTCTAAGAACACAAATAAGGCATTTCCATCACTGACGAGAGAGCTATCATGCAGTAAATAATGAAATATTATATTGTGTTTCTTTTTACCAGGTGAAATGAATAACAATGCCTATCATAATGTCTGCCTTGTACTATGACAAACATTTTTTTAAAATGTCATGAAAATTAATTGTTTTTTTTTTTGTCTGAGTTTGCAAGTACATAGATTGAACATAATTTGTTTCAATGTTTTACTAGAATGTTCAAAATTCTACCTTCTGAATAAACAACTTCCTCTAATGTAATGACAGCTGTGTTATTACTGCAGTATCCCCTGGACTACAATCTTAATGGCAGGGCTTTTAAAAACAGCCTTTTTTTATTCAAACCTCCCTAAAAGCTTTCAGGTCCAACACAGAGGCTTGAGGTTTTTAATATAACATTGTCTATAAATAATTATTTTCCCACCTGGCTCTGGATTTAAATCCTTTCTCCTATGGGCAGATAAACAGATTATAGTAGGCAGGATTATTAAAAGATAACACTGTTGACTTTTGAGGAATTTAAGGAACAGATTAACCTCACATACTCCCATTTTTAACCTATCTTTAGGCTAGGGTTTTGTTTCATCTATTCTAGGATGTCTTTATAGATTTTTTTTCTTTCAATTTGATGCTTAAGATACAAAAATGCAGCCACAGTGATAGCTTCATGCAGATTCAAAAATTAACTGAAGGACACCTTAGATGTTAGGACTGTCAGTTCATTAGTTCAGGATTAGCATGTTTTTTTTTGCTCAATCATAACACAACATTTCATAGTAATGACATTTCCTTCTTGTCTTTTCCTTCATCTTGAAAAAAGGTCCTCTGAAACATCCTCTTTATCCAGCATATGCAGGCCAGTACCCAGTAGCAATATGCTGGTCAGGAACTAAAGTTTCCTCTCTGTAGATCTGCTTCCCAGCTACTCCGGAGGGATTCAAGGGCTCCAGGAAGATGAGCTATGTAATCCTGTTGGCATGTTCTTGCTCAGAACATCTTCCTCCAGTTGTATGCTTTGAAAAACTCAGAGTTAGGGCCTGAAGGAGAAGACCTGATCAGACTCCTGAGAGTAACCCCAAATGGCTCCTTTGGTCTAAAATCCTTCCCTCAATCCTCAAATATAGATGAATACCTTAGTAGGTAACATATATGTAGCTACTTCTATCCACATTCTTTTTTTCCTGCAATACTTCACAACTAACTAAGAGGAAATGCTGAACAAACAGCACTCAGATGGCTAGTTTGTCTTTGTCAAACCATCAAAGTGAACTGCAGGATGTAGGACACAAAAAGGACTTTACATCTTGGGTCTTGTTCAAAAGGTTGTTGTGATTATCTCAAGTCTTTTCTAAGGTGTCAAATTGGCTGGCTTCACATTAGATTACTTTACGGCAAATTTGTTACCAAATTTTCCCAAATTCACAGCCTGGGGGCATAACCTGTTTTAAGACTGCAACAAATTATTTGTCCATATTATTCCTCGGTGTGGCATCAAGACAACAGTTTTTCTGCTCATATTGGTTCAAAACTCCTCTGATATCAAAACTTAAATGCCAAACATGTCTGATATATAAGACTCCATGTGTTGCTGCCTGTGGTGTAATACTACATGAGAGCAAGCAAGTGCTGTCAGGTAATTTCAATCATAAACATGCCAGTGAAGATAAACACAATTTACTTGATTGATGTTCATGGCTTTGTTAAGAAAAATGCTTCAGACCTCTGCTCCAGATTGTAAACCAGGTATAAAGAGGTTAAAGGGGCAGACAAGTTCTGCGTCACACTAGCTTTGTGCCTGACCACTCCTCATTTTCAGACAACCGCACCCCTCAGTGTGATTGTATTAGCATACTATCCTTTGTTACTTAAACAGCGTGATCTCTGGGTGGATAAATAACACATGAATCAGGCGAAAATTAGGGAAGACACCTGAGCTTTACGCCAAAAGTGTAAAATACACTCAACAGGGCCCCTAGTTTGCTACCAGCTCTAAAAAATTGAATCCAAAAATCAACATCTTTGTTAAAATATGTGAGTATTGTCTAATGTCAAACATTTGGGAATAAAAACTCCTTTGTCTGGAATTAACATAATTGCATAACCTTTTGGAAAAGTAAATACCAAATAGATCTTTAATATCTCACCATGTATTTAGCCTATGAAGAATTTCTGGCCTTTCTTTTCCCACTGGTACCGAGAACATTGCTGTGTATGCATGGCATGTGGTGCCATATATCAAATATATAGTTTTTCATCCATAAACCACTTCCAATGATGGCCATTAACAGTGCTAACTCGGGTTCATTCCTCCATGTCTGCTCTGCTGTTACCCTTACACCCTGTTTTCTCCTTCCTCAATACTCTCACATTAGTATTAATTAATATGTGTTGTATAAGTAGGGGTATGCAGTGCAGGTTGTCTTTATAATTGCTACTTTAAGATTCTGGGATCAAAGCCATAAACTTCATCATGATGAGAGTGCCCTGACTGAAAGGATCAAAACTGGCAGTACACCCATTTAGTACTTTGTTTTTATCATGACCTCCAGTAAACCTGCTCTACATTAATACTTTATAGATTTCAAAGCAATTATGAAACATTCTTGCACTTCCCCTCACAGCAAGGGATTTGTATTTGCAAAATCAAATAACATTTTATTTATAATGTTTAGATCCATCTTTTCTTTTCTTCATTGCTTTTTACACTGTGAGTGTTTACATGGACTTCAGCTTCATCATATTTAGTCATATTCAGGTTTCAGTTTCATGCACATAGAGACCCCTGATCATTCATAACTCTGCATACATGACCAAAACTGGTATCCTTGTTCCTAATAACTGCATCTTATTTGCATGTGCACCTGATTTTTTTTTATTTTTTAAACAACACAAACCAAAGCAATTCTGAAATCCAAGAAAAATTAAACTTCTATGTCTCATTGCAGCATTTGCACAATCACTAATGTTCTAGCTAACTAACTACAACTGTGCAAGAGAGAGGACCAGGGGCAGATTTAAGATTGTAGGAGAGCCAGGGCTTGGCCCAGATGGGAGATGAATAATTATACTGCACACTGAAAATTGGTCCTTCTTTAAAATCCTAAAGCACAGCAACTTTCATTTCCTACCATCTTAAAGTTAGTTTTTTGTTGTTGTTGTTGTTGTTTTATAAGTAAAATTCAGATTCTAGGCTTTTCAGAAAGCCACCCCCTTGTGCCTTTAAGGAGTCAAGTCATATCTATGGGCAGCCCTGAACATTTGCGTAACTACGCAAAGAAGTACTTGTGCCCCTCTCCTAGCCATGTTGACAATGCTGCAGTGTTGTTTACAATTAAACTTTGCTACCTCAAAACATGCAATTAAAGAAAACATCTGTATAATATTTCATGAATAAAGCAGAAGCAGTGCAGATATTAGTGTGGAGACTTGTTAATAAAGATAATTTAGACCACTGAGAAGCTGAAAGCAGCCTATTTGACTTTTAAAATATATTGTTGAATAGAAATCATTCACTAAAAATTAGAAGAATGTTCTGAAAGCTCTTGAAGCTCACCATTATTCCATTGATAATATATTTCACATGGATTTTTAGAGGGGAAGTGAAACATAAATACATTCTTGATGACAGATCTAATATACTTTTTCAACCTTGAAGCTGTAAACCTGTTTGCCTAAAAAGACAGTGAGTATGATATAGAAATTTACGTTAACAGCAGTGTTAAGCCCTGCAGTGTGAGTCTATACTAAATGAAAAATTGCATACACAAACTTTGACCTGGTGTGGGATTTTAGCTTAGCCCCCACCCATAATCAAATTGTTGAATGCTGGTCTGTATGTTGTTATGATTGGACACCCATTTTTGGGAGTACGCATGTTTGATGAATAAGATCCAGTGTCTTTTTCACCCAAGTACAGTATGACAGAGGCACTGTCCGTCACAACAACATCCCATAGACGTTGTTTGGGAAGAGAAGGACCTTTGAAAAATTGGAAGGTGACTGAACAAATGTGCTGTCTCTATGTCAAATTACAGGTCAGTCAGAGGCCCAGAGGCTTTCAGCATAAGTGAACCACAGATGTCACTTTCCCCTTTTTTCCCTTTATGGATGCTGATGGCAACTTTGCAAGATAGATGTGCCTCATGACGGACATTGAATCTGCTGCATTCCTCTGCATTGCAAGGTTGGGTCACTAGACTCTATCACCTTGATTTTTGATCCATGACCTCCATCCATCCATCATCATCTATACTGGTCATCTCTTTTGGGGTCATGGCGAGCTGGAGCCCATCCCAGCACACTTTTGGCGAGAGGCAGGGTACACACTGAACCAGTTGCAAGCCAATCACAGGGCCACATGGAGGGACAGACAATGATTTATGTTCACACTCATTCCTAAGGGCAATTTAGAGTCACCAATTAACCTAACCTAGCATATTTTTGGTCTGTGAGAGGAAACCGGAGTGCCCGGAGAAAACCCACGCAGGCATAGGGAGACCATACAAACTCTGCATAGAAAGACCCTGATCAACACAAGGAGATGAACCAGCAATCTGCTGTGCACCCCAAAATCCAAGTAGTTTATCCTTTTAAAAATTAGGCATTTGAGTAAAGTTTGATGAATATCTCTTAATCCATTCATGAGATCTTGATGTTGTATGCAAGGGATGACCTGTATGCACCTTGACTTTAGACATATGACCTCCAAAATGTTATCACATCATCTGAGAGTCAGAGTGTTCTTCAGGAACTGGATTCACAAAATCATATACACAAAAAAAGATGATAATGAGGGTTTGTGACCCTAGCCTTTTTTCTGTGAACTCCAAAATTGTATTGCTTCATCCTGAAGTCTGAGAAGACATGCACATTTTGATGAGAGTTCCTGTGTTCTTGAAATATTTCAAAATCTAAGTAAAGGTTAAACATGTGGCACCATGACCTTGATTTTGACATTTAACATAGAAAAATCTAATCAGTTCACCCCTGAATCTAAGTGGACATTTAATCAAAGTTTCAAAGTTACTAAAACTGTGTCCACAAGAGTTGGCCTGACAAATGGACAATCTGGAAGCATAACATCAGCTACCGGCTTTGCCCACACAAAGACATACCAAACAGGGATACATAAAAAAAACAAAAAACAATTGAAACCAGGATACGTATGGGGACATTATGAAAGTGCACCCTTTATTCAGAGGATCAAATTATGCTCACAATGACACATTAACATAACATTTCACTCTAACAAGCAAAGTCATAATAAATTGTGTGGTGGATACAAATTAATTTTATAACTTGCCATGGTTATTTGTGTATCAAATTAATTAAATGTCAGGTCCTCAAGCATAAATGGGATAATTGTTGAGTTTTAAGGCTATTTAACTTTACAACACTAATTAGAAGTGATTTCTTGCATGCCTTAATCAAATACTGTAAACCATATAGATGGCCTGTAACACCATTAAGTCTCAGAAGCAGGTGTCTTACCGTTTGCTGCATTAATTACACAAAAGTCTTTAATGACTTATAACTCAGCTCGTTACTGAGCTGTGTGGCAGTATGCCCTCTATCCTCTTTCTCTGGCCCTAATGTTATTTATAGCTCATGGCAGAGCCTTAAATAGCATGGGAGTAACATGATTGCCTGGTATAAGGAAGAGAAGTGAAATTCCATGTTCAGGGGGGTCCTGAGAGGGGATGCGATAGAGTAAATTCAATTGTATCTGAATCATTTCTGTGAAGAACAAACACAGAAGCAGGCAAAGAAAAGACAGAAAATACAAGAAGGATTACTCCCTCTGCCTTTGTGTACTGGTTGCTGTGAAATTAAACTAATATTTAGATAAAGGTAAAAGAAAGGAAAAAAGGGTCTCATGACTGACCATACAAAGATGTAGCAGTGTAACACATTTCTCTTAAGTTTGATCTCTCTGCAGGAGGGAGAAGAGAACATTCTGTAATAATACACTGCATGCTGTGTACAGTACATTGACAGTTTCTTCTGCTGTAGTAAGTGGACTTTCAGCACCCCAGACAGCAACACAGCAGGCACATGAAGAAAACAAGCTCTGACCACAGATCCCGAATACCAACAAGTCTTTAATATTCCAAAAGCCCAGATGACCGTTCAGCAGTCCATCACTAACATCCATGAGAAAATAAAGCACTTGTCAGAGGGGCACCTCCTGTTCTGTGCTTGAAATTGAAGAAATACAATTTTTTGAATGATCAGTATCAAGTTTTTGGTGTCATGTTTCCTAAAAAATTGAAATTGATTAATGATTTAAAATCAGGGGGAAAAAACACAGCTACGTGCTGCATCACTTGCAGTCAGTTAGAAAACTAACATATGAATCCAGGTAATTAGACTGTTTTTTTTTCTTTTTATATTTATTCTATCAACACAATTTATGCAAGCAGTGCAGGATACAATCTGTAAACAATCAAATTCATAACTTTCTTATACCGTTGTCCCAGCATGAGTTCATTAACTTGCATTGACAATTAACATATTTGATAAAAGTAGTGACAAAACAAAACAAAGAAAAAAAACACTTATACAAACACACACATACACAAATACACATAGGGCAGAAATGTCTAGTAAACGAATAACAAAAACAGAATAATGATTACAGAAGATTACAAATCGAATAAATAAATGGACAAATGATAAATCACTATGCTGGTCAGTCTACTCCTAAACAGATTACTGTGGACCATTCATTACCTAAATATTCACTGAGGGGGGACCATTTCTTTATAAATTCATCTAATGTCCCTTGTAGTACATGTGATATTCTCTCATATGGAAGAAAAGACAACAATTTATCGTACCAAATTTTGGTCCGATAAATTAGCCTAATTTTGTCATTCACGCTCGGTTGCTTAGGACACATTGTAAGATGCTGAAACACACCCACTACTGATAATCAATGCTCAGAAATTATCACGAAGCCATTGTTAAAAAGAAAGTACTTACTGTCAGTTAGTTCTTCAGGTGAAGTACTATTCCATTGTTGCAAACACTTGGCAGGAGAAAGACAAAATGTGGGTTGAATACATTGATGATGGGGCCACTTTAATGTAGACTACCTATACTTTTAGTGTTAAGGACTTTGTCATGACCAATCAGAATTCAGCAGGCCCTGGTTGGACCTTGCCACAGGATGGGCCCCCTAGTCAGGATAAATTGAATGATGAATGATGAAACAGGGAGGGCACTCAGTTCATCTTTACAAGACACAAAACTAGTGTGATTAGTTCAATTTTCTACCATTATATAGTCGTTTTTATTCATTAGTCAAGCAGAAACTTGTCATTCTATTGCCAGCCATATTTAATTGTATCTTTTGGAGTCTGCTGAGTGCCCCAGGCCATAGATTTGACTCCCCTACTTTAAAGGTCCACCATACATTTCACGTCAACAACCCTATAGCAGGACCTACAAGCTAGATAATGGTTATCTAATCTCTACCTATCCTTTTGATTTCCTGTCAGCGTCTTTGCTGTTCTCCACCATTTCATTGCCTTCCATTTCCTGATTCCCCCCGGTACGATTCAGCTCAAAGTATTTTCATCCTCAGTATTCATTGGATATAGTATCACAATGCTTTTGAATTTGTTTGTCAGATCACACTTGTTTTATAGTCCAGTCAGATGTGTCAGCAGAGAGAATGAGTTAGACAATACACACAAACACAAGCACATGCACACACAAATAAAGCCAGACACACACAAAAAATGTAACAAAAAACATCTCAGTAGGCACTAAAAGAAGGGCTGAAGGCTGGAACACCTGCTGACTTGATCATAATGCTTAGCTCATAAAGTGGGCTGTTACTTTAGGCTTGTGCCACAGGGTTTCCACATGGTTTGATGTTTAAACCTTTCCTTTTGATAGAAATTTTATAAAGGTTAGGGTAGGTTTAGAAGCGGTTCAGCACTATTTGCTTCCACAATATCCAGTTAATATCCAAGAAAGTTATTCTAATGAGTGAAACTTCAAAGAAATTGAAAAGAATATTGGCGTGGCAGAGTGAGGAATAAAGAGCAATACTAAACAAAGCTGGGGGAGACAAGAGAGGAATGGCGTGCCCAGTCTAGGTGTTTTGACATTGTTCCCACATTTTTTGCCGCAGAGTAGAATGTTCAAAAAACAAATCCAAGATTGCATTGTTTCATAATTCCATGTAGTAGTGGAAATACTTCAGTCAAAAATCAGTGATCTTTTTTGTTATATCATTAAATCTGACTGTAGGTGAGAGACAGAATTACTTTTCGTTTTGATTGTCATGTTGTCATTGTCAGACCAGGTCAGGTCCAGGCCAAAAGGGCTTTACGACATTACGTCACACCCAGCGTTCCTATGAGTTCAAGATCATGCTGTGCATTATAGGAATAAAGCCAGCAGGCTTAACTATCCACAAAACTATAATATTATAACAATAATAGTGGATATCAAATGTCAAACTTAAGTTTATATGGATAAACGTATCTATCAATTTGTGAAATTCCTTACGTTTCAGGTGTAAACAAACTGTGTGCGAAGAGGAGGGGCTTTGGAATGAGCAGCAGAGCAAAGTATGTTTGTTACACCCATCAAAACTTTGCCAAATCTTTTCCAAATCTTTGTCAAAGTTGCAGAATCATTTGGAGTGAGCCCCAGTACCATCTCCAAATTAAAGGCAAAGTTCCATATAACAGGGGTGTCAGAGACAGGCCAAAAATGGGGCGTCCCAAGAAGACGACAATCTGTCAGCACTTAAAGAAAATGTCTGCATGGCCAGAAGATCACCCTGTCAGTACTTAGAAACTGTTGACAGTCTTCTACAGATTTGCAGTTAAGGTTTACAGGACCACATGGATGACAGTCTGCACACAGTCAATCTCTGGTTTCATATGGCTGCCCATTTGTGCTGGTGTCGGCAACCCATGCACTGGAACCTGAACATGTGGAAGAACATTACATTCAATGATGAGTTCAGATTCTGCCTACAGCAGTTGGATTGTAGGGGTAGGCTTAAATAAGCTTTGGTTTCTGCTTACACCCTTTCGGTCAGCTTGAAAACTTTGAATTTTAACTTTGATCTTCTAAGTTGTTTTATTGCAACTGTACCAAAATAAATTTCTTTCATTCATTCATTGTTGGGTCAAAAAGTTTGGAGAAAACCTGTTGAACCCTATGCTGATTGGTGCACAGATAGAGTAACATCTGGTGGAGGCAGTGTTATGGTGTGGGGCAGCATCTCCCTCACCGGATGCTTGTCATCATTGGAGGCAATCTCAATGCAGAGCGATATTGAAATGAGATTTGCAGCCAGTGGCAATCCCATATCTCTACAATCCGGGATTGAATTCTATCCTTCAAGATGACAATGCTTGCCCCCACAGAGCAGGGTCTATCAGAGATTACCGTCAGAATTTGAGAGTAGAGAGGATGGAATGACCTGCTGGCAGTCCTGACCTCAACCCCAGTGAACATTTGCATGGGCGTGATGTTTGTGCCTGAGTGACCATCACAACCATGTTGGCTTACTTGAGACAATCAAAGAATGGGATCCCATCCCAAAAGAGTGTGTGACCAGCATGAGGAGGTGTCAGACTGTTGTGACTGTTCTGAATGGTCACACACTGCTGAGGCTTCTATTTGCTACATCAATGAACTGTTAAATTGCCAATATGCCCTTTTTCTTCAGACTTCAATCATGTAACCCACCAAACAACACCAAACAAGAGTAAATAGCAGAGTAAGCTGTTTGGCAACTGCCTTTTTTTTCATCCTTGCTGAGAACAGGCTGTCAAGTTGTAAGTCCTTTAAGGATATGTCTGACTAGCCCTTCTCAAGAAGTGGATGTGGCTTTGGCTTTCCAGGTGTGTGCTCTAATGTTTACTGTGGTGGCATATTCCTTTCTTTGGAGCCACCTTTTCAGACATCAAGCTTAGGGAGAGTCTTCTATCCAAGGGGGGTAGCAAATCCGAAAAGACATCTTTAAAGGATAAGTTCAGTTTTTTGACACCTGGACCTTATTTTTAGGATTAAATACGCTTGTAGACTTACCCAGACAATTTTGGCAGAGCTCGGAGCCGTTTTCGAGCAACTTAGATCCATCTGACGGCGTTTTTCTCTCATGCCATAGTAGCAGACAGGGCCAGAAATCGAAGCCCCTAAATTAGACATTATCTGCTGTGAAACTCGCTCATCTCAGCTACATTTTATAAATGAATGGCCAGTGTTATCACCATGTCAGCTCAACTTTGTTGTTATGGTCATCTGGGGCTTTACAAGGACGGGTAACTTTTGGTGACGTCATAGACAAGAACATGAGTAGAGCCGTTGTTGTTGCTAGGCTACACAGCTACACGGTTATTTTTGTGCAACATGGCAGAATATTTATCTGATGTAGAAGTGTCTGACGACGACTTTGAGTATAATGGATGCCCGTATCGTTTTGAGCCAGAATATAGAACAATATAGAACAGCTGGCCAGAGAACAAGCAACCACTGCACGTCCACGAATGGGGGCTAACTGGTGGTGTTGTTGTGGACATTGCACGGCAAACACAACAGAGGAGGAGTGCCTTTGCTGCTCAGAGTGGGACTTGAGACCAGAGGAAACATATATTGATGCCCCCCAAAATACGATTTCTGGCCCCATCTGCTACTTTGGCATGAGAAAAAATGCCGTTGGATGGATCTAAATTGCTCGAAAACGGCTCCAAGCTCCGCCAAATTGTCTGGGTGAGTCTACGAGCGTATTTAATCCTAAAAATAAGGTCCAGGTGTCAAAAAAACGAACTTATCCTTTAGGGAACCACGCAAGATTTATCTCAATGTGCTGTTTCAGTACACATTTTTCTGAAAAGTAAAACAAGTAAAAAGGGGAGGGATTTACATATGTTTTGGGGGGGGGGGGGGGCTGTAGGCAAGCCATGGACCCATCTTTTTGTTCAAAAACCATTAAAAGGTTACTTAACATAATATAATACATATTTTTGAATTAAAACACCAACTCAAATTCTTTGTTTTTTTCTTGCTGTTCTTGACAATAAAGCCAGATGATGAGACATTGTTTTTTATTTGAACTTTAGTACAAAAAGGTTGATGAATAGTAAATTAATTCATACAAACTGATTTGTTATTTCAGAAAGTAATAAAAAGAAAGAATGACCCATTTAAAATGCTGGTTGTGATGTATTGGAAGTGTAAGTTCAGTTGACCCCCTCTAAAATCAGTATAAGCACTTGACAACCAAAAAATAAAGTGCATAAAAAAACACTTGAAAGCCCATTCAGAGCTTTGCTGATGTGTGTGTGACTGCAAACTTCCATTAGACCCCTGGAGTATTTCATCAATTAAGATTCAGTCTTTTAAATAAATAAAGCACTTACAACAAACTTGTTTGTATTCCTGCTGCTATGGTCAAATACCTAAATTAGAACACTGATTCTCTGAATAATACTAATAATCATGTCACTAGAGAATGAATTCTCTGCTGTATATGGGCTGTTTTCTTTTATGTAGCTCCAGCACAACAAAACACTGTTGGCCCATTAAACTACAATATTTACAGCTGTAAGTATTGCTCTTAAGTAACTAGGTCTTTATATTAGCATGGAGAGGCTTGTATGATCTGTGAGCATGTCCACACACATCAGATCATTGTCTGTCTGAGGGGTGGATGAACATCCAATGACCCAGAGCTCTGGACACTGTCTGAGGGTCTATGGATTGGGAAGCTTGGCCCTCTGCCAAGGGCCAGGACATGGAGTTCCTGTGGTCTACGGGCACAGAGGCTGGACTGATGTTATGTAACATACAGTACTCTTATGTCTGCATGGCCAGAGGATCAAAAACTGACTTCATTTAAATGAGTAATTAAAAAGAAAAAATCATGTCCAGTATGTTCAAGAATAAGATATGCTAGATGTTGCAAAAAGTATTTAAGATCAAAAAGAAGTCCGGAGCTTAAAAACTGACAGCATGTCTGGAGGCAGGAGAAGAGTCTAAACCCAAATAGAAGAGGACAGCTATGACAACACAGTCAGCAATGCTAAAAAACTGACATTAGACCATTTTCTGTAAAATCCACAAGTCATGCTTCAATTTAGCCTGTAGCACTACGGTTTCAAAACTACTAACATGGACATATCTGACTGGTCAAAAACAAACAAAACAAACAAACAAAAAAAACAGCCTTTTTCATTAATTCCTGTTTTTTCCCTGTCTTACATTTGCTTTGAGGTCTTATCTTTCTTAAAGAATGTGTACAGTGCTTTTCAGTTCACTGTATAGGTTTCATAAAAGAATCAACTACAACAATCAGATAGCACATTTCTCACACAAAGCAACATTAAGTGCTTAGCATTTAATGAATTAATTAACCTTTTTTAATGTTGCCAATAATCAACAGAATTAACATCATTTAATAAGAATTCTAATCTTTGAATCAATCTTCACCTGATGATCATTATTACTGTTAATGTTAATATTAGATTGACCTCTCTATTTATGGTTGTTATTGATTATACCTCGATTATAACTTCCTTTCCAACCATATAAAGAGGAGGACCCTCTTGAACATAGGATGCCACTCCTCTAATAAATTTCAAATTATTAAAGACAAATATGATGGACATGGATTTGTCGCTATCCTGATTTCTTATTTTAGTCCCTTGTCTCTGCCCCATGTTCTTTCTGAAGTGGTAAGGTTGTACATTTTAACAGTGTTATAAGGACATGCAAAGACAAGGCCAAATATGTATAGTCTTTGAAAGGTACTAGGTAGCCTTGCCAAGCTTGGACCATGTGGCAGTTAACAGTGTGTTGAAAACCAACACCACTGCAGAGGTACAAAAAGAACCTTCTATTATCCACTTGAAGCTGGCTGCAGATGCACCAAAGGGCACAGACACACCCATGTAAAAATGGCAATTTCTTACTGGAGAAAGAAAGTATCACTCTTTGGTTTGAAAAATGATTTTGGTTATGAATAGTTCATGTTTCAAATGGGACCCTCTATGGATGGAAGGTTTACTGTGATTACCTCCGCCAAGGAGGTTATGTTCTTGCCGGCATTTATCTGTCTGTCTGTCTGTCTGTCTGTCTGTTTGTTTGTGTTCAAAATAACTTGAAAAGTTCTGAACGGATTTGGACGAAATTTTCAGGAATTGTCAGAAATGGGATATGGAAGAACTGATTAAATCTAAGGATTCTTTAACATTGCCAGATAGGACCATTTTCGCCAAAGTGAACCGAAGCTGCTTGGCGGAGGTATGCGCTCTCTGAGTGCTTTTCTAGTTTATATTTATTTTTGATAAGTCATCTGTTTCGGTGAGCTTAAGGAAAAGGAGCTTTGGCTGATAAAGTGCAAAACATAGCATACTGTTGCTGTATGATGGGGGACTTAAGACCTACCTCACTCCCACCTTTTTCATCTGTTTTCCATGATTACCAAAAGTAAGATTGAGACAGTGTGTTCAATTTAGTCACTATCATTACCTTTGTCAACAGCTTCAGAACAAAATGGGTGATGTAGTCTTTGTCTAATACTGTATTGTAATAAATGTAGCACAATAGAGTTGCTGACCAGTGCTGTTGGGGGGTAGTGGGGTAAAGGGGGTGTGGACGAAGACAAACAAACACCACATTTAAAACTGACATAATGCAGAATCAGAGGGAGCCACGTTTTTTTATCTCTATATCCCAATAATGACACATTCATGAGGACTCTGTTTTTAACAGCTGCCTAACAGACAATAAGCAGTGCAGTCTGCAGAGAGTCACCAGTTGTCATGGTAACTAATTAAACTGCTACATCTTTGGTGTGCAGGGGAAAATGCTGTATGAACAGTATGCTTACAGTGCTGATGGCACGTGTTTTATCCAATGGTTATCAGTCTGAGCAGATCTGATGTCTCTATTGATTACTGATGGGTATGTCATTGGTTCAATTTATCGTCCATCAAGCAGTGACAGGGACAGAGAGTCTCAGTGTAGATTCTGTACAGTCGAGCTACATAGATGGATATGTTCAAATCTGATCAGCTTTTTAAAATAAAGTACCCATCAGTGTCAGTCATTCAATGAAGGGTAATAAAATGCATTATTTCTATTTCTCTATGACCAGTTCTAAGCTACTGCTGGGGCAGTCCAGAAGGACTTGGTTTGGGGACCGGAGGGTGGCCGGCTCAAGTCCCAGCTGAACCATGTTTGGAAGTTGGTTTGGTAGCACGACTGGGTATGACTTCCTGGGCACTGCTGAAGTGACCTTGAGCAAGGCACTTTATCCCAAAACTGCTCAGTAGCGTTTCTTCAGGAGCAGCAAGCCATCACCCTGACATCTCTCCATTAATGTATGATCGTAGGACCTCTTTGTACATACACATGTGTATTTCAGCCTATGTTTGTGTGTAGCATGTCTCAAGAACTGAGTGTAAAGAATTGAATTTCCCCATCAGGCATTAATAAAGTATATCGTCTTCTTCTTTCTTTCCTATGGCAGGGGTAGGCAACTGGCAGTCCATGGGCCACATGTAGCAATTTCAAACTTTTGAAGTGTAAGGCTGAAGATGACAACTGCCATGTGTTTCAGTTTGACATGGATCTACAGTACCATGCACAAAAGTAAACTGCATACAACATAAAAAGCTGCAACATTTGCACAGTAATCCTTAATATCTGGTAAATGTTTTCTTTAAAAAAGAAATAAATTGATATGATTTGCTATGATATTTTTGTGAAGTTCTTCTCTAAATCATAAGCCCAATAACCAGTAATTAATTACATTGAAAAAATATCTTGAAAGGCCTGAATTTCATGTTTAGACAATTAAATCCAGTTTTACTTTTTGCCTTTGAAGTCAAAATATTAATGTTGGCTTCATTAATTCTGATTAAAGCAGTGTTTATTTACCATTAGGCAGAAATCCAGCATTTACAAAATTGCCTCAGGAAATGCAAAAAATCACTGTAATATTTCAGCAAATAAGGTTTCATAATATCTGTAAATTAATTTTTTTTTTTTTACTTGGTTTAGAAAAACCCACTCACATCTAAAGGTGACTAAGAACACTTATTTATGACAAAAGAAAAATGTAGATACTAGGATTCTGCCCATCAATGATAATATTAATTATTTTAAAATTGTGATTGCCTTATTGAGAGATATTTTGATTGTCTTATTGAGAGTATGCTTCAGTTTGACATCCAGCCCTCTGAATAAAGAAACAAAGTGAATGTGGCCCTCATGTTCACCATAGCTGCCCATCCCTGATCTATGGTATTGGTATGTGGCCCAGTGGTTGAGGAAGGCTGCTTTACACAGCCTGTGACAGTAGAAACCACACTCGGATTTAGGATTTGTATTATTAGCTGTTGGATTGCAGTGAGAGTGGACATTCAAACAATCAGAAAAGTAGGCATGTCTGGTGAATGTGACATAAGTTAAAGGAGAGATAAGGACAACAACACATACGTGCAAGGTGTGATCAAGTCTCAGTTAGACATTTCTTTGTTCTTCAATCTGAGTCCTTTATGCCATCTGATCTTACATCTTACATTGTCTCAGACTAACTCTGGATCAAACTCTTAACAAAGAGGTGAAGATGACATGAGTCATTAGCCTACTGAAAAAACAGCATTGTATCAGTTGTGACCTTAACTATGCAAATCTTGAATCCTTATTAAAATCCAAATTGTGGGTTTCAGTTCAAATTAACCTCTGAACAGTGTGCGTGGCATGAAGACTTGAACCATTTAAAATGTTTTTTTTTTCTGCTGAAAAAACAATATCAAATTTTTAACATGGGTTGACTATATTTTTTTAAGCTGCTTGTGCATTCAGTCTCAAGGCTTTGCCTTTGAGCTTGGGCAAAACAGTCCCCAAAATGCAAAAGCCGATGTGAAGTGGTAAGTAGTTTTTGGCTTGTTTTCTGCAATGCCTGAAGATATGTGTCTCCCTGAAAATGTACTTACTCTGTAGGAACCAAGAGTTTTTATTTATAATTGTGAATTTTAGCTTTGAGTAATCACTTTTACACTGTTTTATATGGCACCCTATTGAGTAGCAACACAACAATTGTAGATGTGCTGCCTTCAAGCCTGTGTCGACGTTTCATGTTTGCCTTCAGTTTTGTGCTTTCAGCTAATGCAGTGATGCCACTTGTAGTTAAGGTCATAAGCAAGCTGGGATGGATCTCAAGTAATGCAGAGGTCAGACTTCACAATTTTTTTTCAGCAAGAACAACGTTAACTATGTCAGATTAGGCAAAGCCATAAATCCATGTGACTTTCCGACAGGCCTGACAGACTTCAGGCCTGGAACCAACCGCATTTAATGACTGACATTAAGAAGTGGGAAGAAGGAAGGGCATAATCAGGGATGGCAAACAAACATACTGTGTATTTAGAGTTCAAACAGGTTCATTGATATGTTAGTGAAATGATGAATCCACCATGTTGTATCTGCTTTTCTCTCAAACAGTTCTTTGTCTGTGGTAACTCCTCTACAACATATTATAAGGGCAGGGGTGCTGTTTTATCAGAGCTTAACAAACTTTTTCTCTGTCACATTGCTCTCAAGGCACAAACCTCAGTTTGTTTACACCATAACTGTCACACATGCTGAGCTCCCAGTGCTCTGACTGGTCATTGTCTAAGACATGGAGAGACAAATCATGTGAGGCAGGACAAAAATCAAACCTGCAAGAATATCTGTTGTGGAGTTGGTAGACGTCCAGACTGGTCTGTTGTTTTCTGTCATTATGACACACTACATAAGACAGAATGACTAATTTTCATAGCTGATGGGCCCTGAACTCCTCTGACCATTGGTTCGGGATATAATCATGCATAAATTAAATACTCTGACCCTGGCATTAGGGGCCCTCCACACAGAGATGAGTGTAGAAATATCTGCAGAAGCTTTTTTTTTTTACCTCACTGGCGTTTTGTTAATGCTGTTAGGACCAGTGTTGGGAGTAACGGCGTTAAAAATAACAGTGTTAGCACTGCCATTTTTGTTTTCCAGTAACGGGTAATCTAATTAATAACGTACTATTTCAGACATTACAACGCCATTACCATTATCAGCAGTGAAAAGTGGCGCGTTATTATGTACCAATGTCTAGCAGCTGTTATCCGACCTGGCTCGCTCAGTCAGGCACAGGACAGGAGCTGCCCTGCAAACAGCCACACAAGAGAACGAGGAGCCAGAGTTGCCAGGTTCATTTATTATATGCAACTTTGGGCTTCTTTTTTAGGGAACTGCTTGTAAATATTGGCAGTTGCGGGTTGTGTTTTTCTGGGCTTGTTCCAAAAGTGCAGTTGCTCATTTGAGCTTGTTGTGCCCCAAACCCCGGGAGGGATCAGATGCACTCTCTACTACCAATATAAACTCAACTCAGAAGTTGCACAAAGTATTTTGTCCCACTCTAAACATAAATGCAAATTTTATTGTAAAAAGAGGGGCAAACATGATGTTTTCACCAAAAAGAAATCCTTATAGCCAGAAGTAAATGTGTTTCTAATTTACCTATTACTGTTTTCACCATAGTGAAGCTGGAGGATCAACATAACACTTAGATAAAAGCCTGACTATGTCTGTTTGGTTACAAAAATCAAGGTTAGACAGACTGTTTGTGATAACAGAGTAATAAATAACAGTAGCCCCTCCCTTCACTCCTGTGTAAAGAAAAGGATGTTCCACCTCTAAACAAAAGGACGTTGAATAGTAAATTTAGAGCCAAATAGGCAAAAATGTCACTGTGAAACTGAAATGTGATGTAGATGAAAATTAAAACACCCCTAATGTAGTTTTCTCTTAAAAATAAAAAGTTATATAATATCACATTAGACAAAAAATAAATGGAGGTTGCTTGTTTGGGCTTACATGTGAAGTGAACATTATGTCCCAGAGCAGAGTGTTTGTCTGTGTCCATTGTGAGTAACCCTAAAAAGCTAGAGGCCAAAAACACAGATTACAGCGTTGATGATGCCAACGCTGCTGGTAGCAGGCAAGGTAACAACGAGGAAGGACACAGAGACGGAGCCACACCGTTCAAGCAGCAAAAGCTTTTTCAAAAAATTGACGCATCAATTACTTTCCCTGGTAATGAATTATATTTATGAAGGAGTAATTCCGTTAGTAATTCAATTACTTTTTTTTTGGCAGATGACTAGTAACTATAACAAATTACATATTTAAAGTAATTTGCCCAACACTGGTTATGACATTTTGGCAGCCCGACAATGCACATTTTATAAATGGGTTAGAGAGTGAATAAATCTCAAAACACTGCCCTTGCATTTCTGTGTTTAAAACAAATACGCATATTTTCAAAAATGATGGTCTAATAGCCTTTCTTTACAAACCGCATGCGCTAACCCCACCAACAATTGACACAATTGTGGAAGGCAATGACACTGTCGTGCTGCAGAAGCAACTGAGCTTGTTATGGCTTTTATAGGAAAATCTGCTGCTCCTCTATTACCACTGTGAGCAAAAATGGGACATGGAGAACAGCATATGCCACATTTTGTTTTGTTTGTTTAAAATGCAAAGGTTTTTTTTGCATATGCTCCACGCCTTCTTTCCTGGTTTTGGTTCATGTCTGCAGCAGTGCTACAGCACCACTTAGCACCATCATAATGTGAAGTCAGTGATAGAAGACTGGCTGCAGATTAAACTCAAGTATATCATGCATGAGTTTTACTTGTGATTTGTTTCCTGATTCAAGACCTTCTTAAACTTTCTGTGTTAACTAAAAAAACACAATGAGCACAACTTTAATTATTAGAGAGACTTTTCTATTTGCAATCCAGTCCCCACTGTTAAATTATTAGAATTCAAGTTGGAGAAAATAGCATAATAAGTCTGTTAGTCAGACTTTTTTACATTATTTATCATTTCAGTCACATGTTAGTCGGACAAAATTGACAGCTGAGTCTCATGTGTTTTACATCATTAATATTTTCCCTGAAACATTTAGCCTTATAATCATTTTGAATGTTGAAAAGCCATCATTTTCATTTTTCTATTAATATGTAAACGTTTCACAATCCAATCCATAAATACAAATGTAGAAACTGAGAAAACAATATAAAAGCACTCTGTCTCTAAGCAGGAATCGGCACAAGAGCACATGTGTGGAAGAACAAACTCCACAGCTTTGAAGCAATGTTTGAGCTCAGATTTAATGGCTACCATTAGCAGTAAAGGACAATCTCTTATATGGGTAGAGGACATCGTATTTCTCTGAAAACACTTCCTTGTTTCAGCATACGCAGCCCCCATTAGCACTGATTTGTAGCTGTGACTCATATTAATATGTTCAACAAGTAATCTGATTTCAGCTAAGTGGCTTTAGCCAACTCCTTAGAAACAAGTGCCCTAGGTTTTGAAAAGCTGCTAAATGCTCTGTGATGTTCACCTACTTCATCTGATAATGTTATCTGTTGTTTAACGCTTGCCCGATGGCACACCATTGGTTTGTTGGGCCTCTTTCACAGAACACATCTGCCTACTGCTGCTGGAAAGTCATGTTTATTAAAGTAACCTGAAGGCATTTTCACATTAGGCATGATTGTTTCATACCCTGGCCAAGCATGATAAGTCCCCCCTCCCCTCTCCATGCTGCTTTCATGATAGAATCATCATTTTGTACTAAGCACACTAAGGTAAGTACACAGTTTGATACATCATACAGTAAGAGGCGTATGCATGTTATTGTCTTACAAAACCACAAAGTACATGGAGCAACCATGACAACTACTCACATCAATAACTGGACATTCATTTCTGAACATTGGAGTTCACCTTGTTACCTCAGTGTGGATGTCTTTGTTATATCCGAGACTCAAATGACAACCCTGCTTGCACATCTACTGTGTAGCTTTGATGATAAAATAGGCCTGTGCAGAAATGATGGGGCTTACAAAGAGAAGATGCATTTAGAGAAGACCTTTACACAACACTCTCTGCCCCCACATCATGTTTTATGATGAAGGATGTGTTCATATCTCAAAGAGACTGTGCTCGAGTGTACATGAATTATACTTGAGACCATGTATTCAAGCTGGATGGGTACGGTAGCCAAGTCCAGTAACCTTGTCAGCAACGATTAAATGATATTTAATCTAATGTCAAAACTCCTGACCTCAAATCAGGAGTTCAGGTCAATAACTTAAACATTACAAAGCAGTTGGGTTCACCATATTTCAAGTCTGTCATCAGGCAAATTCATCTAACAAAGCTTCAGGCTGATTCATTTGATCCTGGTCAGAAAATGACCCAAGCAATCAGCATCCTTTGAGATAGCTGTGGGCATGGTTGACTCTGCAAAACAGGGAGAAGTGACTGAAAGTGTACAAGAGTGAATGTTTTCCCAATGACTCTCTGCATATTTTTTTAAAGGATCTACCCTCTCTTAAACCTACCTCCCATGAATATGTGAAACAGTCAATCCTGCATGTCAGGCTACACTGATGTAAGACTGCTCCAGAACTGTGCAATGGCTCACAGTGCCTGCAGAGCTGTATTTTTATTTAATTTTACTTTATATTAGAATCAATGTTGTTATGTTTTTTCATAGCAGCATTACAATAAGGGCTCAGCAATATTGGGAAACACTGACATTGAATATTTTTTCTGTACTTTTGCAGTGTATATTGCATTTTTTTCAATAGAAATGAAAGTACATTAGCTAAATGCAGTTCATTTTTATGTTGACTGAAAAAAACAGTCTTCATTTATCCTATGTTGCCATGTCATGTCATTTAAACATTACCAGCCACTTTCAAAGTGTTCAAGTAATGTTTACTTGACATGAATAGCCCATGCTTCTGGAATGAAACAAATGCTCTCAATGTTGAGCTGCCTGTTCTCACAGCAGGATGCACCAACAGCTAAAACACATCAGCGCCATTGAAGTTCAAAACTTTTGGCCCCAGCGTTTACTTTCATGCTTGAAGACAAAGGTGCTGCTAACAGTGGGGCAACACTCACTAAAATTTGCTTCACTATAGCTACCTTTTTTGGCTTGTGTGTTGCAGTCTGGTGAGTCACTACATCATCATTTGAAAGGTGGAGGGTTCAAGCCCAGTTCCAGTGACCACATGTCTCCCTGTCTTTGGGCAAGAAACTTAACCACAAGTTGCTCCCACTAATAAGCCAGTGGTGTGATAATTGGGTATGTAAGCACCCTGTATGAGTCATGAAACACACTTGTGGCACAAAATAACTCAATGGCAGATGAATCATGTCCATGAGGCATAAAGCAGGGTTTAATGTCAGTCCAAGGTTTGGTACACAAGCAGGCAAAACAAACCAGGCAGAGGTATCAGGCAGACAAAAGGCAAGAGGCAAGGTTCAGACAAAATTGGGTCTATGACGAGAGCCAGGCTATGAAATATAGTGCTGGAAAGTGACGCTAAGTACAACAATCTGGCAAAGGGACAGGGGAAGGCATGGGGGTTATACATGAGGTGATTAGGAGCGATGAGACACAGCTGGGGAAGAACAATCAGGGATCAGGTGTGACAACGCCAGACAGGAAGCAAAACTTACGAAGACGAGGTGAGACAGGTGAATTTTCAAAATGAAACAGGAAGCACCAGACAAAACATAAAACACAAGAACAAATCGGGTAACTTGACTAAGGCGGGAGCATGATCATGATAGTATGTGTTAACTGATAACCAACGCATAAAAACTTCTGGTCACATTGCCAACATTGCACACTATAACTATTGTGCATACACACTGCAGTGGTAAAATCATTCAGCAATCGTTTAGCTCTAGTTGCAACTTGTAACTTCCTCTCACCAGAAAAGGTATAGTTCGGCCTTTTAAAGTGTAGCACTCAGCACCCGAGTCAATTAGCATAAATATTAAGAAAGCCTGGAAAAAGTACCAAGGTGAGGACTGACCATAAATTAAGTAAGTATGCATGTTTTTTGTCACATTATATAAACTGTGCAGAGCTTAAAGTCAAACATGTGTTTGTTACCTCCGCCAAGGAGGTTATGTGTCTGCCGGCATAGGTTAGTCTGTTTTTCTGTTTGTGTTCAAGATAACTTGAAAAGTTATGGACGGATTTGGATGAAATTTTCAGGAAATGTGTGGAATGGGATAAGGAAGAAAAGATTAGATTTTGGGACTGATCCGGATCACCATCCGGATACAGGAATTTTTTAAAGGATTCTGTAACATTGCCAGATAGGACCATTTTCGTCAAAGTGGACTGAAGCTGCTTAGCAGAGGTCGGCGCTCTCTGAGTGCTTTTCTAGTTATTTAACAAATAACCAGTTTGCCCCCTGCTTACTTGTTTTTCTGGTATGTGATATAATGGGTCAAATAGGAGACAGTCCAAATTTCATTTAACAAGAAAGAGTGTTACCACCTTAAGTTGTGAAATCAGACTCTTTTCCATCAGTGCATATATTTCTCTTGGTGCTTATACACAGAAATAACAACAGACCTCTAATTAAACAGCCTTACAAGAGCTGTATTTCTTGCTTGATGTAAAAGTGTATGTAAATGCACTGACAGAATGAAATTTAATACCCTTGTTGTCTGACAAAAGATAAAAGGACAATTTAGCCAGCTGAAATATTGATGGTTAATTCTTATTGACAGGAGAACCTCTGGGATGACTGGGTCAGTGAAGAAGCCAGGAATCTACTGGGGCAGAGTTTTTTTCTGTAATGAGTCCCTGACAGGAAGGAACGGGAAATGATTTAAGGTGGGAGCTTTCCGTTCAGTGTGGGATTTCATGGAAAGGTTTTGAACTGCCTCCACTCTGCTGTAAGAAATTACCTGAGCTCTGACCCGCTACTTGATAAGGCGGACACACAGAGGAGCGCCCAATTTATCAACCGAGGCCCTGCCGCTCACTCATGAATATTTACTGTATTTCTAATGCAGTGCACTTAGGTCAATTGGACTGCTCTAAATCAACATGGAAGCTATAGGTTAATAACTTGTCATTTATTTTTTGTCTCCCAGCCTAATCTGATTAAGTAACAATAAATTTCCCTGCTGTGGTTGATCAGGGGTTGCTATTGTTGTGCACTAACAGGGAGTCTCAAGATTATCTTTGTCTTTCTGACACTCAATGCTCTGACTGTAAATGCAGTATGTAAATGCAGAAGGACAAGGCAGAGGCAGGAGTCAGCTTTGGAGAGTCTCTGATGTGACTGATAATGTTTGCCTCATTAACTGGCCCACCCTGTTGTGCAGCATTTACAAAGCGAGGCAGATCACTCTACTATAGGTCCAAGCGTGTGAAGTTGAAGAAATAATAAAAGACCAGAGCTCCAGACATTGAACACAATGCTTTGACTGTTTTGTCTTGCTCTCCCAAAATATGTTGAGATGATCTGCTACCTGACAGGAAAATACACACACATGAGATTATTTCCCCAGTCTCTCCTTCCCTGCTGTCAGTGCATTAAACCAAAATCCATTTGCTGATTTTCAAAAGACACTTGATTAATCTCAGGAAGAGAGACATGCTTTCAGGTTTAAAATTCATATCAGGCTAACACATTGGTAATTTAAATTCCCTCTACCGTTGGTAACCTAATCAGATGGAATAATTTCACTATAACTGCATCAATCAATTTTAATTTGATTCCAAAGACGGCAAACTCAATCCAAGCACCCTTGTGTTTTGTTTTTTTTTTGCTTCAAGGCTGCCAAAAAGAAAGCAGGCATTCACAATGTATAACTGATTGTCATCACCGTAAATCAGCCTGACCTTCTTGTTTCCTTTAATTATGGAGCTGTGTATCAGAGCTGCAGATGCTTTTTGCATATTTAAACCCTATTCATTTTAAAATCATGGTGCTGTCTTAACTATTTCCAATACTTTGTGTTGAATACAACAGCATAGCCCATTGGCCACTTTGAATTGACAGATTCATAATGTGGTTTTTGTCAGTATACACTCCTTATATCACCTACACTTTTGCATGACCCACAAAAGTGAACCAGACCATCAGCTAACGGCTTGCTGCTTTTAGCAATTTATTCTTAGTGTTTCAGTCTGATGAAGCAATTAACACAAATAGTTCTTAATATGCATGATATATCAACCCCCTTAAAAGAGAATGCATTTTTAATGATGACAAAGAGCATGTGCAGGGCCAGATTAACGCAACACTGTGCCCCTGGGCAACAAATTTTAAGAGCCCCTCCAGAAATGTCTTGCCCTCTAAACCCGTCAACAATAATATAGTTCCCTCTACCTCAGAATCATTAATTATAAACAGTAGCATACAGTCAAGACAAAGTATCAATATCTTAGAAGGATCAAGTTGGAAACACCAGCTCAAATGTTCAACCAAACAGTTTTTTTATTATTTAATGAAATAACCCTTATATTTTGGCAAAGCAATCCACATTCAAAACATCATATATTACAAAACATCATATATTAAAACACATCAGCATAAGAAGGTTATAATCTGGCAACATTAACAACATTACTGTTCTACTACAAAATTAAAATAAAAACTCTGCCAGCTGAGCTGTCTACCATTAGCTTCCTTATAAAAGCAGCATGTTACCAAAGTGGACATACTATCAATTTTTCAGAGATCCTTCATATTGCAAGTTTTCAGTCTCTGGGGGGTGCCATGTCCTTTTACATTTTCATTTTGGCATTATAAAATCCTCCTCTTCTCATTCTCTGAACTTGGTATCTCAGGATCTGTCCTGTCGTGGTTCAAGTCCTACCTCACAGGAAGATCCTTTACAGTATCATGGTGAGGAGGCGTGCCCAATTCATATGGCTTATCGACAGGGGTGCCTCATAGGTCAGTGCTTGGCACCCTGCTCTTGTCATTATACACCACCTCACTCAAATTATTGGCTCCCATTGCATCTCTTATCACTGTTAAATAGATAGATAGATAGATAGATAGATAGATAGATAGATAGATATTAACAAAAAGGATTTTAACAAAATTATTGTATACAATATATACTAAAAACCATAAATAAAACAAATGAATAAATAAGGCAATAGGAGTCCACTGTTGATTAACTTATTCACGCAGGGCAGAGTAAGTCACAGGGATGAAAGTGCAGCTTTTTCCATCATTATTGAACTGTCAGAGTGACACTTCCCTGTTTGACAGCCTTGAGCTGTTGTACAGGCTTATGGCTTAGACAGCGGAGCTGCACAAGTCTGTTGGTGAAGGTGCTCCGCTGTCTCTCCAGCAGTTGGTGCAGAGAGTGGTCAGGATTATCCATGATGGTTAACAGTTTGTCCAGTGTCCTCCTCTCTGCCACCACCAGGAACAGGTCAAGCTGGCAACCGATCACAGAGCTGGCTTTCCTGATAAGTTTGTCCTGCCTGTTCACGTCGCTGGCACTGATGCTGCTCCCCCAGCAGACCACTGCGAAGTTCAGGGCACTGGCCACAACAGACTGATAGAAAATCTCCAACATCTTGCTGCACACATTGAAGGACCTCAGCTTTCTCAGAAAATAGAGTCGGCTCATTCCCTTTTTGTACACAGCCTCGGTGTTGATCTTCCAGTTCAGCCTGCTGTCAATGTTGACGCCGAAGTACCTGTACTCCTCCACCACAGTCACCTCCTCACCCAGGACACGCAGTGGTGGTGAAGCTGTCCCTTTCCTCCTGAAGTCGACCACCATCTCCTTGGTTTTGGCCACATTTAACAGTAGCTGATTTCTCCCTGTCCACTCCACAAAGCTGTCCACCAGCGCTTTATACTCCTCTACCTGTCCATCTCTTATGCACCCCACCACTGCAGAGTCATCAGAAAACTTCTGCAGATGACATGACTCTGAGTTGTACTGAAAGTCAGACGTGTACAAGGTGAAAAGGAGTAGAGACAGCACTGTCCCCTGTGGAGCTCCTGTACTACTTTCCACCATTCCAGACTGAGCACTGCCCAGTCGTACAGACTTTGGCCTGTTTGTCAGGTAGTCAGTAATCCAGGAGGTGATGGACAAGTCCACACCCATCAACTTCAGCTTCTCTCCCAGTAGTCCTAGCTGGATTGTGTTGAATGCACTGGAAAAATCAAAGAAGGGGATCCTCACAGTGCAGCCAGGTTCCTCCAGGTGTGAGTGGGCACACTGCAGCAGGTAGATGATGGCATCGTCCACACCCAGGTGTGGCTGACAGGCAAATTGCAGAGGGTCCAAGGATGATTTTACCGGTGGCCTGAGATGAGACAAGACCAACCTCTCCAGCACCTTCATCACATGAGATGTAAAGGCCACTGGTCGATAGTCACTTAGGTCAGATGGGGTCAACTTCTTTGGTACTGGGATCAGGCAGGATGTCTTCCACAGCACCGGTACTCTCTCCTGGCTCAGACTGAGGATAAACAGTTGTCTCAGTATGGGGACAGCTGGAAAGCACAGGTCTTCAAAACCTGGGGCTAATGCCATCCAGACCAGGGGCCTTGCTGAGGTGTATGCAGATGACATCCAAATCTTAATCTTTCACACCTGATGACACAACCATCTCAGCTCAGATCTAATCATGCCTTACTGACATCTTCACATGGATAAAGGAACACAACCTTCACCAAAATCTGTCCAAGACTGAGCTTATTGTCCTTCCAGCTAGTCCTTCCATTCAACCACAGATCAATAACCAACTTTGATCCAATAAACACACGCCCAGAAATCTGGGCGTCATGATTGATGACCAGCTAACCTTTGAGGTTCATGTGGGCTCAATTGCTCGGTCTTGACAGTATGCCCTCTTCAATATCAGGAGGATCAGACCCTACCTGACAGGACAGGCAACATAGCTTCTGGTACAGGTTCTGTTAATTGTATGCATCGACTACTGCAACACCTGACAAGCAGGCCACTTCTAGTCTTTAACCAGCCGAAACCAGCAAAGTTAATCCCTATTCATTGGTCTTCAGTTGCAGCTCACATCAAAGTCAGAGCTCTACTTCTACCTTACAAAACAGTAACAAGAACCGCTCCTCCCTACCTGAAATCCCTCATCCAGGTCTACACTCCCTCTCGCCTGCTACGCTCTGCCAGTGAAACTGCCTAGTGCTCCCATCTCAGTATGGCTCCAAATCACTAGCTAAGACTCTTCTCATCTGTTGTTTCCAAATGGTGGAATGAATTACCCAACTCCATTCAATCCACTATCTACTTCAAGAGAATTTGAAGTCTTAACTGTTTAGGAAACACTTCTGCACTTAGTTTGACTCTTCTCCTTTGTAGTCCTTGGTGGCAGAACAAGTTAGTAAGGTTTCATACCTAGCTTTTTGTGAACAAATTAGCACAGAGTGTGTCGATGTTTAATATGTCAATGTCACTGTCAATGACATGATGATGGTGATAAAGATGTTGATATTGAGGTGACTTGATAAGATTTTCTGTCAAGTCTTTGGTTAGAAATAATGTAGGAAGTGCCTGTAGCACTAAATGGCAGCGCTTATGCCCAATCGGACTTGAGGCAGTTTGTTGCACTTAGTAATGCTGCGTCCTCTGGTCTAGATTCTTGCATGTGTTGTACTTGCTCTCAGATGCACTGCTTTGGACGTCTACTAAATGAAATTGTTACATTGTCAAACTTCTAACTTCTCCTTTTCTGACAACACTAAATTTATCGGCATTTCCTTTAACTGTCTGGACATCAACCAACCAATGAGGAGAAGTGTGTCAGCTTTCAAAGCAAACTGTAAAAACCACAGTGGAACAGACAAAAGCAACCATGATCTATAATGGATCTTTGCTTACGTACTTGTTGCCCTTGGCTCTCTATAGATCTTGTGCCCCTGGGTAGTTGACCTAATGTCCTACTGTTCATTCCGGCCTTGAGCATGCACATGGGTGGTTGGCAAAACAAAGAGTGAAAACATTCATATTCTGTTCTGGATTTCTGTACAACATTTGGCTGCCAAAAACCTTTGTACCAACGGTATGGCCAAGAAAGCAACTATGGCAAAAGCGCACATTTATGCTGGCCTATCTTTGATCATTTAATGGAAAAGACTAATTAGCTTGTGTGTTTGTAATATTATTGGTTTTATTCCGAAAAACAAAGCTATTACTCTTCAGTTTCATGCTGCTTGATCCACAGACAAGCTTCTACTCACAGATTTAGAGAGACTGCATCCAAGCATATCTTATATAAGTGCAAACACTGCTCATACTCCTGCCTAATTCAATGACATCCATTGAATCTTAGTCCGAGAAAGTTCAGTATGTCTACGTAGATTATATGTTCATACTTTCTTTTTAACAGACAAGTAAGGTTTTTTGGCTCATACCTTTACATGTTTCGACAGAGCTCTTCATCAAAAGTGTCATCAGATGGCAGTGTGACATGTCCTTTTTCAGCTGATCTTACTGAGGCGTGATCATCCTGTCAGATTTGACAGATCGACCCTGTCAGACATGAGCAACAAAAGACAAAGCTTTACAAGAAAATGCAAAATCAGCCATCACAGATCATTGTAAGAGGGAAAATCACATCAGGAACTGGGATAATGCCAAAAACATCTGCACAGAGAGCAACAAACACCAACACTGTACCAGGGAAGCAATCAAAATCATGAAACGTGCCCACAGGACGATGAACCACGAGGGGGCATACACCTGAGTGCCATCCTGGAGGAGCGACCAGACAGCAGGAGGCGTGGTCCACCTGTCAAATCTGACAGGATGATCACGCCTCCGTAAGATCAGCTGAAAAAGGTCCATTGAATCTGTCACAAAGAGTAAAGAAAAGCTGAATGCCATACCTGATGGTAGGATCTTGAAAATGCCTCCACTTTCCATTCTCAGAAATTACTTCAAAATTTCCCCAGTTTTTCTTAGGTATTCTTTCTTTTGTTTTATTGTGCTGGATTGATATGTCAGTTACTCTACTCAGCTCTTCCCTGCATCAACTGCTGCTGGTGCATGCTTGATCTGTAAGCTAGTCTGTGTGCTTTATAAAACAGACAGAAATATGAATTGATTTATTCCAGGGTCCATCAGTTTTGGTATTAATAATTCCATCCAATCTCAAAAACAGGAAATTCTAGGTTACCAGTCAGATATGTCACCAGCACTCTCAAATGAGCTGCATTTCAGTTTCTGAAAATTGTGAGGATCTTAACGCCGAGATAATGAGCTCAAAACTGAAAGAACTGGTCAGTGGGTCGGTGGAATACATCAACTTTTTTTCACACTTTTTAATCTTTGGCATTAATTTTACCTTGGGAACAGGTTTTATTACCCTAAAGGCAGTGTATTTTAGGATATTTGTTCACCTCTCATTTTATAACTGAACATGGGAATGTTGTGCCACTTATACACCTTTGATTGAAATGTAGTTATTTACCAAAAAGTGAATACTCACAGGTATTTGTGTCAGTGCATTTACTTCTTAGCTTTGGGGGCAGTGGATTAGTTATAGCTAATTTCTAGCCAGCAGGTTATTGGAGGAATAATTGGGTTCTTGTGCACACAAGACCTGCAGTGTACAAAGCACTTTGAATGGTCAGATGATTGGAAAAGGGTTTTAAAAGCTATAGAGAAATAGAAAGTATGCATTCAAAGGGGGATGGCAGAGGATTGAAAGTCTTCCACTGTTTTTATTTCCATTTTAGCTTTACAAGTACAAAGTTCTGGTTGTAAGTAGATGGCAACCTCCAGAACTGGAAAAAATAGAGCCAATTCCAAATCTTGTTCAAACATGAAAATTAGTTAAAAGTAGTTAATGAATAATTTGATCAAAGTTAAACTCATTCATCAATAATGTGAGTGGGTTCAACATGCACATTCAAGGGTGTTCAAATATTAACATTAATATGAATAATAAATCGTGCAAGTCTAAAGAATGAATCATGACTACAATTTTCACATTAAAAACTCAGCCGATCGACAGGAAGTAAAATATTTAACAGCAAAGCAGACTACAACATTGACTTCTTTGATTTTTTCCCAACTTTTGGGCTCATAGCCAGCCCCTGACTTTTTGTGCTTTCTCTTAGAATGAAAAAAATGCATATATCTTGAAGTATTGCCCCTCTGCAGTGTTGAATGCTCGTGAAGAAATCTGATTTGGGCAACATTTCTTCCCAGATTTGTCATCAATCTTTTAAAGGGCTCTTCCTTCCTTTTCTTCTAACATAACTTTAAAGAGCATCAATAATGTAGAATGTTTGGAGTCTATATGAACATACTGGCTGACCTAGCCCCCCTCACTTAAGCATGATCAGAACCAGGAAATTTCAATGCAGCATGTGGTGTTCGAGACCAGCCTTCCTATTTTAAATGTTATGCTGCTTGTCCTCTTTGAGCCAACTACAGCCTATACCAGATACATTATTAATTATTTAAATGGTTTATCTAATTTGCATTACCACAAATACTTCAAAATTAGAAAAAAACATGTCAAAACCTTTCTTCTATATTTGGAGTGGAACACTCACTATTAAAACATTTTTTTTGTCACAAGGTCAGATAAAGTTAAAGATATTTTAAGAAATAATAGGCTCTATACTGTTGTTTTATCTGATTATGCACAGAAACACGCACCAGGCATCCCACCAGCATGCATTGCCATCACTGTGGCTGATGTATAATGTTGGGGCTTGAACAGTTATCAAAAAGGAATATGTTGGAGTCTTGGTGTTTCCCTTTGATCCAAACCTCTCATTTAATAAGCCCCAGAAAGCAATGTCCCTAACAGCATATTTTCATCCCAGATATATCTCTAGAATCTTTAATTTGCTTCTGCCGTTTCGATGCAGGGAGACTGATCTGTGCTACTGTAGCAAATTACTCTGCGGTGGTCCAGTCTCACGATGCATAAAAATGTTCAAACCTCTACAGACTGAGCATGCATGCAGTTAGAATAAATGATCTACCAGCCCTGAACTTTATGTACACATTCACTTTGCGTAACTGCTTCTCTATATTATTAAGAGGGCACTTGCCTTGAATAAACCCATAGCTGGTTTATCATTTCATAAACATACAGTTACTATTGAATGCCCCCAGGAGTTATTGTCAGCATGAGAAGCTCATGACTATGGATGGAGTTACCCATAGAATTAGGAGCATTTTGTTGATGTGGCATGTGGAAAAAAAAAAGAAAAAAAAAAAAGTAGTGCCGCGGACGACAGATCATTTTCGCATGCACAACCTGCGTGGCTCTCTTATAAGCACCGAGATGCACAACAAATCAGAGTGCAACATTATCGTGGGGGGGGGGCTACGGACGGGACATGGAGGTGTATCAGAGATGATTAGTGAACTGTGAACATGTGCACGCGCCTGAAGGGAGCCTTGACTTCGATGAAAACATTCACTCTAAAAGCGCGAGAGTACGGAAATATAAGTGCGAAGGGCTCCTCTGTGTGCCGGTGAGCATAAAGATGCACAGCGCACGGCACAGAGATCCTGAATCACTTTCTGTATTTATTGTAATTCAAGCGGTGTCTCATTGGCTCTTGTGCAAAGTTTAAGTGAGCACAATGATTTAAAAAATTACGAGTCAGCCTTTTGGTTAATTAAAACTCAACTTTCCCTGAGCAGTCCAGCTCTGGTTTTCACTTACTTTTTCTAAATGATGAATTCATCCTGAGGTCACCTGCATCACTGATCCACCATGATATAAGAACAATCTGTAAAGGATCAAGCTCCCAATGCAGTCTACTAGTGCAGTGGTTCTCAACCTGTGGGTCAAGGCCCAAAAGTGGGTCTCAGAGCTGTTTTCAATGGACGGTGTATAAGTCAAGTAAAAAATGTGGCAAAAATGTCTGAAGTGTTCCGAGACCCCGAGCAGACAAACTTCCATACATTTTATCTTACTCTGTTGTGCTGTATCAAGTACATATCAGCTGTTTTCCCAAGATCTTGCCATATCCTGTCATCTTAGCATAGAAATCGGGGGTTTCCTATGACAAACTTTTGACTTAAGATATCTAGAAAACAACATATGAATGTTATGATGGAAAAAATAGTGAGATTTATGGATGTATGTTTTCCCGGGACTCTTATTATTATTTAATGTTTAGAACATTTTTTCCTCCAGTCTCTTTGCACAAAAATAATGTTTTTTTTTTCAAACTTATGTCCAAACCGCTATGATTTTTCAAAAAAACAAATTAAAGTGGTTGATCTTTTTGAGATTTGGGTCATGATAACTGTTAAGATGGTGAATGTTTCTCAGGATAGAGCTGTAAGAGCCTCCCTTCAGTTTATGTTTTATCTAAAAAGTGAAAATATCAATGTTGCCTTCCAATTCACAAATTAACTAATGATAAATCTTTTATGCATTTCCAGCAAAAGGACATAGTCACCCCCAGAATTAACCTTGTTTGACAAATCTGTCATCATACCAGACATCAGTGATCATCAACTGGTGACCTTCAGGTCACATCAGGCCCTCCACAGATTCCTAACCGGACCCCAGAATACTATCAGGTTAAAAAAATGCAAGGGGGGGATAAGTTGTAATTTGAAAAGTATATTTTTTTCATTGATTCCCTATAGCTGTAAATGCAACCCCTGAAACTATTGGGTCTGTTTTACAGAAATCCACCTGTCAGCCAATACTAGCCAACATTCAACCAGGAAAACAAATATATTTAAGTCAAACCCAGTGATGGACAACATGACAGACCAGAGAGAAGCAGCCAGGATAGACTTGTAAAAGACTTGAAAGGACTCGAAACTCCAACTGTAGGACTAAAGACTTGACTTGAGACTTGTCGGTCTTGACTTGGGAGTTGACTAGGGAGTTGACTTGGGACTTGAGGGCAATGACTTCAGACTTACTTGTGACTTGCATAACGATGACTTGGTCCCACCTCAGGCTACAGGTAATATATCACCAGAAGAGTTAAAGCTTGCTGAAAAAGGCATCATGTCATCGATGCATAATGTTAGCTAACACAGCAGGAGAGATAACGATGTTATTTTCACAAGACTCCGGTGAAAATTAATTGTTAATGCATTTCATGAGAGAAGTTGTCAGTCTGATTTCTTATATAGCCTAATGTGACCATGTATAGATAGACACTTTATCATACATTCATACTGTCCTATAATTCTGCTTCATTTTTCTCTCAAAATGCATCAGATTGATGCTTTTAAATATGAAATATTCAACATTTCCTTCTGGGGGCACATGCCCCTGGACCCCCCTAGAGGGGTCATAGCCTCCTCATCCTTTTTCAACCCCAACCTGTTTTCATGCCTGATATTTTTTCCTTGTGTGGCCTATGTAGTTATTTTTACTTTCCATGTTTCCCCTGCCTTTCTTGATCTCCTCATGTGTTTCACCTGTCTTGTTTTACTCACCTGTGTGTCTATATAGGTGTGGTTTTAACTTAAGTCTTTGTCCAAGTCTCTGTGTTAGGCTGTTAGTTTGCTGTGTTTCTGTGTTAGTTAACCATGTTAGATTGGTATGTGTGTGTTTTGCCTGTTAAGGTGCTTTCACACCGAATGCAACTTTGCGACCAAGATCGCGTCGCAAGTCCTGTCGCCTTCTCATAGCTCATTTTGTCAACATCGCCATTGCTCAGTGACGTCACGCCCACTCGAGTTTCACCCCATGATCATATCATATCATACAATAGGAGGTATTGGCTGACATTATTCCAACTGTATCCTTTTCACTCACCTACCAATCACAAAACACTGCAGCTGGCCCTACAGAAGCATCATCTGTGAGTTTTCTTTGGTCCGTCCATGCGGAACTAATGTACTCACCAACTAATGTTCCCCACACGGACATAGATTGTCACTCTGTGGACCGGAAAGAAACAGTCTGTCACAGGTGTCAATCACGCACCCACACGACACTGACTGGCTCTCACGGCGCGACATCACCTGAAAAGTTAAAGTATTTCAACTTTGGCGACAGAGCAAGGCGACCTGCTCCGCGTCCAAAGCGACCCCAGAGTTCCCATCTGCAGCAACAGGGGTGCCGCCCCCATGTCTCCAAAGATGCAATCAAGTCGCCCAGAACGCGTCCGTCACATCGCATGAGATTTGGTCGTACGTGGTCGTGGCTATACATTGACTCTGCATGGAGAGTGGTCGCTGAGGTCGCCCAAGTCGTTTTCGGTGTGAACACACCATTAGTGCGGCCTGTATTTTTCTGTTGAGAATAAGGCCGATAAAGTTTTTTGCAATAATTTACGTCATTTTTCCTATTGCGCCACAACATCATATTTTAGGGTTCCCCCACCTATCAAATTCTACTTTAACCACTGTATATATATATATATATATATATTTATATTTATATTTATATATATATATAGATAATATATATATATAGAGAGAGATTATATATATATATATATATATATATATATATATATATATATATATATATATATATATATATATATACATATATATACATATATATATATATGTATGTGTGTATATATATATATATATATATATATATATATATATATATATATATATATATATATATATATATATATATATATATATATCTTGGTATAAAGTCGGAGAAATTGTCAACCAGATATCATTTGCAGCTTTTTCTGTTAATCCACTGAAGATGTAGAGAAAATGGAGAAGAAGCGATCTTAATACCACCATAACAGTATCTAAAGAATGAATCTAACATTGCTATATAACTTATCAGTGATAAGTCACTGATTTGATGTTTAATATATGCAGGACACTGTCTTAGTGTTCAAAGGGGCCCATTGTATTCATATACTCATTAGATTCCAGTGAAGAGGCTCTGCAATGCTTACAGTAAAAAACAAAAAAGGAAACTTTACACTGAGCTTATCTGTTTGTTCTATCTGCAACAATGGCACATCTTTAGAGCATTTTCAGTCTGTATCATGACTGGTGTCATTACATTAGCCTAGTGGCTCTAATTTACTTCCTGTCATGCCCCCCCTCCTTTAAAGTAAATATTTTTTGTGGCACTCCACCACCACCCACAAAGTCCCTTAAAGAATGAAGTTAAGATTATTCAAAATACACTCAAGCATATGCTGTAGACTCTAATTTCTCTATTCAGTATTAGTGTGTATAAACAAAATCCAATAGAATTTATTTGCTCTTTTTATATGCATAATGATTGTCCAATCACCTGATGGATAGGCTTTTAAAAGGTTTTGTCATTACCAAATTCCATTTATTGAATGGTCCATCTGGTGTGGCAGGTTCGAAGATCTTAGGCCAGAGTCATTTAAAGTTTTACCAAAATAAAAAATTTTCACATTGAATCATGACAAAAAAGAGAATTTTCACAGTCATAAATAAGTCCCTACTCTGATATAGTAAACCCAGTTATAATGCAGAGTTTGGATTGGCACTTGGGGTGGCCAACCAAGACTGCAGGGGGGCCCTGACCCCAGTATGGTCACACCCCTGCTGAGACAGGCTGTGCCCCCTTGATATGTCGCCACAACCCCCTTGGGTGTCATGCCCCAAACTTGAGGCAAACATAAATTGCTTTCACAGACTATCAGTTTGCAGAGTTATTAGCAAAAATGTGAAAAAGATCATCCCAAGTCAGATCACAAACAAAATCTAATCACTTCTTTGTTGTGCCATAAACAACATTCCCTGTCAAATGTCTTCAAAAACGGTTTTGAATATTTTGAGTTATCTTGCTACCAGACAGACAAGCAAGGCAAAAACATGACCCCTTGGCAGAGGTCAAAGGGTCTAAGAGGGCTTCCTGAGTGTCCAGTGTGGTTTGCTGACAGCTGTAAAATATCTCCATGCACATCTTTTATTTTAATGCTTCATGAAATGAAACGCTGTGATACCTGCAAGCCCTTTCACATTTGAAAATTTAGGTTCATGCTTGTGTCATTCTTCATGCTTTAAGCAGCCTTTCAATTAAGCATCCAGTCAGGCAAAACTTTCTTCTCTGTCAAACAGCACCTCTGCACCTATTCTTTCTTCTTCAGGTGTCATAGGATATATCTGACTCCACACACTTTGGTTGAGTTGATCTCCTTGTCTCTAACCATTTCCAGCAAAGGGAGTGAGCCCTGATCTTCAGAAAAGAAATAAATTGCGTACCTGACACCCAGGCTCAATCCCTGGTCCCCACTGAAGCTTCACTTGGCCTACATAACCTTTTCAAGAAGGTCTGCTCTGTATCCTGGAGGAGCTCTCAGCTGGAGACATCTCACTTTTATTTTGCCCTATCAAAATAAACAAATGACATTTTGTCCCAAGAAAGGATAAGTGCTCAGTCATGACATGCGTACCTCAGATATGCCTCAATGCACAAATGATAAATTGTGTAAATACATGAGCAGTGGGTAGGACCACATCCTATGGTGTCCACATATAAGGCTTCAATTGGGGATCACACCTTTGTGTGTTATCAGTATCATTCACTTTTCTAGACATTATGTGCTGCATACTCTCCAATCAACACACTTCTTACCATAATCTCCTCACTCACACATCCTTACATCATACAGAGAAAGCTTATCTCTTGTATTTGCTCTTGTTCTGTTTAAAAATGTCCTTCTTATTATGAACTTACGTTGTTGATCTGTGAGTGCAGCTATTAGTTCACATAATTCTGTACCACTAAAACACCAGTGCTGATTGTCCTGGGACATTCCTAAAAAGACCTCACATGCCAGGCTATGGTGCCACAATTGACCTTCGCTAAGCCCCTTCCACAAACGGCTCTTATTCAATCCTACGTTAGCAACTGTAACTATGCACTAGAGGCCTGTCAAGCTTTCAGCAGAAAACAAGATGCCCAAATGGTGTGCACATGGGATTTGCAAGTCCAACAGTCGATATACAATAAGATTGGAGGGTGGTGTTGATTTTTTTGCCTTCCCCAAGACCAAGACACAAGAAGACAGATGCCGGGTGTGGCTAAGCAGTGTGGAGACCACACAAACAGCTGAATCCCTTCAAAATCAACAAGAACACCAATGTTTGTTTTAAGGTAAGGTGCTAACTAACGTTAGCTAACATAGCTTTGTGTGTTGGGTAAGATAACGTTTGCAGACAAAGACGTCTCAACAGGGGGTTAGTTCTGTTAAACTTTAAGCCATTTTTTAAAATATTTGAGCAAAAGAAGTACTAGGAACCAGAGCTGGGTTTACAAAATCGATTAATCAATTTGAATCAATTTTCCATTAAATGGCCCAATATCGATTCATAAAATCCTTAAATGGATCTTTTAATACGTCTTTTCTCAGTGTGAAATGCAGCTTGCAGTTTAATGCTGAGTAGTCTCGCGTGACCAGCCATTAATTTCCCATAATGCCATGTCACCAATACAATAACCAGACCAGAGATCTCGCGAGATCTCATCAGTCAGCGAGGAATGTTGGTAAACAAAACATCATGGCGGGAGCAAAGAAGGCACCGCCAACAAACTTTAAGGCAGACATCTGGATGCATTTTGGATTTAAAAAACACGAAAGCAGCAATAAACTGGACAGGAGTAAAACTATATGCAGTCTGCAAAGATGTCGGACCCGAAGTAAACTCAACATGTGAAGGCATTTGTATGTAAGTTTCCAGCAAACTCTCCCCGAGCCCAGAAAATAACCAATGCTGTCACAGCATTCATATGTAAGGACATAGGGCCATACAGCATTGTTTGTAGCCATCTTATTTACACAGCCTGCCCTGTGGTTTGATTTGATTTAAATTATTACATTTTTGTTTTGGTCAGGTTATGTTTAATAAAAAGTACATGACTACTGTAACTGCTTTGGGGTCAATTCTTAATGTAAACATTAATGTTTTTAATAATGCACAAAGTTAGAGTTAGTTTCTACTATTTACAGCATTAGTTCTCTGAGAGTCTCTTCCATATTCAAGTAAAATTGGTACTCTGGCTGAAATATCCTTAACTGAATCTAGATTAATCAAATCAAATTAAATCGCAAATCAAATCGAATCGAATCGGGCCCTTGTGAATTTAATTGAATTGAACTGGGAAATCTGAATCGATACCCAGCTCTACTGGGAAGAGACGGAGACTAGTTCTGACATACTGATATCTTTAAGCATTTTGTGAACGGACGCCCTAATAATGGGCAAACACAAAGATAATGAAATCTAACTTAACATGAATTTAAATTTAAACAATATACAGTATATCAACTTACCCTGCTGTACAAGAGCATTGTTGATCTTGTATGTGATTGTTTTGAATGTGAAGTGTCAACAGGAGGGGTGCTTGACGCTTAAGATCTGTGCGCTTTCCCCTTTCACAGATATTTCCTTAGGAATATCATTCACCCATACCAAAAAAAACTCCATATTTCTCATTCTAGGAGGGAAAGTTTGACACGCGTAGCAACAGTAACCAAGGGGGGGCAGGGCTTAGCGAAGGGCCAGTTAACGCAAGTGTGGAAGGGAAAATGCATAAACACATTACTTAATTCAATGATTGGCCAATAGCACCAAATTGTAACTGCAAAACTTTCGTTGGTGCCCAACATTACACAAGAAAACTGCGATGATAAAACAAAAGTAACAGGGAGAGAAAAGCCAGCATGAGGTGTATTATCCCAATCTGAAAAAGCTAAGGCAATGATCCCCAGACAAATGCATGTATCACTATTTAAAACAGTACTGAATCAAAATATGAAACTATGGCAAAAATGTATTGATGCACAAACAATTTCTAATGATACTATGAAAAGATCATGGCCCATTGATCCATGCTCTTTGATTGAAACTGTGATGTTGTCCCTCTTTTTTAAATAGAAGTCAGTCCTGTAGGTCACGAATACAAGAAAACATCGCCCTAGAAAACAGATGCTCTGCTTTCTGCTGATGTCAAGACCTACAAGACCCTGGGGAGCGGCAGTCCACCTTGATCCATGGGTTACATGTTTCTGCCCCCCTCATACAGCAGTTTCAGTCCCCTGTGGAATGTTCTCTTACCAGGTCAGGTTGTAATCTGGTGAAGACTCTGCCGTGAGATTCTCAGAATGCTGACAAAAGTTATCTGGACTGTGGGGGATTTTTTAGCTGCTCTTGAAGATAGAGATCTAACATGATCAAACACTTTATAGCTGGCAGAATATATGTCAGATAGTTTTAGAGGTACTATGTGAAGTTACAGCTGTGCGTAAAGCAGGGGTTCATAATGTGGCCTCAGCAAAAGGGCTCTTGGTCTGAATGCTGTTCTGTGAGGAGACTGTATGTTCTTCCTGTGCATGTGGCAATTTGCACAGGCAATTTCCAGGCAATTTTGAGCATTAAAAACACAACTGATCATGGTCGAGGATGATTATGACTGTGATTTTTGGACTGTACTTATTGAAGCAAGACATGCATAATAGGAAACAACATGGATGAGAGGCTACAAGAGACATGCAAGCAGTGGCCCAGCCAGTGAGAGCTGAAGACACTTGGTGGTGCATTGGTGGTTGTTCCATACCAGCAGCATCTTAAGGTGGGGACACACTACACAACTTTAACAGTCTTTACAGATTTTGATAAGACTAAGTACACACTGTTCCCCTCACACACTTGTAGAGTTGCTTCTTCACCTCTCCACACCAACAGATTGTTGTGCCAACTAACCATGCCAACTGTCCATAGCTCATGCACACATTGCTCAACTGGGAATTTTAAAACCTGGCAAAAAATCTTGTAGTGTTAGTTTCAGGGTGACTGTTTCTGCTGCAGGGAGTTAGATTTAGCAGAGCTGGCTCTGCTGGAATAAAAATCAAAGACAATGGAGAGACTTGTTTGGCTGCGTAACCCATCTGCCGTGACATGTAACATAAAAGTGGAAACTGAAGCACAAAAGAGTCATTGCTATGAAATCAAAACATTGTTTCTCTCAGTCACTCAGTCACAGAGAGTCACAAAATACATAGGCTTTTAGAGCATTACAAAGTGGCCTGATGCAAGTTTCATCTCATCTTGTCACAATCTTTGGTCTGCGCTGACCTTAAAATTGCCCTTGGCATGAGTTTGAACTTAAATCGTTGCTTACTGTGTCCAATGACAACCAGTCCAAGGTGTACATCACCTCTCATCTTATGTCAACAGTGATAGTGTCTGGTACCTCACTATCTTGAAGGGAAGGAGTACAGTAAATGAATAGATCACTAAAAGAAGAATATATGATTGCTGTGAGCATGTTGCAACAAGGTTGTTAAGTCATGGACAAAATGGGACTGGATATTTGTGAAGTCTCTTTGCGATAGAGGAAGTATGTGGACATCTTGGCCATCATCTGACCTTTTTCTCTCTCTCATGGTGCCTTCTCCTCCTTGTTACATAAATCCTTTCCTACTAAAGCTGAAATGTTCAATCAAAAATTCAGTCAGTGATGAGATTGGTCTGTAGCCTTCCAGGTTTCAGTAAACTGCCATTTTACATGAAAAAAACCTGGCCTGCTTCATCTATGAGCCTTTCATCCACATAACCTCTATCTTTTGCCCCAGCCAAACAGCCTGTTAAATTCTATAAGTCATTCTGCAAACCGACAGCTAGAATATCCTTCAAGGGATCCTATCAGCATTAATTTCAAAAAGCAATAAGTTCTTATTGCACTTAATGAGATGTTTGAACTTTTACTAACTTTCAATTTATGCATCTCTGTAGATGGTTGTGCCGAACGCCACCCACGCTGTGTGTCCCAGAAGGCTCCATACAGAAAAATTGGGGAAATAAACACAAAGCATCCTTCAACTAGTGAATGTTTCAGCCCACTCCAAAGTCAAATCACACAAATAGATCCTCTGTCAGCAACCTAATTATTGCTTTAGTGAAAGGTTTCCCAGCAGGTCTGTACTGGTGCTAAAGATGACCCATGTCAGTAAAAACCTGCAATACGCCCTCAAAGAGCCAAAAGTAGTAAATAAGCTCCTAACAGTGGAGGGTAAAGAGGGAGCTATGATGGGACCCGTCAAAATCTCCCTCTTCATATTTTGTTTCAGGCCCATAAGGTGTCACTAACAGAAAACAGTCACACAAATAAGCCTTTCACCTTCTCAGCCCCTCACAGTTTCTCCATAACCATTGTAAACACATTAATTCCTTAAAAGCCTTTTTGCTTGTTTTGCACTTTGGTAGATAATGCTGTGTTGCTGATTGAGGCAGCAGGTGTTGATGTATTGGATGGGAAAGGCAGATACAACAGATGTCTTCAAAATCTGGCCACTTGGATGCTGCTACATTTCTGACACCTTGTAAAAGCCTGATGCATGCATCTACACAGCAAATTAAGAAGAGTTAAAATGTTGTTGGCAAAATTTCAGCAAGTGCAGAGTTAATTATACTCTGGATTGAGTCAAACCTCTGAAAATGCACTCACAGCTGGGAAAAACTTCATGAAAAAAACAAGTATAAAAATGGTGTTTCATAAATCAAATCCATAGATGTCACTGTATGATCTTTAACTCCAAACTTTTGCCTCTACAGTCAACCATCTCACCTGTTCCCCATTATTGTATTATTAACAACAGATGAGACAGACAACCATTCATACTCACACTCATACCTAAGGGCAATTTTAGAGTCACTAATTAACCTAATGTGTAAGCTTTTGGTCTGTGGGAGGAAGCCGGAGTGCCCAGAGAGAACATGTAAACTCCACACAAAAGGCCCTGCCCGACCCGGGGATCGAACCGACGACCTTCTTGCTGTGAGGCACGTGCACTACCTGCTGCGCAACCATGCTTCCCTTTACTACATAGATATGTTGATCAAAATTTACAATGTTAGGTGCAACAAAGTGTTACAATTTAACTCCAAAAAGAGTCAACCAGTACACTTGTTATAAGTTAAAGCAATAACTCCCCCAAAAGAGTAAAACAACACTTTGTGGCGTGGAGCCATTTAGACACTTAAGTGTTAATATTAACTCTGACAGTGTTATTTTTTTTTAATGCAGATTTCGCTGTGTAGCATTTTATAATTTTTCTTTGCTTTATTTTCATGTTCATCATCTGGTAGTAGGGCTGAAGGATTTCAGGAAAAGATGTAATTGTGATTTTTCTGGCAGATATTGTGATTTAATTTGATTCACAATTTTCTTCAACTCAAGCTTCAGTGCAATATTCACTATGTTTACAGTACAGACAACAGTAAGCTAATCAATGATCAAAAGCACATAACACATTATTCATAATCTAATATTGATGATATAAAATCTGTTTTCATTATTTCAGGGATACTCCAACTTCTACTCCTAAACAGAGGCTTTGTATTGTTGACCTGCTTACCAGCACTTCTGCGGTGGAGATGTGACGTTCGCGAACAAGTCGACTTTTTTGAACTGCTCTTAATGAGAACCGATTTGCAGTTGTGAGTGAGCCATTCATTTGCAAGCCATTCTTAAATGCAAATTGCCTGCAAATTTGTAAAATAGTATGTGTAAAATAGTTGGCACAACAGATCCTGGGTCAGCCAGGAGTGCTGTAAAAAATTGCAGCTTTGGCGGTCACATGATTGTGTTGTCAAAAAATTACGATTTCGATCCAAAAACGATAAATTGTTCAGCCCTATCTGGTAGCATCTTCACATTCTAATAACTATTTCAACAGTAAGATATTTGTCTTTCGGAGGTGAAAACTATAGGCCCTCTCCCATTTTTAGAATTTCAAAGCATATTCTATGATTGTGTGCTTTTGCAGGCTCAAGACAGGGTGTCCTATTATATTATAAGCCAATCAAATATTGCCATGTGTTGTTATCCTTGTTACTTAAGTCTATTACAGTATTTGTATGCATCTCAAAACTGTCATGGCTCTAACATCAAGGCTTGGTTCACACAGAAAGGTTACAAATATTTTAAGAAGAGAAACAAAGAAGCCATGGACAGACACACGCACACCCCAGTGAGGGTAGTGGTGATCGTTGTAACCTTTTGCTTACTGCTTTTAAGAAATACAGAGAAGAGGCAACCACAATAAAACACACAAAGAAGAAAAAATATTAGCAAGAAAGCACAGTGACACTTCGAGACCAACAAGCTTCCTGTCTCTCATCTCAGCTCCTCCATGCTGTTTTACAAAGCCTCTGGGTTTGAAGCCAAATCATTTTAACATCATGCCTGGAACACGGCATCTAATATTTATCAAGAGTGCTGAACATAAACTGGTCTATGATAATTGGCAATCATGAGTAGAGACGGAGCACAAACAACCACCGCACTCCCTGTTCAATACAGAAAGCTTCATCAAACAGATCACATACAAAGGCCTAAACATACATGTCCCCACAATGCTTCTATTTTAAGTAGAATATCTATGTTATGTCTTGCATTTTATAACTAAAATTCAAAACTGTCAATTTCTGTGGCAAGTGTAGCACTTTTCACATTACCCTCATAAATCAGAGATATGTTCAGATACACTAATTATCTTAGACAAAATGTGCATTTTTAAATTTAGCAAATGTTCAGACTGTGAAATCTTATTGAAACAACCATTTCAATGAATTTAACTACTTGTGGTCGAGTTTAAATAAATAAATGTTGATTATATAGCTCCTTTGACACAATTTTAAATTACATACATTACCAACATGTATTAGCTCATGGGATACAATAAGATTTTCCATAAATCCACATTTCAACACTTAACAAAGCAGCAAATTAACTATCAAACCTTCAAAATCAACCGTAACATTATTTGAATTAGGTAACTATGACATAATCGTAACAAAATTATTGGTCTATTTTTTTCTAGTTGTATTTAATTATTTCTTTTTTGTTATGATCAATATTTATTTTATAATAACAATAACGATGTAAATTACTATTAGTGTTATTACTTTTATTTTTATTATTATTTATTTGTGTGTTTGTTTTTTAAATCGAAATAATAATATTGTTAGTACAATTATTCTAAAAATCTCCTCCTACTTCCAGCCTGTACCTCTGCTTGCTTTTGATAGTTTTCATACATATTAGTGTCATATCCTTCTTCTATGCATGCTTAGAAATTGGTTCTGGTTCAGTGTTTATAACTTGAGAAAAATGTATTTATAATATTTTAAGGGAGCTGTTTTTCACCTTTTCTTTCCTTGACATAACTCTACCAACAACTGTTCGTGTGAAAAGCTGGGTATGCCCAAATGCGGCTGCAAGCAAAGACCGTCTGAAATACAGTATGTACAGGCAAATTTGCCTCTTTAAAATGCACCCCATTTATGATTTTATTGGTGAAATCGGCAGCAGGTTTGGCAACAGCACTGCTTATACACGCAGATGAATCAATGTTGCAAGCATGGTGAAATGTTTCATATCTTATTTAAATTGGTTGAAACAGGGGCAGGGACTGTCCAAAATTGGGCCTTATTAATGTTTTTAGGATAGTTGTTTGGACACAGGACATAAAGCCTGAAAACGGGATGGTCCTCCAAAATCTGGATGTCTGGTTGCTCTATGATTGATTGGCTTGTATAAGCAAAGGTGAGTCTAAGCGTATCTTCACTTTTTGTTGTGTCTTTCCACAAATTACATGACAGTTGGACCGGTTACTGTTTCTATATTAGGGGCATTTATTGTAATTTCCATTTAATCCAGCCATCTTCAAACACAAAGTATTAAAGGAATGTTAGGGATTTAGTTTCATAATCATTCTTAAGATTCAGTATCCTGGAGCGCTTTTTTGAAAGTTCATCTGTAAAGTTGCCACTCAACGGCCTTCAAAAGGCGCTTTCTGCTGGTAATGATAAGAGAAAATCTTACACTATTACACTGGTGCATCAGTTGATGTTGAGCTCAAGGCAGAAGTGTATTTTTACTGTTCATGTCATGGGGTGTTCTTATGAGACTAACTACTTCATGTGTTTTCTTTGATACATTATTCAGACTTCAGATGATATCTTGCAATGTCTTTTCTTTATTTCCAACCTTCCTGTGTATTTTACATAGAAATTCCAAAGTCTAGATGACTATTTCATGCTCTTGCACATACAGTTGTCTTTCATGCTAAGGTGTGGTTCCTGCTTGTGATTTTTTTTTCCCTTTGCTGGGATTGTTTGTCACCCCCTAACTTTACTTACCTATGTCATTAGTGTTTCTAACAATGAGGTCAGACTACACAGTTTTATTATCTGTCACTATTGTCATTGTATCAGATTGGGCGTAGAGCCTTAAAATTCTTCTGTGACACGACTTACATAAAAGAAAGACTGCTGAGACATAATCACAACAGATGTGATCACGCTGGAGGAGCAGGGACATCTATAGAAGGCTACAGAAAAACACACTGTACCTGCTTTAGTAACTACATTGGTTGGTCTATCAAGTGTTGTGATAAATGATAGACTGTCTTGATGCTAAGAGCAGTAAATCATGAAAGGCAAAATTAAACATTTTAGGATGACTTCACACCTAACACATTTGGTCCAGTTCAGTTTGTTTAGCCAGATATGCATGCTCACACAAATTCTGGTGTGGACCAAAGATCCAAACTCTGGTCCGCCAAAAAACAGGGTTCTTGATATGCTTCCAAGTGGACGAGAGTTCAGTTTGCAGTGGGTGTGAAAGTAATCTGAACTAAACAAAGACAAAACAAGGGGAGTGAATTGTGGCTTGGATTTGGCCAGAATATTGCAACAGAAAAACTAATGTGGCATTGGTGATAAGCAGAGTGCAGCCAATCTTAGCATTGCTAGCACCGCCAGCCTCCAATCTTGTTTGAAGGTATTGTATACAAATCTGTGCGGGATATGTTTAGTTAATATGCAAGTGCCACCCTATGCAGCCTAAATGCAGATTTCTCTGTATTATATGGCGCAGAATGCTTCAAAACTGCTCTAAACTGACCCCCAAATTCCACACAATGCGAAAGCGCCGCGCCGTGGTCTTGCTCCGACCTGCAAACCCCACTGGACGCGCCGCGCCGAACAGCGCCATGGCGCGCAGCCCTGTAGGGAGGGGGGCTGATCCCTGGAGAGTCACAAGCTCTTGTGCGTATAGTGATGTCACATGTCAATAAAACATGTTATAGACTGAGAAAAGAAGTAAACAACACCTCACTTCACTTCTCTAAGGTTCCTTTGCTGGTCCCAACCATACAGCTTCGTGATTTATTTCATTTCTATCTGCCTATATCCTTGTAGAAAGGATGTTTTGTGTCATATATACAATGTTATATATTTCTGTACCTCTACGATTCACTTTTCTTCATCCATGGTGTCGTGTTGCCTCTGGGACACTCTGACCGACTGTTGACCTAATGCTCGCTCCTCTGTTTGTGAAGTAATAACAAATTATTGAGGAAATTTACCTTCGGGAGTCCGTGCATTGTGTTTTATTTTGAAGTTCTGGATACTCCACACGTTGACTCCCTGTCTGGTGCTTTCTCAACAACAGTGAATTTACGAGGTTTTGAAGCGGCCGCGCAGAAAATAGACCTGAAGCGAATCTCCAGTGCCGTGGCGCGCGCCGGCGCTTCAGCGACGCGGCGCTGGTGCGTGCAGTGGAATTTGCCTGATAGACTAGAGTGGGTTCTAAGTGCTCCGCAGTACGATTCAAGAGCGCGGTGCTGAGCGGCGCGGTGCTGAGCGGCACGGCGCTTTCGCGTTTTGTGGAATTTGGGGGTAAACATTGTCATTACTCAAAGCCAGTGGTGTTTTGCCAGCTGAGAATGCAACAGTGTGCAGAATGACAAGAAGTTGTCTGGCACAGCCTGCTTATTTTGTCACAAACATCCTTTAAAAAGACTTATTCAGGTATAGCAAAGGGATTTACAGTTTAGCTTGGTTATTAAGATTCTACTTTAAGAATGCTCACTTTGTTAGCCAAGCAGCCTCCTGTCACTTTCCAGGGAGTGTAGTACCAGAAATCCTCTAGTACTTCATTTTCAGTCTTAAAGTTTTTTGGCCCAAACTTTAAGGTGTTTGGTGTCCTGTGCAACAGACTATAACCAAACTGTCAAGGAGAGGAAATGGACTGAAATGCCTATCTCTACAGATGCCTTGGAGCTAATCCCTTGGTCATATTTGGCTTAATTTCCTCCTGCTCATTGTAAAACATGTTTGTTTTCACTAAAGTTGCATTTGGCAGCATAAGACAACAAGCTGGTGGAGCAGAGACCCAGGTTGTTGATGAAAGCATCACTGAAATCACTGAAGTTAAATTAACATTTTATTTGGCACTAAATAGATCATACAAATTGGCAGATTACCTGAGTACTGGAAAGATCCCTCTCTCAGACTCAGTGACCCCAGACTAGCTTTAGCTATATGATTTTTATGTCTGTCGTTTATGTTGTGTTTGTGTTGCTGCTTTTACACAAGTGAAATTGTGAACTGTGATAAATGTGAGATAATTGCAGCCAAAGTGTTTCAAAGTGTGTGAGGACCTGAGGATAACCGGTGGAACCTGAACACACAACCACAGCTCACACATTTGCATATAATAAGATACTTTATATATTTAATATTAAACCTTCTTTTATCTTCATTTTTCAAACTTTAATGTTAACATTCCACTAATTTTAAAATTGTAATGAAGTATTTCAATTTTATTTTGAATATTTTTTTATCTTTGTTTTTGGTTTTATTTCTTCTTATTTGAAATGCTTTGGCCATAATGCCCCATATTCATCCAAAAAAGCTCTTTGAATTTAAATTAGATGAGTCTGCCAGTGTGTGGTGATCTGTGTTGATCATGTCATTGCACACAACACACTTTAAGAACAAAACTGTTTAATTTGTGATAATTGTCCTTATATACGGGCTCTGTCAGTTTCAAAATGTGTCAGTATTTACAAATCTTGATGTGTGTGCCAGCCCAAGGTGGTTGTGTCCTTGTGCTTCATCGACAGAGATTGTTGTCCTCAAAACAGATGGTCTTGGTTCTGACCTGATCCTTGACTCCATTTACCATTTGCAGCAGCTGGATCAGCATGATTCAATGTCTAATCAGTTAGATCCATCTTGCCAAGCTCCAGTCTACAATGATTGTGCTTGGCCCAAAGCAACAAGACCAAATCAGATTCCTGTGGAGCAGGAAGAGGTGGGAGCTACGAGAGAGACGACAGCAGGAAGTGGCTGTCTACACAGAGATTAGCATAGATTCTAAGAGCTTCAGTATCAGTTTTGGCAGATCTGGACTGCATTTCCTTATCAAATGAACCAACAACAGCACTGAAAGCATTTCTTGATAGACAGGATATATTCACTCCACTTCCAACATGTTTTGGCAGTAGTTTGTTCAATGCATTGGCCTAAATTTTGTAATTTACATTGTGTCAGTAACACCCACTTACCACATCATCTGGTTGGCTCTTAATAAGTGTGACTGATATATGTATGCTTTTGAAGGTTCTGCCCATTCCCAAACACTTTTTCATGGGCTCTTTCCCAGATGGACTAGTGAAATATATTTAACCTAGTATGTCAGGTTATGGCTCCCTACCTGCATGTCATTTTCCACCATTTCTCTTCCCAATCTTTATTTCTATTCACTGCTCTTTTGAACATAAAAAGGCAGAAAAAAGTCCCAAAATAAATGATTAAAAATTAGCAGCTGCTGGTATTTGCACCAGGCTTTAGAACATATGTGCTGTAATTACGGGACTTAAGCTCCTTGATTTAGGATTGTGGTCTGTCTGCTTCTAAGCCAGGCATCCTGTGTTCTTTCTTTTTTTTGCTTTTTCTTCTTTACTAAAATGGCATGAAATAAATGTTTTTGAATAGTTTTTACTTTCATTTTGTTTCTCCATATGTCAAGGCCAAGAATTTGTTTTTCTTTACCTTTAAGAATGTCATTACACAGTTAAAACATCATCCATTATGTTAGATAATTCCTGATTAAAACATCACCCAAAATTTGGCGTGGCTGGGTCACAATAGTGTTGTTAGATTGTGGACTATGTGCCAAACTTTTCAGTATGCACGACTGATAATCCTGGCCTACAGCCAAACTGTCTGTTTGAATAGACCTCACAAAGTAGTGTCTACTGAGAGGACTGTGGACCTCTTGCAGACAGAGAAGAGGGAGATAACATTTTAAACTGTAATTATAATTGTGAAACACAAGTAACCAAGATAATAGGAGACTAGGAAGGGTTTTTTATGTGAATGTATTGTGTTGGGTTAAGTGCTTTGCCTTCTGATATTAATGCTTGGTTTGCTTGGCATTCTTGTTGCATCAGCAGAGTCAGGTACACCCTGTGGGAATTAGAGCAGCTTGTGCCTTAAATTAGAAACATGTGAAACTCATCTACAAAAGGCTGCAAAAGATATGACTATTTTTTCATACTTTTTTACATTTAACTTTTGAAAATTGAATTACTTTGGTCGAATACGTCAGACAGTTTTATTATTGATCAAAGTACATTACCTCCAAAAGTATCCCCAAGAAAATGCGGAGGACTTCCTTAAACCAGAGATTACAAACAGTTTTCCATCAGTTTGTGTTGGTTGGCATCATGAGCGTTTTTGTTTATACACTTGCTAGTGTGTTATGTGTGTTACTGGAGGATACCACAAGAGGGCGCAGAAGACTTCAGGCTGTATGTAACTACCATAAATTGTAAAAGAATTAGACAAAGCAATGTGTTGTCAGCCCTTTAGCTTTTGGAACGTCTTTGATGCCCTCTTTGGACGCTGCCATACTGCACGCCATCTCAACTGCTCCATCTAGTGACAGACAGAAAGGCCACGTTGAAGCAGGACTCAGGTCCATCTGTCCAAAACCGAAAATCTTCAATTAAAGAAAAACAGGCACAATAAAAAATAATTCAACCCCTCACAGTGAGAGCACATACAGTTGATGTATTATAGTTTTAGACTGAAGCTGTCTGTTGAACCAGGCTGTTTAGGTGTGTATTAATGCTGCGAAAAACACATTTTCCCCACAAACAATCATAAAGGTGTCAGGTTTCTGCAGCTTGCCTCAAGTGGACTAACAGGCTAACGAGTGGCCATGATAAGTGATGACTTTTGGCCGACTGTGCTGCCTGAAACACAGGGTATACTTGAAGTGTTTTATACACATTATATCAAAACTTCTAATCAGAAGTTTAATGTAAGAAAATTCAGCCAAAGAAACTAAGCTACCGTAAAATACCAAATAATGGCCGGGGTGTTTATTTGTTTCAATCACTGAGCAACCTAGGCGTTTATTTGGGACCAGGCGTCTATTTGGAAGAGGCGTTTGATTCCTTTCTCACAAAAATCTTGCGTAGCAAAAAAATGAAAAAATATGGTAAATGTAATCACTTTATTTATTTACACCAGTATGAATATCACCTTTACATTTTCAAGGCAAGATTACAGTACCATAGTTATACTTTTGTCTTCTTCTTTCAACTCAGCACTCTCTAAACACTCTTAATACTGGTAAGGAACTAGTTAAGATAAGGTCTTACTTTTTTTCCCGCTGTACCAGGGTCATGGCGATCATCAGCAATGTACCGGTAGCTGATGTGGCTGGCCTCCTGATGTTAATTAAGGGCAAACAACATGCAGCGGCAGTGGCAATGTCTTCTTCTTTTAATTTTAAAAGCCCTAGTATGTAAGATTCTGGCTTTCTTCTCTCTAGTGCCCTAGACGTAGTGGTGGTTGAGTGTAACTGAACTGTTGTAAAACAGAGCACCTCACACCAACGTTCATTTGTTGACATACAGAGGGAGGCAAAGCGAGCCGACAGGACTTCCCGAGAGACAAATAAACCATGTGAACAGATAAGGTACAGTCTGATCGTGTTTCTTTTAGCTCAACGTTTGCAGGTGTGTTCTGTAACTTTAACCGTAGCTCATAGGCTGTGCCTAATAATTTGGACTCTGTGTTTATTTGGAAGGGGCGTTTATTTGTCAAAATGTGGTGTTACACCCTGCGTTTATTTGGGACTTGGCAATTAATTTGAACTTGTCGTTTATTTGGTATTTTATGGTAATACAAAACACCAACAAACAAAGTCAACCACAGTCTCAACTGAAGTATAACTCAAAATCATCAGTTTACGTGGTCAATTGTTGAAGGAAACACAGTGAACTTATTTCCCTATTTCCAAATGTCTAAAGAAGAATTTGTCTGCCATCAGCTAGATTAACAGACATGTTTGTGGCTGTGCAGTCTCACACATTCTGTTATAGTTGTTCCTATTACAATATTGACTCCATCATATCTCCTCTACCTCTAAACTGATTCTGTTGGTCAGATTTAGACCACAGCTGGTGTGTATGCTGTGTTAATTCTAGATGACGAGCACTGAATAGATGCAGGTGACACGTGGCAACCAGCATGTGTCCACATCTGCATTATTAACAAATATATCTTCAGCCTTAAGCATGTAGCTCTGAATACCACAATGGGATGTGTCTGATAGTGCAGTTGGTGCCGAGATTTTCAGTTTAGCCTGAGCATATGTAGTTTAAGAACTGCTTAAAGAGCCATTGCTGGTCTTCCAACCTCTTAAAGGGCCTTACATTGCATGACATTCATCATTCTATACATTTATTTGCTGAAGGCACAGGCTAAGCTCTAATCTGCCCGCCGTACTACTGTCATTCACACACCAATGACTGCGCCCTCTGAGGCAATTAAAGGTTCAGTGTTTCACCTATGAACACACCCCACATACACTGGAGGAACTGGAGACTAAACCTTGAGGATAAAAAGGCCTGTTCATCCCCTAATTTCATCTCCCTATAAGATCTCTCCTTACTACCTTCGCCAAGGAGGTTATGCTTTTGCCAGCATATGTTTGTTTGTCTATTTGTTTGTTAGTAAGAGTATGCAAAATCTACTTGATGGATTTTGCTGTAATTTTCAGGAGATGTTGGTAATGGCCCAACTTAAAAATGATTAGATTTTAGCGGTGATCCAGATAACTGCCATTAGCAAATGATCGTTTTTGCTCCATAACCATCTAACTAATAATGATGTTAACATGATTCCAAATGCTAGGTGTGGGTTTTCAGGGTCAAGGAATCATATTATGATGGTAACTTTACCATGGAACCATTGCCTATAGATGTAACAGCAATATGTGAGCTACCTTGGCGGAGGTTTGCGCTCTCTGAGTGCTTTCTAGTTGAACTATAGTGAACTCGTTGCCACAATAAAAAAAAAGAAATCAGGGTACATGTAACTACACCTCTGTGTAGCCACTCAAAGTGAAAACTCCACAGTTTGTTCATTATCCACATATACTGGAAAAGCAGTAACTTACACTGAGCCACTGCTTATGCCCAGGAAACTGAAAGGTACCACAAGTAACCATCTGCCCCAATCCTCCAGTAAACATTAGCTGTGACAGTGGCAGCATAGCTTTTGGAATTTCAAATTCCAAATAGACAGTGCAGTGCTCTGTGTAGGGCCTGCACTATGTTAAGACCTATTCACACATCAAAGTATATATCATCTGACCTTGACCAGCATTAAGAAATCATCAAAATTTCTGTGAAAGTATGTTCCAACTTTGTCAACTTTTCTGTGTTCAATGCAGGTCAACGTATCTAAAGCTATTTTAAAAGTTTGCCTATATAGGTGTAACACATGTGTAGCGTGCTTAACTTAGGTGAACTATGGCCTTATATAGCTTGGTGCTGTTGAACATTGTACAGACCTGTTGTAAAGACACTCAGTGAACACCAGCAGACATATATGCCATTTCACCACGTGCAGCTATAGTGTGTCTTAGTATTCTGACACCATGCCTAGATGACAAAAGGTGGCTGTCCCGAAAAGGGCACCTCAAGATGTACAATAGTAGTCCAGTCTAGGAGATAGCATCTGGAACAAACAGAGATAATTGCAGCTGTAACAAAGGATAGCAAAGGTATCAACTCTTGCTGGGGTTAGCAAGCGTGTTGGATCAAACATTGGAAATATTATTGCATGCATAACAATTTTTGGGGACTCTACCATTTTGCTTCAAGCAACAAAATCTCTTTGTAGCAGTGGGGCATGTTTCAGGTTAAATGCTGTACTCGCAAAACAAGCCAGAAATCTTGGCATAATTATGGACTCTGACCATAACTTCAACAGTCACATATAACAACCTTAAAATAATTTAACAGAGTTTATACAGGTCTAACTAAAAAATCTATCTGACAGTATCAAGTATGCTGCTGCTCGAGTATAACCACCACTAAGAAAGTAGATCATATTACATCAGTCCTTAGATTGCTACACTGACTCCCTGGAAGTCAAAGGACAGATTTTAGAATTCTTCTCCTGGTTTACAAAGCACTAAACGATTTTGGGCCAAAATACCTTTCAGATCTTTTAGTTCCCTATGAGGCATCCAGACCTGCAGGCCCTCTGGAACAGGCTTACTCACTGTTCCTGGTGTCAGAACCAAACAGAGTGAGGCAGCTTTTAGTTTCTACTCTCGTCACCTTAGAACCTGAGACTCTCCACATCTATGAACTCTTTTGAAACAGGTCTTAAAGCACATTTTTATTTTCTGCAGCCTCCTCATATTTTCAGCTTCTTTTTATTTTTCTTCTCTTTTTCTCCTCTGTTCTTTAACCAAATATATTTCTTATATTTCTCCTAAAAATCTTAAAATTCTGCCATGGTTTATAAATGTGCCCTACATTTGCTTCTTTACTCTTTCAATGCTTCGTTAATTTTTTTTTGTTTTTTGTTTTAACTCTGCTAAGCACTATATATATCTATATATATCTATATATATATATATATATATATATATATATATATATATGTATGTATTGCTCTAGTCATGTCTTGCCTTGCCTAGCTTACCCTCTTAAGGTATGTTATTGTTGTACATGCACATGTCTAATCGTGAATGTTAACAACATTCAATATATGTTACAAATATTTAACCTTTCCTTTATCCCCATTCCATTATTCCCTTATCATTACAATTCCTGATACTGACTTCAGAGAGTTCAACGATATCAAATAGATGGTTCCTGCTAACAGCACAGATATATTATCACCTTGACAAACAATCATGAATGACCTGCTGCCGTGGACCTGCTCGACTCCAAGTGCTTTATTCTGCATCAACCATCAACAGAAATTACATCTTTCAACATAAATTCATGCTTTTAGACCAGTTAAATCAGGGGTCTGCAACCTTTCCAATAAAAAGAGCCATTTTGCTCCCCACGCCCACCAAAGTAATCGGTCTGGAGCCAGAAAATACATTTGAACCTTAAAATGAAGACAGCAGCACCTGTTGACTCTCCATCATTATAATGACATCAGATCTATAAGCGAACTGCTTTACCACCTAACATGACTGCTCTTTAATTTGTCATGTAATTTTTGTTGCTTTAACTTGGCATTATTTTTATATTATATTATATTGCAGTAATTAATTTAGAACTAAATTGACAACAGTGCTGTGTTTTCCTTGATAGTAGGGCTTGTCAAAAAAAACACTTAATATTAGCCTGTGTCATCACTGTAATTACTATTTTTGTCAATGTTGTTATTCAGTGTTTTTCCACAGGATCACGTTTTACTTGCAGTGGGAAAATCATAAATATTTATTTTACATCATCAGGTGAAATGGGGGTCAGAGGGTCTTCCCCTCACATTTTTAAACCTAAATTATTTCTTTCATGCATTCTGATCACTTTTTATGCACAATGTTATAATAATCATGAGGTAGTCTTGTGATCTTTGAAATCTTATCAGTGTTTTTGAAGCTAATCCCACTTAATTAATTAATCAATTTTTAGTTTCATGTCAATCTTGATGTCTTTTAAAAATATGTCATATGAAGATATTACACATAACTCACACACCTGAGTTTGTAGTTACTGAATGAGAGAGAGAGAGTGAAGGGGAGAGAGAGTTACAGCTATCACACTGTACACGGCACCATCCACCTGATATCTTTGTGTAAAAATCCCCCACTGCAAAAATGAGGTCACAGTTGTGCTGAATTTATCAGTTCCCCCGTTTCTCTCATCTTTTACAGAGCTTCATCACCGACCTAACCTGACACGCCAGATGGACATATATCCGCCACGGAAATATTTCACTAGTCAATGGAGAGGAGCCCATAGAAAACGTTTTCAGAGGGTAGAACCTTAAAAAACAGCTGCTGTTGGTGATTGGACAATCATTCTGCCAGTCGTACTCATCACAGACCAATCCATATCAAGCCACAGTACGACGTAGCAGCTCGACCCTGTTGTTAGCCGTTAGCTTAAACTACATTTCAGTCCTTAGACTATCATCTTACGTTAAATCATAAGACACAGATGTATCATTTTCCACTTATATTTGCGATGAACCTTGTCAATGACAATCCCTACCAAGTTATCCCGGTAAATTCATGTGGACAGCATATTTTGCCAGGTATCACTTAGTAACCATGACTCGGGCCTGCCACAGACTAACCGACATCATCCACGGAGGATTTTCACAACTCTTCCAGTTTCCCAGCAGTGGTCCCCGGACAGGAGAAGAGCCAAAACATGATTTGAAACATTCGAAGCTACAGCCTTCATTCTGTGACTCAGTCACAAAATCTTCTTTTGCTCTCTGTCCCAAAAGGTTGTCTTGAAATGGGTAAAAGAAGTTTCAGATATGCAAACTGGAATCTGCTACAGAAAAGGCTGTTTCTTGGAGAGCTGGTCTCTTTAAATCTTTTTAAGTGCAGGTTAAAGGCATTGGAGGAAGACGAAGTAGGCTGTAGATGCTTTCAACTTGCTGCTCTGTGACTCTGACTTGATTGGTTGATGTGTCTGTATCTGTGTCTGTAATTGTTTTAATTCTGTAACTTAGTTCATACTAATAATGATTTCCTGTAAGAAAAGCTCTCAGTGACATTATTTGCTCCTCTTACAAAGAAGAAATAGAGTCCATTTCTGATAAAACGTGGTGCTTGATTCAGGAGCCGCCATTGTTTTCAAACATGCAGTCACCTCCAGCTATAGCCACGTCATGTTTCCACCTCTCTTCCCTGATTGGGCCATCCAGATTTTGGCCAATGAAGTCATTACAGCTTGGAGCTTGGCAAGATGGATCTGAGTGATTTCTGACAATGAATCAGGCAGGTCCATCTGCACTGCAAGGTTTTCGCCGACCCACTCCGTTTTAGAGGTTTGACTCTCCATCCCTTCACAGCAGCAGCTGATATTCTAAAAGTAAGAGAGTTCATCAAATCATCGGCAGGATAAGCTGCATAAAATGTTTAAAACAATGTCACAGGTGAGCTCACAGCTAAGGATGCAGCAGCGACGCATCCTGCTCTCCCTCTGCTGCAGGTCACACAGAGGTCATGGGAGGAGCACACTTGACGCATGTTAAAGTTGACAAGATGTAAGAAACAAAGAAATAATCATTAAATTAAAAAAAACACACATTTTTTGCAGATAGTGCTAAAATATGCAGAAATAATATTAATAAATTAGAGTTTAAGTCCAGAGAGCCTCTGGTGAGGAGCAAAAAAGCCACATGCGGCTCCGGAGCCATGGGTTACCGACCCCTGAGTTAAACCCAAATGAATGGCAGTTCATGTAGATGCTGCTATATTAATCAACATCATTCATCTCCAGTTTATAATCAGAATACATGTTACTGTTAATATTTTAATGACCTCTCTATCTGTGGTTGTTATTGATATAATAATAACATAATAAATACCTTTACAACCATATAGACATGAGGACCCTCTTCTCAAGGGGCTAACCTCGACTACATCTATTTTCAGCAGAGAAAAATAGGATAAGGACAGATTAATGGTGTGGGCGTCCATAGCTATCATACATTTTTATTTTCATTGTTAGTCCCTTTATCCCTGCCTAGAAGGATACATCACTGGGTGTATGTATATATGTGTATATGTGTGTTGAAGCCTATGGACACAGGGCTTGATTTTTTTTTAAATCAAATTTCAAAGTTGAAAGTGTCAAAAAGCTTCCTCAAAAAAGTTAAAATAATTTCTCAGATAGATAGATAGATAGATAGAAAGATCAAGCTACTCTATTAATCCTCTCTGGAAGGGAGTAAAGTTGTTTTGTTGCCTTCGAGTGGGTGTGACTTGTGTCTGTTTCTTTATTGGTTGAGATTTTTTATTACCTAATAAATGCTTAATAGCTTCAGGAAGGAGGTTCAACAGCCAAATCAAACAGGATAAAAACCCTTTTATCTTCCAAGCCATAACTGAACTGAAATGTAAAAATGATCCAGCTTGAATGATTTCATTACTGTGTTGCTGTTGGTCGTTTTTGTTGGTGACTGCTCCATTCCTGGTTTGCCCACTGATTTTTTCCTTGGTTACTCTACTCCAGTGTTTTTATTGTTCTTGCTACTGACTTGCTGTGACTGTGTTTTAATGTCTTTCTTAACTGGCTGCAAAGCAAATTTCCCTGAGGGGACAATTGAGTTGAAGTTAATAGCCCACCCACTTTACATCCAGTTCCTGAGCATCCCTAAAGTCTTAACTGCTGATATTTTTTGAAACCATGCAAAGATCAGTCAGAAGATTTTATGATAGCTGATTGTATGTAAATATGAGCATATATACATTTTATAAGGAAGGCTGTTGTTGATTTGTGTTCTCAGGGGCTTTAAGAGTCATTTTATCCTCTCTGAAGAGTTTTAGAGGCACCCTGACCTAAAACCATAAATATCAAATGTCTTGAATATTTACTACCTGGAATTCTAATGTGCGTGGGGACAGTAGAGCATGTTCTCAGTGTTTTGTCACATGAAACACAAAAAGCAAATCAGGGTGCAAGCTGGCTAAAGCAGGACGTAAACGTAGCCATGGCAATGAGTAAAGGCAATGCATAAAGTTAGGTGGAAAAAAGTGACAGAAACAGAGCGCCAACTTGTTGATTTGTGGCTAAGCATTGAGGTCTAAACAGCATAAAACTGTAAAATATATTTCAAAAACTGCTAAGGAGAGAAGCTTTGACGCAAATCGCACCCACCAAGGATGACCACTAGTCGCGTTTAGCATGTGTTTGTTCACATTAAAGTCACGTTTCATCATGGAAGATTACAAGCTGCGAAAGTAGGGGATCTGATTATTGGTGAATAAATCGGTTGGTGTATGGTATACTTTGTTTGTCTCTTTGTGGCACACCACTCACTACAAGAATAAAACTGTTTAATCCCTCATTATTTGTCTTGTGCTCTCTTAGAGTTTCACAACATACCAGGTTTTAGACAGAGTGCAGATCAGAACAGATTTTCTAACTTAAGTTTAAAAGGAAAATCTGATAAAATATGTTCAGCCTCCAGCATCATTAGTTAAGGTTTTATATGGTTTCTTACTTAACACCACGACTGTGAACCTTTCTTGGTGCCCCACGTCAGAGTATCATATGACCTTTCATTCTTTGTCTATTCCTGTGCCTGTGAGAGGCGGTGAGTCACAATGTTTTATAAATTTAGGTTTCCTCCAGGACATCTCATCCTCTACTGATTTTCATGCTTTTGCTTCTTTACTCTTAATTTCACACTTGACATATTGACTCTTGCCATATAAACAGAAATGTTAATAAAATTGTCTAACAGTCTGTTTTGGTGTTTTCTACAGGTTACCAGGCTCTTGTTACAAGTTTTTGATGATTTTCCTAAATTTGTAGGACTAAATATGTAGACACTAGATTAGATAATCAAATGAACCTTTACCATAGCAAGCATAAGGCAGTTATAGTTTTAAACAGGTTTATCAGTATTGATCTAGCCCTCACCCAGTGATTCTGCCTGGAGGCACAACTATTCTGCCAGTTTTTCACTGTTTCCCATTTGAACTACTATAGTTGCTGCCAGTTCTTCCAAATTTTAATGCAAATTCCAGGTTCCAGAAACTTTCTGGTATGGAAATAAATGGCTTTTCAGACTCGCAGCCTACCAGGGAAACATGTTTTATCTTTTTGAAAAACAAATGTCACGTTGACATCTCTGAAACAGCTTTAAACCTCAGTTAAGTTTCCCGCTGCCTTATAAGAGATGTGGACAAAAATGTTGGTACCCTTCCATCAAAGAAAGTCACTGAAATAACTTGAAACTGACAAAAGTAATAATAAATAAAAATGTACTGAAAATTAACTTGTGAAAATCAGACATTGCTTTTGAATTGTGGTTCAACAGAATCAATTTACAAAACAAAATAATAAAACTGGTCTGGACAAAAATGATGGTACCCTTAACTTAATATGTTGTTGTACAACCTTTTGAGGCAATCACTGCAATCAGGTGATTTCTGTAACTCTCAGTGAGACTTCTGCACCTGTCGACAGGTATTTTGGCCCACTCCTCATGAGCAAACTGCTCCAGCTGTCTCAGGTTTGAAGGGTGTCTTCTCCAGACTGCATGTTTCAGCTCCTTCAACAAATGCTCAATAGGATTTAGATCAAGGCTCATAGAAGCCCACTTCAGAATAGTCCAATGTTTCGTTCTGAGCCATTCTTGGGTGTTTTTAGCTGTGTGTTTTGGGTCATTATCCTGTTGGATGACCCATGACCTGCAGCTGAGACCAAGCTTTCTGACACTGGGCAGCACATTTGGCTCCAGAATGCCTTGATAGTCTTGAGATTTCATTGTACCCTGCACAGATTCAAGACACCCTGTACCAGATGCGGCAAAGCAGCCCCAGAACATAACTGAGCCTCCTCCATGTCTCACAGTAGGTACAGTGCTCTTTTCTTTGTATGCTTCATTTTTGCGTCTGTGAACATAGAGCTGATGTGGCTTACCAAAAAGCTCCAGTTTTGTCTCATCTGTCCAAAGGACATTCTCCCAGAAGCTTTGTGGCTTGTCATTATGCATTTTGGCAAATTCCAGTCTCTCTATTTTATGATTTGCTTTCAGCAGTGATGTCCTCCATTAAGTCCACTTTGGCTCAAACAGCAACAGATGGTGCGATCTGATACTGATGTACCTTGACCTTGGAGTTCACCTCTAATCTCTTTGGAAGTTGTTCTGGGCTCTTTGGTTACCATTCCTATTATCCGTCTCTTCAATTTGTCATCAATTTTCCTCTTGCAGCCACGTCCGGGGAGGTTGGCTACAGTCCCATGGACCTTAAATTTCTGAATAATATGTACAACTGTGGTCACAGGAACATCAAGCTGCTTGGAGATGGTCTTATAGACTTTACCTTTAACATGCTTGCCTATAATTTTCTCTCTAATCTCCTGAGACAACTCTCTCCTTAGCTTTCTGTGGTCCATGTTCAGTGAGGTACACACCATGGTACCAAACAGCACAGCGACTACTGTTTAATTACAGGACACACCTTAGTTTAACATGTCCCTATGGACAAATCATTTTCAATCTTTTCTAGGGGTACCATCATTTTTGTGCATTAGTTTGTTTTTTAAAATTATTCTGTTGAACCACAATTCAAAAGCAATGGCTGATTTTCATTCATTAGTTTTCAGTAAATGTTTATTTATTATTACTTTTGTCAGTTTCAAGTTCTTTCAGTGACCATTGTGGGTTTTTCTTTCTTTAACGGAAGGGTACCAACAATTTTGTCCACGTCTGTATCTGAGGACATTTGAGGGTTGCCTCCAGGGGAACTACCTCCTATGATTGACTGCCTCTTACATGCTCTGTTACTGACAGTTGGTAGCATAAAGCATAGCATAAGTAACACAAAAATTATCCCAGTCATTATGGCTGCACCTATTAAAGAGGGTATACAGAATCTACCTTAACTAAGGTTCTTGTGTTTGATTTTGATGACTGGGTTTGCTCACAATTACTAATGTTTAAGAAACCCTCTATTATTTTCATAGTGAGTACCCTCTGGTCCAGCTGTGTTCTCTATCTTTGACTCTCAGTTAGAGCTCCTGCCACTTTCAGGCAGGGGTGCTGTCAGGGATTTTGGGCCCCATGAAAAGAAATCTTACTGGGCCCCCAATAACCAGCAAGAAGGCAAAAAGAATAGAATACTGAATACAGAAAATGTTGATACTGTTTTACATAAAACTGCATTTTAACGATATTTTTGACTGTCATTCCCATATTTGTGAAAAGAACATGACAGTTACTTGGTAGGGGAAGCACTGAAAATACAATGAAAGTCAATGCGATTCAATTATTTGCTGCAAGACTGATACTCTGTATTCCAAAAACCCATCTCTTCCTTTCAGTACTTGAACATAAAATTCTCTTAAGAATAATTACCTGAAAATACAAAACTTAAAAACAAAATAACCTCTTCCATTAAAATGAAATGCAATTAAAATCTGTGGCGAAAACACCATCAAAAGCAAAACTGATGCAAGCTGCTGCTCCTCTTGGCGTGTCTGTGGGGGGAAACTGATTGGCTATGGGCATGAAAGGGCGTGAAAGTGTTAGCTGATACTGATGGATAACTACCATAGAAACTCTGAACCATCAGTGAGTGAATGTGAGAGCGAATGGGTGTGAATGGATAAGTGTGACCTGCGGTGTAAAGCAGCTTTGAGTAGTCAAAGAGAAAGGCGCTATATAAGCTCAAGCCCATTTACCATTTACCATAGCAGCTTGCTAAACGTTTGCCTGCATTGATTATTTAACTTAAACAACAGTGAAATGTCCAGAGTTTTCTTTAGAAATATGAGCTTTTCATTTCTTGCTCCCAGATTTTTGAAGCATCCTGTCGTCTCTGCCTCCACTTGCTGGAGCAGGTGGACTGTACCATTCTATGTAAAAAAAAAAAAAAAAGGGGCGCCTTAAGAAATGTTTTGCAAAACAAAACTTAGTGTCACCAATACATTGTATATAAAATAAATATGTAATTGTAAGTTTATTACTGGGTGCAATAATTTTTTGTCAGTATTATATTGTATGAGGGGCCTCTCTGGGCTCCTCGAGTCCTTCTCCTTATTCTCCCCTTTTCGGCGCCCCAGCTTTCAGGCCCCCTTCCCCACATGGGCCAAGTCTTCTCTGATTGGTTCAATGCTCTGCTCTGTGGTAACTGTTCAGTTTACTGCTGTTTGGCTCCACTTTGTCAACGGCACTGCATTCAGTCTATGATCTTTACCAGGGGGTCTGCAACCTTTCCAATCAAAAGAGCCATTTTGCCCACCAAAAAAATCTGTCTGGAGCCAGAAAATGCATTTGAACCTTAAAATGACGACGGCAGCACCTGTTGACTCTACATAATGACATCAGATCTATAAGCGAACTGCTTTGCCACCTGACATGACTGCTCTATAATGGGTCATGTTTGTTTTGTGCTTTACCTTGGCATTATTGTTATACCATATTATATTGCAATGACAACAATGCTTAGTTTACTTTGATTATCGGGCTTGTCAACAAAAATAACAGCTAATTAATATTAGCCTGTGTTATCACTGTTATTACATTTAACAAACAAGCTTATCTTGTTTAATGAATCAATTTTTAGTTTGATGTCAATCTTGATGTCTTATAAAAAATATGCCAGATAAACAAATTATATAATAACTCACACACCTTAGTTTGTAGTTATTGAATGAGAGAGAGAGTGAGGGAGAAAGACTGACAGCTATCACACACAGCAGACATGGTAATAAAAAAACATCAACCTGATACCTTTGTGTAAAAATCCCCCTCTTCAAAAACGCGGTCACAGTTGCGCTGAATTTACCGTCTCCCCGTTTCTCTCGTCTTTTAAGAAGCTTTATAGCCGACACGCCTCTGTTTTAAAAGTTTGAATCCCTTCACAGCAGCAACTGATGTTTTAAAAGTAAGAGAGTTCATCAAAACATCTGCATAAAAACTTTAAAACATCATGGGCAAGCTCACAGCTAAAGATGCAGCAGCGTCCTGCTCTCCCTCCCAGCTGCTGCAGGTCAAACAGAGGTCACCAGAGGCGCACACATGATGCAAAGATGACGATGTAAAAAACCAAGAAATAATCATTTAATGAAAAAACACACATTGTTTGCAGATAGTACTAAAACATGTAGAAATAACATCAATTAATTAGAGTTTAATGCAAGACAAAGAACCATTTTTTTTGCTTTTCTGTTCTCTGAGTCCAGAAAGCCACATGGTGAAGGGCATGTGGCCATGGGTTGCCGACCCCTGATTTATACTCTGCACAGAGCTTGCCATGCCAAGCCAATGGGCCTCAACTGCTGACTAAGCAATGGTGAGACATAACAATGTTGGTCTTTTAGGGGGAGTTGTGGGAACAAGCACTGTAAATAAGGAAGAAAGTCTTGATGCTGTGGAGCTTTTGTCTTGTGCATAGATGTACTCTATAATGAAGAGGATGCATTTTAAACACAAGAAAATGCTTATAAAACATGAAAAGGCATAATATGGACTCCGTTATTTTCCTCTCCTTGGTCTCAAACCAAGCAGCAACCTTCATTTGCCAGGAAGTCAGTGAGTGAGAATTGCAGACCCGGGTTTCTGAAAGTAATTCCAGAGGAAAAAGGGCTAGGAATTGCAAATAATGTATTTCGAGAGGGAAATGAAACACAGCAAAGTGACTAAAAGCCAAAAACTAAAAGCTGTTCTTCAATTTTGAAAAGTTAAAGGAAACCACTTCTGCCATGGAGGTAACTTCAAACTAAAGACCTTTTTAAGTTTTCTCTGCTTAAATAACACAAAGGCCACCTGATTGGTGTTTTAACACACATAAAGATGCTGGGTAGAATGTCCAGGTCTTTCACCAACCCTTTTAAGCTGGGCTGACACTGCACATTCCAAGCTGATGGTACGTCAGTCGTGGAGAAATATCCACTCACTCTGACTGAATAATTTAAAAGGCCGACCAATGTTCTCATACTGTAAGATCTGATGATCATGAACAACTGGAGTACTCACATTGTGTGAGTAAAATCAGGGTGAAACATTGACAAAAGTGAACAAAGTTTCATGTGTCACATCGGTGATCACTTTTGCATGGCACACATACTCCCACAGCCAACAAAAAAAAAAACAGCAGCTCTGAAAGTAAGCTGGTAAATGATAAAAATAGTTTCCTCTGGAGCTCCATGTATATTTTTCTGCTTGTTTATATACAGTGTGTCCTGATACAAGGAGACTCTGCATATCACACAGACATTCTTGCTGTCTGACATCTCAAAAAGAAAATAAAGTTGGAGGATCAGCACATTGTTGCTCCTATTGTGTGAGGACATGCAGTTATTTGACTAAAATAACAAACGTCAGAAAAATCCATCCAACTGGTCAGGAGCTGTTGGTCGAACTCGGGCTGGGCTATAATCTGCGATTGTGTCCAACAAATGATGGACAGTGAGGCTGAAATATGTCTCAAAGACAATTGTGTGGCTTGAAATTCAGGTCAAAATTGTCTTGAAATCACACAGTGCCCTGTTTTCCCCCATTGCTGAAAAATGAAGCCAAAGTTAAAATGTAAAACTGCAACTCTAAATGCAAAGGTCCTCTCGAGGATGGCTCCAAAAGCCATAAAAGCTCAATTAGCACCCTTGTTAGAATGTCTATTTTGAAAAACAGCCAGATTTTAAAAAAAGGCTTTAAGTTCTAAAAATCCATGTCTTTATTGGATCACACAATAGGGAGGTGAATGATTTATCATCACAATTCAGAGGCTGTCAACCTTAATTTGGATATCAAGGTTGCTCTTTAGGGAGCTTAAGCAAAACTAAACAGCAACTTTTCAAAGCTGGAGACAGCATCAACTTGGCTACTGCATCATAGAGTTGTGCAGGAATGATGCATTTTGCAGGCCAACCCGGAGGTTAGCATCACAATGGTTTCCTTAACAACTGCTAATGGGAACCTCAATGGCACTTTTTTTTTTTTATTGCTTACAGGTTCAATGGCAAAAATAAATGGTCCTGAAACGTTTTGTTCATCATGATAGTCCTGACAAATGTATGCTACTTCCAGAATTTTGAAGCCTAATTATAACTGAGTATAGATATAATAGCTGTTGTTAGGCTAGTTTGTAACATGCCAGACCAACTTTAATGCCACCACCAAACTCCATCTTAATCTCACACTCTACCTCTTCTATAAAAGACTTTCTCCTTAGTATTACCTGATCAAGTTAATGTTCATGGCTCTGTCAATTATGCATGTAACATCATTTCTTAAAAATGATAAAAAATGATGATGTTGAAGGCCTAGTTAGCAGTTTCTTTTAGAAACTGTCATTTTTAAATAACACTTCAAGGCTTATAAGTGAGGTAAATCCAGATGTATAAGTGATCTTTATATCAAATATTCATCCAAATAACCCATTCAAAAATCTCTCAGACTTTGAGATGCAGGAACCAGTGGAGCAAACTCACTTTTGCGTTTTAGGACTCATTCCTGTACCACTCTATTGGACTAAAAAATCTCCACTCCAGAAACTTGATCGCCGAGTCATCATCCATGTCCTGTACAGTCTTAAGTATAGTTCACATATTCCAAAGCATATACGAGGCCAAGTGTTTTGATCTTTATCCACTTTGTTAGCTGCACAATGTTCAATTTGGGCTCTTAGCTGAGCACAGGTTGCAAGTAAGTCTAGAATTAACATTGATGTGTACTAAAGGTTATACAAATTGACCCAAATATTGTATCAGCTTTCACTGTTTATAAAAACCAGGTGACCAACGGATTTCAGCTTATCTCACTTGTGGAAAAAAAACAATAAAATCTACTGGCAGTGGGATAGAGCCAGTCAAGTAATCGATTTTTAATCCTAATTACAGTTACTGCCTTCTACAACAAGAAAAACTAAGTAATCAGGGTTTAAAAATTATTGGACCACAGGACATGTTGAACCTCTGTGTTATTTTTCCATTATGATTATTAGCATTATTTAGAGGTATTTGTATTTTTACAAGTATATTTATATCTTTGCATTTATGATTTTTGCCTGGATCAAGCACCCCTGCCGTTGGCCATCACATGGCTGGCACGGAGGCCTGGAGGGCAAAGAGTGTTTGGGAACAAAAATGTTACAAATAACACTCCAACAAGCTTCAGCCCCAGCTTTTCAATATTCCATTTACACAAAGTGGCTCCTGTTGACATCCAGTGACAAACAGGAAAAACGAAATAGCTTTATTTTGGTGCTCTTTACCCCTTTTACTCCTTGGAAACTGGAGACAGAGTGTGGAGAAAGATGTGGGGAAAAGACCCCCTGGCATGACTTGAACCCATGCCTACTGCAACATGAACACCATCCTGATGAAATGCAAGACCACATCACCAGGTCACTGTCCCCTCAGAAGTATTCATTTTAACGGTAAGTTTTGGGCACTCTGGACTCTCAGCAGTATCTCAGATGATATGTAAATAGCTAAGAACACAAAGTCTTCACGAGAACATACAGTCAGTGATGTTTACACACTGAAGTGAACCGGTGACAAATTCCTTGTATGTCTAACATACGTGACCAATAAAGCTGATTCTGATTCTATGGTAATGGAAAATACTTCCCCTATCACTGCTGCCAGAATGAAGGTCATATAAATACAAATACTTCTATGTGTTTATAATGTGTTTTCATGGTGATGTCTACTGAAACCTTCTGCCACATGAGAGCGTCCCATGAGAGCTTCTGACAGAATCAGGGCCTGTTTTCACAATCTGTGTTGGTCTTTCCAATGGAAGCACTCTTGACTTCAATTTTAGAGCGCTGACCAGCATTTAAAGTTGTCAAGTAAAAGGAGTTGACTTCCACTTATCTTGATACAATCTTTCAGGCAGTTTATAACCACCTCATGTTTATTGTATTTTCTTCATTTTCTGACAGAGAAAACATAAAAACATTGTCAAGTAATCATTCCCTACCATCAATAGCAACTAAGGATTGGATTGGGAAATAGTCCCCTAAACAATACAAGGCTGCTCATTTTCACTTCCGCCATTGTTGTGTACCAAGTTGACCTGAGAAGTCCTGCTACCTTGATTTTGATGGGTCAGTGCAGGGCTGGGCCCCTGAAAAGCCTCATAAATGGGTCCCTGGACTGGTCCTAGCACATCTTCACACAATACTGACAAAAGTTAACCACTGTGTAATATATGCCAGGTTTTTGTGAGTTTTATTACCAAAAAGGGCCACACGAGGATGCCAGTACAAGTAGGGACCTTCATCATTGTTTTAGCTATTTCTTTATACATTGTCTCTGACACACTGTACCCCTGTCTTTTACTTTTTACTGAATGTTTCCATGGTTTGGTAGACTGCTAACCGTCTAGCATAAGTAAATAGTCTGAATCTGTTTCCCTAGACCCCAACAGCATTAATGTTACAGAAACAAAGGCTCATTCCATTTTAAAAAGAGGAGGGTCACATTTTTAAACAGGCAACAACATGGGCACTGAAAAACTTGGACTATGTTGGTTTTGAATAGAAAAAAAAATGCTACCAGGGCAAAAAACTGCAGCCCTCAATCAGGTCTCTTGGTTTTATCTCTGATATGGGGCTCTGTAGATATATCTGGACTGGTCACCTTAGCAATCAGTGAATTCATTTGAAAAAAAAACTCTTTAATTCAATAAAAAGGAAATTTAACAGGTTACCCTTCCAACTCCATGGGCTTGCTCAAGCTGCACCACTCACTTGGTTCATATATATCTTCTCTCAAATCTGAAAATGGATCTTTACTGTCAATCCATAGAGAGCAAAAGGTCATATATAACCTTTTCAAAATCTTTATATTTCAGCCATGAAGCGCAGGAATTTTATCAGAAATTTATGAATACAAAAATAACATTAATTCCAGTAATATTATTTTTTTTATCCCATTTTCTTTATAAAAATGTAACAGTGTTGTAATAAGACCTTCATTTTGAACCTTTGCACCCTTGTTCTTCCTCACTTTTTTCTTTACAGTAGCGTCCAATCAGGAAAAGCCAAAGGTCAACAAGAAAGCTATCTGCTGGTATGGTTTTTATGAAATTCAGGGAGATTTAATTCTATTGTAGTTTCTCGTTTAAGCTCTGTGGTTATATAACTTTTATTAAATTAATCTGACATCTTTCCAACACAAATATTCACATAGCGCAGGTTGTCCTGAATACATAGATGTCCTTAACTTGATTGTTTTTAAAAGGACTGACAAGCAGACTAAAATGATCAGAATGTAACTTGGAGGTGGAAGGGTTAAAACACACAAGTGGGCATGAAGTGGCAATGACGGCTGCAAACACTATAATAGACGACAGCAGAGGAAGATTTTCTTGACCAGCAGCAGTGCGGTTCCATCCCTTTAGGACTTCATGAAAACCATCAACTTATCGTAGAGGCTTGCATTTTGAGAATTTGAAAAAGGGTAGTCGGTCTTCAAGGTATGTGACTCATCTGATTTTAATTCTGCCAAGTTTATCGTGTATCCACAATTTTGTTATATTATGTCTATAAATCTAAAAGGCTTATCTAAAGGTTCCAGGTTTACTTTCTGATGCAAGCTTGCAGCAGTTGAGCGGTGTTTTTATGACTGCCCTCAAAGGTTTCATGCTCAAACCTCAGATGTCTGCAGGGTCAGACCTATGAGCACTCACAGCAATAAGAATTCTTCCCACTGACAAAAACACTGTAAAAAAAAAAAAAAAAAAAAGGATTAAAAATGATTTCTACAGTGTGTAAGCTCCAGGCCACGGAGTAAGAACACAGTAAGAACAGAGGGTGAACAATGAAGACTATGAACCACCACTTCATTTTACATTTACTGTTCTCAGACTGGTTTGTATTTCATTTTTTATCTCTGCCCCTGCAGCAACAAGCCCACACTAACGCAAGCTATGGCTTTTTAATAGTCTGAAGGTACGGGGCATCAATCTCCTCAGCAGGCAATCTGTTTCTGTTAAAAATGAAAAAAAAAAAAAAAAAAAAACTTACATGGGAGACAAAGCAAAATATATAACAGAATATGATCAATACAGAATTATTATAATGAGTTTGTTGTTGTTTGAAAGGGTGTAGGATGAGTTACAGGACTTATGTAGTCTGACCCCTTTTTACAAAAAATATAGTAAAATGATTTAAGCCTGAGGCATTCAAAATATCAACAAATAATACAAAAAACAACAAAGGCAACAAAATTGCAGCAAAACATCAAAATATTACCCACAGCATAAATCAATGTAATTTAAAGTGCACACGGTTTATACCTTTGTTCTTTTGTTTCCATCTTTTTAATAAGTTATATTTTTAATATATTTTTGAATCTACCTAATGTTCTACATGGCTTCATTTATTTTGTAGAGTCGTTCCATAGATTACCTCCTTCTGTTGATATGCAATGTTGGCTCTTATTGGTCCTCACTCCTTGTTTTTGAACATATACAAACCTCTATGATTATTTTAATCTCCCTCTGATGGAAAAACTTTTAAATAATATTTGGAAACTGATTACTTTTTTTTTATTCAACTTTGTACATGATTCAAATTGTCTTAATCAACCGAGTCTTTAAATTTCATTGTTGTTAGTTTGATGAAGAGCGGGTTAAGTGTCTTGCCCACATCGACATTCAACAGCCGGAACCAGGCTTGAACCCTTGACTTGCCAATTTACAGTTGAGCTTCACTCTAAACTGAGAGAAATGTGTGTTTGCTATAAATTGCTAAAAATATGTGAGAGGGTGTGTATATTTAATCAGAGAAATTGCTCATGCAAGAGAGAGGCAGTGTGAGTATTTGTACAAGGGAAAGGCTGTGAGAGGAAGAATGTACGTATATGCAAACTATGCCAAAAATGTACTGTACCAAAAACATTTCCAATACCTACTAATCAGTCTATCAAAATGTATCAATCAATTACTTACCTGAGGGGTTTGAAATTAATTGAGCATAACATTCAGCCAACTAAATTATCCGTTCAGGAATGCAAGTAAATAGCAATAATCTGACATCTCGCATTGAACAGCCATCCACCAAAGCCATGATGGGGGTGTTACTGGGCAGAAGCAAGGCGATGGGCGGAGATAAAGGGACTAAAATAAGAATTCATCCTAGTATCAAATCCATGGACGCCTGGATTATAAATTTGCCCTCATCATATTTGTCTCTGTTGAATTGAAATTTATTAGAAGTTAGCCCCTTGAGATGTGGAATCTCTCATTCAAGAGGGCCCTCCTCTCTAAAGGCAGTCATTATTGTGGTATTATTAATAACAACCATGGACAGAGATATTGTTCTAATATCAACATCAACAACTATAATGATTACAAGGTGAAGAGGACTGCTGTTGAGTAATATAGCAGCATTTACTGCATTTGAACTGCATTTAAATTGGATTTTATTGATTTAAAATGAGAGTGTATGAAAAGATTACCCTGAACCAAAATCATACTCACTTTCTCTCAAACATTTCAGTGTACAGTTCATTACTAGCTGTTAGTAGGTTGATGTTATTCAAATATCTTGTATGAAAAGATACTTGGCAGTCATAAACACTAAATTGCTGCAGACAAGTTAAATGGGCTTAAGTGCATGTTACATTCATTTACCTTATATGCACTTGTCATTGAGCTTGCTCACATGCTATACATGTTGTAAGTTGTGTAGGACCAAGAGCAGGCGAGGAAGTGTAACAACTGTTATTGTTTTTGTTATCCATGACAGAAAATAAATTGTGGTCAAAGAGACAATTCCAGCTTTGACGCATCATTCATCTTTATCACAACACAATGCAGAAGGCCATGGCTACATAGGAGTGTTTAACCTTCACAGCTCTACCCTAACCCCCCCTAAAGGACAAATCCAGAAGTATTTATCAATTTCCCTCATAATAAAGGGGGTTAGATAATCTGACCAAAATGGTGGCTTGTGTACAACCTGTCACCCTGTGTTTATGGCCTGCTCTAACCTTCTTAAGCAGAGATAATAGCCTGATATATGACATGCCGCATCCATGTTGACACAGTGATACAATCACATGTCCTCCTGCACAGAAAACTGAAGGCACTGTCAGACAACATATCGCAGATGTAATAGCCACTCCATCTGAATTTCAACACTTTTGCTTTAATAAAGACAGAGCTGTATGCAGCTGTTGTGCTTCTGTCATTCTTTTGTTATCACCATCTTAAACAAACATCATCCATTACTCACTGAATGAATGCCTCCTAAATAAAATGATTCTAATTCACAGTAAATTCTTGACAGGTGCTCGCCAGAATGCCACAAAAAAAATCACAGTGATTTTTTTTATGGTCTCCAGATGATGACGCCTGATGATTTGAGCACTTGAACAAAATTGAGCTTGTGCACAAATTTCACAGTCTAGCACGCAGACAAAGACATTCACCGAGACATTAATGTTCCTGAGGTGATAAACCCTCTGATTTAAATGAGGGAGTCAAAGGAGGAAAACTAAGGACAAGCATATCAGGGCTATTTGTTTTCCTTGTCTTCAGTTTAGATGAAAAGCCTCACAAGAAACCTCATTTTGTACATTTCCACTGATGATCAATAAAAGCAAATTCTCTTTTTTACAGTAGCCTAAAATGATGTAGAAGATGTTCAAAATAAACTTATTAAAAATAACAGTGGCGTAGATGTGTTAAATGTTGCTGCTAGACAACTAACTACAAATTATTATTGCATGAATGGGTATGAATGGGAGGGTGTGAAAGCAGTTTGAACAGTCAACGAGACTAGAAAAGTTAAAAGAAGGTCAAGTACATTTAGCTTTTTCAAATACAACCAAGCACACCCCACTTTCTCTCAAACACACATTTTCTTACACTTATGCAAAAACACACAGACAAAGCAAGCTACTGTCCTCACCTCTGCATACTTGTTTTTCTCATAATTTTAGAGCAACAGTACTATTTCACCCATCATATGCCATTTGAAGCAAACAATCCTTCAGTAGCTCAGTCTTGTTATCACTAATGCGTTATATGAAAGTTTTATTTTTCCTTGGCTATAACAGCCCTAAATCTTTCATGCTTTTGTTTGCAAATAGCACCACTAGTACTGCTTACCTGTACAAAAGGGTAAATGAGGAGGACACATTGTCATGATCCTGCTTTTTTCCTTTAGTTAAGTTACCTGTTTTGTTTCTTGTTTCATGTTTTGTCTCATGCTTCCTGTTTTATTTTGAAAATTCCCCTGTCTCTCCTTGTCTTCATAGGTTTTGCTTCCTGTCTGGCGCAGTCTGACCTGATCCCTGATTGTTCCTCCCCAGCTGTGTCTCATCACCCCCAATCACCTCATGTATTTAAACCTCATGTCTTCCCCTGTCTTGTTGCCAGATCGTAGTACTCATTGTCTCGTTCCAGCGTTCATACTATTGTCTAGCCGTGTATGTTCTTGCCTGTTTTTCTGACCCTGACTTTTGCCTCACGTCTTTTGGACTTGTCTGCTTAGATCTGTTTGCCTTTTTGTGCACCGACTCGTGCTAGCCCTTTTTGATCCTGATTTTTGCCTGTTGCTTTCTGGACACTGTTGTCTTGCTGATTGACCTCCCCTCTACCGAACCTTGTTATCCATTAAACCTTTTTGCCTTTTTTGAACCTGTTTTAGTGTCGTGCATTTGTGTCCTCCCTTTTCTGTGCTCTGATCGTTACACACGTCTTACAGAGGTTTTTGACTGTCTGCAAGCTACTTTCAACCAGACTGCTTGGTGGAGACACAGCTTAAAGGATAAGTTCGGTTTCTACAGCTTTCACATAGTTTATAGAATGAAGTAGAGCAATATACTCACCCAGAAGGCTTTCCTGATCCAAACAGTGCTTCGGGAGATATTTAGATCCAAAATCAAGTGGCGGACATCCGTATGAATGGTAGCAGACAGGGCATGCATAGCCGCTCCTAAAACCGCATTAATTGTCCAAAAACTCATTAGTTTCACCAACATTTCATCGTGGTCTGTTCGCGCTACTCCTCCACGACAGTCCGGTGTCACTCCATCCATGTTTTAGTGACTGTGCTGACCTCTGAACTGAAAAGTTTCTTTTCGGTTGCGCGCATGCGCAGTACGGCTCATTGTTTCAGATTGCACAATAACTTTCTTCTTCCAGTTTTGTGCAAAATGGACGAATATCTATCGGATGAAGATGTTGTGGACGAGAACTTTGAATATGATGGGTGTCCTTACAGTTTCGAGCCAGAGTATACAGATGAGGAGCTCATCGAAAGGAGGACACGGAGGCAAAAAACTTTTCAGTTCAGAGGTCAGCACAGTCACAAAAACATGGTTGGAGTGACACCGGACTGTCGTGGAGGGGTAGCGCGAGCGGACCATGATGAAATGTTGGTGAAACTAATGAGTTTTTGGACGATTAATGCAGTTTTAGGAGCGACGCTACAGATGCCCCGTCTGCTACCATTTATATGGATGTCCGCCGCTCGATTTTGGATCTAAATATCTCCCGAAGCACTGTTTGGATCAGGAAAGCCTTCTGGGTGAGTATATTGTTCTACTTCATTCTATAAACTATGTGAAAGCTGTAGAAACCGAACTTATCCTTTAAGTGTCCACTGTCACATCTGTATTGAACCAAAGGCCCGTTCCAAAACAAGTCAGTGCAAATACATGTACTGTTACACCCCTTGTGAGAAACAAAAATGTACACAAAATATTCTGTTAAACAAAATGATGGAAATATATAAAAATTGCTCTTATATGAAGCCATGCAAAAAGGTAGAAAAAAGGCAGAAGAAAAACAATACTAGCCACACAAGACGAGAAAAGAAGGAAGAAGGGACTGCAAATTACAACACAACTGATACAAAGGAGGCTATATCAAGCTTTTCCCAGATATTGGAAAGAACAGGTTATAATTTGGCCCTGTTACATATATACAGTCAGTGATAAGGAGCATTGAGTAATTTGAAGAGGTGGAGACTTACTCCATAGGTCTTTAATCTGCACATAATGGACAATGAACGGCCTGTCTGGAATGCTGCCGTATGCCTCATTAAAACATACAGCCATCTCAGTTCATTTTCACATCTGTATCACTTGGGAGAGACATCCTGATACAAGTGAACGCTCCAAGCACGGTTTGTTTGTATTTATATAAACATAGCAATCAGTCCCTGTTTCACCTGAAAAAGGTGGTCTCAGCTTGTTTCCAATTGGCCTCTGGAGCAGTTCATATGCGGTGAGAACACAATCGCCCAGGAATCACCACAAACAGGATGACGAATTAATGCATCACGCTGTGTAGTATAAGCAGTGGTAGTAGTAATGATTATTAGATTGCAGAGACCAGGCTGATGACAAAGCACTACTTAATAATAATGTTTTTTATCCCACAGAGTCACTTTCTGTGCACAGGCACAACATACATAAAAACATATATCAGACCATCATAGGACTTGTTAAGATTCCCTGACTGTAGCAGTTCAACTCGTTCAAGCAGGAGAATTTATTCTTTCTGCTCTCTACTTTCCCAGTTGTGGACAGTTCCCGTGCTATTTGGTGTCCCCTATGGTCTGCTGGAGAACATTGAACGCCCTCTTCCTCATGCATAGTGTTTTACACTTGTATTGTAACGCGTGTCACACACTAATAACTAGTCTTATCAGAATAATTGTGCATAGGACATTTAAAATCCACTATTATCATTACTGTATTATATTTTTGTATGTAGTTTAACCTGCTAGCTTTCTTCCCATAGTGCGCAATGCAACTCAAACTTATAGGAACACTGGCTCTGATGTAGTAATGTAAGGCCCTTTTCAAAATATTGCCACGTGAACATGACACAATCCAAGGGAAATATGCAAATCTGTAGTTTTTGGGGTTTTTTTTTTTTCAACTGGACCGGAACAAAGCAACTAAGTAAAACCACCTTAGTAAAAACAATACGAGAGCTGTGAAACCTACACATCATGTTGATGTTTTGCTTGTCCCGTCATACTAAAATTCAGTATAACGGTTGCACAGTGATGTTTACTTTCTGACTGCATGTATTACATGCCACGATGGGGGGAAGCAGAAACCATGCAGATGCTTTGGAAATGGTCTTTTTCATCACTTCATTTCCCCTTGCAGCAACAGAGCAAAATAAAATTGTCCTTTTTTTCTTTAAGAGCCAATATTATTATGGAGCGTTCACACCAAACGTGACTTGGGTGACCTGGGTGACCACTCTCCATGCAAAGTCAATGTACAGCCAAGATCAGGCGCGACCAGCCCTCCCGCGTTGGACGTGATCTGGATGGCTTGGTCTTGCTACCGGGTCGCTTTAGACAACTGACCAGGTCACGTCGCTTGGTCCCCGAAGTTGAAAAATGTGAACTTTTCAGGCAGCATCACGTTTAGCTGTGCTGCGACAGCCAATCAGCATTGTTGTGGGAGTGTGACAACACCCACAACAACTGTTTTTGTTCTGGATCAGAGTGACAATCCATGTCTGTGTGGGAACATTGGTTATTGAGTACATTAGTTCTGCTTTATTCAACAGAAGTTGCAGTTCTCTGCGGTCCTGTCTTTCCTCATCTGCATCAGCTGCAGAGTTTTATAGTTGGCAGATGAGTGAAAAGGATACAGTTGGAATGATGTCAGCTAATACATACAAATAGATGATATATGATATGATATGATCACAGTGAAACTCAAACTGGCGTGAAGTCACTTAGTGATGCGACTGTGACAAAATGAGCTATTTTAAGGACAGGCAATGCAACTTCAGGGGGCAATGCGATCTCGGTCGCCCAAGTCGTGTTCTGTGTGAACGCATCTTTAGGTGTGTTTTTCATGTCTCCTCTGTGTCATTGAGCACTTCTAAGCACAAGATTCAAAGTTTTCAGCATCAGGACTTCTCCCTCTTCTCCTCTTCACAGCACCAGGAGCTTCATAGAAATGCTTGATTACCCAGGTTTCCACTCCCGATATAAACCTACTAGTGTGATGTCATACCATTGTTTTGTCAGCAATTTCAGTCCATTGGCTGGGGCTGGTAAGCCCAGTGCATAGACCAAGAATTAAAACATTTTTCATCACATCATTGCACTGTAAGTTTGTTAACATGTGTGTCCATTTATCATGTTTACTTATTGTATTCAGATCATTTTAAATCATACAGTATCTATCATTTAGATATTGATTCAGATTTAATAAAAATTCAGTTATAGTTTAAAGCGATAGAGAGTGAGCTGTGTGGAGACTGTTTCTATGCTGTTGTAAACTGGGGATTATTTCAATAAGAACTATGCCAACTGAACAGACCACATAATTTTCATCTGAGGAAACAAGTGTTTTTATGTTGAAAACAAGATTACAGAAATACAACTATATGGACCCTTTTGATCATTTCAGTAGTTCATAACCCACAACTGAACTGCTAATCCAAAAAGGAGCCCCAAGAAATCAGAGAGGGCTATTACATTAATGGAGACTGGGTTTTGCTGAGAGCCAGCTTATTTGTTTTCCTCTCTGTCTCTTTCTTCATCGTTCACATGCACAGAAACAAAATATAACTTACATGAGGTCAACAGTTCAGTGACAGAGCAGTGCAGGGTTCTCAAAGTTCAGAGATTCCAACTGGGTTATAAAAGATTGGAAGGTTATTTATGAGTGATCATTGTTGACATCTAAGTGTTCTCTCATCAGTGGTCTCAGAGGCTGCTTATAATATGCTTTAAAATCTCTCCAAAGTGATCTGGGTGTACCATTTAGCTAGATTAGAGGGTGAGCTGAGTATTTTTTCACCCTGGAATCCCCCTGATGGTTACCTGCTGCACCCCTGGTATTTTTGACTCTCATGCAAACTGCAGGGAACATTTTTGATGTGAGGGGCAAAGTGTAAACCAGAAGTTCAGGGAATTTTCTGGAAAGGTAAACCAGGTATTTTCTGGGAAATATCAGAACTGCATGTGTGAAAAGGACTTTCGTCCACCTACAAGAATATTCCTTCTCTGCTGTTCCCGGGCAAAAACTGCTTTGCTTCCATCATTTTGACTGGTATGCCCTTTAAAAAAATCACCTCACTAACACAAGAGAGAATAATTTCAAATGATAATAAAAAAGTAATAAAAACAATACGAATAACTAGAAGGGCTCCAAGAATCGGATTGGATCATCACCAAAAATGTTATGACTTCTTTCTTGTACCATCACCAACATTTCACAGAAATGTAAACAAAACCTTTTTGAGAATTTAGTGAAGTTATTAGCAAAACTAATAACCTTTAAAAAAAAATACTGGATTCAAATTTGTATTTGGATCACAACCAAAATCTAATCACGTCTTTCTTGTTTTATGACTTACATTCCCTGAAATCTTCTCCAAAATCTATTTTAAGTTTTTGCACATGTCTTATCTTAAGTCTTGCTCACAATCTAAAAAAAAGGGGGCAAAAACATTACCTCCTTCGTACAGGTAATAATAATAGTAATAATAATAATGATAATAATGATAATAATAATAATAATAATAATAATACCCTTTCTCAATGAAGCACCTTTACAAAACAAAGCGCTTTGAAACAAACGCATTGAAACATACATAAAGATAAAGCACTAGATCCCAAACAACAACTTGTGTGACAGTTTAGCAATTTAATAAGCCTCAAGAATTCAAGTTTGATATCTAAAATGTTTCACTGGGTTGGGATTGGATTTCTCTGAGCAATTTGATAACCCCAGTTGTAGCTTTATGCCAGAAAGATGAACTTCTAATATTAGCTCTTCATGGTTCAAGAAAATTCAGTGACCTTACACTTTACAGTAGACAGGCTAGAGAGTAATTTTACAGTGAAATTGAAGTTGATCCAAATTTTAAGTTTGAACCAGACTAATCCAAAACATGATACGTGCCTGATCCTCAAACCACTTGAAAGCTTATGCAGGGACATCACATACAGATACACTCACACACTCACAGTGAGCTAAAGGACAGAGGAAGACAGAGATGAAATACTTAATTTGTCCACCTTTAGTCTCTCCACTATTCTCTTTATGCAGAAATTCACTGAATGAGCACTGATCATCTGCTACAGGCTAAACAAAAAAATATTGATTAAACTGTCCTGAAAGAATCATCACATGCAGATTAGAAAACGCTGTTTGACATGAGATTATTTGCTCTCCAGGTAGGACTTCTTGTGATTTTTGATAACATACCTCCTTTTCTGTCTCTTCCTGCCTCAGGAGGTGGGTGGTTGGTTGGAGAAGACATTGGGGATCGGCTGTGTGTGTAAGGCTGCCACCTACTGAGAGCTGTCTTCAAACTGGATTTGTGTTTGCATTGAGAGGAACGGTAATGTAATGCTCCCTCACCCAAACACATTTCCTGGGTACTCTGCAGTCATGGCGGAGGGAAGGGCCTGCTGTGACGAGTAACAAGGTAATTGAATTTCAATTTGTTAATAGCTTCTTCTTGCACTTCACGTCTAATGTGACCCACTTCTTGCTCCCCAAGATAAGATGAGACAACTGCTTTCAATTCACTTTGCCTTTTATTTCTCCTGCTCTCTTCCTCCCCTTTTATTGTTAAGACACAATCTCTGGCGTTTGTAAAAGATGTCACCTCTCTTTGTTAAATATTTGAAGGCAAAGTAAAAGTGATGAAATATAAGGCTAAATATATAGTCATCAGTGTATAAAACTATTATTCCAATTGGCCCATCATGACTGTTTACCTATATTTATCATATAAAGTGAAATGGGTTTGAAATTTTTTACCCCATGTTCTGGGATTCCATTTTAAGACAGAAGTAGATCTGATTATTATTTACTGTGAGCAACGTGGCCATCTCTGCCAAATAAGGAAGAAAAAAAAACGAAAGCCATATTTACCTTGTTTCAAGATAAATGGACTTCCATACTGGTAGTATATAACAAAGACAAGATAGACACAGTCCAGCTACACTTCCCTTTTCGTGCCTTTCAAAGTAAAAGCTCAGTTTGCCATTTCTGTGGACAAACTCACTGTGTTCATACGGAATATTTTTATTCTGAAGTGTCCCAGGTCAGTTATTAGATATAGTTCTTGAATGGATTTCTATCATGATTTTTTCCAAAACTTATTATTGAAACTCTTTATTGATCCAAAAGTAGCGGTGAGATGCTAGAAGCTGTTACGTAACATGCTTATGATGATGTAAATTCATGTATTGAGTCACTTTTAACATGGTACTGGGTTAAGACTCACAGATACTGAATATTTGTTACGTTTTATTAACAGTTTTCACCAGTTTGCTAAATAAGGAAGTGTGACAGTAAATGGTCGACCTTATTTCTGTTTTCATAGGCTATTAGTCAACCAGGCATCAGCCTCTGGGGCTGTAAATGGAGGCCAATGCGGAAGTGCTAAAATTTGTAATACCCCGAACATCCACTTGAGGCTGGCTGCAGTAACCTGACACCTAAATGATTGTATGTTGGGGCAAAGCATTCTTTTAAGGACTTACTACACATATTTACAGCCTGGTTCAGTCGAAATAAAAAAATATATCTATGTGCTCTCACTGTGAGGCAGTGTTAAATTTAACAGCACTTTTAAATTTAGTTTTAGTTACAGTCTTTTGCCTAAAATATCTTTTAGATTTATTCATAATTTAGTCATCTAAATTGTTTTAGTTTTAGTTTAGTTTTAGTTGATGAAATTTCACAACATTTTAGTCGACCAAATCTACTGTAAATTTAGTCGACTAAAATATGAACTGTAAAATGTAAGGCATTTTTTATGCTTCCTTGAATTTCTGAAGTCATGTTTTACATTTGGATAAAATGAAACATCTAATAACCCTTTACTGAATGCAAGTAAAGTTTGAAAGTATAAATTAACAGAAACAAATGTAACTTTTGTGTGAAATGCAAGCACCTTTATTTAGGCTACCTGGCAGAGCATCTCAGTTACAATACCAGAATTGACAACAAACAGTGAACCTGCTCTACATGAATATATCAATTCATAAAGAGAGTAGCTCAGATTGGATCGCTCCCCAACTTATCCCACCCAAGAAGCTAAAGCAGTTGTGATTGAAGGTCTCTCTTAACTCATCCAACCTTTCCACACAACCAAAGTAGCTGTGATTGGATATATTCCTAACTTGTCCCTACTTTCTACATGACCAAATTAGGTCTGATTGGATTAAGTCTCTGTAAAACATTTTCGTCTTTTTCATTTGTTGATGAAAATGTTAGTTAATTTAGTTTTAGTTTGTGTCCATGTGCACTTGATTTATGAGTTACTGTCTAGTTTTCGTCAGGGGAAAAGAGATTGTTGATGAAAACTATGATGAAAATTATTAGTCAACAAAATTAACACTGCTGTGAGGGGGGGTGAATTTTTCTATATTGCGCCTGTTATTCTTTTATTGAGGATTTATCCATTAGAGGGCATTGAAGACATTTCAAAGGCTCCATTGAAAATCACAGGGCTTAAGTCACGTGGAGAAACATCTTTGAGCATGACCATGTAACTGAAGAGGAACTGTGCGAATAAGAGGCAACAACAACCATGCAAATGGCTGCCCAGCCAGTGGTCGTGCAGTATCCACAAATACCCAGACCTGAAGACAGTTCTGTACTGTACTCATGGCATCTTAACATAAGTACTTGTGCTGCTGAGAATGCAACTTAGTGGAGCCAATCCTGTTAGAGCTGGAGACAACGACTAAAGACTAACTGTGCTTCCTAATGTCAGGCTGCATATTGTGCTCTCCAGGTTGTGGACATGTCTATCTTTGGAAAGAAAGACAAATACACTTCAAACACTTGCAGAGAAAAAAACGCAGCAACTGTCAAGAGGGGAAAAAAGTAAAATAAATAAATTCTAGATGTTAAATAGGTTTTTAGAAGTGAGTGAAGGGTTCATTTCACAATATTTGAGCCCAGTTCAAATGAATGGGGCATACAACCTTAAAACCACTCCAGAGGCAAATAATCCTGTTGAGTTCAGTGAAATATTAATTGAACACACTGATGAAAAACACTTTAGTACAAGGCCCACAAATTATATTGAGTTTCATGCATAAACTCTTATATTCATGACAAAATGCCAGAAAAAAACATGTTTTAAGCCTGACTTCATAAATTAATGGATGCATTTTCTAAAGTGTTTTAGTGTCATGAGTCATGGTTTGTTCATGATGTTCCTGATGTTCAGAATGTAGAACAACATTAAAGATAGATCATTTTTCCACAACACTTAAGGGTCAACAAACACAATAAAGTCATGTAGAGGTAATACTGAAGAAATCATGATAAGGCAAAGCAAGGCAGCTTTATTCTTAGAGCACCATTCATACATACAGTAACTCATAGAATTTTACAAAGTATCAAAGACATTATAGACTATGTGGAAGAAAATTGTTTATGATGGATGGTCTTAATCAATTGTTTTGGTCTTTTTTATTTTACTTATCATAATCAGTGTTGTAATCAATGTTTTTACTGTATCATAATCCATGTTTTTATTTTCCTTTACGTATTTTAAATGATTAAATGCTGAATGTTGGAACGTTGCTCATTTTAAACATTCAAGTATCTTTCTTTTATTAGCATTAGTTAGTAGTATTAGAAATGTAGTATTGGACAAATACAGAGTATGTAAAAATTGTTGATATTAATCAATCACATATTTTGCCTTATGTTTTGATTTTATATTAGGTGATGACACTTTGCCTCATATACTGGGTTTATATTACACCTATGCCTTTTATATGTATTTTTATATTATCCATAACAATATTCCAAATTTTACGTTTTATACTGTTTTTATATTCTTTTAGATATTTTGTCACATAGAAACATGAAACACCAGCATTTGAAGTTATTTAGAGTTCCACACTGAAGGTAGGAATGGGCACAGAATGTATGTTTAAGGACTGTTCCAATAAGTTAGTTAGTGGTCGTAGTAGTAGTTAATATTATGCATGTAGTTGTTTTTGGTTATATTAAAGGGAATTTTATTATATATAACAATATGTGAGCAAATATAATGGTCTCAAAAATGTTATTAAATAGTTGTTTATCTCTAAATTAGAGCCAGAATACATATCTAATGAAGTCCATTGTCAAAAGTATAGAAAACTAAACTGAGAAGTATTTAGGGAAAGTACATAATGTACAGAACAATCTGTTCCAAAAGGAGGGGCAGAAAAAACATGACCTTATATGACCATATTTGGAGCTAAGTTGGAAGCCATTCTGAATCACATTCAGCCATTTTGAATAAACCACAAAACTAAGAAAAGGAAAGAAATATGCCTTATTATGCCTTATAAGCAAAAGGTAAAGAAATTCAAGACTCCATTGAATTGTATAAAGGTCTATGAATGAGAAATAGTACACAAATATTTTCAAGAATAAACAAGGTGAATGTTACAAATATCTGGGAGGGAACCTTCTGGAACCATCTGGAAGAAGGGAGGAGTCCCACCCATCAAACTATAAAACATACGTACATCAGCTTGGGCTTCAGTTGATTTGGGGTGTCGCGACACGAAGCAACCCCTGTTTGTTATTGTTCACTTTGTGACTTTAATAAACGTTGTTTATTAAAACTGGAATTTGCCTGCATTCGTGCTTCCTTGAAGAGCGAGAGCACAAATTTGAACTAGACAGTTTTACATCTGTTTTTCATCTTAGCTGCCAACTTGCACAGAAGTTATGAGCCAGCCAATTCAGTATTTACTAAGAAAATAAGACACTGCAATTACAAAGACATTAGCCAAAATAAAACAGCAAAATCTAAAATATTAAAGAATTTCAAGGTAAAAAGAAGAAATCAAATGTAAATATACACAATATAACACACACACACACACACGTATATATGTGTGTGTGTGTGTGTGTAAATATATATATATATATATATATATATATATATATATATATACATATATATATATATATATAGACACATATATATTTATATAAATATAAAACAGAACTACCTATCTCCATTCCAAATATTGCATTTTGATGTTGCTGATTGTTGATGTTCATGATCACCAATGTTACCAAAAAAACATTTGGCTTTTACACACTGAGTACCCCTGATCCACCTGTATTCTCAGTCTTTCTGAGATCTATGTTAGAGCTTCTGCCCCATTGAGGCCCCCTTCCCCACATGGGGCCAGTCCACCTTGTTTGTCTAACTGGTCTACTCTGTGGTAATTGGCCAGTTTAGTGCAGTTTGGCTCCATGTTGTCAATGACTCTGTATTCATTCTACAGTCTATGATCTGCACTGGGTTTGCTGACCCAGAACCAATAGGCTTAGACTGCTGATGAAACAATGGGTGGGGGTCATAATGGTAGGTCTGTTAATGGGATGCTGGGGGAATGAGCCATTAAGAGAGGAGACATGTAAAACAGCGCGTATCAGACAAACTTTAAAGCACAAAATGGGCTGTTTAAGCCAAATATTAAATCTCATTAAAAAATCTTCCTTTTAACTTGAGAGCTTCAGAGCACGTAGCTCCAACCACACGGGGCTTAGTGATGCCACAGCTTGTGTTTTGCTGTCACCAGATGTGAAAACATCAGCTGTGATTGTATGGATGTGGCGTGGGAAGATGTGAACACGTCCTTTTTTGAGCATTTTTTGAGTGAAATGCTATAAACACAGAATCTCCCCTCACTGTATGAGCACAGATCCAGGCCAACAGTGAATATGAAGAGGAGTGCTGGTTGCTAGGCTGCATATTCCTCCAGTTACAAACCTCTTTGATACCTGTGTCGCTGTATTCTCTCATAGACATGCACCCACTCACACAGATCAGGCAAGAAGTAAACACTCACACTGGAAATGCTGTTAAACACACAGATATGCACCAGCAGGTAGGTGTGGTTCTCTCAAAATCAAGACAATAACAGGTGCCCTTTCCACCCAACAAAATACCAAGGTTGCCTCTCTGCTGGGCAGGTACATGAGCCGTCTAAACACACTAACAAGGTGAGCAGACGATGTGTGCTGTTGTGGCTGGTGTCTGTGCTCCTTCAGGAGGAACCGACAACAACTGGACTGGCAGCGCTAATAAGGTGTCAGTGCAGCTCTGCCCCTCTCTGAGAAAACAACTATGCAGAAGGCTGCAGCACCAACCAGGATGTACATATAAAACTGCTACAGGGGAGATTTTTTTTAACCCAATCCCAACCTGCCTAATCAGCCAGCAGTGACTAACATGGTAGGGCTCGAACAGCAAAGAGACTCCCAGCCCTGCCGGAGATGTTTTTGATTCTTTTGCCCAAATTTAGGATGGATGGCGGCACAAGATGTTCACCATACTGAGGTAGTAAAGCATGGAAACATGACAGCTGTTCCCATCTCCATCCCTGCAGACACTGGGAACATGCTGTAAGGACTGTGATCAAAATCTTTAGTATCTTGTGCTGCAGTCTGTAGATAGCTTTGCATCACTATACTCTGGATCTGTCATACTAGAAAAGGTACATGATATGCATGGATGTAAAAAGTTGTTGTTCCTGTCATCTTTTCTCTTTCCTCCTGTCTTAGATGACTGTGATTGGATGACAAAGACGCAAAACCCAGCGTCCTTATTTTTCACAGTAATCTAAGTTGCATTTGGGCTTGATGGGAGATTAAAATGATTCAAATGCTGAATCACTGCCCACATCTGTTGGAGAAAAACCAGAGCTTTATTGTCAGAGTTAGGATTGTATAAGCCTCCCACATAGCAAGGTAGCTTTCCAGCAACGGGTATGTAAATTGAATGGTAATGTAACTGCACTTTAAGACCTTTGTAAGGCTCTCTGGCCACTCAAGGTGCTCTGCATGCCAGGATTCACCTTCTCCCAAACAATTATGAACTAATCATTCCCCATACAAGACCACCAATCATCCAATCATTCACTCGTTTGTACACCATAGGGCTACGCCATCTTGAGCAGTGTTTAGTCCAGTTACTGACCAAGAAAAGTTCTTTGACACATGGAAAGTAGGACTCAGGAATTGAACTGCCACTTAAAAGGCTACATAATCTGGCTCTGAGTCATAAAAAGGGCCTCAGAAAAGTAGCCACAAACATGATGAGTAGTATGTGTAAATCATCAAAACTCTGGAAAACAAATCTATCTACATAAAACAATATAAACAAACATTACTGTAAGAACAGGTCAAATGTTATAAGTGTTTTTTGCAGCATATTTGGTGTGTGGTGCATTGTAACAAAAAGCAGATCTTCCTCACTGAATGGATTTTGTGAACCTGTAATGTGAGCCAAGACTGTGAGCGTGTACAATGACTGCGGATGTTAAAAGAGAGCGGAGTGGAGAGGTGGTGGGGCTTTGTAAACATATAAATAAAGGTGCTGATCTCTCCTTCTCATAGAAACTGCTGAGTTTGTTCCAGCTAACAGCTCTAATATGCTGAATGTCTGAGGCTGACACTTGTGCCAACTCTGGCTCACAACCCTTGTCTTTTGTAGTGCTCTCCTACAGTTTGCTGGAACTCTGACGAAACACCAAGTTCAACCCATGGGCTGTAAAAGAAAGAAGCCGTGTGTCTTAAGCCCTTTGATTTTCAATGGAGCCTTTGAAATGTCTTTAATGCTCTCTAATGGGTAAAGACAGATTGATTGAAAAGACAGGTACTCCATTTTTTAGTAAAGGATGCAATGATGTGTGGATGTGAAGCATCTCTGCTAATCTCTCCACCAGCAGTCACTACCTGCTACAGTCTCACTCATAGCTTCCACCTCTTCCTGCTCTAAAGGACACTGATTAGGCAGGTCCGCTTTGGGCCAGTACAATCGTTGTAGATTGGAGCTTGGCAAGATGGATCTGCATGATTACAGACATTGAACCAGGTGGATCCAGCAAGTTATCAGGTAAGCATACAGATTTAAGTCCAGCCCAACTAGTTGTATGTAGGTATGCTTTATACAAAATAACATTTCCACACAAGAAAGTGGTATTTAATGGTAAACGCCTGTAATTACTGAAACATATGGTTGCTGTCAGGCCAAAACCTCTTATCTTTGTTTCTTATTTAATTTTATTTTCATTAAACAGTGATATTGGTCACATTTTACATTGGTGAGTGGGATTTTATAAATATAAAACCAATTAAAAGATAAGAAAAAAAATCTCATTTGGACGATACAAAATGCACTCCTTCAGTAGTGAAGTATTTTTATTTCTGTTTCCTGAAAGTAGCATTTTTGGAGATATGAGGTTTGGCCTGACCGCAACAGGAGACACTTACATTTTCCCCACTTCCCACTTTCCTTGACTAAGTCTCTGCCACGGTCACCAGAGTTTTCATACCAACCACATATATATATGTTTCTTTGAGGAAGTGCCATCTCATGGGGATACCCTGATATTGCAGAAATGGCTGTGTTTATGGTAGCATTCAGGCACCCAGAGGTGGAGGGGGGACTTCACGTGGCTGGAAATTGGCTGGTGATTGGCTGGACCTGAACAGGCTTTTGGCTGGAAGGGGAAAACTGAAGTGGCTGCATCTGTACAAGGATTGGCTCACACTGCTAAAGCTTCTCTCCAATGTTTTTTCCTCTTTTTTTCCCCACATAATTCACAGTAGAACAAAAATACATGTTAAGAGGAGCGATAACGGCAAACAATTACTTTCTCAACATCCATACGGCGTATGATAATCATACACAAACTCAGAAAGATCAAAAGTCAGAGGCTACATGAAAACTAATGTGTGAATACAGCTTGAATGAGAATGTCTGTATCTGCTAACATGTCAACATAAGCGATGAAGACAATGAGGCTCCAGTATAAGCCAAGATGTTACATGAAGTGCAAGCGCTTAGTTGTGATCTTTTTAGTAGCCTTTGCTGCTGTAGTGGAGCTTATTTTGTTGCCTGCATTCTAATGAGAGAGAGGGCTATGAGGGGAGGGGATGGAGTGAGTTGGGAGGGGGGGGTCTTATGTAACTGTGTGTTATATAACCCAATGTGCACGGCCTTCTCCTCCTCTCCTTCTCTGTGTCTCAGACAGCAGGAGCATGAGCAGGAAGGAGAGGATGGAGGGGTTTAAAAGGGTGCTGGTGTTAATGAGGGCGATCTGAAGAGATATGTGCCTTGCTGTAGAGTCATACCTCATTATGGAGCTGTTTCTAATAATGACGGTGATGAGGATAAGCTGTTTGGGATGCAAGGGGACCCAGAGAGCGGACCCCTAACTGGTCTTAGACCAAAACTCAGCCATCAAGTGGCATTCAAGTGGGTGTGCTGGGTAATTAAAGTCCATAAAATGTTATTGCTTTCACCCTCGGCCCACCTGCCGACATTTCGGAGGAGGACGCATGACAATTGGGACTTTTGCCTTGACACTGCTGTTGCTGCTTTTCTGCTGCTTTGCTGATCGAAAAAAAAGTCTAACCCTAAAAAAGCAGCAAGAGATTTTGGTTTCTCTCCTTTGCCCTAATTTCCACTTCAATTTGTGAAAGTTTCTGTCTTTGGCTGTGGCCTGCATTTGAATGTGTGTTTAATGCTTTTAAGAAAAATCTGCTAATTTTGAATTCAGTATGTCTGATTCTTGAGATGTGACCTGATTTTACTGGAGCTCAGCAGGCACAAAGCCTCCCGTGCATTCAAACAATACAGAACTCACAAAAGACTGAAAATCACCACCAACAATTCATGTGATAAAAAGAGTTTATTCTGTCTGACATCTGATATTATACAAAATGACACACACTAAGTAGGACAATTACAGCTCATTTGTACTCATTTGAGTTCATTTCACACTCAGAAAATACATGAAACAAGACAGATCATTTAGTATTTTCAGGGAGCAGTTCATACCCGCTGTTAGAAATGAACATCATCAGCTCATGAATAGTTGACCTTCACACAGAACGTCTCCTCTGTCTTCTCCTCCAGGTTGTTCACATACACCAGTATCTCCACTGAACCAGGACTCTGGCTCGGGGCAAATCTCAGTCCAATGGTGTAGCTCTCTCCACCGCTGATCTAAACACAGTAAACATGAAGAACGATTCATCACTTTCATCTGAGAGTTTTGCCTTCATTTCATAATAACCTTCTCTGTTCAGTTGAAAATTGAGAGGGTATATGCATCTGTTTCATCTCTTCTTTTGTTTGCATGTGTTTATTTCTCTCTGGCCGGGGGCAGCTGGGCCTTTGCTTTCAAGGCCCCTCTGGAATAGCTCTTGACTGACCTGACGAAGAAAGGATTTGAAAGACTACCGCTGTGAGACATGTCTGATTCTGTTGCATAAATGTTCTTAATCCAAATAAAGGGCTGTCAAATGGTTGAAAATTACATGATGAAAATTTTATCATTACGCATTTTGAAATGTTTTTTAAGGCCATACAGACAATGTGAGGTTGGTGTTGGACATAAAACTATGCACCGCTTTTGAATTTATCAACTTTTCCTGAATATTTACTACTACTAATAATAATAATAATAATGTAATAATAATACATTTTATTTAAGGACGCCTTTCATGACACTCAAGGTCACCTTACAAAAAGTACAAAAGTGCATAAAAACAGGTATAAAAACAAACAGTATAATACTAAGACAGTGCAAAAGATCAGAGGGAGAAAGAGAGTTTGAACAGAAGAGTTTTGAGTCTGGTTTTAAAGAGGGGTAAGGAGTCAGTTTTGTGGAGGTCAGGGGGGAGTGAGTTCCATAACTGGGGGGCTCGGTCCCCCATGTTATCCCCTATAATCATATTCTGTAAAGCCCAGTGTTATATAGTGTGGGGCAATTAATTGATTTATAATTGCAATATTATTACGGCTTCCCATGAAAATAAAACTAGATTACCCACCAGGAGGCGATCACGCGCTGCATGCATGGTCATGCTGCCAAAGCACTTCCTCACCCCTTTCTGTTCCCGTCTCACATTGCTGCTCAGCCGCTCCGTAGAGTTGGGTCTGAGCATGTGAAACAAACATGTTCTTATTTGACTAAAAAAGCACTAGTAGAGCACAAACTTCTGCTAAGGTAGCTCACATATTGCTGTTACATCTATAAGTAATAGTTCCATGATAAAATTACCATCATAATATGATTTCTTGACCCTGAAAACCCACACCTAGCACCGGAATCATGTTGATATTATTATTAGTTAGACAGCTATTGAGCGAAAATGATTGTTCACTTATGGCGGTTATCTGGATCACCACCAAAATCTAATCGTTTTTAGATTTTGGTGGTGCCAGAACCTAGCTTTTTAAGCTAGGTTCTGGCAAACATCTCCTGAAAATTTCAGCAAAATTCATCCAGTAGTTTTTGCGTAATCTTGCTAATACACAAACAGACAAACAAACAAACAAAAAGACAAACAGACATGCCAGCAAAAACATAACCTTCTTGGCAGAAGTAATGAACAGTGGATAAGACAATTCACTGTTCCAGTTATGGACGAGTCATGAGTGAGGTTCACTGTAAAGACTACAGACCAGTGTGGGTGCTTTGAGTTCAAGCTGTGCTTGTGTCGCAACTAACTCCGAGTGAGCCTGCTCTGAGCTTGTCAATACCTCCACGTAAGACTTCTATGGTGTATTTCAAAGAAAAGACGTCAACAATGATAAGACCAACACGTTTCTACAAGATGATTTTAGACCTGCCATTCAGTTATTGACATGACTTCTGTGACTCACAAAGTTGTATAGCACTTTCCCTTCGTCTCTTCTAAGTTCTCTTCATAACAGAACATATGTTGTAAATCCCAAAGGTCATGTACATACTGTGTAAACAATGTGAAATGATTATAATAGCGGTTATGTTTCATAAGGTATCTCCCCATTATCCCGTTTGCCTTTCTTTGCCTGGAGTGTTTTTTTGTACCTGTATGTCAGTGACAAGATCCATGTTTTAAATGTCAATTAGATTTTTTTTTTTATTATAGTCAAATCCTTAAAAACCTTCAAAACAACTTTAACCAACTTTATAAAGATATTCCAAACACTGTTTGTCATTCATTTTATAGCCTGTAAAATAAAAACTGATTAATTATGTTTGTTTCATATATTAATTATAATTTAGTTGATCACATTGCTCTTCAACTTTCAGCCTAATTATATTACCTATTAATTAATTAACGATTTTAAGACAATGCAAATTCATTTGCAGAATTTTTAAAACAGCTGGGGCTGTGTCTCCATGCAACATGGTTTTTTTTTAATCTGTTTTAAATTCTTGCACAGATGTCACAACATTAATGAGCAATCATGCTAAATAATCGTGATATCAATATCAGGCAAAATAATTGTGTTAATATTTTTTTCTTTTTTTTTTTCCCCAGCAGCCCTACTGCCATATATAAAAACATAAGATGAAATGCATGAACACAATCACTACATAAAGCCCAATAACATCCTAATGTTACAGCTTTGACTTTTCAGATACATACTCTAGTCTGTCCTGGGACATCCATGAGAATTCTGTGGGCAGTATAACCCAACAGCAACCCTGTTTTTCAGGGACTAGGAGTTTTGGGGTGTAAAAGAATATAATATTTCCTTATTATGCAGTAATAGAAAGCACACATACAGAAATTCAGCTAGGTTCTGGAATCCATCAGTGAAACTACAATCATAAATAACCAGACTAGTCTGCGCAACAGTATAAGAGACAAAGGGTGATGGAGCATTCAACCCTTTGACAGCTTTTTGAGGAGACAGTTGTCAAACAGGCATAAAGGATTACTGCTCTCACATGACCCGTACTCTATATGAGCTCCTCACATCAGTACATTTCAATTAGATACAAGAGCAGATCCACCAATCAGGCATAACATTATGATCACTGATGGGTGAAGTGAATAACTGTCATCATCTCTTCATCATAGCACCTGTTAGTGGGTGGGATATTTAAGGCAGCATGTGCACATTTTGTCCTCAAAGTTTATGTTTTAGAAGCAGGAAAAATGGGTGAGGGAGTTTGACAAGAGACAAACTGAGATGGTTTTGACTGGGTCAGAGCATCACCAAAACTGCAGCTCTTGTAGGGTGTTCCCAGGCTGCAGTGGTCAGTGTCTATCAAAAGTGGTCCAAGCAAGGAACCATGGTGAGCTGGTGACAGGGTCATGGGCGGCCAAGGCTCATTGGTGCACATGGGGAATGGAGACTGACCAGTGTGGTTCGATCTGACAAACTACTGTTGCTCAGATTGCTGAAGAAGTCTATGCTGGTTCAGATAGAAAGGTGTCAGAATACAAATGCATCACAGTTTTTTGCACTTGGAGCTGTATAGCTGCAGACCAGTGGTCATAATGTTGTGCCTGATCAGTGTATCTCATCAGGAATAAACACTCATTCATCCTCATACATCAGTGAATCTCCTAAATTGAGGCCAAAAAACAGGGGTGGGTATAGTTTGGTGAATGGGTTGGAATGTAATTTTGTAACGTGTGCACTTGAGACTGTCTATGTATGTATGTGCTGTCTTGTATGTATTTCTGTCTGGCAGCCTTTTGTCAAAGACAACTCTCCCTCAGGAGGAATAAATGAATATTGAATGTCCCCGCCGCTGGAGCTGAACCATTATTAGAATGAGATCATTTCTCTTCTGAACCCTGAATGCTGCAATTTGTACTCTTCTGGCTGCACAGTGGTGTAGTAGGTAGTGCTTATGCCACATGTCAAGAAGGTTGCTGGTTTGACTTCCAGGTTGGACGAAGCCTTCCTGTGTGGAGTTTGTATGTTCTCTCTGTGCATGCATGGGTTTCCTACAAGTATTCCTGTTTCTTACCCACTGTCCAAAAACATGCTTGTTAGTTTGATTTGTATCTCTAAAATGCCTGTAGGTGTGTGTGAGAATGGTGGTCTGTTTCTATATGTCAGTCTTGTGATTGGCTGGCAAACAGTGTTGGGTGTACCTTGGCTCTCACTAAATGTTGTCTAGGATGCCCCCAGAAACCAAAAAAGGGAAAACAGTATAGATAAAAGATGGATAGAATTTGTGTCTTTTAAACTAATGCATTTAAATGCCCTTCTTAATATGTTAAATTTTATTGTGTACCCTAATTTTTTAACCTGACACACAAGATGGACCATTAATATATAAAATACAAAGTATATTTCACTAATCCATCTAAGATAAAGCCCATAGAAAGTGTTTGGGGAGGGCAAAACCTTTCAAAAGCATACCTGGCAGGTAATTGGATGATCATCCTGTAAATCACATTCAAACTGTAAAGGAAATAACAAACTCAACTTCATAACAGAACAAACTCTCACCCAAACATGTCAAAGTGGAGCAAAAATATCCGTTCAATCATAAAATGCTTTCAGTGTTTTTGTTTGATTTTCATTCATTAAAGAAATGTGGTTCAAATCTGACAACACTGTTAACGAGTTAGCATCTATACTAATCTCTGTACAAGCAGTCACTTCCTCTTGTTATCTCGCTTGTAGCTCTCTCCTCTTCAAGCCATCAAGGACACTGATTGGGTTGTGCTTCTTTGGGCCAAACACAGTCATTGTAGTTTGGAGCTTGGCAAAATGGATCTGCCCAATTACAGACATTCAATCAGGTGGATCCACCTGTATTGCAAGGTTATACATTTTTACCTTGCAATGAGGAACTTTTAAACCTACGGTATCTTAACACAAATGAAGTACCATGGTTCCTATCCATGCTAAAGAGCCTGGAGTTCAAACCTGTGTTGTTTTCACTGTATTAGAAGGAGCTATGTCTGCTGTTTGGTGTTATTCTCATACAGACAACGATTACTGAGGTCGAGTAAACTCCAAACCATGTGGTGTAAAAATGTCAGGAGGTGAGCAGGGAACTACAAAGAAAGAAAAACATTAAAATAGTTCAAGAGCTACAATGCTATTAGTAAGAATCCATTTCTGTTCTTGGTATTACGTAGTGCTGAAATGTAGGTACTTGGATTTGCACTTTGTCTGAAAAAAGTGGTAGTGATGCATTTTTTAGCTGATGAATAGCAGTCATATCAAAGTTTTATGTTGCTTCAAACCTGAATGTGACACAGAAACCTGCCAAACTCAATATGGTTTGCCTTTGTGAAGCAAACCTGACTGAAGATGCAAAGCCCAAGAAAACTCTTAGGAGTGCTGGTACAGATTGTCAACAAAGACATCCTGAGACACAAGAACTGGGAAACACTATGGTACTCTTCATTAAGATGTAAGTCACGCTGCAATACCATTTTCAGCATTCTTGTTGATACTATACGGGTTTAACAAGATTGCAATGTGGTGTCGGAAGTAATGATCAGTACTTTCATTTTGTATCAATGGATACATTGATACAAAATGGCTGGAGAGAACCCACACATGCATGGGGAGAATATGCAAACTCTGGAACCAGAAAACTTCATGCTGTGAGGCATGCACACTACCTACTGCTACTACCTACTGCGACACCGTGCCACCCTAATTATCAGCCATTAATACTTATTTCTCATAAACTGATTACGGTGGATGCCCAAAATCATGAATGATGTATGACTAATTTACTATTCCAACACCCTTGTCTTGTCATGACTCTAACTCACTTACATCACCCTCATTACCCTTCCCTGCCTTTTCCCAGTATTTTAAACAGTGAGTCCAGAGCGGATTTATAGGTCAATTTTGGGGATTTATGTCGTAATCTTCCCCAAAAGCACAAAAATATAGATCTCTACTTCTCCTCCTGACAGCTGATTTTATCATGGCATAGTAGTTACTTTCAAAAACAGCAAAGTGTCCTCACATTTGCTTAATGCTGTGGGCACAGTAAATTCTTTATAAGACACCTGCAGCCTTGCTGACAAGATGAAAAACACAATGGGCTATTTTTCACGCTCCCCACCTCCTTTTGTCTTATTGATGCAGAGTCTGCTGGACAGCAGCAGAGAGACTCTTCAATAGTTTATGTGGAAACAGACTCCCATTGCCGCTCATTCATTTATTAGATCCTTCAAAATGCTGGTTTCCCTTTAATTTTTATTTTATCACACCACAGCAAATGAAAGGCACAGACAACAGTGGCTTCTGTTTTTCGTGTTTCCGCGTTAATGAAATCAGCTGTTATAGGTTCTCAGTCTAACTACATAATAAAATAGTAATGACTTTGCTGTGTTTTTTCTGTTTTGTTCTATGGGCAGACAAGAGAATCAGTCACTCGTCTAAGCAGAGTAATAAGCAGACAACATGTGAGGTCAGTAATGAATGCTGTTCATTACTTTCCTGCCAAGTGTACAGCAAAGTTTCAAACAGTCATCCATTACAGTTGACACTAAAAGTTTATTTTTCACACAGATGTCTTCCTTTTCACCTTCAGCTTGCAGGCTTAAACTTTTTTCCTGAGAGTTGAACAGAGTCAACCTGCAAAGTCTTCCTGGGGAAGCTGCACAGTCAGTGATGATGCAGCATAGCCAAATCATGATTTTAGCTGAGAGCGAACCAAAACTGATTCTGAGGCTGATAACGGGCTAAAATGTCGGAGAGTGACATTGTTGAAATAATCCAATTCTAAAATGTCTATCTCCTCAGGACACCACATGATGAACTGAATATACTACAGCTCCATCTGTTTTCTGTCACAGTTCAGCTGGAATTAAGGCCTACAGAGTGAGTCTGCACTGGGAGTATTCCAGACATGCTGTTTTCATTGGTCGTGTCATATGTGCCATCACTGAGTGTTGGGGAAACATTGGTGACTCTGCTCAGTACAATGTCTAAGAACATGTGGTGACACTGACAAGAATTAGTGGCTGATCTTTTTTTGTGTGGCTAACAGGATGTGTGGAGCCTTCAAACAAACTCTTATTTCCCTACAGTCCATTGGGCTTTGAGGATGTGGGGATTTTGTGTTTGCTATAACATGTCAAATAATTCAGGGTATGATACATATTTTTGATGCCTGTTTTTAATCTAAAAGGTTTCCTGTCCTTTACTTGCTTAACCAATTTATCACTGTTAAATGCTGAAACATGTTTTGTCATGACTTCAAGTGTACAGGTCACCATCGCTTTCTGCATGTTACCTGGTACCAGAACTGTATGATCATACAGTCAATTATGTGTGGTCACTTGTCCAGCCTGCATTATATGGGTGTAAATACATTACAAAGGATTTTGCATGTTAAGAAGAAACTGGATGACAGTTTGTCTTACCTCTGGATCCCATTTAAGTGTAACAACATAAACTGGTTGAAACCGACTGTTGAAAAGAGACTGAAGGATCCATATATGCAGTAGTGGCAGAGCGGGCTAAGAGACATGCTCAACTTTGATACCCTGGATATATTTAAAGAGGCGTTTAAACTGAAAAAGGATCTAGAGTGTGGGAATCAAACATTTTGGCAGGCAATCTATAACTTCAATTGAATAACATCACAGTTTCTACAACCAGTAAAGATATAAGGAGATAGAAAGCAGATTTGTAACCTTTGCAATGACAATCATTTTTACAAGACTCAAGTTTAAAAAAAACAATTCAGTGGAGTGAAGGGCAATTCCAAAGATATAACCAGAGCACACAAGTCACTTTAGATCTTTTATTCAGGTGCAAAGGAGTGAGGAGTGCGTTGAAACCAATGTTGTCAAACAGTATATACATGGTTTGTAAAAAAGTGAAATACCCTCCTCCTAAATGAGACAATCTCTGATTGGATGACAGGAAAATGAGGTAAGCAAGTAGTGGACCTATACTGTGACCAACATGCATACACAGCCCTCAAATTAAGAGAAGTCATGCTACAGACTCGTGAGTCCTTTGCACCTGAATAAAATATTTTAAGTGACTCATGCGCTCCAGTTGTTTCTTTGGGATAGCCCTTCTTTTTGGAGCTCCACTGAAGTGTTTTTTATAGGCTTTGGACCTATTCTCAGAGCACTGACCTCCATCTGTGGAGTGGCTGAAATGCAAGAGACTCATACCTGATCAAAGTATCAAGTTTTGTTTGAATGTAAGGATGTAAGTGTATGTAACCAAAGAAAAAAGTATTTGCCAATGGATAAAATGACCTGTGTGCTATGTATAAATTGAATTTGTTGTGACAGTCATGTTAGACACTAGACTCTCTTGAAAATGAGATGTCACATCTCAAAGGGTCATCCTCTAACAAATTTTTACTAAGCAGAGACAAATATGATAAGGATAGACTTATCATAGGCCATGGATCTGTCACTGGATGGATCTGTCATACATATATATATATATATATATATATATATATATATATATATATATATATATATATCTACACACACACACACATATATAGATAGATATATAGATAGATAGATAGATAGATAGATAGATAGATATAGATAGATATAGGTATAGATATAGATATATATGTGTGTTTGTATACATATACGGCCAGAATGGAAGTTAATACTTCAGACATTATTTCCTACATCCTACTCCCCCTTTTTCATTGGCTGGGGTGAACATTTTTGCAGCTGGGTCGGTAATCAGGTCACACTATCTGATTGCATCCACGCTAAAAAAAATACAAAAATGTTGGACTGTGACTGAGGCCTAGACTGGTGTGTGCCCCTCCTTGCAGATTTGCATCTTCGCTCTTCACACACTCACAGATTTTTGTGCTAACTAGCCATGCCCACTGTCCTCAACTAATGCAGACTAGTGCAAACTTTGCCCAACTGGGTATTGTGGGTAAAATCTGGCAAATTATTTGTATTGTGTCCTCAGCTTTTCTCAAATCTAGAAGAGCCAAATATACTTCCAACTGAATTCAGAGCACAAGTGTGTAAGCATAAGGTTTAACAGCAAGTTCATCTCAGGCCTCACTTTTTAGTGCATCACTGTGGTGACAGAGACAGAGAGGCTGTGGGTAAAGTCTAGGGCTGTAATCAACCAAAGAATTTGTTGGTCGACTGACACACTGAAATTGTCGACCAAAAGTCGACTAATCGGGGGGGGGGGACTCTGACAGGAAATCCTCCTGCGCGGGGACGCAGGAGGGGCAGGGGCTCTGCGCAGCATGGCGGAGCGCGTCTTGGGGGGGCGGAGGACTCTGACGGGAAACCCTCCTGCGCGGGGACAGCTTGGCTCGGCTCGGCGCAGTTTAGCAGAGCGCGTCTTGGCGGGGGGTAGAGGACGATGCTCAGAATAAAAATAAATACTCAGCAGACCACCGGACGTTGAATAGGCTAACATAGACGCTCTTTAATCCTCCTGTCTCCAGCCAGGTCTCCAGATGGTGGGTGAATCCAAAGTGGTGAAACCCAGGAGGTGTTCTGAGACAGGCAAGTTACCTGTGAAACCGGGGTGGTCTGAAAACACCCCCATTAGCACTTGGTACGTTCCTCCTGATGACTGTAAATCGCCGCAGGAAAAAATTAATTGAAGCGAAAAAAAAAAACACGATTGGTCAACCAATCAGAGTTCTGGTCGCCCCAGCACTTATCGACCAATGAGTCAACCAGTCGACTAACACGTTACAGCCCTAGAAAAGTCTGTGGGGTAAAGTCAAACTACACAGATGGATATGTGAGGATCTGATCATTCTTTCAAAACACCCTTTAATCTCAAGTGTTCAAAGGAAAGTGATGAAATTTGTTTATTTTTTATTGTTTCTCTATGGCTTGATACCAAATGATCAATGGCCTGGTATTGGTCCACAGCTCAGTGGTTGGGAACACTGTCAAATAGTCCAATGACACAAGTGAAGTCCAAAATTAAGTTAAAGTAATTCACTTGAGTATTGCTGGGAAGGCTACTGTATGTCATCTAGGGAGAGGGTGTAACATAAATAACATAAATGTGTTCACCTGGGTCCTTGAATAAATGCTTTGAATATTTTCCTGTAGTAACTTTCAGCAGTGTGTTGGCTCTTTCAAGCATTGACTGTGTGACAGAGAACTTGACTAAAATGTTTGTGTTGTCATTGTGGAGACAGAATATGCAACCATTTTTCAAAAGAAACATTATTATTTTCTCAAAAAGCCCTAGGACTTTTTTTCAGTCATTCAAAACACAAGTGACTGTGGCTTATTCTGCAGGAGAAAATGATAATAAATAGAGTTTATTCTGTTGCATAACTGAAACACATTATATGACAGACTCCAAATTGAACTGGATATCAGCCATGCGCTCCAGAGAATTTCATTTTACTGACAAGTAGAGGTTTAAATTGTAAGGTTTTGTTGAATAATGTTAAAGATATAATGAGCCTAGAGAAGATAGAAAGGACTTGAAAGTGTTTTTTTTTCTTATGTTGTTTGCTAATATAATGTGGACTTTGGAATAAAAAAATCTTCCAATGTACTGTTTTGAGCTTATTATTGATAATAAAAAACAAGAACATGCTTCAGTCTACAACCAGAACCCAATATGATTAAATTTTAATATAGTCCAGTAATAGGTAAACAACAACATTGTAAGACCTATTTATTTAAAGATGTAAGCTGTAATTTCTGTTTGTTTTTTCTGTTATTTCCAGTGTTCTATTCCAAAACAAAATTAAGAGGGTTGAAAGAAAGGTTTCCTGTTATTTACTGCGGACATTTTTGGTTAAAAGCTGCCGCTTATCATCTAAGACTTATTATCTACAGCTGGGGAAACATGGCATGGTGCCTTTAATCCTATAAAGCCACCTGTACTGATGCAGGTCTTGGTTTTCTTCAACAACAAAGACAAAGTTTAGTCAAGGAGAAATGTTCCCTTTGGTGTTATTCAAAGTATTGATTTTCTGAGAGAAAGAGAGCTGCACGACTTCCTGCCTTATCTCACCTGGAACTTATCCTCTTTGAACTGGAGCAGATCTGGATGGTCAGAGCGGAGCAGAAATGCGCGGCTGCGGGTGTAGGGATTGGTGTAAGTGATTTTCCTGGAGCTGCCACGCCCTCCGCCAACTGGTACACTCACTTCAAAAGCCTGCACAAACACACACATAAACAGAAGAGGTGGTGCATTAACTGTTCACTTCAGAAATACTTTGGACACATACAAAACTATCCAGTTTTGTTTATTTTATTGTGTTAGAATCCACACATTCACTACACGTATATGGCAAACAAGGAAATTAATATCGGTGCTATGGGTGTCTCAAACCCTCCTGGCAAATATAAGGAGCCCTCAAAAAAGGTTCAAATTAGAAAGAAGAAACATAATAAAAGAGTGTTAATAAGTTAATGAAGTATTTATCATAGAGGCAAAGATTATTGTTTCAGTTCAAACTGACAAACACACAGTGATGAAAAATTAAAATGCAGTAGTGCAAAAAATGAAACACAAAGGGGCTAGTGAGTCTATTTATTATGGTGGTACTACTTTTCTCCAGGATGAAGGATGTGTAGCCTATGCAGTATGCCAAAGAGGAAAACAAAAAAAAAAAAAAGAAAAAGAAAAGGATTACTACTGAAAAAGTAGAGCATCTTATATGTGCCCAGTACAGTGCACAGTCATACTGTCAATGTTTTTCTTCTGTTTTTTTCCCTAACTTTTTCAGGGAATGTTGGTATTAGCACAAGAAAGACGTGATTGAATTTTGGTAGTGATCCAAATCAGGATTCTGATCCAGGAATTTTTAAAGGATCTCTAAACATTCAGAGATAGGGATTTTTTTCAGGGAATGTTGGTATTAGCACAACAAAGAAGTGAATAGATGTTGGTGGTGATCCAAATCCAGACATAGATCCTGGAATTTTTGAGGTATTTGTTAACAGTTCAAATGTTTCCCACATATTTCACAATAACTCACTCAACAGTGTTGGAAATGCTTTGGTGGAGGTTTGTGCTCTTGGAGCACTTTTAGTTTTAGTTTGTTTTCACCTAAAATTCACTAAATATGTCTAAGCTGTTAGTTCAATTTGCAGCAATGTATAGCCAGCCTCTGTTTCGATTTTAAAAGGCAAAGTAATGACATTTCAAATATGTAATTAAACTGTAATAAATGCATTATCTACCAAAATGTAGGAAATTAAACAGAATTAGACATTTTGATCAACTGACATCCTTAACTATTACTATTAAGTAATTACTCCCTGTCATGGTATTGTTGTGATTACGTAAACAAAATCATTGTAAGAAACAAAAACAAACCTCATTCTGAGGTTAATATTGTTATTATCCCCAGTAATATGACTTGCGTATTCATACTCTCAATCACAAACCTCCTATTGTTTTTTTATGATTTCTTCATTTTTTCATTAAAGTGTGCCGTTGTTCAACTTCCATGTTGATGAGTGGGTTTTAGAAGCTTTTTACCTAATGGTACAATCTGCAGCAATTTATATTCAGCGTTCATGTCTGTTCTCTCCAAACAGGGGCAGAGCTGACCAGAATCACTGAGGCTCATGTATTTTTAACTTTAACTAAAGGAACCGACTGTATTTCAGTGATCTAAACTGACAGTTAATTCACTGGTAAAAGGGATCGCACTTACACGTCTTATCCTTTTACAACATACAGACTATTTAAAGTGCGTTAGATTCCATGTCACATTAACCTTTCATACACACATCCATGCACTGATTCCAGAGGCTGCTTGCCAAACTGCCCATCAGTACTAACCTCAGTCTCATTGGATAAATTGTACACCAGCTTAAATCAACGCTGAAATATCAGCTGAATGTAAAAACAAAGCTCATTCCATCACTGTTTATGAAACAATATGTATGTATGTTGATAATTGTTAATCTTTAAAGTTGGTAAGGTTATTTTGTATGAATATGAATTAAACTTACATTTTCTGTTCACAGTGAGCAGGAGTGAGAGTTGGTGGTTACCAGCTGATCACGGGGCCACATAGAGAGACACAGACAACCATTCATTCTCACACTCACATAAGGGCAATTTAGAGTCACAGACTCGCAGACTTTGTGGAACACGTTGTTGACACCAACAGCTGCACATTATGTGGACGCCGTGCTGCTAAATGTCTTCACTCTGCTGTTTGTATCAGAGAAATCTCTTTGTTGTGCTGCTGTAACCTGCCTGTACTTGTGGCTGGACGGTTGAGTAGTTCTTCAATTACGAAGCAAACAGTCACACGGTATTACCGTATGCCTTTTTTTTGGCTCAATATGAATATTTCAGTTTTTATTTTATTTTATTTTATTTTATTTTATTTTATTTTAATTTTCCCCTTGTCTGCATTATCTTTCTGGCTGAGCACTGTGGCAGATGACAGCATTGGAAAGACTAATGCGTTTTCTTTCTTTGCAGTGAGAGATAAGTAAGTATGATTCGCTGCTACCAGTGACCATCACCAGCCCTCCCTGCAGGCTACTCCATCAAATCAAACTTTATTTAACCCCCGAAGTGAGCTGAAGGGGAGGGCTGTGTTACACCACAGTGTGAAAGAAGGGGAAATAGTGACAGATAGGACGAGACAAGACAAACGGGGAGGAAGACAGACAGGTAATGCTGTTAATTTGAAATAGCAGTCCAAGTGCTGTGCTGATCTAAGTTCATGACAGAAGTAAAGGCTGTAAGAAACCAGGGGCACCGGAGATGTGGGGTCTTGATAGTAGGGGGTGGGCCCATAGGGATGGGACAGGGAGGGAGCATGCATCACAGGACGTGAGAAAATGTGTGAGAATGCCCGACTCAGCATGTTCTGACGGAACAAATCACTTCTTTACGGTAAGTCTCGACAGGAGCTTGAGTATCTGTACAGGCATGCATGTGAGGTGATCACCGAATACCCAAATAGTTGCCCATACCCAGGGAGACCACGGCCAAGGGCACCACCCGAGCCACCAGGGCACCCGAAACCCGCCACACGGGCCCCCAAAGCTACTGGACCCAGGAACAGCCCCTGGACCCAAAGGGGCACCAACCCACGAAGGCACCAAGGACACCACCGGGGGGTCCGAGGCAGCGCCCCCCGCATACGGCACCCGCCCCTGCCAACCACCCGTCCACCTGGCCCCAAGCCACCCCCACCCCCCCACGGCAGGCCAGAGGCCCCCAGGCCCCCAGGAGCAAGATTCCCCGGGACCAGGCAACCCCCCCGGAGAAGGGGGCCCCCGGTCGATCTTATGTTGGTCCGGGTCCCAGTCGCAGCAAGGTTTTGGGTGGGGCGGAATGGGGCGGGATGCGCGGTGGTGAGGTCGAGCCAACGCCCCTCCCTCCAGAGGAGCCAGAGCCAAGAAGCACCGGAGACTGATGCCCGAAGGACCAAGGAGGCCCCCGGACCACCCGCACAGAGCAGCAACCCACAGGCAGCCACCCACATCGAGGTCCCCAGCGAGCGACAGGCCCATGGATCCCGCACCACAGGCCACCGAGAGACATGAAACCCAGCAGGGCGCACCCGCCCCCCAGGAGCCGCCCCAGGCCCCCACCCGCAGGCACCAGAGCTTTTCAGTTTTTAAATAAAGATGGTAATCGTCCATACTGGTAAATAGCGACAGCCCTAATTGACAGTGGAGGGTTGGGGACGTTCACTTGACCCAAGAAACCACCAGGGTGCTTCAGTTGGCGCTGAATGTGACTGAGCCGACAGTTGCTTCGTGTTTAAGACCTTTAGAGGAGCTTTCCATCAAGTCAGTGTCCAAGAAGTGCAGAAAATGGACTGCAGTAAAATTGAATGTACAATTGTGTTAGAAATGACCACATCACAGTTAGCCTCATCATTACAGAGACATGTTCAATGTGTGAACAGTAAGGTCCAAGTGCTTCAAGTGAATGAAGATTATCACATTTCTATTGAAGTTATCAAAACCAAACGTCTGATACCTTCGACAGAACAGGCCGGTGGACACTCAGACTGACTAGCCAGGCGGTGATGAGTCGCTGCTGCTCCACATCCACTGCATTCACATAAAAGAAGCGACTGCCCGCTTGCCATGGCTGCACCTTTAACTGGAGCTCCTGAACTGCTGTGGGAGGCAAGAGGAACACACTGTCTGGGTCCACCTAAGGAAAAGAAATGGGAGTCAGCGGTAAATTGATTGAGTTTGGCACAGAGGTGTGAAGATGTTGTTTATTGGGTGGGATGAAAAAAAAGAGACAATAAAGAGAAATAGAGGCATTGAACAAGTGACACAAAGAATTCGACACATAATGGAAAAAAAAGCATTTCATAAGAGGCATAAAGGCAGTGACTAAAAGGATAGAATTAATGGGAAAAAGGTGGTTAAAAGAGTCAGAGGGGAAAAAAGGAGGCGTTCAGATTACAGCACAGAGTGGGTGAGGGTGGGGGTGAATGAGGTTTGGTGATAAAGCAAAGAGAGGGGGCAGACAATGAAATGAGAGAAAGTAGAGGCGGAAAAGTGACAGAGAAACAGAAGGATGTGAGAATGAGATTTACTGTGCAGCTCCTTTTCAATCTGTGGAGAAAAGCAAAGCTATTCTCTGGCGGCGAGCTTTATCCTGTTTTATAAGACTCCTCCGATGGATTCCACAGCGAGCTAACCTGCCGAGAGTCAGATCAAAGCGGCGGCTGATGCATACAGTGGAATGTTAAAAAAGAAAAGAAAAACATCTGTCGCTCCCAGACAGTTGACTATTTCTTCATGAAGAATGGTTTAGGTTGCAGGGTGCATCCATGGTGGCTTTGACATGGTGACAGTCCATCATCTTCTTTTTTTTTTGAAGATGAGTGGGTAATATTCAATGCCCTTTTATTACTGCTCCAACTGAGAAGAACTGTCAAAATCTCTCCCCTCTTGGACTGAGCCATGAATAAGAAATGGTTGCTTTTAAAATACAGGGCAATCTCATACCCCTGGAAGCATACTATCATATGTTCAATATATGTAAAACATAGCGTATTTTTAGTGTTGCTTTGTGTCAAATTGTGTCACAGCGGGATCTGACATTATTGCAGGAAGTAGGATGGGGATGCAATAAAATGAAATGGAAAGGCGTGAAAAGACGATAACACATTCTTTGTGATGACTTCAATTTCAACCAGCACATTATGTTCCCTTTACCTTGAACTGCTACAAGAACAATGTACTGTTTATACTTACAAAAACAGATATCTGGTTTGAAAATTGCGAAGACTGGAAGATTATAAACCAAGATTGAGCCAAGCTATTCTGATTCAGAGTTACCTCCTCGTTATGGTGCTTTTAAACATTATCTGTGTTGTCCCCATACAAAAACAATATCAGTAAAGACATTAAGGCAAAAGTGCAGCTTAAAGGGATTGTTGTGTAAGGTTCATGTCAGTAGCATAAACATTAGCCACGGAGACAGAGATCAGCTCTACGTCTGTACAGAAAGAACCAGCATGGATACTGTGCTACATTTTGCTCTGTATGATTTAAAGACTTTCTAATGAAAACAAGCCATAAGAACTGGATAATTGCATTCATATTCAAAACCTTTAGAAGAACTGTCTTTTCCAGGAGCAAGCCTCTTTGTTTTGGTACTACTTCTGTGCTCCCTTTGCTTCATCTACCAGCTGAGCACCGACCAGCTGTAGTCTGCAGAATTCTCAAGAGGAAACAACTTCTTCCAAACTACAGAAATTTGTGGGGGGTTTTTTCTTAGTAAATAAAAGCTGTTCATTTGGACACTTGGGGATACTTGTATACATTAAAGTACACACAGAAAAACTTCTGTAGATGGAGAGTCAACAGGTCTGAATAAGATATAGAGGATACTTGAATGGGAACTGGAGGATGGGAAAATCCATGTTATGTGTTGACACAGGAGTTTAAAAGGAGTTCATGATGTAAAACTGAGTGAAAAATGAATGTGACACTTCAAGAAGTTTCTTGTTCAGCAGTTTGTGTGTGAGCATCTGCAGTCTGCAGATCTCATCATGCAAAGCAATATAATGCAGCCGCTTCAATTTTTCCCTCCCAGCCAAATGCCAGTTCATTTCCAGCCAGTAATCAGCCAACTTGAGTCTAAATAAGTTTTTTTTTTGTTTTGCTTTGTCCCTCCCAGCCAAATGCCAGTTCATTTCCAGCCAGTAATCAGCCAACTTGAGTCTAAATAAGTTTTTTTTTTTGTTTTGCTTTGTTTTGTTTTTGTTTTGTGGTGTGTTTTTTGTTTTGTGTCTTTCTACATAGTGGCATTTTCCATGCTAATTTATTTTTAATTTATATATCTAGTAAAATATAAGTAGTACGGGTTACATGTTTATCAAATCATTATTGGAATCTCATTATAGCCATAAAAGTGGGCAGGTATTAGCACTTGCCTGTCATGGACCAGCCAAGATTCTGCCAAGGAAACTGGGGAAAATTCAAGTGGCTCCATCTGTATGGTTCTGATTCAGAGCCTCACAAACTAAAAAGGAAAAACAGAATAGCTGAATGAAAGTTTGTCCTCTAAGACAGTATTCAACTTATAGTGTTTGATTATTGAATAAAAACAGACATGTTTCTGACGATATGCTAACTTTGCTGAAAGCTGTATGTTCATTGTTGAGGAGGGATACTTAGCTAGAATGGCAAAGTTTGTCAACATTACTTTTCTTGGTCAATGTGATCATCTTTAAGCATTTGTAAATATAACTGATGTTTATTCGGGATGTAGTCATATTAGAATACTTGGCAAAATGAAAGTTACACCCTCAGTTGAAGGGGCAGTGTGCTGAGGCACTACCAAAACAAAGAGGCTTGCTAATGGTAAAGGTAAAATGTAAGTTGCTGTCAGGTGTGTAATAAAGCGTGCAACCACCCTATGCAGTTTTTGTGGCTTTTTTTCTCTTCAAATAATCAAAATTGCACAGAGATGACACAGCAATAAATAGCCCTGACTTTTGTGATGGTACTTTTTGTCTGAGGCAGAACTAGCCTTTGGGACTATAGCTATACCGTGTCCCCACACTGTTTTTGTGGCTTGTTTTCTCCCACAATTCATTTAATTGCGCAAAATGTTTGGCACCATGTACAGCAATGTATAGCATGAGCATCTGTCCTGAGATTTCTATTTTGCTCACTCAGATTTCAGTCACTGCTTCAAAATGGAATAGGAGAGTGATTATAGACACAGCCTTAGTGTTTTCAGTTGATTACTTGTTTGTTTTGTTACTCGTACATGCGTACCTCTACCTCCTTGGGGTGTGATGAGAAACATTTGACCCTGCGGACGCTCTGCTTCCCCCTCAGCACCAGGGATTGACAGTTTCGCTGGCCAGTCACACAGCTGACATTTACCCGCTCCAGGAAATGCACGTAAATCTGCCAGATCTGGGAGGGTGCTGCCATCCACTTATCACTACAGAGAAAAAACATCATCAGGAACAATTAAGCTGAGGCCCACTAGAGATGCAGCACAAACAGTGTGAGGTTGAAGATGAGGAGGGCTGATCTACTGCTGTGCCAGCATTTTAATAAACAGCAACATCACCATCTCCATCACTCTACTCCTCCCTTCACTACTGAGAAGAAGGGAATGCAGTCTCAGTGGCCTTCTGAGGGCTGTGAGTGGGAGGGAATGTACCTCACCTGTCACTTACTCAGCCCTGCTCTGTGACAACAGCACTCAAGGAGCGTTTGGGGATATTAAGAGCAGAATTCAACAGATATGGGTTTTTGAAGGAAGGGAAAAAAATACCAGATATTGGATCCTCTGATCCTACAAGTGATCTTTTTTAGTTTATACTTGGCATCCTCCACAGGTTGCAACTGTAATACCATGAATATAAACACTGAATTGCATTAGATGCTTAATCTATTATCTACACTGCTTATCCAGTTCAGGGTCATGGACCTGGAGCCTATTCCAGCTGTCATTGGGTACAACCTGGGCTGGTTGCTAATCAATCACATGGCTGGAGTGGAGAAAAAAAAAACAGGTACAACCATATTCACACCAAGGGGCCACACAGTGCTACTATTATTAAAGCAAGAAGAATGCTCTATCAGCTCCCTGGTTCTGCGGGACCTTTCTGTGTAGAGTTTGCTTGTTCTCCCTCTGCATGTGTGAGTTTTTCTCCAGGTATTTCAGTGTCCTCACATGGAAGAAGAACATGCCTTTAAGGTTGACTGGTTACTTTAATTTGCCCTAGTGTGTAAAATTGTGTGTGTGAGTGGTTGTTTGTCTATAAATGTAAGCCCTGTAATTGGCTGACGACCAGTCCAGTACTGAGCCACTCCCAATGACAGCTTGGATATACTCCAGCCTTCTAACAACCCTGAAAAGGATAAAGCAATATTGACACTGATGGGTAGATTAACCATGTTTTTGGGCTTTGGAAGGAGGATGGAGTACCTGAAGAGACAAACATGCATGAGGAGAACATGTTTACTCCACACAAAAAGGTCCTGTTGGAGATTCAAACCAGGAACCTGGTATAGTGCCAACTGTGCACTATTGTGCTACCCAGGAATTTAATGTTTGATGTTTTCCTGACTTTTATTGAAGAAGTACAGTGTCATCAACTAAAGAAACACCACATTTTTGCACTTTGCTCCAATGTGAAATTGGGAAAAGATATATTGACACTTTGTTGATACAACATGCTTTATATAATACAATTTAAATTATTTAAAGGTTTTATAGTATGAAAAATATCAAGACTTATTCATAAAAAAGTGTCAGTCACATTTTTAACTGAAAGCTTCCACAAGCAGAAAGATTAAGGCCCTGTCCACATGGAGACAAATACATTATATTTCATTTTTGTTTGAAGAAGTTTTCTGCAACCACAGCATTGTTTCAAGAAATGTGCCTGACCACACAAAAACATTGTACAATATATATATATACCTGCCAGCCAAATACAGCGATAGTATATTATAATGTAGTAAAGCAGTATCCAAGGAACCTGACAGAACCCCACAACATAGACAACATAACAGTGCTGTGGTTTCAAGGAGAAGTAGGACCATGGGATCATTGTTTCTAAAAAATAAGTGTATTCAATGGACACATGGAAACACAAGGGCAGCATTTGGAGATTCATTCACCCTGAGACCTGGTTTCAAAATACGTGCGTTCTTTTGGCTCCCGAAATGCTGGTGCCGTGTGGACAAAATGTAATACGTAATAAATAACCTGGCCAGTTAAAGTATAATACAAAGTTCCACCCATACAGAGGCAAAACATCTATTTTACTCCTACCCAAACAGCCTCTTCATGTCAAAGTGATAGCAATCATGCCCATACAATCCTGAGAATCATCTTAACTGTAAAATAAGCAGTTTTAGAAGAAGATTTTCTAATACTTAGTGATGGTTTCTTCTCTCTTAAAGTTTCAAAGTTGCTTAATGACACATTTAACTTTGATATTCTGTTAAAATTGTGAAAACTTTAAGTCTTGTTCCCAGAGGCTTTAAGTGTTCAGTGAACCTGCGTAATGTGAGCAGTGGAAAGTAAAAGTAACTCAATTGTGGCACCTGTATCTTGGTGGTTATGTTTGCAACTCCCATGCACAGAGGCTACTGCCCTTCACGTGGTTGGCATTACTTTGAATGTGGCCTATTAATCGCATGGCTTTTTTTTCATTCTCACATCCTAGTTTCTAAAGTTAGCAACTATCTTCGTCTTTCCAATGAAGACAATGAAGCCTGAAAAATGAATGAAATAAACCAGCATTCAATGAAAAGAAGGTCTTTTTTGCAGCGGTATCAAAGCCGGCAGTCATACTAACTGATATTTACTAACATCATATCAAAATTCAATTTCTGGTTTTGTGACAACTCTTGTCAAAAGAGTTATGACAAAACAACTCTTGAGTGTTGATACAAAAATATCAAACTGACAACGCAGTCATTTTCAAACACAAAAAATGTTATTTCATTCCACTTAAGTGCAAGAAGATCTCATTCACTTGTCACTTAATGGAGTTGCCATTTGATGCCCTTGCCTATGCTGTGTTTACCCTGTCAGTGCTGGCTGTATTATTTTATTGCTTCACTTTCTTGCATATATTTTTTCTTTGACAGCAAATCCTGTTGGAATCTCTAATTAGAATCGGAGCAAAGTTGTCCTGTGGAGCTTCTATTGCTTACAGAGATATGCAGAATTGTTTCATGGTCAGCTATCATGCTTTATTGTCTTCCCCAGACTTACATAAGGATGTATTAGTGAGCACAATGTGAGGATGATGCAGTCCTTACTTCTGCAGACAAATTATCAGATGATGGCAGGGACACTATTTTTAAGAAAATGTCCTTGCAAATGTTCTGTGGTGAGGAGAATGCATTCAACACATTAGCCTGGCCTCAAGGATACATATAATGGGCATTGCTGGGAAAACTGAATGCTAATATTAATGTGTTTACCAAAAACTCCGCAAGGCCATTTTGAATAGGATTTCTATTAGACAAGCAATTTCATACAGGCAAGTTAGGAAAGATAAATGTAACCTGAAACTTGATTATACCCATCATATCAGGGTCTAATGGCTTTTTATATGAGGCAGATATTGGTCCTGCATATAAACAAACCTCCATATAATATTGTTCTTATCCTGATGGGAGATTTGTGGATGGATTCTGTAACTTCAGGCAGTCAGACCACCAAATCTCCATCGGATAAGTTAATTAATTCAAGCTTGCATGAACAATTTAATTATCCCAAAATAAGATGCTTCTTCAGGTTAAGCTGTGAGTGCATGCTGAGCGTGGTGTGTGGGTGTACGTGTGTGTGTGTGTGTGTGTGTGTGTGTGTCTAATTTATTTATTCATTGTGTATCTTGGTTAGATAATACGTACGTGAAAACCATCACAGAGAACATTTTTATGTTTGGACTGGGACTCCCAGGCACTTTCAAGTACACATCCTGAGGCTCCCCTGGCACCTGGATAAAAAAACAGAGAATTACAGAAATAAAAGGGATTTCACATTTAAGTCTTTTAGGCGTCAAAATGGTCTGCTCTTGATTGTCTCACCAGCATCCTTGTCTGGCAAATGATGTTTGGGTCACTGCAGCGAACAGAAATGTGAGTCTCAGCATCTGGTTCTCCATCTGGTCAGCCAAATATCAAAAAGGATAGAAATGGTTTAGTAGTGACAGGATAGATTTTATTTGATGAAGTCTCTACTATGAGTACCCAGCTGCTCTACCTGTGAGACTATGCCATGGTGGAAGACGAATGGCTTTCTTCAGGAAGCTCAGCTCAGGGTGGTAAAGACGGAAAGTCTGATCAACAATGTGAGGTGTTGGTTCTACGTTCACTTGGAGGATTGCTATTGGTTTCCCGTCTTCTGCTTTGAATGTAACCTGTGGAGCAAATGCTGACATTCAACAGTATTTTCAACAGTATTTAGTTTGATTTTTTTCTACTGATTGTCTATTTTGGCCACTTAAAGTTAGAATCAACAAAGAAGTAACAACAGAACAATGACAAAGTTCAACAATTTAGAAACATGAGAAACTATTTAACACTTTTGATATAGTGTATTTCTATTTTTTTATTATTATTATTATTCAACTTGGTCTTAATCTATCAACAAAAGTCACGACTAGTCTTGTCAAATTCTAGTCATATTTGACCCTTCTACTAGTCTGTCTATTTATTTGTTGGCATTTTGGTAGCCCAAAACCCGGCCAGAGGCCCACTCACTTTTTGAAAACAGGTCTCAGAGTGAATAAATCTCAAAACGCTGCCCTTGTGTTTCCATATGGACAAGGAACATGCATATTTTCAAAGACAATGATCTCATAGACCTGCCTCTCCCTTAAACCGCATTAACCCTTTCAAAAGTAGAAACAATGGCAGAATACAGTGTTACATTCCAGCTACAGAAGCCACTGAGCTGGTTTTGGCTTTTAGAGCAAAATCTTCTACTCCTCCACGACCACCATGAGTAACAAGACAACATGGAGAACAGCATAAGCCAGTGTTTATTTACATCTCACATGACATATGCACATACTTCATGTCTTCTTCTTTTGTCTTGGTGTATGTCTGCAGCAGCGTTACAGCATCACATACACGCTTGTAATACATATTAACAGCGTTTTCAGTGTTTTCATGTGGATGGACACATTTCTTAAAGCAATGTCATATTTACAGAGAACATTTCAAAAGCTAAAACGAGTTTGTCTCCTTCTGTATAGGGCCCAAGTTTAACCCTTTTCCTTTTCATTTTTTTTAACAACAGCCGCTGTTGCAGAAGAATATTTGACTGCAAGGATAGTAACACATACTGAAGTTTGGGTTTGGACTTCTGAAAGTGTTGATCCCACTGCACATCATCAAAGTTCTGCAGTACATCTGCTCAAAGACAATCCCCACAGGGTCTCTCACATGTCCAAAGAGCCTTCTCATGCGTCTGTTGGATACAGAGCTGAAACACTGCAGCTTTCCTTCTCTTGTGTAATTGTTGTGCTAACAGTGATGCTGCTTCATATTCACTTCTGCTTTTTAACATCTATCAGTAAAGTTAAGAAATAAATTGTGATCATATCATAAAGCTCTGCTGCTTTCTTTGATATATTATGAACACTTACTTCCGACACCTATTTTTTTCATAGTATCCTGCCTACTGGTGAAGCCCCAAACCTCCTCCACCACTTCTCCCTCATCTAGCAGGACATCCTCTTTGCTGAAAGCAGCAAGTGTGAAGCATTTCAGGTAAGGACCCAAACTGGCTACTAGGACATTAACCTGACAATATCAGGTTTGCATATGCGAAAAGAGCTTATCTTAGCTTGTTTGGCTGTCTAACTAACTTTTAACCTGCTGATATCAACAAAGATTTTGATGTTGTTTAACCATTTTTAAACATTAAGACTTAAAATAAAAATTATTGAGGTCTTACCATGGCTGTTAAGAGTAAAAGCAAAAAAAGTGATCTGCAGCAATGCAGTCAATTCAGTGCATCTTGCATGCAACTCTGAGATTTTTTTTCTTTCTGACCCAAAGATAGAAAAATGCTATCACTTTTGGTTGAATAAGATGCAAATACAACTTGATTCTCTCTGATATGCTACTTTACACCGAAATGCACACACACAAGCTCTTCCTGCACGTTTACCTCACATTTTCCTGTATCTTTATGAGCAGATCATGGACACAGTGGAGAAACATTATTAAATTCTAACGTTTTTCCAGCCAACCACAAATATTTAAGTCTTGCATCATATCGTTGATAAAACCTACATATGCATTTAGTTTGAGACTTTATACTCAAAAATATATTTATAGCATACCTCATCTAGGCTTCTTCTAGGATAAAAAAGATAGTTTGCAAAAATATTAACATTTTCTTATTAACAAAATTATCGCAATAACAGTTGTTAAAAACATTTGGCTTGAAACTGTACTTAAAAAATCCTTATATTACCTATCAACCCTTTTTTTCATCAAGCAGTGATGAATCAGTAAATCAATAAATAGACTTGGATGAGCCCTTACATCTACATATGTAAGTATTGTCATTATATCTTTCAAAACCTGGCAGTGGGTGATCATTAAAACCGAATGAGTTCGTGCATCCCTGTTTAAGTGCCTTTGTTTCAGTGCAGTTAAAATTCTCCCACACATCACATTTGAATTTGTTGAGCAAGATCAATTCACTTTTACAGACAAGAATACATGCATGAAAATGAGACCAAGACCAATTTTCTTTTGAAGCACTGGGAGGCAGGTCATGTATTTCTCGAGATACTTTTTGTGCACCATCCTAATTGCCTTATTTGACTAAGCTTTTTAATATGTGTTTTTGTGAGTGTATAAAAGACCCCAAAACAATACTGGTCCTCTGTCAATAAACACTTGGAAAATAACTACATTTAAACTCCTTGACTCTCTTAAGTGATAAACAGAACTTGAATCACTGTTTTCTTCCTGAGGCACTACAGCTCAATCAACAACATACACAGCTTTTTAAAAAGCAATCTTTCAGAAGTTTTATGTAAAAAAATCACTAGAGAGCATCAAGATGATAGTGAACGCTGTTTGCTTGAATAAAAAAAGTTGTCTTCATTCCGACTTGTGAAACCCCCACAGACCAGCTGAATGTGCTTTGAAGTTCGCTGCATTAGAATAGCCCTCAGGATCTGTGCATATCAACACAAATGTCTTCATACATATACATAATTTACATATGGTTACATATGATATATACATAGACTCAAACATATGCAAACATATTGAAAGCACTATTCCGCACATGCTCCATAAGATTAGCTGGCTTGATTTAAATAATATATTATGCACAGCTAGAGTTGATTTTTAGTTACTACAGTTTACATTTAAACTAGATTGCCTGATAAGGAATAATTTGAAAAACATCACATACATTTTAATATGCAGTAAAACATGAAATATATATTAGCTGAGTCTAGATCACGCTTCAAAACTGAGTTTTTATCAACAGTTTTGCAGCTAATGAGCTATTTAAAAACTGAAAAGAGCCATGTGACATAAGATATGACTACTAGTTGTCTGGTAAGACTGTATGTTTGTCATGTACAGGTAATTATCTCATATACTCTTCCTTATATGTGAGCCTCGTTAACAGCCCTGCCTTCTCTCCCATCGTGACTTCATTGTTAGTATGCCAGCTGTGCACATGCTGGCCATGTGAAATGCTCACCATGTACTGGCCATGTACTCACATCACTGACTCAGTGAGCCAAATGCCCACTCTGCTTGCATTTTGGGACTTATTACATAAGTTGTAAACACATTAAAGGCCCCTAATTTTGAAAAATGTACTTTTGAATGGTTGACATACAAAAAAGGGTCCATGGCTTGTTTACAAATCTCCCAGACAAAAGAAAAATCCATCCACTCGCTGTCCACTCGCTACACCTCTCAGATAATGTGTGCTCAAACAGTCAGTTTAAAATTTCCCACCAAAGCCTGGTTTTCTCTTCTGTGTTGAAGCTACCATGCACCATCGCTGGCATTTATGTCTGTGTGCTGGTGTGGCCATGTTGCTCTGCACTACTCTGCCAAAATGCTAACCTGCAACACGGTTAGTACTCCTGTCATGACACGATTTCCACTTGTTTGTGTACAAGAAACCATGCCGACAGAAATGAAGCATATAATGTTAGAATAAAGATCAGATAAATAATAAGCAGAGCTTGACTGCAGTGCAATTAGAGAAAAAGAGGAAAAAGAGGGGAAAAATGAGGAGCAGAAATTGAGAACCACTGATTCTGCTGGAGCAAAGGACTGTGATATTTTAGCGCTCATTTGGCGACACGGATGAAAAAATACACCTCCACATCACATAACTGCACTGAAGGTCATGCTTAAAGTGTAGTTACCAGGTACTATTGAGCATACCAATCACAGGGCTTGTGGTCAGTGTTATTTTGACATGCAGTTTTTTGCCATTAGACCATAAGCATAGCCCTATGCATTGGTTTTGTGCTACACCAACCACGAGCATAGGCCAAGGAGCAGTTTTGAGGCAGAAGAATAAATCAGCCTGAATGGTGTCACTTGGAGCTTGCCACCTCTTCCAGATGGTAGACACTTCCTATGCCAGGTGCTTCTTTAGCCCACAGGCAGCTTCAGTGTCTTGGCAGGTCAGACCCTTATATCTGAGAGGATATTTGGGACAGAAAGAAATCTGAAATGTGATCTGGGAACATACCAGTATAAATTTGCTTACAAGAAGAAAAAAAATGTGATATAGAGGAAACCAAGAAATGTTGTATAATAGGGTTGAATGCTGGTTTGACTAAAATCAGATCAGAGCAGCACAGCATGAGTTAAGGTGCGGTAGTTACATGCATTGGGTCTGTGCTGTTAGCTCAGTGCTCCCCTAACCTGATACACCAGATGGACCGTTGAGTATATCTCACTAGTCCATCTGGGTAACCTTGCAGTGCAGATCGTTCTGCCTGATTCATTGTCTGTAATCAGGCAGGTCTATCTTGCCAAGTTCCAATCTACCATTACTGTGAGGTCCAAAGCAGCATGGCTCATTTAGCATGAAGAGAAAGGAGCTACGAGTAAGTCGACAGCAGTACGTGACTGCTCATACAGAGATTAGTTTAGATGCTAACAGTTTAGATAGTTTTTTTTTTATCTGGACAGCATTTCTTTATTAAATGAAAAAAAAAAAAAAATTACAACCTTCTCTGTAGACAGAATATTTTTGTGTCACTTCCAACATGTTTTGGCAAGAGTTTCTTTTACGGAGAGGCTCAAGTTGTGTCCTTTACATCGGGGCAGAAGCGCCTGCCTACTACGTTATCTGATTGCCAAGTAATGAAGGTGATTGACGGATGCTTTGGAAAGGCTCAGTCCATTCCCGAGCACTTTCTGTGGGCATAAGCCACTTTGAAAAAAAAACTCTCAGCAAAACATTCAGGCTAAAATATAATTTCTATCAAAAAGTGCTTTCATTGTTGTCTGTTTTTCATTTTAGAAGAAAACAGGTACAGATCTGATTAAACTGAGACTGAAGCTGTTAGCATCTATGCTAATCTCTGTACTAGCAGTCACCTCTTAATGTCTGGCTTGTAGCTCCTACCTCTTCCTGCTCTAAACAATGCTGATTGGGCATCTTTGGGCAGCTTGGCAAGATGGATCTGCCTGATTACAGGCATTGAATCAGGCAGATTCAGCTGCTGCACAGAGTTAATGCTCCTCTACATACACACTCAGAGCATGCTGTGGCGGTGTTTAGACAGGCAGATAGGCGTCTTTGCCTTTCCTGATTTGCAGCAGAGGTAGGTGGTTCTATACTATAGAGGAAAAGCAAGTTGCCCTTAATTTATATCAGTTCCATTTAAAATCAACAATAGAAGTGGCCAGCTGTAATTAGCTGCCTCTTACTCAGTGACAGTCAGTGCATATGAATAGCCCTTTATCAGTAATGAACTACAGTCTGGAGTTAACTTTCCTCGAATATCTTACAATCTCCGATGCTGATCCCTGCCAATCAGCAGCTGTCCAAATTGTCAAATTGTCAATAGGTCAGATTTGTAGGCCCATGCTGACCTGAATGAGTGGCCCATATCTGGCTCTGATGGTGTGTACTGACTGACAGCCGTGCCAGGCCTGGCATCCTGACAGCTCTGCTGTTGGGGCTTGTCAGTTTTAGCGGGACACAGATTTGATCCGGACCTGACCTCTTTGACCTCTTGACAGGATTTTTGCTCAGAGCAGCAGTGCTGACACTGACACACAAATGCACACGCACACTGTGGACAGACACACAACGGCTTGGCAGACTGGCAAATATTTCATCACCCTGTGCAATGGGAGAGCTTCAGGGTACTGTACTCAACACGAACAACAGGATTATTGTGATCCACTGCAGGTTAGCACATACACCATCTGATATCTTTTTTTAGCTGCATAAATCTTCCAGTAATGTAAGACCAGATTTAAGCTCACATCTGTGGAGAAAAGGGCCTAAATTTCAATTTGAAAGGATTCACGAGGAACAGAAGTTAATTTTGCTGACAGCTGTAGCACACAGGGCTGCTGAGCACATTACGTCAAATCGAGATACAGAGCACATCGACTTATCTTTACATGTGAACAAGAACATTCTCATTGTTCGACTCCACTCTAAACTTCTCACATATTATGAATGGCTGAATAACAGCGTAGAATATGAAAGCAACTCCAGTATATTACCATGTGTGCATGGTTCATTTAAAATAG